>CP106720.1:39638302-40838302 GCA_025503065.1 Gossypium bickii
GAGTTTTGATCATTGTCGAATCAAGCCACAACCTTTTCCGATGTCGGCCTCTACGTGATCCACCCGGTTTGACTATGAGCGGAAGAAATCTCCAAAACTATTTTGAGGTTTTATTTGCTTGACTACCGCTAGACCTAACAAGCAATCTATTAGGTTTTTTTTTTAAGCTTTGTCTCTTTTAAATACCTTTTATATTGGGTATCCTTTTAATTGGGCCTTTTATAATGGGTATCTTTTCATTGGGCCCATTATTTGGTATCCTTTTAATACCCTTTTATAATTGGTATCTCTTGAATGTTAAATAAATACAATAAAGTTTTTAATGAAAATTATAATTACATTAATTATATCCAGAAAATTATAATTACATTAATTATAATAAGGATTTGATAAACTATATTTAGTTAAATTTATATATGAATCAAATTCATATATTAATAGAATTATGTTGTCATTATGTGTACAACATCCTTGTACATATAATATGTTCAATATTTGATTGCCCAATTAAATTAATTCTTTAATTAATTTAATTCATGTGACAACCAAAAACAATACCAATTATATTTTATTCCGTTCATTTAAACCATAGGGTGTGACCACTGCAGAGTTCTTGCAACGTTAGCGATAATAATAGAGTGATTCTAATGTCACAAACAATGAGTGGCATCTAGCAATGCATCATTGCTACCTAAGTTACAAGAAGTCATGATTCCACATAACCTTTTGTGATTAACCTTTCATGCATTAATCCTTAAGTCCTTTATCTCCGAAATGAACACAAGTCATGGAATAGTCACACTTGTATAGTCCATCCCATGTTTCTTGATATCTTGAGTAGACTATGATATACAAATTAGTATGACATCTCATGTCAACTTATTTGAGCATGGCCATGCATTTCTAGTCTCACTCAATCAAGTGGCCTAAGATATTACTCCCATTATGTAGGAGGGACTTATCCTATATTGATCAACCATATCCCTCTACATAGATTGTGGTATATCCAACATCAGCCTTTATAGAACAACCAATTACGGTGTACGTTTGACTGTATCAAAATATACAACTCACGATGTTGAGATTAATAATTATCTCAAGTCTGAGGATCATATACATATTAATCACTATGAGTAATGTTGTGACAATTACATAATAATCCAATAAACATACTCATAACGGGTCAATCCAATATGTTGTTCTCTAACACACATATTCATGCATTGATTTTGACAATCCACATCAATGACAACTCTTTATCATCAATCAACTACATGTTAGTCTTAATGCATTATTGTTGTCCTAGTCAGTCAACAATAATACTCGACTAAGGATCTTTTAAAAATAATCATATTATTCTCAGGACATTATTATAAAAGCAGTTTATTTGTATACACAGATAGAAAAACTGAAATAATAATGACAACACTTTATATTAATAAATATGGTAAATAAAGTATGTTATTACAACCATCTCATGATTGATCTTTGGGCATACTCTTACACGCTCATCTTGAGATCAAAGGTAAGGTTGAAGGCTTGTAATTTTTCAATTGGTTGGCCGAATGTTACTTTTCCCTGTTTAGGGGAAGGGTTGCGTGCACTTCCTTTAGACTAATGTGTGCTAAACCATGATTTTAGACCATTGTGGTTGATAGGTTGTATTTGTAATGTAGTTAATCGTCAAAGAGGAGTGTGATCAACTCTAGCCTGTGATCTAAGGGAAATAAATGATTAGTGATCAGTCAAGGTATGAATGGATGTCGTTTTGGGATTGGACAGTTATTAACCTTATTGGTTGTAAATCTGATACGATATTTTGGTTGATTATAGATTCGGAGAGCGTGGAATTTAGCTAGTTTCGTGAACATGTGTGTACACACACCACTCCAAATAAAGATCGGTAAATGCCGAAATCTCGAAATGCCGAGAAGCTGGAAGGCCCAATGTACGGCTACGATTATCACACGAGCGCACAAACGTGCATGTGGATAAGTTGATACAACGACAGAGGTCACTATGAGCATCTTGTGGTCCTAGGCAGTTTTTGGGGCCAAATGGACCAGAATGGGCCAAGTGGGCTAATGGGCCCGTGGACCCTACGCGAGTAATTTTTTTGGATGGATAGGAAATAATAGGCCGACCATGACGATCACGTGGCCAAAGGCAGTTTTGGGCTTAGTGGGCCACATGAGCGTGTGGGCCCACTTGGGCTGAATATTAGGCTTTGGGCCTAATTACACCGTTTTGACCATATATGTCATCTGTATCGCTCGAGGCGACTGTAGACCTTCTAGGAGATCATAATAAGTATCGAGACCCACATATTTATAAAATTACTAAAATACCCTCAATTTGCAACATTATCGAAATATCCCCAGTTTGTAAAATAACTGAAATACCCCTGTAAGGTAAATTGACCGTTATACCCCTGTAGGGTAAATAATCGTTATGCCCCTAAAAGGCAAAATGACTAAAATGCACCTACATGTTATATGATTGTTATTGTATGCCATTTATGGTATGTTTGCATTCATGTGATATTATGCTGCATGGGGGATGGGATCATTGTTTTGGAGGAAGTATATCATTTGTTAGGGTCGCATTGTCACTTGACAACTGTGGATCCACCGATGGCTTTAAGCCAATTATGTGATTGGCAGCTCTGCTACAACATTAGTTAGTGTCGTAACCAGTGCTACATAAGGAGTGTAGGGATAGGTGGGTCGATTAAATCCCCACAAGAGTGTAACACCCCAAACCCAACCTAGAAGTTAGGCCCAAATCTGGCGTGTTACATTGAAGAGCTTTTCGAAAACCATGCTTTCATTAGAATCCCTTCTTAAAGAAATTAAAACTTTTCGCCATGTAAAACCTCAGATTTCATTTGCTTATCTTCAAAATGTAGTTTATTAAAAGTCATTCTCTTGCAAAAATGTTATTACTTTCAAAACCTTGTTTGTTGCGGAATTTTGATTCAAACATTTACGAATACGTGATATTTTGAAAACAGTGGTTATAGTTTTAAAACCCGTGTTTAACAAACCAGCATTTTGTAATTTAAAGAAATACCAAATAAAAGTTAAAAAGAAAAACCCAATCCCCTTATTACAAAAATTATTAACCCAATAATTTAAAATAACTAAATTAAACTAAAATCGCTAAGTAAGTTTAGTCTTTAAACCATTTCCGACATGTGGCCACCTCCGAGTCCTCCGCAGCTCCAAATCCTCTAAGGCTGGGGATTACCTACATGGTTAAAAGAAAAGGGTGAGTTACGAGAACTCAGTGTGTAATCCCCTGATACGGTCACAGTCTGGGCCTAAGCCCTATTCGGTAACAGTCTGGGCCTAAGCCCAACTTCGTAACAATCTGGGCCTAAGCCCCAAAATCAATGCAATGAACATGTAACCGAACCCATACCAACCGAACTCTCCACTTGTACCAACCAGTCTCTCCATGTGGAGACCATGTCAACCCACCCAGCCAACACACCAAGCTTAGCACCAGTTGCGGCACTAAGTCAACAGAACGGCTCGACACCGTAAACAGAATGGCTAAACGCCATATATATCACAGCATCACTGTCGGTCAACAAACCGGCTAAAAGCCGTAAATAGAATGGTTATAAACCATAATCAGGATGCCACAAAACCCTAATTAGGATGGCACAAAGCTATCAATGACTGTAATAAGTTTGGCACATAGCCATCAGCGACGGTAATATAATCGGCACACAGCCACGGGTAATTATGATCGACACAGAGTCATCAATATATATGTTAGGCACATAGCCACGGGTAAATACAGTTGGCACAAAGCTATAATCAAGATGGCACAGAGCCATATTTATTGCAAAAAGGCTGAAAGCCTTGTACAAAACGGCAATGGGCCGTACACTTCCTCCGTATCTTTGTCCCAACCTAATGCAATATGTCGTGTATGTCATGTTCAATCATCACAGGTGTATGCAGAATGACCATACTCAGTAACAGACATTTAAAACATATATTACAACCATATCAATCAGACGACCACAGTCAAGTTAGTTAAAACATAGTCATACGATCACAGCCAAGTCATGGCACAAAATTAGTCTTTTACCCACAGGGGCAAAATAGTCATTTTACCCTATAAGGGTATTTCAGTAATCCTACCCTACAAGGGTAATTCGGTAATTCTACTCATAACTAATCCATGTATGCAGTGCATTTCAAACATAATCAATCATACAATTAACACATACAACACTAGTACTACCACGAAGGTATAACGGTCATTTAATCAGTTAGGGGTAAAACGGTCATTTCACCTCGTAAGGGCATCTCAGTAATTTTACCCGTCGAGGTTATTTTGGTAACTTTACCCATAAAGGGTATTTCGATAACTTTACCCATATAGGGTATTTTAGTAATTTTGTAGACCAAGGGTATTTTGGAAATTTCGCAAATTAGGGTATTTCGATAATTCTGTAAACTAGGGGTATTTCGGTAATTTCACAAATCAGGGGTATTTTGGTAATTTTACAATCTGAGGGTATTTCAGTAATTTCACAAATCAAGGGTATTTTAGTAATTTTGCAATCTAAGGGTATTTCGATAATTTCATAAATTAGGGGTCTTTCGATAATTTCAAAAATTAGGGGTATTTCGGTAATTTTGCAATCCGAGGGCATTTCGATAATTTCACAAATCAAGGGTATTTCGGTAATTTTGCAATCTGATGGTATTTTGGTAATTTTGTAAACGAAGGGTATTTCAGTAATTTTAAACCAAGGGTATTCTGAACAGAGATAACGATGCGAATGGGCCTAGGGCCCATTCTCAGCCCAAATAGACCCACACGCTCGTGTGGCCCATTTAGCCCAAATCTAGCCATAGATATAAGATTCACATAGTCTAGTCCAATATTTACTACACAATCATACAACTTATCCGATTGGGCCCACGGGCCAATTGGCCCCTTTAGGCCCATCGTGGCCCAAACAACCTAAACACACAAGAACACTCATGATGGCCTCAATTATAGCGTCAAAGCTCCCACACGTGCACTCACATGCTCGTGTGGCTACCATCGTCGTGTGACCGGCATTTCGGCATTTGCCGCTCTACAACTAGAGTAGTGCGAAATACACACCTGATAGGAATTGAAGCTAATCCGTGCTCCAAACACTCTTATGCCCAAATGCCAACCAAGGTATGCTTACTCTCCCCACAGATTGCTCTATTTAAAGCTAGCTTCTTGCCCACTCCCATGCTAGCTTCCCGATGTGGGATCCATCCTTCAGCAGAGTTTAATTCCAGCACAACCACCTATCACCCCAACTTAGCAAAATAAATATCCCTTTTTACTTGCAATGGGATTCGAACCCTTGCCCTCTTCTATGCTCCAAATGTTACATGCCACCACAAAACAAGCTCCTTTTGTGACCTAAAACATGCACAACTAAATATAAACCTATGGGCCAAAGTCTAAGTTCATTTAAAAGGAAAACAAAAAGAATTGCAAATGCCAATACTTGAACCTTGGACCTCTTGCTTCCTCTATGGCGTCACTTCTTTGTCTCCCATGTGGCGCCATTTGCCACTAGACCACAACTCCTTTTGTGTCATTTTTCTCCACATTTTATTCTTAAAGCCTACTTACTTACTCCCAGGGTTTTATTCACCTAAAACCAAAATTTCCTTAAAGCCCAAGTTTGAACCCGGGACTTCATAGAAGCCCCCTAACCTTCCAAAATCACTCACCTAATAGGTCCAACTTGTATTAGAGCCGTTCTCTTGTTCTAAAAAATTTTAAACGCTCCCCTGCCTAAGGCCCAATAGCCCCAATTCTACTAGGCCCAAATTTAGGGTGTTACAAGGAGTGCAGGGTTGGACAGGAGACGGAGTGCAGTGTTGGTTTGGGTATTCATGCATTGCATATACTGATTCTAATATTGAGATGGGCTTAAGCCCAGAGAGATGTGATATGTGACATGTGATATGGGTTAAGGCCCAACTGAGGCTATTATGGGCTAAGGCCCAAATGCCACCATTACTGTAATGGGCTTAGGCCGAGATTGATGTGATGCATGATTTACGATCGATGAGGGTTGTACACACTGAGATTTCATAAACTCACCCCCTCTTTTTAATTTTTCAGGAAATCCTCAGTAAGCGGTTCGATGTACGGGAGGACTTGGAGGTGGCCACACTAAGAACAACTTTAAATTTTAGTATTCTATTTTACCTTACTTAAATTGTTTTCTTATTGGGTTGTAATGAAAACATGGTTTTCGAAAAACACTTCAATGTGACACGCCAGATTCGGCGATAATGTCTTGGCCAGGTTTGGGGAGTTACAAGGGTTATGAGCTATTACTGGTCAATACACATCATTTAACAAACACAACTCATTCATTTATGCATTCATACTCAAATACCATTTAATCACAAACACATTGTCCCTTATAAGGGCCTACGAGGCCTTAAACATGCTTTAGAAGTGGTTCAGGACTAAACCGATAAATATTGAAAATTTTGGAAAATTTAAAAAAATTCAACCATACAGGGGCCACACGCCTATGTGAACAGACCGTGTGCCTCACGCGGCTCCAGACACGCCCTTGTCTCAGGCCATGTGGAAATAAGGCATACATACTGAATTTGGTCACACAGCCAACCACACGCCCGTGTGTCTAGCCCGTGTGCCCTTTGAAGTGGCCATACACGCCCGTGTGCCAGGCCGTGTGCTAGGCTGTGCCAAACCTGTAGGGTATACTGACTTTTGCAACACGGCCAAGTCACACGGCCGTTTGCTAGGCCTTGTGCCAATTAAAGGGCTATTGTAACAGCCCGATTTTGACCCTAATCGGAATATTGGTTTTGGGACCACAAAACTGAGTCCAAAAAATATTTTAATTTTATTTTCTATGTTAATTATGTGTGAATTTACATGTGTGAAAGTTTCGTGAATTAGTTTTATTGTTTGTGTGCTTAATTTGAGAAAAGGACTTAATCGCGTAAAATGTAAAAGCGGCTAATTAATGTGTAAATGCTAAATTGCTAATGTCTATATAATATAAAGTCCTTTATAGGAAATTAGACCACTGTTAAGGTTAATGGACGTCAATGGACAAGAATGACCTTATTATATATATGTTTTATATATCAATTAAAAGGTTAATTTAGAAACTAGCCGAATGTGAAAGAAACGAAAAACAATAGAACAAGCTGGGTTTCGGCACTTGTTTATCTTGATTAAGGTACGTATCTAGCTCAGTTTTTGATAATTTTTATGTTTTTGAGATTGTTGCTAAGTTATCTTCAAAGCCCATGTCTTAATTTTTGAATTTGATGATGATTTTTTGTTTTGCCATTGATGATAGCTTGCGATTTTGTTGTTTGATGATAAAATATTTAATATATGTGTTAAATTATCATGTTTTGTCTTTGGATTTTTGATGAATTTGAGTAATTTGGACTAAATTGTGAAAATAAAATTTTGAGGGACTAAAATGTAAAATAAATGAAATGTATGGACTTGTAAGGGCATGGGTGATATTCGTCCTAGCTATGGTGATGTGAAATTTTGTGTATTTTGTGTTTTATGCAATAGGGGCTAAATTGCAAAAAGTGTAAAATGTGAGGGGCAAAATGGTAATTTGCCCATTTATGTGTTTTTGGATTAAATTAAATGAATATGTGGTTAAATTAGTTAAATTTGAATTTATTTAGATCAAGAATGGAAGAAAATGGAATTAGATCGGGGGAAATTGAAAGTAGACGAATAGTCGACTAAACTGTTCGACAACATTCGAGGTAAGTCTATAAGCATATAAATGTCGTTAAATTTGATAATATATATATGTTATATGATGAATGGAATTTTGTGAATATATTTGTGTATGGTCGAATGTGTATTGAGCAAAGAAGCTATATTTCAAGTTCGATCCGATCAACATTCAATGTCTGAAAGCCCTGTATGAACCCTAGGAATAGTTAAGATACATATGTCATGACATAGGATTTCCGATAAGTGTTTTCGTGTAAGACCACGTTTGGGACGTTGGCGTCGATTTATGTTTACGTGTAAGACCATGTCTGAGACATTGGCATCGTATTTGATTCGTGTAAGACCCTATCTGGGACAGTGGCATCAATATGTGATTACTTGTAAGACAACGTTTGGGACGTTGGCATTGTACGAGCTTTCTGATTATCCGTGTATCCTTTTTAATTTCGAATGGTTCAACGGGCAATGTTAAGTGAAGACCAAATGTGAAATCGAATTAAAAGGCTCAGGTATGTACTTATATCAAGTTGTGAAGATAAGGTAAATCGGTTGTTGAATTGATTGTTTAAATGCTAACGTGATAAATGTGAACAATATGTATGCATATGTGATTGTGTATATTCGGCCAAATGTTGTATATGTGATATTAATAGTGAGACTTATATAAGTTCACGTGTATTTGTACAGTTAGCCATATGGTATGTGCATAAGAGATTTAAATGACAACCTTGTATTTGAGAATATGTATATTCAGCCTTATTAACTTAGTGTTAAATACAATCATTGATATATATTTTGCTTATGACTTACTAAGCTTAAATAGCTTACTGTGTGTGTTTTTGTTTACCTTTTTTTTTTATATATTTTGAAGTCACGTTACGAGCTCGGGGATCGTTAGCAAAGCCTATCACACTATCGACTGTTTCTTTTGGTATTTTACTAAGTTGATTTTTGTCATATGGCATGTATAGCATAGTTGAAATGTTTGATTTTTGGGCTTATATATATATATATATAGCCATGTGAAAATGGCGTAATCTTGATATTAAGGCTTATGTGTATTCGGTCATGGCAGTTGTAACACCCCAAACCCGGTCAATATGCCATGACCGAATCTGACATGTCACAGAGGAAAACATTTTGAAGTAAAACGAGTTAACAATTTAAATTTTAGTGAAAAACTCTTTGTTGTTCTATGATTGTAGAAATCAGGTGTATAATAAGTTAAAAACTGATAATTTTCTTTGAAATTCCGTAAATAAATCTTTAAAACATAGTTGTAAATCCATGGATTAGAAAACCTTTTATAATTTAAAAGAAACCAAAGCGAATAGTTTGAAAACTGTTTCTAATTGAAATTTGGGAACTTGAGTTTTGGAAAATAGTATGAGTTATCGAAAACACTTAAGTTGTTAAATATTATCAAATGATTTATGTTACCCGATGGTAACGTTTTGAAAATCATCGCGTTTTGTAGTTTAGAAAACTTTGTACTCAAATTATTATATCAACCATGTAATTTATAAGCCATATTTAAAACAAATCCAAAGCATATAAATATTCCAAAAACATAATTAAAGAGGCCTTATTAGAAATCCATAAAAAGATGGAAACCAAATTAAAATAAAGTACCCAAATGGAAGTTCATGTAAAACCAATTTTTATTGCATGGCCTCCTCGAGTTCATCTGGCTCCTTATCCGCGAATTTACGAATCACCTGAAAAGGTAAGGGAGAAGGTGAGTCACCAAGACTCAGTGCATAATCCCTCTCCCAGGTAAATGCCACATACTTACACAAATTATAACCAACCAATATATATAATGCACCCAACCTAGCCATCCATAACTCCTTTTCTACCCCGTGTGGTACCAAACCACTGGTGGTGCAAAACCACTGGTGATCCAAAGTCACGATATCCAATAATGTGATACCAAATCACTGGTGACCCAAAGTCACGAATAATCAAGTTGTGGGGCCAACCCACGTGTGATACCAAATCACTAACGATGATCCCAATATATCAAAAGTAGGGCCAACCCACGGTGGTACTAAGCCACTGGGACGAGTCGCTATGAGGTGCCAAACCTCTGGTGTCCCAAAGACACGAAATATATGCTACCAAACCACTGGTGACACAAAGTCACGAATAATAAAGTTGTGGGGCCAACCCACGTGTGATACCAAATCACTGGCGACGATCCCAATACATCAAATGTGGGGCCAACCCACGGTGGTACGAAACCACTGGGACGAGTCGCTATGAGGTGCCAAACCTCTGGTGTCCCAAAGACACAAAATATGTGGTACCAAACCACTGGAGGTGCCAAACCTCTGGTGTCACAAGGACACGGATATCAAATCTTCCCCCTCCTCTCATGTTACCCATAACCATGCAAATATTATGCAAATCATGCCATCATGCTTTATTATGTATCATATAGAAATATATATCACATGTCATGGTAATAAGTATCATATAGCAAAACATATCGAAACGGACTTACCCGAATCCTTGCTTATACCCTTTATGGTATCATATCAAGATCACACAGTTTCCAACTTTAATAACATGATTAGTATATTTACAAATATATATATACCGAATTATAAAGTGTGTAAGGTACACACCTGTCACTAACGCATGTACTAACTTCTGATGACCCGATCTACCGCACTAGATCACCTTGTCCTACATTCGGCCAAACCACAAAACTATAAACAAGGCCATTCGGCCACACCAATAAATCTTAGTCTCATTAGCCTTCGGCTTTCTCAACAACTTAAAGAATATTGATCCAACATGAATCCTTACCACTTGACTTACCAACTTCGATTGCTAAAGAAATAGGGCTTAGATCGATTGCTTCCAAAGTCCCGAAGAGTCTAGAAGAAAATTGATTCCTAAGAATAGTTAGAACCTTGCTAACAAATGCCAAAAAATTTGGCCTTTGCGCTCAAGAAAAACAACATAGAAAAGAGAGAAAGAAAAAGGAAATTCGGCCAAGACACTTACCTATCTTCAAAACCGATTATAGATGAACCCAAAGAAAATCTACCCTTGATGATATTCGGCCAAGATAACACCAAAAGAGAGAAAAAGATTCGGCTATAGTGGAGAACAAGAAGAGAAAATAAAAGTGAAAAAAAATAGGAGAAGGAGGATTCGGAAATGGAAGAAAGAAGAAAATGGAAGAAGAAAATAGAATGGAGGTGGATGTTATTAACTTTGAGCAAAAGTGAAAGAAATGAGTTTTGGGAAGGAGGAAGATTCGGCCAAAAGAAACTAAAAAGAAATGTGGTTTTGAGCAAATATCAAATGAAAGAAAAGAGAGAGATGGGAGAAAGAGGTTCGGCCAAACACTTTGTTTGCCGAAAAAAGAAAAGTGCACAAAGTGCAAAAATATGGTTTCGGTTTCAAAAGAGAAATGAGAGAAAGAAATTAGAATTTGGTTCATATAAAAATGAGAGCTAAACTAAAAGAAAAATTGCACCTAATGTCCAATACACATTCGGCTAAGGAGGAAGTTTTTGGAGAGGAAGAGAAAAATGCAAAAGATGCACAAAATGTTAAAAAATTAACCAACCAATCCCCCATCTTCCTATCAACATTTCGGCCACCCCCCTAGCCACACATGCCGTCCACATACATGGACTAATGGCCATAGAAGAGTTTCCAAAACAACTTCCTTAAGCCAAGCCTTTTGTCCCCCCATCCTTCCATAAATCCTAAGATTCCTTTCCCAAAGTTCAAGCTTTCCTAAACTAATATTCAACTTGCCATAAAATAAAGAAGTCAAACTTGCCATGAATACCTCTTGGCCGGCACTTAAGGTAAGAGTGCATAAAAATAAAGTCTTTGAAATGCAATCTATGCTACTCGAACCACTTCCTTCAAGCAACCATCCATGCTCCATAACCACCTTGCCACTAACTCCTCATGTGCTAAATTTAACACTTAAATTAACTTAAGTGTCAGTTCACTTAATCCCCTTCACTAAATTTTCAATACTAAAAATTATTCTAGCTTAGCTAATTATTCCAAGCCTTCACAAAACTATACTAAGCACACAAACAATCCTACCCGAGCTAACACAAGTAACAAGATGACACTCAAATTTTTCCTAAAGCCCAATTAAACCCGAGAATTCATAGAAACCTCATAACCTTCCAAATCCACTTAACTAATAAATCCAATTTGCAAAAACACCATTCTCATATTCTTGAAGATTTTAAACACTCCTAAGCCCAAGGCCCAATCGACCCAATCCTACTAGGCCCAATTTCGGGATGTTACAGCAGTAGCTTATTATGGAAGTATTTTTCATGGTGTGTTTATGCGTGGTATTTGGTTATATGGTTTTGGTTTAATTATGGCTTAAGTTTATTTTGGTCATGGTTTAATCTTATATGGATAGTAATCACATGGTATGGCATATATATATGGTGGTGTTTTATTCATGTGTTTCAGCAATAAGGTAAATAAGGTATGTTTGATGTACTTTAATAGAATAAATAATGTTAAGTTTATGTGATTTTGGTTATGTGTTACATATATTTATGATATGTGTGGTATGTTTGGATTTGGTATTTAAGTGAGTTTGGGTTATGACATATAAATTGAAATATTCATATGAAGGTTGGAAACTATCTATATTTCGGCTTATTAATTGGGTAAAAGAATGATTATATGTTCGAGTGTGTATTGGAATAAGGTTTGTGGTTTTATTATTGAGTTGAAATGGCATGTTTTAAGTGGGTATTTTGGTTTAGAAATGATAATTTATGTGTATATGTATATTAGGCTAAGGAGATGGCCTAAAATAATAAGCATGATATTTGGTTTATAGCATTATATAAATATACTATGGATAGGATGATATATATACAATACCGAATATGTAATGACTAGCTTCGTAGTGATAATGAAATATGGACATTCGGAAATGGCTCAATTGTGTACACATATACGCAAGCTTGTAAATGGAAAATATGCATGTTTTTGGTTCTTTGAAAGGTTAAATAATTGTGTATGTTACTTATGATCTTGGTCATTAAGCCTTATGTTATGACTTGTTAAATCTACTAAAAGTTGGTATCCTATAAGAAAAAAAGGGTGTTTTAGTAATTATTATTATTCGAATATCATTGTAATGGTTATTACATATTTCGTATAGTGTATGTATATATAATATGCTAGTAGATTATGTATATATCATTAATCTATTATTTGTGGTTAAATATGGTGCATTATTTTGTGATTTAAGTAATTGCATATAATGTGTTTAGTTATGGTATTATATTAACTAATGCCGCATATATGAATAAGAACAAAATAAAAAGTAGGCCATTTAATATGGTTGTAACACCCCAAACTCGGCCTATACGTTACAACCGGATCTGGTATGCCACATGGAAAGATTGGTTAAAGAGACTTGACAAATTTGAAAAAAAAAACTTTTCATGTTATGTCTTTACTTTGAAAATCAGGTTTCGTTTTGAGGTTTTCTTACAACTTTAAGCAATATTTCTATCAGTCGAAAACAGGTTTTGTGATACGAAAGACCGAAACTAGTGGTATTCCGAAACGTGACATTTTGAAAACAGTGTTTGTAGTTCTAAAAAAATTTCCGAATTTAATTATTAATCTACATGTTAATGTTTTGGAAAATGATTATTTATATTTTTAGGAAAAACTCTGTGTTTAACATTTCATAATATAATAATAACCGCATTAAATCAAAATCCAAATTAAAATTTAGGAGACCTTATTACATAACAAAAACCCAAATTTAAAATAAGTTAAAATAAAGAAAACGGAGTTTACGAAAGAAGTAATGCATGGCTGTAACACCCCAAACCCGGTCTAGACGTCACGACCAGATCTAGTATGTCACAGGGTAAAGTAAAAGCTAATTTTTTTGAATTTAGGAAAATACCATAAGTTTGAAAACTTTTCGATTTCAGTGATGTTTTGAAAACTGGGGTTTGCAGTTTAAGAAAAATTTGAGAATTGAGTTAAATGATCATTTGTTATCTTTGTTGGCACTTGAGAGATAACGGTTATTTTATGTTAATTTTGTTTTGAAAACTCCCACTTATCTTTCACGTTAGAATATAATAGCGTCATGTCTTAAAATAAATAATAAATAATAAAAACCCAAATGTTAACTTAAGAAGGCCTTATTACATAACCAAAATCCCCAACTAAAATAATTTGTAGAAAGGAACGAGTTTACGAAAAGAAACATTTTATGGCCTCCACGAGTCCGCCTCGGCTACCAGATCCATGATCTACTGATTATCTGCAAAATTAAGCAGAGGGGTGAGTCACCGAGACTTAGTGTGTAAATCCCCTTAAGTCACATATATGGCTTCAAGCCCAAGATCGCATATTGGGCCTTAGCCCACTCAAAATAGCATACCAAAAATATGAATGTATTGTGCCCCAGCCCAACCTAGATTTTCCATCCTCTACACACCCCCGTACCAGCCCATCACACCGTGGGGATTTCTACAACTAACCATCCATCCGCTACACACCTTATATATGTGGCACCAAGCCACTCGTAGTTCCAGACCACCGTGATACTAGATCACCGTGACAGAGTCACTAAACCACTAGGACGAGTCACTAAATCGTATATACGTGGTATTAACCACCGTGGCACCAAGCCACCGAGACATGGTCACTGAATGAGATATATGTGGGGCCAACCCACTTGTGGTACCAAACCACCATGACAGTCTCTAATAACACTTCCCCCTTTCACATCATATCCCAAAGCCCCATGCAATATGACATAATAATTCGTGTATACAGTATGTCATGTATGCAAAACATATATCAAATATAACGTATAACATGAATTACCATCATAATCAGATAGACATAGTATAACACAATCAAGCTAATCAACCTCTAAGGGTATAACAATAATTTTACCTACCAAGGGTATTTTTGTAATTTACCTATCGAGGTATTTCAGTAATTTTGCACCTGCAATGGCCTTTCCGGAGGCCTAATGTCGCCCCAAGTGACTCAGGTAACATTTCCAGTCGTACCGGACTATTGGGCCTAAAACTCGATTTCGGCCCATTCGGGACCACACGCTCGTGTGGCCCACCTAACACAAATCTAGCCACGTATATGAGATACACCTAGTGTAGTTCACTATATACTACACCATCATACATTTTATTCAATTGGGCCCACTTCGGCCCATCGTGGCCCAAGCAGCCTCAACCCACAAGAATACTACTGATGGCCTCAACTATCGCGTCGAAGCCCCACACGTGCGCTCACACGCTCGTGTGGTTATTATTGCCACGACTGGCACTTCGGCATTTGCCGCTGTACAACTAGAGTAGAGAGAGTTACACACCTGATAGGAGTTTGGTGCTAATCCGTGCTCCGACCACTCCTGTGCCCAAACGCCCACCAAGGTATATTCGCTCTCCTCCTAGAATGCTCTATATATAGCTAGCTTCTCACCTTCCTTCTTTGTATCTTTCCAATGTGGGATCCTTCCATCAGCAGAGTTTAAATCCAACACAAACTCTTCCCGTTTAGACCGCAAAATAAATACTCCCTTGCTTTTCATGAGATTCGAACCTAAGCTCCCTTGCAACATAATCCACGCCGCTAACCACTTGGCCACAAGCTCCTCTTGTGTCTTAAACCATGCGCAACTAAATATAAATCTATAGCCAAAAACCATGGTCCATGTAAAAAGAAAACCAAAATGCAAGAGCTAAGACTTGAACCTTGGACCTACTTCCTTCCTTGTGGCGTCATCCCCTTGCCTCTTATGTGGCGTCTCTTTGCCATTACACCACACACTCCACTCGGGTCATTTTCCTCCATATTTTATTCTTAAAACCTACCTGCTAACTCCTAGGGTTTTTCTCGCCTAAAACCAAAATTTCCCTAAAGCCAAAGTTTGATCCCGGGACTTCATAGAATTCCTCTAACCTTCCAAAATCACTTATAGGTCCAACTTGTATTTAAGCCGATCTCTTGTTCCTAAAAATTTAAACGCTACTACGCTCAAGGCCCATTAGGCCCAATTCTTCTAGGCCCAATTTCGGGATGTTACAATGGCCACCGCAAAGTCCACCTCGGCTCCCAATCCTTAAACTAGGGGTTACCTGCAAAACTGAGCAGAGAGGTGAGTCACAAGGACTCAGTGTGTAATTCCCCTTACGAACGCAATCTAGGCCTAAGCCCACAAAAGCACATTGGGCCTTGGCCCTCCCAGTAATGAATTTGGCCGAAGCCCATACGTATAACATGGCATATCAAATAGTGTATGCAATGCAACCCAGCCCAAGCTAGTATTCCATCCTCTACACACCACCCGTACCAGCCAAAACACCTGTGGCACCAAGCCACTGAATGTGGTACCAAACCATTGTGGTACCAAACCACTGAAATAATGTGATAAAGCCACCGATATATGTGGTACCAAACCACTGAAGTAATGTGACAGAGTCACTAATATATGTGGTACCAAACCACTGAAGTAATATGACAGAGTCACTGACATATATATGTGATACCAAACCACTGTGGTACCAAACCACTGAAATACACCTCCTTTTTTAATCAACATCGTATCCCTATCCCATGCAACATATAATCATAATATAATGAATGCACATATGTCAATGTAGATCGAATCATCAGAGCATAAAGCAATACATGGTAAAGAATTTACAAGACATCACCAAAGGTAACTAACCTGGTATCTCCGATTTTACCCCCAAGGGTAGCTCAACATCCATTACCGATGTTTAGCTTTCAAACAATTCACATATTAATTAATAATCAAACAAAAGATGGCGTGAATATTACACACCTACTTACGCGAAGAACTAGACACTCTTAATCATTGCTACTCTCACTAGCAGGAATAACCAGTATCTGCCTATCCCAAACGGATGTCGGCTACGACACAGCACGTCGTTTGAACTTAGGAGTAGAGACTACGAGACCACTCCCCTCCTTAGTTTGGCTAAAACTAACATCCATGAAAAGAATCTTTGATCAGTACAGTACTTTCAGAGAGAACAATGGTTGTCTAACAAAGAGATTGGGTTAAGGAAATGAAAGAGAAAAGGGAATAGACAAACCAAAATCAAGAGAACCTCCTTACCTTGGTCAAAGAATGAACCGAACACAGATAGACTTGGCTATAGATTCTAATTCGATGCGAACATGCCACGTTAAGAGGAGAGAAGAAGAGATTAGCCGTGAACTAACATTGAGAACAAAATAGCCATTTAGGCTATTACCACATAAGACCAAAAAATAGAGAAAGAATCGAAAGAGTTTCCATTACCTTGCACAAATAGGAACCGATTGAAGAGGGACCTTCGGCAGACAATTATCACTTTGATTCCTGAGGTTTGGCTAATGGAGCAAGAAATAAAGGTGCAAGAAGAAAGGATGAAGAATATCGAAGAAGTGTAGAAGAAGAAGAGAGTTTCAGCTATGGAGAAGCTAAACAATAACGAAAAGGAGTAGGGGTTTCAGTTTAATGAAGAATGTAGAGAAGTAAATGAGGAAAGTTTTGGTTATGATGAAGAAAGCAATTTGTAGGAGATGGAAGAGAGGTTAGGCTATTGAGTTGTTGGAGTAGAAAAGATATGCAAAAAGGAAAAAGAAATGTGTGGTGAGTTCGACAAAACTATATGGAAGAAAAAGAATAGTTTTGGTAAGGAGCAAAGTAAATGCCGAAAATGTAAAAGAATCTCTAGTGCACCTAAAGAATTTTTGGCACAAATAATCCCTAGGCTTTGGTTACACTCCCTATTCCCCAAATGCCGATTTTTCCCACACCACACCAACCTCTAGCCGAAAATCCACTCCCTACATTCCTTATTCGCCAACTACTAGCACACCACCAAGTTCCACGTTTTGCTCCTTGATTTACTCCACTAAGCCCTCTCCATCACTCTTTCAAACTGCTTTGACCGATTCAACACTTCAAGCTCCTCTTGTCCATCCATTTCAAACTGGTTGACTCATTCAACAACCACCCCTTAGAGTCCAAGCCGAACACGACTTCTTCCCCATCCTGGCACAAAATAAATGCTCCAAAATTGTAACCTATGGGATTCGAACCCACTCCCCCTTCCATGCTCCCTTGTGACGCCAACCACTAAGCCACACACTCCACTTGTGACATTAAATTGCAACCAATCATACCTAAGGCCTGCATCCACTAGTTCTCCCCCTAATGTGCCCTAAAGAGAAATATTTACCAAAGCTCTGGCTTGAACCCAAGCCTTCCCAAGACCCCCAAACACACCAAAACAACAAGCATAGCTAGCCAAACGCATGAAATAGTGCAAAATGCAGAACCCCTAATTTTAGGATGTTACAATGGTTGCTATGTTTTTAATATGTGCATGTACGAAAATTTATAAAAATGATATGATTAACAGTTAGTCTATGAGATAACTGTATTGATATTTATTCGATGCATGAAATGTAAGGATATATGTTTAAACATGTATTCAGGAAGCAAATGCCAATACTGTTAAAGTCATACACTTTGAACCTTATATGTATTGAGTACATATAACATGGCTTTGTTGCACATTAGATATTTCGAATGTGTGGATAAATAATTGATATTGACATGCTTAAAATTTTAAAGCATGATTTGCTTATGAATTTTAAGTAGTGAAGCATGATTGGGTTTTAGTTGGTTAAGTGAACTATATGTATAATAAATATTTGAATGTGTTTTGATTTATAAGTTGTGTGATATTGTTATTAAATATAAAATGTATGTGTATTGATGTGATTGAATTACGAAAAAACAAAAATAGTAAATGTCTTTCTTAATCTGTGCTATGTCCAGTAATACCCTGTAACCCTAATCCGGCGACGGATATGGCTTAGGGGTGTTACAACTGTACTGACTTGTACTACACGGCCAGACACATGCCCGTGTGTGAGACCGTGTGGAGCATACTAACTTCAAGTCAATTTCAACACTAGGGGACACACGGCCGTGTAATATGTCCGTGTGTCACACACAGCTGATACACACACCCGTGTCTCTGCCCATGTGGACAAAAATAGGCCATTTGCAAGGCCAATTTGCCACCCCAACTTCAATGTACCTACACAAGGCAAAATGGTACCATTTCATCATACAATTAGGCAGCCAAAATCATCAACCAAATGCACAATTCATACCATATTTCATCTATTCCAATTCTCAAATCACTAACATTTACTTAGCCAAATACATGCCAAAACAATATCAAACAATATGGTTCATTTACCATAATTCACACATACATAACTTACCCTATAAATAACCAACACAACATCTAAAATCATACCTAGGCATTTTTTAAGCATTTATACTCCACAAATCAATTAACCATTTGAGCAACTATAAAACCATAACAACATTCACACCAAACATACCAAAATAAGCCAACACTCATGGCTATATATACAAACCAAAACATATACATTTACAAGACATATCTCATGGCTATAATCACAACCAAAATACCACATCTAACCTATACATGCCATATACCATAAATGTATAATTCAAAAGTACCAACTTAGATGTTTGATAGTGCGATAATGTTCCCGACGACTCCCGGATCCGAGCTAGCCTTGATTCACTACAAAACATAGAAAAATAACACGACGTTAGCTTCATAACTTAGTAAGCTCGTATGTGAATAACTTATTTCACCGAATAAATGCAAATCAAACAATTACACATGAGAAAACCATATACACATTAACTACAAACCTTTTTCATGTCTCAAAACATGATCAAATACAAACTCATAGAACTTTCACTATTTAATACTGAAATAGGTTTTGCACGTACCTGTATCACCTTGTACTGACCTCTTTGACAACCACATAATTCGTTTACCCCGTTCGAAGTAGAAATCGAATACTCGGGAGTCTCGTACAATAAGTACCTATACCATGGCTCGTAGGCAAATCAAGGTAACTTATCTGAAGAACTATTATCATGGCCCGAAGCCAAATCATCTTATATTCATGGCCTGAAGCCAAATCGGTACAACACGCACCCGAGGTGCTAATATCTTGGCCTGAAGGCAACTCAATGTATCACTTACTGACATTTCAATAGAATCCAAAACTATTAAAGTTCAACCGGGCTTTCACACTTTTCGTTTCTATCATCGATTGCATCCGTAAAGTCATTTTCACAATTCATATAATATCCATAATCTCGTTTTAACAATTAATGCAATATTAAAGCATTTTAACATACATTTATAATGTAATCATCATATAAGAACTTACCTCGAAATCAGAATTCACGGATCGGGTCGACTACTCGATAACCATGCTTTTCCCCCGATCTAAATCCGAGTTCTTTCTTTCTTGATCTATATGAATTCAAAATTAACTTATTTATTCATCTACTCATTCAATTAATCCAAAAATACACATTTGGGTATTTTTTACACTTAGCCCCTAAACTTTTGCATTTAATCAATTTAGTCCTTATTTCACAAATACACAAAATTCACACAATTGAACAAGACCCATGCTTGGCCAAATTATATATAGGTCCCCAGTAGTCCAAAACTTTCATTTATTTCACATTTCAACCACACAATTTGCACATTTCACAATATAGTTCCTATTATGCATTTTCATCAAAAAACACTTAACAAAACATGTGAAATTATCATCAAGCTTTCATATTTCAACATTAAACATCAAAGAACACATAGATTCAACAATGAAAACTCTCAAAATCTGTAACAATTTCAAAATTAAAGGTACAGGCTAGCTAGATTGAGCTGCAACGATTACAAAAACATAGAAATCATAAAAAATCGAGCTCAAAACACTTACCAATTAAGCTATGAAGATGTCTGTAATATCCCAGGTTAGGGGTTATGTTGTGGTTGCATGATTTTGCATGTGTTGGTTTGTTAAGTTGTTGTTTGTGTGATTCGGGGCTTAATTGTAGGCTAGAAGTGTGCCTGAGTAGGTAGGAAAATTTTAATTTTTGGCTTTACTTGAGAGGAGCTGAAGGAGTTGGGCCATATGTATTTTTAATTGGTATTTTTGAGCATAACAAGCGAGCTAGCAAAGTGGCAGAGCTTGCACCACTTGGAGCTTGGTTTGGCGTCATGTGCAAGGGGGAGGTCTTGGGTTCAAGCAACGAAAATCCCCACTTTTTGGCTTCTTTTTGGACGGCATAGGAGGGAGGAGTTGGATGGAGTTCAAATTCCCCCTTGGACCAAGTCAAACCATTCAAACGGTTGGTGGAGAGTAATTGTAGGAGGAAGACTTGGTCTTGTTGTTTGAATGTGGGAGTGGAGTGTTTGGGGGATTTGGCCAAATGTTGGGGAGTTGTGGAGAGGGTGGCGGTTTTGGGAAGTGAGGAGTGAGTAGGCGAATTTTCCTTTTGGAATTTGATGCATATTCGGCCATTAGGAGACTAAACCAAATTCTTTCATTTTGACAAACCAAAGCCAGAAATTCTAAAGAATTCTCCCATCTTTCTTTTCACTTCTTGAACCGAAATACCACACTCCTAAATCTAGCCAGAAACATCTTTGATCTTTGGTGTCCATTTGGTAGCCGAATATTCTCCTCTTCATCCTCTTTTTCCTTGGTTCATTTGTGAAGCGAATTTTCCACTCATTTTCCCATTTCTTTTGTGCCGAACCTATATTTCCATCTTCCATTCTCTTTCTTTTCTTTTCGCTAAGAATTGTATAGAAGTGTGTGTTAAACACTTAGGCCGAATCTCTCCTTTCCTAGTAGTCTCCCTTGGCCGAATATCGGTGGAGTGTTGGGGTCTTGCTTCGATCGTTTGGAATTGGTAAGGGTTTGACCGAATGGTCATTTCCCCTCTCCTTTTAGTCTTTGCCGATTTTGGGTTGTGTTTTTAAGAGTTAATCCTTGGGTGTTGAAACCGTTTTTTCGCTTATAGGCCATCCGGATTTTTGGGTTCAATCAAGTGGAGCCTCCGTTCTTGGATTAACCGTTTGGTAAGGGTGGTAAGTATTGGGTTGTTAGATCACTTGGTTGCTTAGTTAAGATATGTTGCAAGGGATTAATGGTTCTTTCTTTTAGGTGTAGCCGATTGTTGGAAGGAGAACCTTTGTGGTTTGGGTTTGATAAGAAATCAAACCAAACGTTTGCAAGGGTAAGGGTGTTTCGACAAACCCTTTTGGTCTAAATGGTGTTGGCCGAATGGTCTTAGTGCCTAACTCTATGTTGGCCGATTGTTATAGAGTCGATTCGTGGGACTTAGATCGTTTCGTTGGGATCTTTAGACTTCGTAATTACAGTGTGTAAACTAACACACCGATTTCCTAGTAATATGTTAATAATAACTTTTTTTTGTATAAAGTGAGACAATATGGTTGATGGAATTGGTACCCAAATGGGGTATGTGCACGGATGCGGGTAAGTCTGTTTTTTTATGAGATCTGTAGTGATATATGTGATATCATGATTTATGTGATTACTATGAGATGCCATTTGAGTATGATAGCATGATTGCACGATTATAGCATTTGCATTAATATGATATGTTATTGGGTGATTTGAGAGGAGGGGGATATGATATCCGTGTCTTTGGGACACTGTGACTTTGGGTCACCAGAGGTTTGGCACCTCCAGTGGTTTGGTACCACAGTGATATATCGTGACTTTGGGTCACCAGAGGTTTGGCACCTCAGCGTCTCGTCCCAGTGGCTTAGTACCACGGTGGGTTGGCCCCACAGTTGATTATACGGGATTGACGCCAGTGATTTGGTATCACACGATGGGTTGGCCCCATCACTCGATTATCGTGACTACGGTCACCAGTGGTTTGGTACCACATTGTGTCTTTGGGACACTAGAGGTTTGGCACCTCATTGCGACTCATCCCTGTGGTTTGACACCACCGTGGGTTGACCCCACTCGAGAGATACGGGATTGTCGCTAGTGATTTGGTATCACGCGATGGGTTGGCCCCATCATCGGATTATTCGTGACTTTGGGTCACCAGTGGTTTGGCACCACACTTATGGATATCGTGACTTTGGGTCACCAGTGGTTTGGCACCACCAGTGGTTTGGTACCACACGGGGTAGAAAAGGAGATACGGATGGTTAGGACCGGGTTGCATTAATTGTGTTACTACGTATGATGTGTGTTAGCATGTTGTTTCATTTGGAGCGGGATTTATACACTGAGTCATTCGACTCACCCTCTCCTTTGACATTTCAGGTGACACTTAGACGCGGATTGGAGCCGGGATGGACTCGGGGTGCTCATGCCATGCTGAATAAAAAGTTTTACTCAGACATTACATTTTGGGTACTTTAGTTATTTACTTTCAGTTGGGTTTTATTTCGGATTTGTAAAGGCCTTTAAATTATGCCTTATGATGTTTATGTTTTAAGTTAGATTTTAATATGCTTTAACAAAATAATTGGGTTAATTTGCTAAAACTTGAAATGACAACGATTTCAAAATTTTAACGATATGTTTTCAACTATACCATCGGGTATCACACTAATTTTATAAATAAATGAGAACCTATCGTCCACAAACTTGAAATCAAATTTTTACTCAGTCTAAATGTTTTAGTAACGATATTAAACAACTTGTTTTCCAAACGGAACAGAGTTTTATCAAATCTATTTAGTGCAAACTCGTAACTTTCAAACACGTTGTTCCCCGTAACATACCAGATTCGGTCATGGTGTTTGGACTGGGTTTGGGGTGTTACAATTTCGAACCTGAATATGCATAAAAATGGTGTTTTTCACATTGGAATTTCAGCAATGGTAAAAGGGATGAACAAAAATCATGTTTTGTTATATTTTTATTAACTTAATTACATAATTACTTATTTACCCTTAATGAATAAACATAATAATTCATAATGCATGTCCATTAATGTCCACTCATGCTAATAATGGTATAATTGCCACTTAAGGGCTTCCACATTTCTATTTCATAGCCATTAGGCACTTTAATCAATGAGAATATTACTTTTGCATTGTATGCGATTTAGTCTTCTTTTATCAAATTAAGCATTCAATCAATCAAATTAGTTCACGAAAAATTCACACATTCATACTTTCATGATCTAAACACATAAAATAATATTATTAAAATATATTTTTTTCAACCTCGGATTTGTGGTTCCAAAACCACTGTTCTAATTTAACGAAAAATGGGCTGTTACAATCTCCCCCTGTAGGGATTTTCGTCCCCGAAAGTCTTACCAGTGAAAAGGTTCGGGTATTGTTTTCTCATAGCATCCTCGGGTTCCCATGTAGATTCTTCAATCCCGTGTTGATGCCATAATACTTTCACTAATGCAATTCTCTTATTTCTCAACTATTTGATCTCACGAGCTAAATTTCGAATCGATTCTTCAGCCTGTGACATATCAGACTAAATTTCAACCTCGGTCGGGGAAATGATATGTGAAGGGTTGGATCGATATCGTTGAAGCATCGACACATGAAACACATTATGTATTTTATCTAACTCAGACGGTAAAGATAGTCGATATGCCACTGGCCCAACTCGCTCAGTAATCTTATACGGTCTGATCAATCGCGAACTCAATTTCCCTTTCCTACCAAACCACAATATCTTTTTCCACGGTGACACTTTCAAAAAAACTTTATCTCCGATCTAAAACTCAATATCTTTTCGTTTCAAGTCTGCGTATGATTTCTGTCAATCTGAAGCTGCTTTCAAACTATCACGAATTACTTTCACTTTTTCTTCAGTCTCTCTGATCAGATCAACCTCGTGAATCTTGTTTTCGCTAAGCTCAGTTCAGTATAATGATGTTCTACATTTACAACCGTATAGAGCTTCGTACGGTGCCATCTTTATAGTCGATTGGAAGCTATTATTGTAAGCAAATTCAATCTGCGGTAGATATTTCTCCCAGCTACCTTCAAACTTAAGAATGCAACAATGCAACATATCTTCAAGTATTTGAATAACTCGTTCAAATTGACCATTCGTTTTCAGGTGAAACGCAGTGCTAAAATGCAGCTTTGAACCCAAAGCTTCTTGCAATTCCTTCCAAAATCGTGAAGTAAATCTTGGATCTCTATCTGAAACAATAGATAGGGGAACACCATGTAATCTCACAAGTTCGAAAATATACAACTCAGCTAATTTGTCAAACGAGAAATCTGTACGTATCGGAGTGAAATGAGTTGATTTCGTCAATCTGTCAACAACAACCTAGATCGCATCTTTCTTTTTTAGAGATACGGGCAAACCCAATACGAAATCCATTGTTACTTTATCCCACTTCCATTTAGGAATCATAATAGGCTGTAATAAAGCTGACGGCACTTGATGCTCAACTTTGACTTGCTGACAAATCAAACATTTCGAAACAAATTCTGAGATATCTCGTTTCATACTGTGCCACCAATAAAGCTGTTTCAAATCGTTATACATTTTCATGCTTTCTGGATGTACTGATAAACAACTACTGTTTGCTTCATTTAGAATCTTCTAAATGAGCTCAAAATTTCTTGGTACACATATTCTATCACGAAACAACAAACAGTCATCAAACAGTCACCAAGCCCTATTCGAAACTATGAATCAGAAGTCAACTCACACTAAGCTCATTTTGCTTATAATTCATTATCAAATTTTTGAGCATCACAAATCTACTATAGAAATAACGGTCTCACTTTCAACTCGACTACTATTGAACTGTCGTCAGACAAAGATAATTGTGTGTTCAAAGCACATTAAGCAAATAAGGGCTTTTGGCTCAAAGCATCAACAACTACGTTCACTTTCCTCGGATGATAGTCAATCACTAATTCATAGTCTTTTATGGAAATCTCTTTCTCACATCTCTAGCTTCAAACTCAGCTTTCCTTTTATCTTTCTTGAGTACTTCAGCTTTGCACATTCGATCAACAAGCACAACAAACTATTTTATCTCTAAAATCCTGACTAGCAAGCGGATATCTTCATTAAGGCCATCTTCAAATCTCTTACACATAATTGCTTCAGACGATACATATTCCCGAGTATACTAACTCAATCTCATGAATTCTCATTCGTATTTAGTGACAGACATATGGTCCTGTTTCAAATCCAGAAATTCTTTCTGTTTCTGATCAATAAATCTTTGACTGGTATATTTCTTTTGAAACTAAATCTGAAAGAAATCCCATGTGACTCGCTCTTTTGGAACAACATAAATCATTATTTTCCACCATTGATAGGCTGCATCTCGTAACAAGGAAAAAACACATTTTATACATTGCTCGGGATTCAGTGACATCTCATCAAATACTCTGATTGTGTTCTCTAACCAGAACTAGGCTTTTTTAGCATCATCATCATTGGTAGCCCTGAACTCTTCAGCCCCATACTTACAGATTTTGTTTATCTGAGGCTTGTTCAACAGATTCGGATACATAACCGGAGGCACAACTGAGGTCTGAGGGGAATTAACCAGGGGCAGAGATTGTGAAACAGTCGGGTTATTTCTCACAAATTGAGTGAACCATTCACTCATCATTTGGAAGAAAGCTTGTTTAGCTTCTCCCTCTTGACCGCTCGTAGCCGATCTCGAATCAGAAGGCGTTGTCCCTTGTACGGGAGCAGGTGCATTGCTTTTTACATCATCAACTACGGCTCTTTCGGGATCCATTACTATACGAAAACAAAATTTTTCATGTCAGGATTCATCACACTATCACAGTTCAAATATATGGCATGAATAGTTAGACTCTCACACGCTACGTTAGTCCGAGAATCGACTAAATTGTAGCTCTGATACCAATTAAATGTAACACCCTTAATTTGTATCCGTTGCCAGATTAGGGTTAAAGGCATTACCAGAAATTCAAAAACTTTTACAGACATTTCGTAATATCAGTCATCAATCACAATCAAAGTGTCCCTTTTATAGGTCAATGAGACCTTAATCATACTTCAGTGTAGGGTCGGGAATAAACCGAAACACATATGAAAGTTCTCAGAAATTTTAAAATATTTCTATATTACATAGGTCACACGCCCATGTGGGCAGGTCGTATGCCTCCCACAGCTACTAGACACACCCATGTGTCCTTTTTTGTGCCAAATTAGGGCATGTATACTGACTTATCCACATGGCCACCAGACACGCCCGTGCCATGGCCGTGTAAAATTGTGCTAACTACTGACTTGATTACACGGCTACTAGACATGCCCGTGTACCATGGCCATGTAAGATTAGGCTAACTACTGACTTATCCACACGGCTACCAGGCACGCCGTGTGCCATGGCCGTGTAGGCAAAATAGGCCACTTGCAATGCCAAAATGCCACCACACAAGGGTCAAACCTACAAACAACTTACCAATTCATTTCATGCACACTTGACACCCCAAAAAATGTCTAACAATCAACAAATCTTCACATTCAAACTCATTTCCGATCATACCACTTTATCCAACTAAAAACATATATACATTCAACATGATTTATCCACATTCACCTTTTATATAACCATTTATTCTCTCAAACATACATATTCATAATGCATTCATAAACTTACCAAAGTCTTGGCCATTTTATTAACTATCAAACCATACCATATCAAGCATTATATATCATAATCACTCATGCATATAAACAATATTTATCTAGCCACATCTCATGGCTATTTATACACATTTCAACAATAATCCCAAAACAAGTAGCCTATACATGCCATATTTAACTATATACATATTTCAAAAGTACCAAAACAAGTTGAATAGTGTGATGATAATCCTCAACGGTTCCCAAGCCTACAATAGCTTTGACGATCTATAAAAAAGAGTAACACTGTAACACCTCTAGACCAGGCCCGAACGTCATGGCCAAATCCAGTGATGTCACATCAAAGGGATAATTTCTAAACGATTTTGCTAAGTTAAAATTTTAAGGCTTAAAAGCCCAAAATCCTTGAACCTTGCTAAGTAATGATAAGAGCCTATGTTTAAATTTAAGAAATTTATCCAGGTTCAACAATTAAGTAAACAATCGAAACAAAATCAACAAAACTCAAAATCTAAAGTCAAATAGGAGTACAAGGTCTTATTACAACCGAACGGAAACAAAGTAATTTACAACTAAGTCTTTCAAAACAAATTAAGAACTGCTTGCAATGTGGCCACCTCCAAGTCCTCTTCCACGTCGAGCCGTCTACTGAGGATCACCTGAAACATTTAATAAAAAGGGTGTGAGTTTCGAAACTCAGTGTGTACGACCCTTGGTAATCCAATCAACATACAATTATCACATTGGGCCTAAGCCCTATCAAAAACGGTGTTCTTGGGCCTTAGTCCATAATGACCTCATATCACATCAGTATCACCTGAATGAAATGCACCCATCCCAAATCCAACCCTGCTCTCCATTTCCCTTCCAACCCTACACTCTTATGGGGATATAAATATCAACCCACCCATCCTTACACTCCAAAAGTAGCACCAGTAGCGGCACTACTCAAACGTTGCAGCAAAGCTACTATAATGGGCTTAAAGCCACCGGTGGATCCATGTCGTCAAGCGACTATGTGATCTTCAAATCTTCCTCTGTATCATCAAAACCCACCCAAGTGCAACATATATTTTATGAATGCAACATACACAATTTCACACATTCAGCACAGAAGGGTATTTTAGTCATTTCACTACCCAAGGGTATTTTTGTAATTCTACCCTATAGGGGTATTTAGGTAATTTTGTAAAAAAAGGGGTACTTTTGAAATTTTGTAAATCAGAGATGTTTTGATAATTCTGCAAATCAAGGGTATTCTGGTAATTTTACAATTCGGGGTGTTTTAGTAATTTTGCAAATCTAAGGATATTTTGGTAATTTTCAAACTAAGCGTATTTGGCAATTTTTAAACTAAGGGTATTTGGTAATTCTTCAAATCAGGGGTGTTTTGGTCCCTCTCGGGTTTTAATTATGAACTTTGGCCTATTAACAAGTCCTTGCGGCTAAAATGAACAGACACTACGCACCAGGTAGGATTCCAGAGAAGAGGATGTGGGTCACTAAGACCGCTTAAGTACCAAGCTCTCCCTAGATCCAATCCTAGACATGCATATGTCCGTTGCCACACTCTAACCTAGAGACTCATCCCCAAACATTTTGATTATTAAATTAAGTTTTATGCAGTTTAAGAGTTGTTCAGAACTAGACATAAAGTCAATTAAACCCTAGCATCCTTGTCAACGTCCCCATAAAGCCCATCAAGCCCATTTCACATTTGTATAACCCACTAAGCCCATTTCACATTCATATAACTCACTAAGCCCAAATCACATCCTTATGGCCCAATAGGGCCAGATCTCATTCATATGGCCTATTAGGCCCAAAACAATTCCAGATCATGTAACATGCATGACTAACTCAATTCATATAACCAAATCAATCAATTTCATCAAACTTAACCTCAGGGCCCACCGAGCCCAATTAGCCACTTTCGGCTTTTCGGCATTGCCAATATCATGGGTGTGTAGTGTTTGTACACACCTGGTTATTGTGACGTGCTACACTATCCTTGGTCTTGAACCTACAACCAACCTTTAATCAATCACCCATACTTAATCAAAATATTTACCAAAAGCTAAAGCCTTACCATAACCTTACCATGTGCCACCGGGTTTTAATAGCCCTTCCTTAGCTACTAATCACGAGTATCCCCTAGATCTGCACTCACACATACACCATCAAACTTCAAGTGACTCATAATCTACACAAGTCACCCCTATAGATCATACTCACATTCGGCCATTTACTTAAACCATAATCGAGTTGAGTACACTTACACTTTGCTAATGATCCTTACCATGCTTGTGATCTCTGAACCTTCCCCTTGTTAATAAAAGATTAACGACAATGAGAAGTTAGATAGCCTTTTGGCTTTTAACAAAACACATTAAGGGGTTAACTGAATACTTACCGAATCCATTTTTAATCCTATGGCCTAGATAACTACTGAATGAGATTCAGCTTTTAACCTTGACTGGTAGTAGGTAACAATCAATTTATGATAGAGAAAAACAACAATGATTCGGCCCTAATAGGGATTTCGATAAGAGAAGATGATGATAGTTCGACAATAAAAGAGTTTGACTATGAGAGAATTCGGCAAAAAGGGATTTAGCTATAGGAGACTTCGGCAACAAGGCAAGGTATTTTCGATTATGGAAAAATAAGATTTCAGCAACGAAAAGAAAAAGAATGGAAAATTTGACATTACCGTTCAAACCGTTCGAAACTAAATAGATACTCAGATTGCTTGGAATAGTTGTACAATGCCAACATCCCAGATGTGGTCTTACATGTAGTCAGATGTCGATGCCACTATCCCAGACAGGGTCTTACTTGAATTAATACGATGCCAATGTCCCAGACATGGTCTTACATGTAAGTCTCATATCGATGCCAAAGTCCCAGACGTGGTCTTACACGAAATATCAAATCAATGCCAACATCCCAGACGAGGTCTTATATGATATCACACAACAGACACCTATGTCATGACATAGTTAATCCTATCTATTCCTAGGTTCAGACGGGACTTCTCGGGCATTAAGTTATATCAATTCCATCTCAGAATTCATGTACCCAACATCTTATATACATTTATCATTATAGATAATCATATGAACATACTTAATTCAATACCAAATACATTTATTTGTATATGGACTTACCTCGCATTTGGATATTCGGTCAAACTCGGTTATTCGAGTACCTTCGCTTTCCCGTGATCTAAGTCTGTTTTCTTCTGTTCTTGATCTTAATTAAGAAGACAAAGAGCCGAATGTTAGAAAGCCTTAAACTCTTTCTTTCTTTTGTGTTTTTGGTGGAAGGATGAATGAATTAATGCCCATTTTCATGTTTTATTTTTATCTTAAGACATTTTAATACATAAATGACATAATTAACCTTATACTAAACATAGGTATATATAAACTTTAAGGGAATTTATGTCCTTTATCCATCCACTATCTAAATATTGGCATAATTGCCTCATAAGGCATCCTTATTAAAAATCCATCTCAAATGGATACTTTTACAAATATCATGCTAGTTTTGCATTTAATGCAATTTAATCCTTTTATCAAATTAAGTACACGGACAGATAAATTAACTTACAGAATTTTAACACATGCTTAATCACATATTAGAGGCATATATAATAATATTAAAATATTATTCGAACTCGAATTTGTGGTTTCGAAACCACTATTTTGACTAGGGTCTAAATCGAACTGTTACAAGAGTGGAGACAAAATTTTCTTAATTATGTTTCTAAGTCTTCACCTCCCCCTAGCATCATCTTCTTCAATCATTCTAGAGAAGAAGGGAATGTGGCTGAAGGAAGATCTGCATGTCGTATTAAAGGAATGAACCTAATCCTAGTGATGGTGAAATTGAGGAACTGGAAAGCTTCCTTATCTTCCTCTATATTTAAAAACTAAGGAGAGAATTACACTCAGACTCTCAAAGCTTTCATATAATTTAAGATTTTGGGTTTCTAAGAATTCACCACCATTGGTTTAACAACAATATGATTGTCATGTGTAGCCGCCATGACAAAGAAGGCTCTGGCATTTTGGATGAGCTAAGTTTCCAAGGATGAGGAAAACAAGTTCTCAAGTGCTATATGCATTTATGACAAATTGCCATGTTCTTGCTTACTGTAATATTAGGTGATTGATGAATTGTTATCTGGTATAGTACATTACTTACAGATGTTTTGCTTGCTATATATGATTCATGTATACATATTATGAAAGAGGATATACTAACTATGGGTCAGGCAAAGTTAGGAGTGGGAAAAGGGATGGTTCTGTTAGATACCATCACACGGTGTTGTTCTATGCACCCGTAATACGTAAAGCTTCAAGCTTTGCAGAGGTGACACTAGGAATTTTTGCCTCAAGGTATAGGATGGTTAAATGGACATATGGATGGAGTGATTTGGGATGAGTGATTAGGAAAAATCATGAGTTGGTCAATGGTGGGACGCAAATTGTAATCTGTAAGACGATAAAAAGATTAGTCAAGGAATTTGATAAATTGATCGGAATCTTCGAAGGATGAAATGTATATCCCAAGCCAAACGGCCAACAAAGTTTGTCAAGGGATTGTGGGAAGCGAAGGTCAGACATGGCCATCGGGAACCGCAAGGATTGTGTGGAGCTTTTACAGGTTGGAACAACATGTTCTAAGAAGCCTCCATGAGAAATAGGTCAATAAGGTTACGAAATATCGGTAATGTTAGGGAGCCCTAATACTTTATAGTGTATAGGTAGTTAAATATGGGGAAAGTCCACAAACTTCGAAGTCACTTAGGTAGTTGCCAATTGTATCTGCCAGAGATACTAAATGCGAATAACATGGAGTAAAATTTTGAGTTAGATGCCTTGTATTTTCCTTAAATTTTGTATATAGATCTCACTTGGTTCTCCCAAACTTATAAGTTTTCTACTTAAATGCAATATAGTTAAAGATTCATACATCGCCAAGGACCAAGCTAGACTTCGCTAGGAGTGAGGCGAAATGCATATGCTTACATAAGTATAGAGGGGCACCCAAATAGGCTCCGCCTCAGGGTCTTACTTGCCAATTTATGTTTTTGAGTCTTAGCCCAAAGCTATTGTAATTTATTGATGACAATGGAGCTTAAAAGTTTTTATCATTAGATAATATAAATTGAATAAGTAATTTAATTCAACAAATATATTTTTTCAAAAAGTAATTCAAGATATTGTGGCATTCGATACCTGGACTCGATGAATGGTTCAGAATTGAGTGCTACATTTTAAACCCTAGGAGCGACAATAGGGTTAAAAATAAGGGAAATGCCAAAATTCTAAAAAATAATGCAAACGAAGGGATTTGAAATTGGGTTTTAAGGACAATTCCACTACCACTTAACCATAACACTAGTAACTCATTAATGCTTAATAAAACCAACAAGAAAAAATAAATCGCGTTGTGAGTCCCCTTCATACATGTAACAGCCCGATTTAGACTATAGTTGGAATAGTGGTTTTGAGACAAAAATTTTAAGGTCAGAAAAATATTTTAATATTATTTTCTGTGTTTACAGTATGTGATTAAGCATGTGTGAAAATTTCATTGTTTGTGTGTCGAATTGCCAAAAAGGACTTAATTGCATAAAGTGCAAAAGCTGTGTTCTAATTGTTAAAGTCCTTAATTGTCATGGCTCATTAAATGCGATGTCCCTATGTTGTAATTAAACCTTTGATAGTGGAGATGAACATAAATGGCCATTAAATGAATGAATATACAATGTTTTAATTAAGGGTAAAATGGTAAATGGCATATTAATGTTAATATTAATAAAACAAATCCAAAGTAAGCTCCATTATCATCATCCATGGCCAAAAATTGAAAGAAACAGAATGAGTTAGGGCTTTAAAACATTTGACACTTGCATAGCTCAATCAAGGTATGTTTTGAGCTATAGGGTTAAAAATAAGGGAAATGCCAAAATTCTAAAAAATAATGCAAACGAAGGGATTTGAAATTGGGTTTTAAGGACAATTCCACTACCACTTAACCATAACACTAGTAACTCCTTAATGCTTAATAAAACCAACAAGAAAAAATAAATCGCGTTGTGAGTCCCCTTCGTACATGTAACAGCCCGATTTAGACTATAGTTGGAATAGTGGTTTTGAGACAAAAATTTTAAGGTCAGAAAAATATTTTAATATTATTTTCTGTGTTTACAGTATGTGATTAAGCATGTGTGAAAATTTTATTGTTTGTGTGTCGAATTGCGAAAAAGGACTTAATTGCATAAAGTGCAAAAGCTGTGTTCTAATTGTTAAAGTCCTTAATTGTCATGGCTCATTAAATACGATGTCCCTATGTTGTAATTAAACCTTTGATAGTGGAGATGAACATAAATGGCCATTAAATGAATGAATATACAATGTTTTAATTAAGGGTAAAATGGTAAATGGCATATTAATGTTAATATTAATAAAACAAAACCAAAGTAAGCTCCATTATCATCATCCATGGCCAAAAATTGAAAGAAACAGAATGAGTTAGGGCTTTAAAACATTCGACACTTGCATAGCTCAATCAAGGTATGTTTTGAGCTTGGTTCTTAGTGCTTTTTATTTTTTATATTTTTGCGATCGTTACTTTGTGTTTTAGCTAGCCCATGTCATAATTTTTTGATGAATTTGACTATTTTGGTCTAAATTGTGAAAATAAAAACTTGAAGGACTAAAATGTGCAATAAATGAAATGCATGGACTTGTATGAGTTCTGGGAAAATTCAGCTAAGCATGAGTATAGTGAAATTATGTGAATTTGGTGATTTTATGAAATAGGGACTAAAATGCTGAAATGTGAAAATGTGAGGGCAATTTTTTAAAAAGCCCTAAATATGTGTGTTTGGATTAAATTGAATGAATTGGTGATTGAACGAGTTGAGTTTAATATTATATAGATCAAGAAAAGAGAGATTTGGATCGAGATCGAGGCAAAGACAAAGTGATCAGTTGATGGACTTATTTTGTTATTTCTACGTTCAAGGTAAGTTCGTGTATAATATGGATTGAATTAATCCTATTTACATTATAAATAATGAATGAAAATGTGGTTGATGATTTAGTAATACTAAATGTGGAATTGAGAGATGTGGCACTAAGTGTGGGTAATCAGAATCGATACCATGATGCATTGCACTAAGGGTGCAAATTTAAGAAAAAATTGATTATATTAGTTGGCACTGTGTGTGGGATACCGAGGCATTATCGGTTTACTGTGATGGCACTAAGTGTGCGATGATATTAAAGCTACGGCTAAGAAATTAGTACTAAGTGTGCGAGTAAATGAAATGATTAATAAAGATTGAATGAAATGTGGTATTGAACATTGGATAGCAAAAGTGATTGTTAACTAAGTGTTGGCACAAGTATGTATGGAACCCATGTGTTTGATGATATCGTATATATATAAATGGTGGATTATTTGAGTAATGACTATGAATGAGAATTGTATATCATTGTGAATTCAACCATGTGATAGTTTATTTTGTATATTGAATTCGAATGGTTAAGTTAAATGTATTATATGACGAACTTACTAAGCTTTTAAGCTTACTGTGTGAAGTGTTTCACTGTTTTACAGTGTCATTAAAGCTAGCTCGGATCTGGGGATCGTCAGCGATTCAATCGCACTATCAGCTATCTATTTTGGTACTTTTGGAAGTTGTATATTTGGTATATGGCGTGTATAGGCTAGTGATATTGGTATGTTTGAGATGTGTAGATATTGCCATGTGATATGGCTTGATAGTTTAATGATTTTGGTATATGCTTTGGATATGCGAAAAGGATGATTAATATGTGTATGAGTGTTCAATCTGAATGACCATTATGGTCTGAATTAGTGTAATAGAAATGGTATGTTTCATATTTAGAATTGGTAAGGACTGAATGATGAATGGATTATATGATTTGGATGTGAAGTTGATAATTTAGAATGGTAAGTTGAGTTGAAGTTGTATAGGGAAATGAATGATGATGTTAAGAGTTTAAACTATGCCATGTTTAGTATGTTTGGATACCATTTGGTGTATGAAATTATATGGTTTGTTGCTTGTAGGTGTGACCAAAAGTGCGGGTGGCAAATTGGCCTTGCAAATGGCCTATATTTGCCCACACGATCGAGCACATGGGCATGTGGCTCGACCGTGTCTCTTAAGTTTTTAAAATTGAAACAAGTCAGACTCGCACACGAGCGTGTGACTGGCCATGTGAAATAAGTCAGTGTCGACCACGGGTTAAGCACACGTGCGTACCCACCCGGGCGTGTGAGCTCTGTAACTTTAAAAATGTTAAGTTTTGGAAAAATATTGTATGAGCTCGGTTTAGTCCCGACCCCTTTCTAATGCTTGTTTAAGGTCTTGTAGACCCTATTAAGGGACTTGGTAACATTGTTTGATTATCATTTAATGATGTATGAATAATAATGGTTAAATGTTAGGATTTGACAGGTAATGCCTCTTAACTCTATTCCGGTGACGGATATAGGTTAGGGGTGTTACATTTTATTGGTATCAGAGTTATGGTTTAGTCGATTCTAGGACTAACGTAGCGTGTGAGAGTCTAGCTATACATGCCATATATATGCCTGTGATAGTGTGATGATTCCTGATAATTAAAATTGTATTTTCATATAGTAAATGGATCCAGATCGAGCAATAGTTGACGATGTCGAGAGAAATGCGCCTACTCTCGCTCAAGGGACAGCGTCGGCTGAATCTAGGCTAATAGCTAGTAGTCATGAGGGAGAGGAAAAGAAAGCCTTCTTCTAAATGATGAGTGAGTAGTTTAGGGAGTTCGTTCGAACGAATCCGGCTGCTCAACAACCTCCACCCCGCAAGTACCTGCAGTGCCACAAGTTGCAAATCTTATTTGATTGAGTAAACCTCCTGTGGATAAAATTAAAAAGTATAGGGCCGAAGAGTTCAGAGCCATAATTGATGATGATGCTGAACGAGCTGAATTTTGGCTTGAGAATACCGTAAGAGTGTTTGATGAATTATCATGTACTCCTGATGAATGCTTAAAATGTGCTATTTCATTGTTGATAGATACGACTTATCATTGGTGGAAGACATTGATATCAGTGGTTCCAAGAGAAAGAATCACCTGAGATTTCTTTCAAGCTAAATTTTGGAAAAAGTATATCAGTCAACAGTTTATAGACCAGAAACGTAAAGAGTTCCTAGAGATAAAATAGGGCCGTATGTCTGTTACAGGATATGAACGAGAATTTGTGAGATTGAGCCAGTATGCGTGAGAGTGTGTTTCGACAAAAACTACTATGTGTAAACGATTTTTCGAAGGTTTGAATGAAGACATTAAACTGTTGGTTGGAATTCTTAATCTAAATGAATTTGTAGTATTGGTTGAAAGAGCTTACAAAGCCAAGGAGCTTAGTAAAGAAAAGAAAAAAGCAGGCTACGAATCTAGAGATGAAAGAAAAAGGTCAATGAATAAGTCGTATCAATCTTCGTCAAAGATAGTCAGAGTCGCGGCTAATCGCTCAAATGTTTTGTTTGGACATTTAGGCAAGGATCGAGTGAAACAAAATACTGGTTCTAAAACTCAAACTCCAATGAAATCAAGTGTTGAAAGTGTCAGAAGTAGTAAGCCCGAGTGTATACAGTGTGGAAGACGTCATATCGGAGAATGTTGGGGCAAGTACAATAATAGAGCTTTCTATAAATGTGGATCACGAGATCACTTTATTTAGGATTGTCCAGAGTTAGATGAGAAATATACTGTTTAGCATGCGAGGCCGAGTAACACGATAGCTAGGGGTAGACCACCCAGAAACATTGGGAATGTGAGTGGTAGTCAGAGAGGAACAACAGATACAGCAGTGAGATCTGAGGCGAGAGCACCTGCTAGAGCCTACGCTATTCGTGCTCATGAAGAAGCGTCATCTCCAGACGTCATAATTGGTACTTTTACTCTTTTTGATACTGATGTGATTGTACTGATAGATCCAGGATTTACTCATTCACATGTGTGTGTAAACCTAGTATCCAGTAAGACTCTACCTATTGACTATACTAAGTTTGTAATTGGAGTATCAAACCCTATAGGCAAGTGTGTTCTGGTTGATAAAGTGTGCAAGAATTGTCCATTGATGATTCAGGATAATTACTTTCCAGCTAATCTGATGTTGCTACCTTTTGATGAATTTGATATAATTCTGGGTATGGATTGGCTAACCTTGCATCATGCTATTGTGAATTGTAAACGGAAGAGTATTGATTTGAAAAGTCAGAATGGTGATATAGTTCGAATTGAATCCAGTGATTTAAATTGGCTACCGATTGTAATATATTCAATGAAAGCTTTGAATTATGTGAAAAAAGGGATGTGAAGCTTATCTTGTATATGTGATAGATACAAAAGTGTCAGACAAGAAAGTTGAATCTGTGCCTCTAGTTTGTAAATTCCCTGATGTGAGAAGTCGAGTTTGGCATTGAATTAGTGCTAGGATGACTCCTATCTCCATAGCTCCGTATAAAATGGCACCAACATAATTAAAAGAGTTGAAGTCTCAGTTGCAAGAGTTGACAGATAGAGGATTTGCAAGACCAAGTTTCTCGCCCTGGGGTGCTCCTGTGTTGTTTGTGAAAAAGAAAGACTGAACTATGAGAATGTGCACTGATTATAGATGACTCGACAAGGTGACTATAAAGAATAAATATCATTTGCCAGGTATTGATGATTTGTTTGATCAACTGAAAGGAGCTATAGTGTATTCTAAGATAGATTTGAGATCGGGCTACTATCAGCCACGAGTTAAAGACTTTGTTGTGCTAAAAATTGCTTTTAGAACGAGGTACGAACATTATGAATTCTTATTTATGCTTTACGGACTAACGAATGCTTCTGCAGTATTTATGGATTTGATGAACCGGATTTTCAGACCGTATTTGGATCGATTTGTCGTTGTATTCATTGATGATATTTTGATTTATTCTTGTGATGAAACACAACATGCCCAGCATTTGAGAATCGTGGTATAGACTCTGCGTGAGAAGTAATTGTATGCAAAGTTTAGTAAATGTTAGTTCTAGTTGCGTGAGGTTGGTTTTTTGGGACATATAGTGTTAGCTGCGGGAATACAAGTTGATCCGAAGTTTTTTGGGATTAGAAACCTTTGAGAAATGTGTCTGAAGTCCGCAGTTTTTTGGGATTAGCGGGATATTATAGACGATTTGTGAAAGACTTCTCGATGATTACAACTCCGTTGACGAAATTGCTGCAAAAAGATGTTAAATATGAATGGTCAGAAAAGTGTCCGAAGAGTTTTGAACAGTTGAAAGTATTGTTGACAGAAGCACCAATGTTAGTTCAACCTGAATCGGGTAAAGAATTCATAGTATACAGTGATTCATCGTTGAATGGTTTAGGCTGTGTGTTAATGCAAGAAGGCAAAGTTATAGCCTATGCTTCGAGACATTTAAAATTGCATGAAAAGAATTATCTGATTAACGATCTTGAATTAGCAGCTATTGTTTTTGCATTGAAGATTTGGCATCAGTACTTATTTGTTGAGAAGTGTCATATTTATACTGATCACAAGAGTTTGAAATATTTAATGACTCAGAAAGAATTGAATTTGAGACAGCAGAGATGGTTGGAATTACTAAAAGACTATGAATTAGTAATTTATTATCATCCGGGAAAAGCTAATGTTGTTGCTGACGCTTTGAGCCGAAAGTTTTTATTTGCTTTACAAACAATGAGTACTCAAATAGATCTGTATGATGATGGTTCGGTTTTGGCTGAGTTGAAAATGAGGCCTATGTTTATATGTCAGATTTATAATGCCTAGAAAAGTGATGTTGAAATGACGGCAAAACGAACTCAGTGTGGTTTCAATTCTGATTCAGAATTTCGAATTGATAATGATGATTGTTTGAGATTTCAAGATCGAATTTGTATTCTGAGAAATTCAGAGTTGATTCAGTTGATTTTGAATGAGGCTCATAATAGCTGTATGTCTGTTCATCGTGGAAGTACAAAATGTACAATGATTTGAAATAGTTTTATTGGTGGCATGGTATGAAACGAGATATCTTAAAGTTTGTTTCGAGATGTTTAATTTGTCAGCAAGTTAAAGCTAAACACTAGGTTCCATCCAATTTGTTACAACCAATCATGATTCCTGAGTGGCAATGGGAAAGAATCACAATGGACTTTGTGTCGGGGTTGCCCTTATCTTTGAGAAAGAAAGATGCAATTTGGGTGATAGTTGACAGATTAACGAAATCAGCTTATTTTGATCCGGTGAGAACAGATTATTCACTTGATAAGTTAGCTGAATTGTATATTTCTGATATTGTGAGATTGCACAGCGTACCATTATTTATTATGTCTGACAGAGATCCGAGATTTACTTCGCAATTTTGGAAGAAACTACAAGAGGCATTAGGTACGAAGCTGCATTTTAGTACTATATTTCATCCACAAATGGATGGTCAATTCTAGCGGATCATTCAGATTCTCGTGGATATGTTGAGATGTTGCATTCTTGAGTTTGAAAGTACATGGGAAAAGCATTTACCGTTGATGGAATTCGCGTGCAATAATAGTTTTCAATCTAGCATTAAAATGGCACCATATGATGCTCTTTACGGTCGTAAATGCACTTCATTGTATAGGATTGAGCTTAGTGAGAATAAGATTCACGGGGTCAATTTGATTAAAGAGACTGAACAGAAAGTGAAAATGATTCGTGATAGTCTGAAAGCTGCATCAGATCATCAGAAGTCTTATGCAGATTTGAAACGGAAAGATATTGAATTTGAGATCGGTGATAAAGTGTTTTTGAAAGTATCTCCGTGGAAGAAAATACTTCGTTTTGGTAGAAAAAAAAATTGAGTCCAAGGTTCATTGGGCCGTATGAAATTATTGAACTAATTGGGCCAGTTCTTATAAATTGTTGTTGCAACCTGAGTTAGAGAAGATTCATAATGTGTTTCATGTGTTGATGCTTCGACGATGCAATTCCGATCCATCGCATGCGATTGTTCCTACTGAGGTTGAGATTCAGTTAGATTTATCGTATAATGAAGAACCGATTTGAATTTTAGCATGTGAGATCAGAGAGTTGAGAAACAAGAGGATTTCTTTAGTAAAAGTGTTGTGGCACAAACATGGAGTTGAAGAGGCTATGTGGGAGCCTAAAAATATTATGAGAGAGCAATATCTAAATCTATTGACTGGTAAGATTTTCGGGGACGAAAATCTCTAAGGGGGAGAGTTGTAACAGCCCGGTTTAGACTCTAGTCGAAATAGCAGTTTTGAGACCACAAATCTGAGGTTGAAAAAATATTTTAATATTATTTTCTGTGTTTACAATATGTGATTACGCATGTGCGAAAAATGCTGTGTGAAAATTTTATTGTTTGTGTGTCAAATTGCGAAAAAGGACTTAATCGCATAAAGTGCAAAAGTTATGTGCTAATTGTTAAAGTGCTTAATTGTCATGGCTTATTAAATGCGAAGTCCTTATGTTGTAATTAGACCTTTGATAGTGGAGACGGACATAAATGGCCATTAAATGAATGAATATATAATGTTTTAAGTACGGGTAAAATTGTAAATGGCATATTAATGTTAATATTAATAAAACAAAACCAAAATAAGCTCCATTATCATCATCCACGGCCAAAAATTGAAAGAAAAGGAGTGAGTTAGGGCTTTGAAACATTCGGCACTTGCATAGCTTAATCAAGGTATGTTTTGAGCTCGGTTTTTAGTGATTTTTACGTTTTTGTGATCGTTGCTTTGTGTTTTAGCTAGCCTGTGTCATAACTTTTGAGTTTGTTGATAATCTCTTGAGATGTGCCATTGATGGATGCTTGACCTTTGTGATAGTTAATGATGAAATATGAAAGATATGTGATAGATTAACATATTTTGTCATTGACTTTTTGATGAATTTCACTATTTTGGAATAAATTGTGAAAGTGAAAAATTGAAGGACTCAAATGTGAAATAAATGAAATTTATGGACTTGTATGAGCTAAGGGAAAGTTCGGCTAGGCATGAGTATAGTGAAATTATGTGAATTTTGTGATTTTATAAAATAGGGACTAAAATGTTGAAATGTGAAAATGTGAGGGCTATTTTGTAAAATGCCCTAAATATGTGTGTTTGGATTAAATTGAATGAATTGGTGATTGAATGAGTTGAGTTTAATATATATAGATCAAGAAAAGAGAGATTTGGATCGAGATCGAGGCAAAGACAAAGTGCTCAATTAATCGACTTGTTTCATTATTTCTACGTCCGAGGTAAGTTCGTGTATAATATAGATTGAATTAATCATGTTTACATTTTAAATAATGAATGAAAATATGGTTGATGATTTAGTAATACTAAATGTGGAATTGAGAGATCTGGCGTTAAGTGTGCATAATCAGAATCGATACCATGATGCATTGAACTAAGTGTGCGAATTTAATAAAACATTGATTATATTAGTTGGCACTGTGTGTGTGATACCGAGACATTATCAGTTTACTCTGATGGCACTAACTGTACGATGATATTAAAGCTTCGGCTAAGAAATTGGCTCTAAGTGTGTGAGTAAATTGAATGATTAATGAAGATTGAACAAAATGTTGTATTAAGCATTGGATAGCAGAAGTGATCGTTAAATAAGTGTTGGCACATGTATGTATGGAACCTATGTGCTTAATGATATTGTCTATGGATAAATGGTGGATTATCTGAGTAATGACTATGAATGAGAATTGTTGGATTATCGTTAAATAAGGTTTAATGAATTTTGAGTGTCTAGGTGTGTTGGAGAAGCTCTGGGTTCGAGTTTTGTGGTAGAGGATTCTGAATTTAATTAATTAAGGAATCAGGGTTGTAAGTAGTGCGCTTTTAAATAAAAATAAGTGAAAAATGGCACAAAAAAGCCTGTGGTGAAGTCGCTAAGTGACGCCACTAAGGTGTTGAGAGGTGGCGACATATGCATTCGGAGGGTCTGAGGTTCGAGTGCTAGCTTAGTTTTATTTTGGAGTTTAATTTTAGGCTTCTAGAAGGATGGAAGTGGCGTGTAGCGGGAATCTAAGGAGAAGTGATCAGTAGAGAGAATTTAGGAGAAGGATAAGGGAGATCTCATGGAGAAAAGTTAGGAGATGAGTAGTGGAAGAAGTGGTGCCGAATTGGACTTTAGGGGTGGCTAAGTTTTGGCTATAGGCTATATAAATGTGTGTGCGCTGAATCCGGGGTCCTAGGTAATGCCAAATTTTCCATTCTTTTTTCTTTTCCTTGCTGAAACCTTATTTTTCCACAACCGAAAATACCTTGCCTTGTTGCCAAAATCTCCTATAGCTAAATCCCTTTTTTCCAAATTCACTCATAGCCAAACTCTTTTATTGCCGAAGTATCATCATCTTCTCTTGCTGAAATCCCTATTAGTGCTGAATCTTTGTTGTTTTCCTCCATCACAAATTGATTGTTATCTATTATCAGTCAAGGTTAAAAGCCAAATCTCGTTCAGTAGCTATCTAGGCCGCAGGATCAAAAGTGGATTCGGTAAATATTCAGTTAACCCCTCAGTGTGTTTTGTTAAAAGCCGAAGGGCTATCTAACTTCTCATTATCGTTAATCTTCTCTTAACAAGGGTAAGGTTCAGAGATCGCAAGTGTGGTAAGGATCTATAGCAAAGTGTAAGTGTACTCAACTCGATTATGGTTTAAGTAAATGGCCGAATATGAGTATGATCTATAGGGGTGACTTGTGTGGATTATGTGTCACTCGAAGTTGATGGTGCACGTGTGAGTGTAGATCTAGGGGATACTCGTGATTAGTAGCTAAGGTAGGGCTATTAGAACCCGGTGGCACACAGTAAGGTTACGGTAAGGCTTCGGCTTTTGGTAAATATTTTGATTAAGTATGGGTGATTGATTGAAGGTTCGTTGGTTGTAGGTTCAAGACCAAGGACAGTATAGCACGTCGCAGTAACAAGATGTGTACAAACCCTACACACACTTGATATCGGCAATGCCGGAAAGCCGAAAAGTCGAAAGTGGCTAAATGGGGCCGGTGGGATTTGATGCTATGTTTGATGAAATTGATTGATTTGGTTATATGAATTGAGTTAGTCATGCATGTTACTTGATCTGGAATTATTTTGGGCCTAATAAGCCATATAAATGAAATCTGGGCCTAATGGGCCATAAGGATGTGATTTAGGCATAATGGGCTATATGAACGTGAAATGGGCTTGATGGGATTTGTGAGGACATAAATAAGCATGCTAGGGTTTAATGGACTTTAGGCCTAGTTCTAAACAACTCTTAAACCGCATAAGACTTAATTTAATAATCAATATGTACGTGGACAAGTCGCTGGGTTAGAATGTGGCAACGGACATATGCATGTCTAGTATTGGATCTAGGGAGAGCTTGCTCCTTAAGCGGTCCTAGTGGCTCACCTCCTCTTCTCTGGAATCCTACATGGTGCATAGTGTCTGTTCACTTTAGTCGCAAGGACTTGATTTGAAAATATCCCTAATTTGAAAATTACTAAAATACCCTGATTTGTAAAATTACCAGAATACCCTTGATTTGCAGAATTACCAAAATATCTGTGATTTAAAAAATTTCCAAAATACCCTTGTTTTGCAAAATTACCTAATTCCCCTGTAGAGTAGATTTACGATAATACCCTTAGATAGTGAAATGACTAAAATACCCCTAAGTGTCGAATGTGTGAAAATCTGTATGTTGCATTCATGAAATATATGTTGCACTTGGGTGAGTTTTGATGATACAAAGGAAGATTTGAGGTTCGCATAGTCGCTTGACGACCGTGGATCCACCGGTGGCTTTAAGCCTATTGTAGCAGCTTTGCTGCAGCGTTTGAGTAGTACCGCTGTTGGTGCTACCTTTGGAGTGTAGGGATGGGTGGGTTGATATTTATATCCCCACAGGAGTGCAGGGTTTAAAGGGAAATGGAGTGCAGGGTTGGATTTGGGATAGGTGCATTACATTCATGTGATATTGACGTGATATGAGGTCGTTGTGGGCTAAGGCCCAATACCACTGAATTTGATAGGGCTTTGGCCCAATGTGATATTTGCATGTTGATTGGATTCCCAAGGGTCGTACACACTGAGTTTCGAAACTCACACCCTTTTTATTAAATGTTTCTGGTTATCCTCAGTAGACAGCTCGACGTGGGAGAGGATTTGAAGATGGTCACACTACAAGATACTTAGGAGTTTTTTTTATTTGTTTCAAAAGAAATGATTTTAATTACTTTATTTTCGTTGGTTGTAATAAGGCCTTGTACTCCGATTTGACTCTAGATTATGTTTTTTGTTATCCTTGTTCAACTATTTACTTAATTGTTAAACTTAAACAAATTTTTTTAAGTTTAAACATGGTTTTCGAAATACCTAAAAACATGGGATTTTATCATTACTCAACAAGATTCAATGATTTTGGGCTTTTAGGCCTTAAATTTTAACTTAGCAAAAATCGTTTTGAATTATGCTTTTGATGTGACATTCTTGAATTTAGCCTTAACGTCTGGGCTGGGTCTGGGGTGTTACATTTAGTGGTATCAGAGCCCAATTGCAAAGCTCGGACTATGAAATGGGCCTTGGATTTTGGGTTTTTAAAACAAGTGGGTTAAAAAGTTTCTGCAGGATTCTTGAAGTGTGGTTTACCGAGCCCTCAATGTCGAGCCACGTAAGTTTTTCTGTGATTAGACTTTTTTAAAATTACTGAACTGTATTTAGATATTTGGGCTACTTTCAATAATAGGTTCTTAGAGATTAAAGCCCGTAGAAAACTTAAGCCTGTAGTGGATTTACGACCGCGAAATAACTTCAAAAATTGTTATTTGCATCAAACATGAGCTTTAAATAGTGGAAGTATGAACTAATTCATAAAAAATTCTTAATTCAGATAAAACGAGAATCAGCGATGAGCGCTAAAAGAAGTTCAAGGGCTCGCGGCAGAGGCTGTGGAAGTTTTAGGGCTGATGTGTTGACTCAGCTAGTTAGGGAGGTACTGGAGGAGGTTAAAGAAATTAGTGAAACACTTTGGGTTAGGTGCATGGACTGTAACGAAAAAAGGGATCACAGTTTTCTAGGGCAGCAGTCTCGTTCTGTGAAGCATGTTAAGGTACGTTCCAACTTTTTGGCTTGCGAATATTGTATAAGGCGTCATCCAGGTGAATGCTGGAGGAAGTCAGGAGCGTGTTTCAGATGCGGGTCTGAGGAGTATAAGGCTCGGGATTCTTCAATCACCATTAAGTCAGGTATGTTTTGTGTGGATGCTATATTTTTGGGTATAAAAAATGTATGTGTAATGTTTATGTGTTATTAAATTAGAGTGCGCAGCGAAAGCATAGTGGTGTGACTTGAGCGGTGCATTTAGTAGTTAGTTCGAAATTTCGAGGATAAAATTTCTTAATGGGCCTAGAAGAATTGGGCCTATTGGGCTTTAGGTCTCATTAAATTTTTAAGTGAGCAAGAAAATGACAAATGACATGACCGCTTTAAAGGTTTAATGAATTTGTAGTGTCTAGGTGTGTTGGTGTAACGCCCCGAATTTGGGCCTAGAAGAATTGGGCCTATTGGGCTCTGGGTCTCATAAAATTTTTAAGTGAGCAAGAAAATGACAAATGACATGATAACTTTAAAGGTTTAATGAATTTAGAGTGTCTAGCTATGTTAGAGAAGCTATGGGTTCGAGTTTTGTGGTGGAGGATTCTTAATTTAATTAATTAAGGAATCAGGGTTGTGAGCAGGGGGCTTTTAAATAGAAATAAGTGAAAAATGGCACAAAGAAGCCTGTGGTGAAGTGGGTAAGTGACGCCACTAGGTTGTAGAGAGGTGGCGACATATGCATGCAGGGAGGTCTGAGGTTTGAGTGCTAGCTTCGCTTTATTTTGGAGTTTAATTTTAGGCTTCTAGAAGGCTGGAAGTGGCGTGTAGAGGGACCCTAAGTAGAAGTGATCAGTAAAGAGAATTTAGGAGAAGGATAAGAAAGATATCATGGAGAAAAATTAGGAGATGAGCAGTGGATGAAGTGGTGCTGAATTGGACTTTAAGGGTGGCTAAGTTTCGGCTATATGCTATATAAATGTTTGTGTGCCTTTTTCTTTTCCATGCCGAAACCTTATTTTTCCACAACCGAAAATACCTTCCCTTGTTGCCAAATTCTCCTAAAGCCAAATCAATTTTTGCCGAATTCTCTCATAGCCAAACTCTTTTATAGCCGAAGTGTGATCATCTTCTCTTGCTGAAATCCCTATTAGTACCAAATCTTTGTTGTTTTCCTCCATCACAAATCGATTTTACCTACTATCAATCAAGGTTAAAAGCTGAATCTCGTCCAGTAGTTATCTAGGCCATAGGATCAAAAGTGGATTCGGTAAGTATTCAGTTAACCCCTTAGTGTGTTTTGTTAAAAGCCGAAGGGCTATCTAACTTCTCATTATCGTTAATCTTGTATTAACAAGGGTAAGGGTCAGAGATCGCAAGGGTGGTAAGGATCGTTAGCAAAGTGTAAGTGTACTCAACTCTATTTTGGTTTAAGGAAATAGCCGCATGTGAGTATGATCTATAGCGGTGACTTATGTGGATTATGAGTCACTCAAAGTTTGATGGTGTATGTGTGAGTGCAGATCTAGGAGATACTGGTGATTAGTAGATAAAGAAGGGCTATTAGAACCCGGTGGCACACGATTCAAGACCAAGGATAGTATAGCACGTCCCAGTAACCAAGTGCGTACAAACACTACACACATATGATATCAGCAATGTCGAAAAGCCAAAAAGCCGAAAGTGGCTAAATGGGCCCGGTGGGCCCTGAGGCTAAGATTGATGAAATTGATTAATTTGGTTATATAAATTGAGTTAGTCATGCATGTTACATTATCTAGAATTGTTTTGGGTCTAATAGGTCATATGAACGATATCTGGGCCTAATGGGCCATAAGGATGTGATTTGGGCATAATGGGCTATATGAACGGGAAATCGGCTTGATGGGCTTTATTGGGACGTAGACAAGTATGCTAGGGTTTAATGTACTTTAGGCCTAGTTCTGAACAACTTTTAAACTACATAAGACTTAATCTAATAATTAAACATGTCCGTAAACGAGTCGCTGGGTTAGAGTGTGGCAACGGACATATGCATGTCTAGGATTTGATCTTAGGAGAGCTTGGTACTTAAGCTGTCCTAGTGGCCCACCTCCTCTTCTCTGGAATCCTACCTGGTGCATAGTGTTTGTTCACTTTAGCTGCAAGGACTTGATAATAGGCCAAAGTTCATAACAAAAACCCAAGAGGAACCAAATACACTGTTTCGAAAATTACCTAAATATCCTTAGATTTGCAAATTACTAAAATACCCCTGATTTGTAAAATTTCCAGAATACCCTCGATTTGCAGAATTACCAAAATATCCCTAATTTACAGAATTTCCAAAATATCCCTGTTTTGAAAAATTACCTAAATACCATTGTAGGGTAGAATTACGAAAATACCCCTTGGTAGTGAAATGACTAAAATACCCATAAGTGCTTAATGTGTGAAATTGTGTATGTTGCATTCATGAAATATATGTTTCATTTGGGTGGGTTTTGATGGGTTTTGATGATACGGTGGAAGATTTGAGGACCACATAGTCGCTTGACGACCGTGGATCCACCGGTGGCTTTAAGCCCATTATAGCGACTTTCTTTGCAATGTTTGAGTAGTGTCATTCTTTGGTGCTACCTTTGGAGTGTAGGGATGGGTGGGTTGATATTTATATCCCCTCAAGAGTGTAGGGTTGGAAGGGAAATGGAGTGCAGGGTTGGATTTGGGATTGGTGCATTGCATTCATGTGATACTGATGTGATATGAGGTCATTGTGGGCTAAGGCCCAAGACCACCATTTTTGATAGGGCTTAGGCCCAATGTGATAATTGTATGTTGATTGGATTACCAAGGGTCGTACACATTGAGTTTCGAAACTCACCCCCTTTTTATTAAATGTTTCAAGTGATCGTCAATAAACGGCTCGACGTGAGGGAGGATTCGGAGATCGCCACACTACAAGATACTTAGAAGTTTTATTTATTTATCTCAAAAGACATGATTTTAATTACTTTATTTTCGTTGGATGTAATAAGGCCTTTTGCTCTGATTTGACTTTGGATTTTGAGTTCTATTGTTTCAACTGTTTACTTAATTATTCATCCTGAGTAAATTTCTTATGTTTAAACATGGTTTTCAGAATACTTAAATTAGTTAAATGGGCTTTTATCATTACTTAACAAGACTCAGGGATTTTGGGCTTTTGGGTCTTAAATTTTAACTTAACACAATCGTTTTGAATTATGCCTTTGATGTGACATTCTCGGATTTGGCCATAATGTCTGGGTCGTGTCCGGGGGTGTTACAGTTGGAGAAGCTCTGGGTTCAAGTTTTATGGTTGAGGATTCTTAATTTAATTAATTAAGGAATTAGGGTTGTAAGTAGTGGGCTTTTAAATAAAAATAAGTGAAAAATGGCACAAAGAAGCCTGTGGTGAAGTGGCTAAGTGATGCCACTAAGTTGTAGAGAGGTGGCGACATATGCATGCAGGAAGGTCTGAGGTTCGAGTGCTAGCTTAGCTTTATATTGGAGTTTAATTTTAGGATTCTAGAAGGCTGGAAGTGGCATGTAGAAGGACTTTAAGGAGAAGTGATCAGTAGAGAGAATTTAGGAAAATGATAAGGGAGATATCATGGAGAAAAATTAGGAGATGAGTAGTGGATGAAGTGGTGTCGAATTGGACTTTAGGGGTGGCTATGTTTCAGCTATAGGCTATATAAATGTGTGTGTGCCGAATCTGGGGTCCTAAGTAATGCTGAATTTTCCATTCTTTTTCTTTTCCTTGCCGAAACTTTATTTTTCAACAACCGAAAATACCTTCCCTTGTTGTCGAAATCTCCTATAGCCAAATCCTTTTTTGCTGAATTCTCTCATAGCCAAACTCTTTTATTGCTGAAGTATCATCATCTTCTATTGCCGAAATCCCTATCAGTGTCGAATCTTTATTATTTTCCTCCATCACAAATCGATTGTTATCTACTATCAGTCAAGGTTAAAAGTTAAATCTCGTTCAGTAGCTATCTAGGCCGCTGGATCAAAAGTGGATTCGGTAAGTATTCAGTTAACCCCTTAGTGTGTTTTGTTAAAAGCCAAAGGGCTATCTAACTTCTCATTGTCATTAATCTTGTATTAATAAGGGTAAGGTTCAGAGATCGTGTAACACGCCGATTTGTGAGTTTCCAGATGTCTTTCCTGAAGAGTTATCGGGATTACCTTCGATTCAGGAAGTCGAATTTGGTATTGAATTAGTGCCGGGGACCACTCCCATTTTGATAGCTCCTTATAGAATGGCACCAATTGAATTGAAAGAGTTAAAGTCTCAGTTGCAGGAGTTGACTGACAGTGGATTTGCACGATCGAGTTTCTCACCCTGGGGAGCTCTTATATTATTTGTGAAAAAGAAAGATGGAACTATGAGAATGTGTACTGATTATTGACAGTTGAACAAAGTAACGATAAATAACAAATATCTGTTGCCTCGTATTGATGATTTGTTTGATCAGCTGAGAGGAGCTACAGTATTTTCAAAGATAGATTTGAGATCAGGTTACTATTAGTTAAGAGTTAAAGAATCCGATGTGCCGAAAACTGCTTTCAGAATAAGGTACGGACATTACAAATTCTTAGTGATTCCTTTCGGACTAACAAATACTCTTGGAGTGTCTATGGATCTGATGAATCGGATATTCAGACCGTATTTGGATCGCTATGTAGTGGTGTTCATTGATGATATTTTAATATATTCGTGTGATGAGAAGCAGCATGTCGACCATTTGAGAACCGTGCTACAAATTTTGCGTGAGAAACAGTTGTACGCTAAGTTTAGTAAATGTGAATTTTGGTTGCGTGAGGTTGGTTTTCTGGGACATATTGTATCAGCTACTGGGATTCGAGTTGATCCGAGTAAAATCTCTGCTATATTAGAACAGAAGCCTCCAAAAAATGTGTCTAAAGTCCGTAGTTTTCTAGGACTAGTGGGATATTATAGACGGTTTGTGAAAGGCTTCTCAATGATTGGGACTCCGTTAACGACATTGCTACAGAAAGATGTTAGATTCGAGTGGTCAGAAAAATACCATCAGAGTTTTGAACAATTGAAAGTGTTGTTGACAGAAGCACCAGTGTTGTTTCAACCTGAATCGGGCAAAGGATTCATCGTTTACAGTGATGCCTCGTTGAATAGTTTGGGTTGTGTGCTGATGCAAGAAGGTAAAGTAATTGCTTATGCTTGAAGGCAACTAAAGACGCATGAAAAGAACTACCCAACGCATGACCTTAAATTGGCTGCGATTGTGTTCGCATTGAAAATATGGCATCATTATTTATTTGGTGAGAAGTGTCATATCTTTACAGATCACATGAGTTTGAAGTATTTGATGACTCAGAAAGAATTGAATTTGCGACAGAGAATATGGTTAGAGTTGTTGAAAGATTATGAACTTGTGATAGATTATCACACGGGCAAAGCTAATGTTGTAGCTGATGCTTTGAGTTGAAAGTTTATATGCGCTTTGCGAGCAATGAATGCTTAGAAAGATCTATGTGATGTTAGTGCAATTTTGGCTGAGTTGAAAGTAAAGCCGATGTTTGTACATCAAATTTGTGATGTTCAGAAAAGTGATGTTGAATTGAAGGTTAAACGATCTCATTGTGATTCGAATGCCGAATCAGAATTTCGAGTGGATAGTGATGATTGTTTGAGATTTAGAGGTCAGATTTGTATTTCGAGAAATTCTGAGTTAATTCAAACGATTTTGAAAGAAGCTCATAATAGTCGATTAACTGTCCATTATGGGAGTACGAAAATGTATAATGATCTGAAACAGTTTTATTGGTGGCATGGTATGAAACGAGACATCTCTGACATTGTGTCGAAATGTTTAATTTATGAGCAAGTGAAGGCTGAACATCAGGTTCCGTCTGGATTGTTGCAACCGATTATGATTCCTGAGTGGAAATGGGAAAGAATCATTATGGACTTTGTGTCGGGATTTCCTTTATCTCTGGGAAAGAAAGATGCAATCTGGGTGATAGTTGATAGATTGACGAAATTAGCTCATTTTGTTCCGGTGAGAACAGATTATTCACTCGATAGATTGGCTGAAATGTATATTGTTGAGATTGTGAGATTGCACGAAGTGCTGTTATCTATTGTATTTGACAGATATCCGAGATTTACCTCGTGATTTTGGAAGAAATTTCAAGAGGCTTTAGGCACAAAATTGCATTTCAGTACTGCATTTCATCCGCAAACGGATGGTCAGTCCAAGACAATCATTCAGGTTCTCGAAGATATGTTGAGATGTTGTATTCTTGAATTTGAAAGTATGTGGGAAAAACATTTATTGTTGATTGATTTCACATACGAAAACAAATTTCAATCTAGCATTAAAATTGCACCATATGAGGCTCTTTACGGTCGAAAGTGTTGAACTTAATTGTATTGGACTGAGCTGAGTGAGAATAAGATTCACGGGGTTGATCTTATAAAGGAGACTAAGCAGAAAGTGAAAGTCATTCGTAATAGCTTGAAGGCGGCATCAGATCGTCAAAAGTCTTATGCAGACTTGAAACGAAAGGATATTGAATTCAAAGTTGGTAATAAAGTGTTTTTGAAAGTGTGTCCGTGGAAGAAAATACTTCGATTTAGTAGAAAAGGCAAGTTGAGTCCAAGGTTTATCGGACCATATGAGATCATTGAGCGTGTTGGGCCAGTTGCGTATAGATTGATGCTGCCATCTGAGTTAGAAAAGATTCATAATGTGTTTCATGTATCAATGCTTCGACGGTATAGATCAGACCCGTCTCATGTAATTGTTCCTACGGAATTTGAAATTCAGCCAGATTTGTCGTATAACAAAGAACGTTTCCGAATCTTGGCACGAGAGACCAAAGAGTTGAGAAATAAGAAAATCTATTTAGTGAAAGTGTTGAGGCACAAGCACGGAATTGAAAAGGCTACGTGGGAGCCTGAGAATGTTATGAGAGAGCAATATCCATGTTTATTCATAGGTAAGATTTTCGGGGACGAAAATCCATAAGGGGGAGAGTTGTAACAGCCCGGTTTAGACCCTAGTCAGAATAGTGGTTTCGAGACCACAAATTCGAGGTTAGAATAATATTTTAATATTATTTACTGTGTGAATAGTAAGTGAAGTGACCTGTGTGAAATAAATGAAATGTAAGAGCTTGTATTAGCATAGGAAGAATTCGGCTAGCATATGTGTTTTGAAATTTTGTGTATTTGATGATTTTGTGAAATAGGGACTAAAGTGTCGAAATGTAAAAATGTGAGGGCTTTTTTGTAAATTGCCCTAAATATGTGTGTTTGGATTAAAATGAATGAATTGGTGATTGAATGGACTCAATTTGAATGTGTATAAACCAAGAGAGGAGAAGTTCGGATCGAGATCAAGGCAAAGATAAAGTACTCGATTAATCGACCGTTTCGATAGTTTGACGTCTGAGGTAAGTTCGGATATAATACATGTTATTTAGATATGTTTTAACATTATGGAATGAATATGTATATAATAATGAGATTGAGATGCTATGTGCAGGATTTAATTAGATGGTACTAAGTGTGCGAAATTGAAATCGAAACAAAAATGAATAGCACTGTGTGTGTGATGTTATGGAAGCTCCGGCTTATTGATTTGGCACTGTGTGTGCGATACTGAGATAAGTCAGTTGAAAGACTAGGCACTAAGTGTGCAATGACGAATATGCTTTCATCATGTATATGGCACTGAGTATGCGATTAAACTAAATGAATATCAGAGGATGATCGACATGTAATATCGAGCATTGAGTAGCTTAGCAATTGAATAACCATGTGTTAGCTAAGGTATGTATTGAACCTTTGTGGTTGATGAGTTTATAGACAAAGCTATGAATTGATGAATGAGTATTTTAGCTATAGATGATATGGTATGAATATAAGAGATTTGATCTATGGGATGGTTATTATATACATTGGTTGATTTGATGAGATAATTGTATTGTATTTCGAACTTACGAAGCTTTGGAAAGCTTACCGTGTGATTTGTATCTATGCTTTGCAGTGTCGATAAAGCTAGCTCGGATCTAGAGATCGTTAGCATCTCAATCACACTACCTGCAAACTATTTTGGGTACCTTTGGATAGATGTACATAGTTGAAATATGGATGTATGGGCTAGTTATTTTGAGACATATTTGAGATGTGTAAATAGCCATGTGATGTGGCTAGATATATGACGGCATTGAGCATGAATGACTTTGATATATGATGCATATTTTGGTATGGCTTGTGGGTAAAGAGAATGACATATGAATGGTAAACTTTGTGTTGGTATGATGCTAGTATGATTTAGTGAATTTGGGAATGAATCATGAATGGTATTGAATGTGTTCAAGTGGTGTATGTTATTTTCTAAGTTGACATGTTTAGAAATGAGATTGTATGGGTTGTTATGTTGATCAGTTAACATGAGATTGGTTGTCAATTTTTTGTGGGATTATGTTTAAATGTGCTTGTAGGTTTGACCCTTGTGTGGGTGGCAAATTGGCCTTGCAAACGGCCTATTTTGTCACACGGTTGTGGCACACGGGCGTGCCTAGTGAACGTGGGGCGAAGTCAGTAGCTGGGTAAGAGCACACGGCCTTGACACATGGACGTGCCTGGTAGCCGTGTGGTTTCAACAGGATCGACCACAACCAAGGTACACGGGCGTGCTTGGTGGCCGTGGAGTAAAGTCAGGTTTGACCACGGGGAAGATACACGGGGGTGTCTATCAGCCGTGGGAGGCACACAGCTTGCCCACACGGGCGTGTAGCCCTTGAAACGTTGAAAAGTTTAAAATTTCTGAGAATTTTTATATGTATCCCAGTTTAGTCCCAACCCTTTTCAAACACGTGTTTGAGGTCTCGAAGACCTTAATAAGGGACTATATACTTTTGATTGAATATGTTTGATTGATGTTTGACTTATTTTCGTGAAATAGTAATGAAACGTTTTGAATGTTTGGTAATGCCTCTTAACCCTGTTCCGGCGACGGTCTTGGGTTAGGTGTGTTACAGATCGCAAGCGTGGTAAGGATCGTTAGCAAAGTGTAAGTGTACTCAACTCGATTATGGTTTAAGTAAATGGCCGAATGTGAGTATGATATATAGGGGTGTCTTGTGTGGATTATGAGTCACTCGAAGTTGATGGTGTATGTGTGAGTGCAGATCTAGGGGATACTCGTGATTAGTAGCTAAGGAAGGGCTATTAGAACTCGGTGGGACACGGTAAAGTTACAGTAAGGCTTCGACTTTTGGTAAATATTTTGATTAAGTATGGGTGATTGATTGAAGGTTGGATGGTTGTAGGTTCAAGACCAAGGATAGTATAGCACGTCGAAGAAACTTGGTGTGTACAAACACTACACATACATGATATCGACAATGTCGGAAAGCCGAAAAGCCAAAAGTGGCTAATTGGGGCCGGTGGGCCCTAAGGCTAAGTTTGATGAAATTGATTGATTTGGTTTTATGATTTGAGTTAGTCATGCATGTTACATGATCTGGAATTGTTTTGGGCCTAATAAGCCATATGAATGAGACCTGGGCCTAATGGATCATAAGGATGTGATTTGGGCATAATGGGTTATATGAACGTGAAATGGGCTTGATGGGCTTTATGGGGACATAGACAAGTATGCTAGGGTTTAATGGTCTTTAGGCCTAGTTCTAAACAACTCTTAAACCGCATAAGACTTAATTTAATAATCAACATGTACGTGGACAAGTCGCTGGGTTAGAGTGTGGCAACGGACATATGCATGTCTAGGATTGGATCTAGGGAGAGCTTCTTGGGAGAGCTTCTTACTTAAGCAGTCCTAGTGGCCCACCTTCTCTTCTCTGGAATCCTACCTGGTGCATAGTGTCTGTTCACTTTAGCCGCAAGGACTTGTTAATGGGCCAAAGTTCATAACTAAAACCTGAGAGGGACCAAATATCCCTGATTTGAAAATTAGTAAAATACCCTGATTTGCTCCAGAATACCCTTGATTTGTGGAATTACCAAAATATCCTTGATTTAAAAAATTTCCAAAATACCCCTATTTTGCAAAATTACCTAAATCCCCTGTAGAGTAGATTTACGGTAATACCCTTGGGTAGTGAAATGACTAAAATACCCCTAAGTGCCGAATGTGTGGAAATGTGTATGTTGCATTCATGAAATATATGTTGCACTTGGGTGGGTTTTGATGATACGGAGGAAGATTTGAGGATCGCATAGTCGCTTGACGGTCGTGAATCTACCGGTGGCTTTAAGCCCATTATAGCAGCTTTGCTACAACGTTTGAGTAGTGCCGTTGTTGGTGCTACCTTTGGAGTGTAGGGATTGGTGGGTTGATATTTATGTCCCCATAGGAGTGTAGGGTTGAAAGGGAAATGGAGTGCATGGTTGGATTTGGGATGGGTGCATTGCATTCATGTGATATTGATGTGATATGAGGTCAATATGGGCTAAGGCCCAAGACCACCGAATTTGATAGGGCTTAGGCCCAATGTGATATTTGCATGTTGATTGGATTACCAAGGGTCGTACTCACTGAGTTTTGAGACTCACACCTTTTTTATAATATGTTTCAGGTTATCCTCAGTAGACGGCTCGACGTGGAAGAGGATTCGGAGATGGCCACACTACAAGATACTGAGGAGTTTTGTTTATTTGTTTCAAAAGACATGATTTTAATTACTTTATTTTCGTTGGTTATAATAAGGCCTTGTACTCCGATTGACTCTAGATTTTGTGTTTTGTTATCCTTGTTCAACTGTTTACTTAATTGTTAAACTTAAACAAATTTTATTAAGTTTAAACATTATTTTCGAAATACCTAAAAACATGGGCTTTTATCATTACTCAACAAGATTCAAGGATTTTGGGCTTCTAGGCCTTAAATTTTAACTTAGCAAAAATCGTTTTGAATTATGCCTTTGATGTGACATTCTCAGATTCGGCCTTAACGTTTGGGCCGGGTCTGGGGGTGTTAAAGGTTAAGTTAAATGTATTATATGACGAACTTAGTAAGATTTTAAGCTTATTGTGTGAAGTGTTTCTCTGTTTTACAATGTCATTAAAGCTAGCTCGGATCCGGAGATCGTCAGCAACTCAATCACACTATCAGCTATCTATTTTGGTACTTTTGGAAGTTGTATATTTGGTATATGGCATGTATAGGCTAGTGATTTTGGTCTGTTTGAGATGTATAGATCTTGCCATGTGATATGGCTTGATAGTTTAATGATTTTGGTATATGCTTTGGATGTGTGAAAAGGATGATTAATATGTGTATGAGTGTTCAATGTGAATGGCCATTATGGTATGAATTAGTGTAATTGAAATGTTATGTTTCATATTTATAATTGGTAAGGATTGAATGATGAATGGATTATATGATTTGGATGTGAAGTTGATAATTTAGAATGGTAAGTTGAGTTGAAGTTGTATAGGGAAATGAATAATGATGTTAAGAGTTTAAATTATGCCATGTTTAGTATGTTTGGATGCCATTTGGTGTGTGAAATTATATGGTTTGTTGCTTGTAGGTGTGACCCAAAGTGCGGGTGGCAAATTGGCCTTGCAAATGGCCTATATTTGCCCACACGGTCTCTTAAGTTTTAAAATTGAAACAAGTCAGACTCGTACACGGGCTGGACACACGGGCGTATGACTGGTCGTGTGAAATAAGTCTGTGTCAACCACGGGTTAAGCACACGGGCGTGTCTTCGGCAGTGTGGACAAGTCAGTATGTATGCCCTGTTTTGACACAACTTGGACACATGGGCATGTCCGAGGGTGTGTGAGGCACACGGCCTACCCACAAGGGCGTGTGACCTCTGTAACTGTAAAAATGTTATGTTTTGGAAAAATTTTGTATGAGCTCGATTTAGTCCTGACCCCTTTTGTAACACCCCTTAACCCGTATCCGTCGCTGAATTAGGGTTATGAGGCGTTACTGAACTAGACACAGTTTAGCACAGTCATTTATGGAATAAACCCAATAAGCATATTTAAATTTCCCATATCAACAAATAATGTTCAAGACTTACGTTACAAACCATGTTTCATAATGCAACACATCATTTCTCATAATCTATACAAGTTTCGAATCAAGCTTCCACATAAAAACATCAAATTTCATATGTTAAACATATGTAAATACATCTATTTCATTAGTCGAATATCAACATATCTTTTTATACCTTATACAAATATGCATATTAAAAACGAATAGATCCATGATACTATATTTGCTTTTCATTCACATATGTGACATTCGAACCTTATAGCATAACCAAACATACACATCACGCTATTATAATATGTGCAATGTCCCTAAAACAAAAGTCATGTCAAACCATAATTATCAATTCATCCTACCTTATTAATTTATGGACACAAGATTATTGAATAACCTACCAAGCACACATATGATATATGACTAGTCCAAAGTATATAAATACAACCAATTCATTGACCATATATTCGGTCCTCAATTTAAAACTCTAATGATCAACCCAAAACATAAGTATAAACATTTTCATGATCATCTTTGAATTATAACCAAGTACATAATAATCTAAGTAGAAAAATTTATACGACCTAATATGCATACTTACACACACACACACATATATATAATACATATAAATGATTATTTCTATATAACCACATTTAACTTCCAAGCATTATATGCACACATCTTATATCAAATATTAAAAGAAACCATTATATCAAACATACTAACGATACTTAACCTTCGCAAGGCCATATATATACATATATACATTTACAAAACCGAACATCATTCATTCAAGTCATAATTCAGCCTATACATGCCTTTGATTCGAAAAGTAAACATATATACCAAAGAGAGTGATAGTGTGGTCGACTTTCTTGATGATCCTCTGAGTCCGTAGCTGAATCACCGATCTATAAAACAGAAAGACAAACATATACAGAGTAAGCTCACTAGCTTAGTAAGTTTTAAGTTAATGATAATACAACGTCCAAACACTTATACAAATATAATAGTTACCATTAACAATGAAATATAAACATTTCAATACACAAATTCATATAAGGCCGAATACCATAGTTCATTAACCTAATTGGTTTCACTTCTATACCTTAAACTTATATTTTATCAAAATACAAGGTATATGTACTACATTAATCACATTGTTTCGAATCATATAAATCCACCATTCACATTGTCTATGTTATCCCAATCAAAATCATATTACATTAAACATTTCTATTCATAATCGAATCTACTAAAGTATTGTATTCAATCTCATTTTCAATCACATACTACTCATAATCTTTGATCATAAGCTCAATTTCACATAATACCATTACTACTGTATTATTCAAATTCAATTAATATTAAACATAACTTACCTTGCTCTCGGTAAATGAAAAAGGGACTTATGTTTACCCGAGCGTTTACTCGATACATTAACTACGTTTCACCTTGAGTAATTTAAGGTTTCTCCATCTAAAAATGCGTCACCGGCATCAAGCCTGTTGGGCATCAAAGCCCGAAATGTAACACCGGCACAAAGCCTGCTAGGCATCAAAGCCCGAAATGTAACACCGGCACAAAGTCTGCTAGGCACAGAACCTGATAGACAACACCGGCACAAGGCCTGCTAGGCACAAAGCCTGGTATATAACACTGGCACAAGGCCTGCTAGGCACAAAGCCTGAAATGTTTATCAACACATACATTATTATCAAATCGTATTCACAAAATCAATTCACCTGTCATGTCAAATATACCAATTCACATTGTATTTAAAAAACATATTCATTCCAAAATTAAACATACACATTCGGCTAACACATACTATTTACCCAAATAAATCACATAAGTTGATTTCATACATTTTTAATTATCAAATTAATGAACTTTAACTTAAGAACTTACCTCGACTGTCGACGGATCGCGTAGACCGGCTATTCGATAACCTTCGTCTTTCCCCGATCCAAATCCGTTTTTCTTTGCTCTTGATCTAAACACATAAAAATCAGCTCATTCAAGTACATTTCATTTCAATTTAGTCCCTAAACACATAAATAGGCAAATTACTATTTTACCCCTAAAGTTTCACATTTTTACAATTTAGCCCTATTTGTTTAAAACACAAAATACACAAAATCTCTCAATGGTACTCAAGGGCCGAATCTTCCTAGGGACCTTACAAGTACATTTATTTCATTTATTTTTTGAATAAGCCCCTTAAAAATTTCATTTTTGCAATTTAGTCCAAAATACTCAAATTAACTAAAATTTTCAATACAAAATATACTAATCTTTAACATATCTTTAAAATAAAATCATCAAACACCATAAACCATAAGAACACATCAATGGCCGAACCTCATATACACATGATTTTCAAAAATTCAAGCATGGGTCGGGTAATTTACGAAACAACGAATACAAAAACGTAAAAATTAACAAAAACCGAAATCAAACTAACCTTGATTTTAAGCTTATAAGTGCCGAAAATTAAAAGATATGAAACCCCTTTTTCTTCTTCAACATTCTGCCAAGAACACCAAAGATGATAATGATTTTTCTTTTGTTTTATTTTAACATATAATAAGTTAATAACTAAATTACTAATATAACCCTTTTAATAAAAATAAAACTAACATATATAATAAGGGCAATGGTGACTTTAGCCACCCACTAACTTTAAAAATGGTTTAATTGCCTTTTTAATACCCCACTTTAAAAAGCCATCATCAAATAGGCACTTTTCACTATAGCTTGAAACTTTTAAAATTTACGCGATTAAATCCTTCTTGTCAAATTAAGCACACAAACGATAAAATTTTTCTACGAAACTTTCACACATATTAATTTACACATAATGAGCATAGAATATAATATTTAAAAAAAATTTTAGACTCGAATTCGTGGTCTCAAAACCACCGTTCCGATTAGGGTCAAATTCGGGCTGTTACACCTTTCTAATGCATGTTAAAGGTCTCATAGACCCTATTAAAGGACTTAGTGACATTGTTTGATTATCATTTAATTTTGTATGAATAATGATGGTTAAATGTTATGATTTGATCGGTAATGCCTCTTAACTCTATTCCGGCGACGGATACGGGTTAGAGGTGTTACAGCACATCACGGTTTGCACTTAGCAACACCGGTTTGTAGAATCTAGCAGGTGTTCCATTTTCCCTATCCATCCATCCACACCTTCATTTTGACATTTCTACCTTGATGCTCGAACATGCAGTGTCCCTTCTACAAGGCTCGGAGCTTCGTACATCACAGTTTGCAACCAGTAACACTGAATGGCGAAATCTAATGGAATCTCCACTTTCCCAACCATCCACTCAATCCTAGCTTCATTTAACTCATCAAATTTCATAAACATGCAGTCACAGACATGCAATTTTTCATTTCACATACATTACACAAATTAACTAATCATCCATGAAAGCCATAAATAGGCAACCGACAACTAGAAAGCAATCACACAGTTCTTGTATATACACAACCAACTCTTTCATCCAGTACACACACACCATGAACTCAGGTTCTCTCAAACATATTCAACATTGTTAATACAACAACATAACGACATTCTATCACCTAAAAAGCAAGGTACAAATACTCACCTCGCTTCTTTTGTAACACCCTTAACCCGTAACTGTCGCTGGACTTGGGTTAAAAGGCATTACTAATAAATTCCAGACATTTCATATCATTTTCAACACAAAGTCATTTAAACAACATAATTTACAATCATATAGTCCCTTAATGAGGTCTACAAGACCTTAAGTACGTGTTAGAAAGGGGTCGAGACTAAACTGAACTCATACGAAAATTTCTGAAATTTTAACATTTTTCTAAATTATAGAGGTCACACGCCCGTGTGGGGAGGCCGTGTGCGTCCAAGTCGTGGAAACACAGGGCATACATACTGACTTGTTCACACGGCCTGAGACACGCCCGTGTGCCTCACCCGTGGTCGACACTGACTTGCACCACACAGCCAGTCACACGCGCGTGTGTCTACCCTATGGTCGAGTCTGACTTGAATCAAATTACAAATTCGAAAGACACGGTCGAGCCACATGCCCGTGTGCTCAACCGTGTGGGCAATTATAGGCCATTTTCAAGGCCAAATTACCATCCACACTTTGAAATCACCTACAAGCTTCAAACCAATACTAATTCATGCCTCAAATGCAAACAAAATATACCGATACAAGTAACAACTAATCATCTACTACATCATTTATTTCCATAATCAATGTAACACCTCATACCCGAGTCTGATGCTAGGACTGGATACGAGACATTACTATGCTTGAACTCATTTAAACATGCACTTACAGGCTGTAAAATTTCATTCCGACTTAAAAACTTCTCTTTCTTAGTCTAATCATACATTTCAAGGGCCTATAAGGCCTTAAACACGTATCCGAAAACTTTCAGAACTTAATCGAAAACTTTTCTTTAAAGCAGGGGTCACACGCCCATGTGGCTTGGGACATGCCCGTGTACCCCTTTGGCACGCCCATGTCTTCCAACCATGGTCTATACTAACTATATTCACACGGCCTTGACATGCCCGTGGGCCTAGACCGTGTGCTACTCCTTGATATACTGACTTGATCACACGGTCTGGGGCACACGCCCATCCTCTCAGCGTGTGTCATACACGGCTTACACGAACGGTCGTGGGATTTACCCGTGGCCTATCCTGACTTCAAATATAAAGGTGCAGGGTACGCACAGCCCAGACACACGCCCGTGGGCCTAACCATGTGGGCACTTAGAGGCTATTTTCCAAGCCATTTGCCACCCTGAAATAAAAATAAAGCTCATACTCAATTCAATACATTTCATGAACAATACTACATGCTTCATTGATCTCAATAAACATACATACTTAATCAAATTTAGGTCAATCACTTAGCCATATACAAAAGAATAATAAACTTAATAACCAATACTTTGGCTCTTCTTAAAATATATTCCCAAAATGAAATGCTCCCTATTCATGCCATACTTAGTAAAATAACTTGGCTATACCCAAAATAGCGATTGATAGTGTACTACGAGCTCCGACTCCAATGATCCACAGATTCGCTTGGCAGGACTACATAGAAAGAAAGAATTTAAAGACGTAAGCATTTAGCTTAGAAAGTTTGCATGTAAAGCAGATATCAGTATACTAGCATAATAATAACCATTTGACATAATAATGGTATCATAAATGTCAACTATAGAGCTTACTCACTCATACTGATTCTTACATGTCTCATGATACTTGCTAGTCTCATACTTGTAAGGTAAACAAGGTACCTGTAACACTTGATCACATTGATCAGCATTCTCTAGTATAATAATCATGATATCAAATTTATCATTCATAACATGAAAAATACTCAAGTTCAACTTGATAATAGCTTTGCTCACTTATCTTTCTTGTTATCTCATTTTAACTTTACTCATTTGCCCGATGAATTTCTGCGAATAATCGAGGATACTAAATCTCACCCCACATATAACTTGATGCCAAAGCCATATCCTAAATGCGGTCTTACATGGAATATCTCATCTTGGGTTAGAGGCCATGTCTTGACATGGACTTATACGAAGTCTTTCTCGTGTGTTCCCTTGGGAACTTACCATTGCCATGTCTTCACATGGTCTTACTTGGTATCTTTTCTCATGAACTGGTCAATGCCGAGCCTTGGCTAGGACTTACATGAAATCTTTCTTGTTCTCACCAATGCCATGCCTTGGCTTGGACTTATATGGGATGTTTATTTCTTGCTAGCTTTTCAATGCCAAGACTTGTCTTGCACTTACAGGATAACTTTTCAATGCCAAGACTTTTCTTGGACTTACATGACATCTTTGCTTGAAGACTCACCAATGCCATGCCTTGGCTTGGGCTTATATGGGTTTTCATCTCATAATAACTCTTAAATGCCAAGACTTGTCTTGGACTTACATGATAACTTTGCTTGATTGCCGATGTCATGCCTTGGCTTGGTCTTATACGGACTTTCTCATTTCATGTGGTAGATCGAGTATCCTGAGTAATTCATCTTCAATCGGGATTTTCTCATGCTTAATCTCATTGATTTCTTTGTTTAACATAACATTAAACATTCCATGGTAATAGTGTACATTATACTAAGCAATTGAATGATAGAAATCATAAAGCTTAGAAATCATACAAACTTACCTCAATATACAAAATGTATGTAGATATGCAATTTAGTCCTCGACTTTGTTCTTGCCTCAGTTTCGATCCGTGCTTCATTTTTCGTGATCTATAATCATAAATAGATCATTTAATACTCACATTGACTAAATTGACTCTTTACTCATACTTTGGCAAAATTTTTATTTTGCCCCTATACTTTCAAATATTTGCACATTTTCCCCAAGGCTCGTAAAATAATTCTCATTCAACTTTCTTAAACTTCATGCTTAGCTGATTAATAGTCTCAACTATAGCAATCATCAATTCTCACTATTTCTAATAGGTATGACCAATTTCATAACTTTTACAAACTAGTCCCTATATTCATTTTTCATGAAATTCACTTAGAAAAAGATGTTTATCTACCATCAAACTCTCATAAACTTCCATAAAACATCATTTAACAAGGACATCATTCATGGGTAGATTTTTGATCATTCATCTTAGCTCATTTTATAGCTAAAAATAGCTAATTCATAATACGAGAAATTCAAAATATACGAAAAATATTAAAAACAGGGCTAAGATGAACTTACTAGCAAGCTTGAAAAAAATGAAGAACCCTAGCTATGGAGTCTCCAAATTTTTGGCACAAGGGGGAAGAAGATGAATAGATTTTTGTCATCTTTTTCCCATTTTAATCATTTAATGGATAAATGACCAAAATGCCCTTCTCATTAAAAATTTCCATTTTACTAACTCATGCCCAATTTTGTCTAAAAATTATAATCTGGGAAAACTGCTATTTAAGGACTTCTAATTAATATTCTAAATCTATTTTATACAAAAAGCTTCTAGAAACTCATATTTTGCAATTTAGTCCTTTTTGGACCATTCAACTTCAATTTAACAAAATTGCTTCATGAAACTTTCACACTAGCATACAAACATGGCATAAACCTTAAAAACTCATAAATTCACCTTGGATTCGTGGCCTCACACCACTATTCCGACTAGGCCGTAGATCGGGCTATTACAATTCTCTCCCTTAGGGATTTTCATCCTCAAAAATCTTACCAACAAAAAGATTTGGATACTGGTTTCTCATACTCTCTTGTGGTTCCAATGTAGCTTCTTTTATTCCATGTCTTTGCCACAATACTTTCACTAGGGCAATACTTTTATTTCTTAGCTGCTTGATTTCCCGAGCTAAAATCTTAACTGGTTCTTCACCATAAGTCATGTCGGGATGAACCTCTATCTCTAACGGTCTAATTACATGTGAAGGATCTGATCGGTAGCGTCTCAACATTGACACGTGAAACACATCATGTATCTTTTCCAACTTTGTCGGCAAATCCAATCAGTAAGCTACCGGCCCAACTTTCTCCGTAATCTCATAAGGTCCAATGGAACGTGGACTTAACTTGCCTTTCTAGCCAAATCTGAGAACTTTTCTCCACGGTGACACTTTCAAGAAAACTTTATTCCAAACTTCATACTCTATCTCTTTTCTTTTTAAATCCGAGTAGGATTTCTGTCTGTCTAATGCATCTTTTAAACATTCTCGTATCACTTTCACTTTCTCTTCAGCTTCTTTAACCAAATCAACCCCATGAATTTGGTTTTCTTTGAGTTCAGTCCAAAATAAAGGCGTTCCGCACCTATGCCCATATAGAGCCTCATAAGGCACCATCTTTAAGTTCGACTGAAAACTATTATTATAGGCAAATTCTACTAATGGGAGAAACTTTTTCCAACTGCCTCTGAATTCAAGAACACAACACCGAAGCATATCCTCTAGTATCTGAATTAACCTCTCCGACTGACTGTCAGTTTGAGGATGAAAAGCCGTACTAAAGTTCAACTTTGTACCCAAGGCTTCTTCCAGCTTCTTCCAAAATCTGGAGGTGAATCTCGGATCTCTATCTGATATGATTGACAAAGGAACTCCATGAAGCTTTACTATTTCTGAAACATACAAGTTTTCCAACTTGTCTAGTGAGTAATCAACTCGTACAGGTAAGATATGAGCTGACTTCGTGAGTCTATCAACTAAAACCCATATAGCATTTTTCTTGCTTGGTGACAACGATAAAACCGTTACAAAATCCATGGTGATACGGCCCCATTTCCACTCAGGAACTAAAATGGGCTGATGTAAACCCGAAGGTACTTGGAGTTCAGCCTTTACTTCCTGACAAATCATGAACTTGGAAACAAACTCTGAAATAACTTTCTTCATTTTCGGCCACCAATATTGTTGCTTCAAATCATTATACATCTTTGTACTACCCGGATGTACAGATAAACATCCGTTATGTGCCTCATGCAAAATTCTCTGAATAAGCTCCTCTTTTCTCGGTACACAAACTCTATCTCTAAACATCAAGTATCCATCAGAATCAATCCAAAAGTTGGATTCAACATCTGATTCGCACTGAGCTCTCTTGACTTGCAATTCATTATCTTCTTTCTGAGCCTCAAAGATCTCTTGAAGAAACATCGGTCTATCTCTCAACTCAGCTAGAATAGAACCATCGTCGGATAAGGTCATCCGTGAATTCATAGCCCTTAATACAAAAAGGGACTTCCTGCTCAAAGCATCGGCGACTACATTCGCCTTTCCTAGATGGTAGTCAATGACCAACTCATAGTCTTTTATCAACTCTAACAATCTCCGTTGCCTTAAGTTCAACTCTTTTTGCGTCATCAAGTACTTCAGACTTTTGTGATCAGTAAAAATCTGACATCTTTCACCATATAAATGGTGTCTCCAAATCTTCAAGGCGAAGACTATAGCAGCCAACTCTAAATCATGTGTCGGATAATTCTTCTCATGAGGCTTCAACTGCCTGGAGGCATAAGTAATCACCTTCCCTTCTTGCATAAATACACAGCCTAATCCATTTAAGGATACATCACTGTAAATTATAAATTCTTTCCCTGACTCGAGTTGTACTAAAACTGGAGCTTCTGTCAACATTGTTTTCAATTTCTCAAAACTTTGTTGGCATCTTTCTGTCCACTCAAACTTCACATTTTTCTATAACAATTTAGTCATCCGGGTTGCAATCATGGAAAACCCCTTGACAAATCGTCTGTAATAGCCGGCTAGGCCTAGGAAACTTCTAATATCAGAGATGTTTATCAGTCAATTCTTGCATCTGTAATTTCAACTCTTTTAACTCTGTTGGAGCCATTCTGTAAGGAGTAATAGATATCTGTACAGTACCAGGAGCTAGCTCAATACTGAACTCAACCTCTCTAACTGGTGGTAGTCCTAGCAATTCCTCAGGAAAAACATCCAAGTACTCACATACTATCAGCACTGACTCAATCTTTAACTCTATTTCTCTATCATTCATCACAAAGGCAAGATATACCTCATGCCTTTTTCTTATGTATCTATGTGCTGTCATATGAAAAATCATTACCGACAATTCACCTCGTTCATTTGATTCTATATGGAGAGTGTCCCCATTCTCACATCTCATCTCAATGTATTTCTTCCCAAAATTAACTATTACATCATGGGCAGTCAACCAGTCCATACCAAGAATGAGGTCAAACTCATCAAATGGTAACAACATAAGATTTGCTTTAAAGCACTGACTTCTAATCATTAATGGGCAATCTTTACATGCTTTATCAACTAACACACTCTTGCCTAACAGATTGGACACTCTAATCGTAAATTCTATAAAATCTATAGGTATACTCAAACCGGGTACTAATTCAATGAAAATGTAAGAGTGTGTGGATCCGGGATCTATTAAAGCAATAACTTTGATATCATGAAGAGAAAAGGTACCCGTAATAACATTAGGAGAAGATGCCTCTTCGCGAGCGTGAATGGCATAAGTCCTTGCAGGCGCTCTACCCTCGGGTCTCACGGCCTGCTCTCGAGGGTTACCTCTTCCACTTGTCCCACTTCCTGGGTTTCTCTGCGGTCTTCCTCGGACCATACTCCTGGATCTCAGGTTCTTAGTTCTCTCTTCTTTCATCATCTCGGGACAATCTTTTATGTAATGGTCTTGGGAACCACATCTAAAGCTTATGTTTTCATGCGCTCAGCATTCTCCAAGATGACGTCTGCCACACTATGGGCATTCGAGTCTGTCAGATCAAAAATTCCCTACACTTGCAACTGAAGTAGTCTGTAACACCCCTTACCCGGTACCCTTGCCGGAATCGAGTACGTGGCATTACTAGACGTGACCATTAACTCGAGGAGTAAAAATTTTAAAGCTGTCCAACTGCGTCACGCTGACTACATCGGCCATAACTCGAGTTACAAAACTCGAAATTTAGATCCGTAAATTTTCCTTGAAACTAGACTCATATAACTATTCACCATAATTTTTCCAGAATTTTTCATGTGGCCAATTAGTACAGTTTATTCTTCAAATTTACCCTTATTACACTGCTGGACAATTCTGACCTGTCCCTATAAAACTACAGTTATCAGATTGCACAAATTTCCTATGATGTTCTTGTTTATACCAATGAAAAATAGACTCATTTGGGATTCTACACATATAAACCACGACTCCTAATTATTTTTGTACAATTTTTGACAATGTTTCCAAAACGGGACAGTAGCTCACGAATTCATTCAGAGCAGGTCTCGTTAAAACTTAATTATCTCATAATATACAAATATTTTACCTATTCTGTTTCTTTCATATAAAAATAGACACACTAAGGTTCAATTTCATAACTCACTCACCTCCAATCTCAATATACCCTATTTTTGGTGATTTTTCTAACTCACGTCACTGCTGCCACTACAAGCTGTTTTATTTCATTCAAAAAAAAAATAAAAAATAAACTAGCTTCTAACCGAACCTACCTACATCTCAAATTCAAGGATTCAATTCATATACAAACATTTCCTTAATAAAAACGATTAACTTGATTAAGAATGCATAGACATTGCTACCATGAACCAACTTACATTCAAAACACACCAACGTATTTTAACAAAGATTTAGCCATTTTCGCATGGCTATTTTTTAGTTGTTTTTACACATAAACCTTTACATTCCATCAAACAAAAACCAAGTCCTTCCTATACATGCCTTTGCTTAAAACCAAAATGAAAGAGTACCCAAAATGTAGATTGATAGTGTGAGCGACTTTCCGACGATCCCGATGAGCTTGTGGCTTGTTCCTAATCTATAAAACAGAGGAAACATCTCACATAATTAAGCTTACTAGCTTAGTAAGTCCTAACTCATGATAATAGAATATTTAATTATTTACGAAAAGAAAACAATCAACATACGTCATCTCACATAGGCAATTAAGTAAATAGTTTACACAAAGCCGAATACTAGTAATTCAGTAAACTAAGTGAATTAGGGATCATTTCCTTAGACCTACATTTCTTCGTAGTTCATATAAGTATATCGCATGGAAATCTACTTTCTTAACGTCTATACATGAAAACCAATTGTTCCATAATAGCACGTTCTAAGCTCGGCTTCCGTCAAATTACATTCATCAATATTAATTTGACCCAAGTAATATTAAACATAGCATACCTTACATACTTATCTGAACCGTATTCTTAACAATTTAGCTCTAAATTGTCTTGAACAAAGATTCAATTTCTCTTAGGTAAAATACATCACCAGGCATCAAGCACCGCTAGGTGTAAAAGCTCGAAAAGTAACAACAGGCACAAGGCACGCTAGGCGTAAAGCCCGATAAATAACACCGCACGAGGGCGCTAGGCGTAAAGCCCGATTATGTCACCAAGACGAAGCTGCTAGGCATAAAGCCCGATTATGTCAAGCAAGACGAGGCACGCTAGGCATAAAGCCCGAATGTCAAAAATAACTTTACATACTTTTCGTATTTCACTGTCACATATCGAACCACATGCATTTATTCACATTTAGTTAAATACATTTGAAAACAACCCAATCCATCATCATCACATTCGGCCAACTCATGGTTTTACACCAACTCATACAAATTCTATCATTCATTAGATTTTGTAAATAACCTCAAAACATAAGATTGCTCAAGAACTTACTTATCCATTTGCTTTATCCAAATAAATTCACTTCAATACTATACAATTACACTCGGCTATATCATGAATTTATACATTAAATTTCCACAGTTTATCATTCACTAAATTCGTGATTAACTTATTGACATATTTTAGATAAAGGACTTACCTAGGTTGTCGATAAGCCGTGCAAATCGGCTACTCGATAATCTTTGTTTTTCCTCGATCTTGTTCCTTCTCTTTTTGTTCCCGATCTAAAAATGTTAAATAAATTTTGTTCATATTCACCCTGTCCCTTTTTTACTCATCTCAAAACAAATTACACACAACTTAATTCAAGAAAACTAGGAACCGAATCCTTACTTCATACATTTAATCTAAACAATAACTACACCAAATTCAAGCATTTAACTTTTCCAATTTAACCGATTGCACACCACAACATAATTTCAACTCATTTGGATTTCTTTTCCATGGCCGAATGGCCCTTAGGTCTCTAGGATCCTCTATAACCCTTCCTTCTATCCCTTTAATGTACTTTAGTTTAAAACTTATCTTCTTATCTATGGCCATACATTCACTTTATAAGTATACATATATATAACCGAATGCAATTGCTTAATATCATTCTTTCCTATGACCGAATTTGCTAATTCAAGTACCCACGCATTTTCTTCAACACAATACCAAGCAACAAGCTAATTAACCATAATTTATTCCTCCAAAGCCCAATAGAATATTAGTTTGTTAAAATCCAAGATTTTAACTTAATTTTCATTAGCATCAAGCATAAGCAATACTATATAAAATGACTTATTAAAAACAAGTTAAAATACTCACCCATTTTTCTATTTAGCAAACAATTAGACTAACCATAGCTAACATGTTTCCATCGAACATGAAAAAGCCATAGAACTAGATCATGGCCGAACCTAAGGGGAGCTTAAATCTCAAGTTTTGCACCCTAATTCGATAGTATAAAAGACTACCCACAACCATGCAAAAATTCATCAAAAAATGAAGCTTAATACCTCACCTTAGAGTCACATGCATCAGTAGAATGAAGAAGGTAAGTTTCTTCTCTTCTTCAAGGTGAGATTCGGAGTAGATGAAGGAGGAAAGAGATGTAAATTAATTTCCTTTTGTTTAATTCTACTAACACCTTATTTTAGCATGCTTTTAATATAATATATTACTTATGTTTATAATATATTTATAAAAGCTTAATATTCTTAGCATGCTTACATAAAATAATGTCTTAAAACAATATTTTAAAGCCATGAGTTATTTTATTACAAGCTTGCAGTCCACCTCTCTAACAAGGGGAATTTGACATGCAAATCCCTATGTTTAAGTCTCAATTCACTTAGCCCCTTATTTGTTTCATGTTTGCTATCTTAGTTCCTTTGGCAATTTAGTCCTTTTTGCCAATTAAACACCCAAACAGTTAAATTCTCAAACAAAACATTCACATGCAACAATTCACCCATAATGGACACAAAGTAAAATATATATATATAAAAATATTTATTGGGCTCGGATTAGTGGTCCCGAAACCACCGTTCCGATTAGGGTCAAAATTGGTGCTGTCACAACTCTCCCTCTTAAGGATTTTCGCCCCAGAAAATCTTACCGTTAAATAAGTTCGGATATTTCGCTTCATTGACCCTTCAGCTCCCACGTAGCCTCTTCAACTCCGTGACCATTCCATAGAATCTTTACTAATGGAACCTTTTATTTCTTAACTCTTTGGTTTCAGAGCTAAGATACGGATCGGTTCCTCATCATAGGTCAAATCGGATCGAATTTCAATCTCGACGGGGTGATCACATGGGACGGATCTCGACCAGATCTGCGAAGCATCAAACGTGAAATACATTGTGTATCTTTTCTAAGTCAAGGGGCGTTTCAATCGATAAGCAACAGCCCTAGACGCTCGGTGATTTCATACGGTCCAATAAATCTCGGACTCAACTTGCCTTTTCGACCGAATCGGAGTATTTTCTTCCACGGAGAAACTTTCAAGAACACCCGATCTCTCGACTGAAATTCAATGTCCTTGCGTTTTAAATCGGCATAGGACTTTTGACGATCCGGCGCTTTCAAATTACTTCTAATTACGGCTACCTTACATTCGGTTTCTTTAATCCAATCAACCCCGTGTATCTTATTCTCACCGAGCTCACCCAATGCAACGGTGTGCGACATTTTCGACCATATAAGGCTTCATAAGGTGCCATTTTTATGCTAGATTGAAAGCCATTATTGTAAGCAAATTCAATCAAAGGTAGGTATCGTTCCCACGCCTTCAAACTCGAGAACGCAACACCTCAACATGTCCTCAAGTATCAAAATAGTTCGCCGCATCGACCAAATCATTTTGCGGATGGAAGGTGTGTACTAAAATGAAGTTTAGTACCTAATGCATCTTGCAATTTCTTCCAGAATCGCGATGTAAATCTTGGGTCTCTATCTGAAACAATGGAACTCGGTACACTGTGCAATCTTACAATCTGCGACACATACAATTCGGCAAGTTTGTCAAGTGAATAGTCGGCGCGTACCGGCACAAAATGAGCTGATTTAGACAGTCTATCAACGATAACCCATACGGCGTCTTTCTTACTAGGTGTCATAGGGAGACCGGATACAAAATCCATGGTGATTCTATCCCATTTCCATTCGGGTATCATGATTGGTGAAGCAATCCGGAGGGAACGATGCTCGGCTTTCACTTGTTGATGATTAAGCACTTGGAGACAAATTCGGATATATCTCGTTTCATGCCGTGCCACCAATAGAACTGCTTCAAATCATTATACATTTCGTGCTACCGGGTGTATCAACATTCGGCCATTATGGGCCTCACTCAGAATCATCTGTATCAAATCTGAGTTCATCGGAACACACAATCGACTTTTATAATTCAGACAGTCATTTGCATCTATCTGGAAATCTGATTCTGTAGCGTTTTCACACTGGATCCGAGTAGCAACTAGCTTTTCGTCAACTTTCTGTGCATCGCAAATTTCTTTGAATGAACATCGGTCTTGCTTGTAACTTCGGCTATGATCGAACCATCATCGATATAGCCACCCGTATGCGTTCAATGCACGCGAAGTGTAAATAATGATTTTCGACTTAACGCATCCGCTACAACATTACCTTTTCCCGGATGGTAGTCAATCACTAATTCATAGTCTTTCAGCAATTCTAACCATCTGCGTTGTCTCAAGTTTAAGTCTTTCTGAGTCATCAAATATTTCAAACTTTTGTGATCTGAATAAATATGACATTTTTCGCCAAATAAGTAGTGACGCCAAATTTTTAATGCGAACACAATGGCTACTAACTCCAGATCGTGAGTTGGATAATTTTTCTCATGCGGCTTCAATTGTCTCAAAGCGTAGGCTATCACATTGCCTTCTTGCATTAAAATACAACCCAGCCCATTTAAGGAAGCATCACTAAAAATAGTAAATTCTTTACCCGATTCAGGCTGAGTTAATACTGGAGCTTCGGTCAAAAAGGCTTTCAACTGCTTCTGACATTTTTCTGACCACTCAAATTTGACATCTTTCTGTAGTAGTCTCGTCAACAGTGTAGCTATAACAGAAAAACCTTTTACAAACCTTTGTAATACCCGCTGTGCCTAGGAAACTTCGAACCTCGGAAACATTCTTTGGTGGTTTCCAATCGAGTATATGGTTGCTATTTTGTTTGGATCCACCCGAATACGACGACACCAAAACAACATGACCCAAGAAGTTGACTTCATTCATCCGAACTCACACTTATCGAACTTTGCATACAATCGTTGATCTCTCAAAATTTGTAGTACTAATCTCAAATGCTCAAGATGTTCCGTTTCATTTTGGAGTAGATCAAGATATCATCAATAAACACTACTACAAACCGATCCAAAAGCGTCGGAAGACCAGGTTCATTAGATCCATAAAAACAAAGAGTGCATTAGTGAGCCCAAAAGGCATAACCAAAAACTCATAGTGTCAGTACCTCGCTCGAAAGCGGTCTTTGGCACATCTGTATCTCGACTCACAACCGATAATAGCCCGATCTCAAATCTATTTTCGAAAACATGAAGCCCCCTTCAATTGATCAAATAAATCGTCAATCCGAGGTAACGGTACTTATTCTTTATGGTTACCTTATTTAGTTGTCGTGAGTCGATACACATTCGCATAGTTCCATCTTTCTTTTCACAAATAAAACCGGTGCACCCACGGAGAGAAAACTCGGTCGTCTGAAGCCCTTATCTCATCAACTCTTGCAATGCGCTTTCAATTCTTTTAATTCAATAGGTGCCATTCGATGCAGAGCTATCGAAATCGGAGCCGCACCGGTACTCAACTCAATGCCGAATTCAATCTCTCGTCTTTGGGGTAAACCGGTAGTTCTTCAGAAACACATCGGGTATTCACATACAAGCGATCTGATTCAATTTGTATCTCGGACATTTTATTATCGATTACATAGGCCAAATAAGCTTCACACCCTTTTCTCACATATTTTCGGGCTAACATTGAAGATATTATCTGTAGGCAACCCATTTACGCCACAGATTTAATTTCGATGGTCTCACCATTTTGACATTTCAAATCGATAAGCTTCCTTTTACAATCCACTCATCGCCTCATGTGAAGTTAACGGTCCATACCCAAGATTATATCAAATTCGTCAAAGGGCAACAACATTAAATCGGTGGGAAGCAATAATCCCGAATCATCAACGGGCAACCTCTACACACTTTATTAACAAGCACACATCTACCCAAAGGGTTGGACACAGAATCACAAACTCGTGTAGACTCAACTAGCGAGTCTTGCCAAATTTTAAAGTTTCACACACATAAGAATGAGTCGAACCCGGGATCAATTAGTGCAATCACGGTAGTATCATAAAGAGTGAAAGTACCAGGTAATGGACGTCGGGAAGGAAGCATCCTCTCTAGCTCGCGCAAAGATATGCTCTAGCGGAGCTCTAGCCTCGGATCGATCTGTAGTGTTCTTCGTTCCTCTCGACTACCACCTACATTGCACGAATATGCGGGTGGTCTACCTCGCATTGACACGTTGCTCGGTTTAGTGTTCTCGAATCAGATCTCGCTTTCGGCTAAACTTCGGACACTCTCTAATAAAATGATCCGACGATCCACATTTATAGCAAGACCGATCATGGAATCTACAACTCCACGAGTGCCATTTCCCACGGTGCTTGCATTCAACTCTATTTTGTGGAATGTTACCAACATCAAGCTATCGAGGTAGCTCGGGAGCTCATAGGAGGTCGATCCGTCTAGGTGGATCTCAGTAGTAGCTTCGTGCATTTGTAGTCATCTCTGGGCTTCTTGATCGTGGAATGAAAGACTTTACCCAAGACCTTTTCGGATGTCTCTAGCTTCGTCTCGGCCTTTCTTTTCTCTTTTTCCGAGCTCTTGACTTTGCAAGCTCTCTCAACTAAAGTTACAAACTCTTGGATTTCAAGAATGCCAACAAACATCTTTATATCTTCATTTAGGCCGTCTTCAAATCTTTTACACATAATAGCTTCAGAGAAACACATTCTCTAGCATATCGGTGAGCTCCGACAAATTTTCTTTCATATTCCGTTACGGTCATTCATTCGCTTTGTTTTCACTCAAGGAACTCCTTTCGTTTTTGATCAATGAATCTCTGGCTAATATACTTCTTGCGAAATTTAGTTTGAAAGAAATCCCATGTCACTTTTTCTTTCGGAACCACCGATACTAGTGTATTCCACGGTGATATGCAAAGTGTCCCGCAAAGCAAGGATATAGTACACTTCAAGCATTCATCCAGGAGTACAAGATGACTCATCAAGTACCGAATAGTGTTATCAAGCCACATTTCGGCTCTCAACGTCATCATCGTCATTAGCTTTAAATTCTTCTACCCCATATTTTTGGATTTTATCAACTAGGGGCCTACTAGATCTCATCGGATCTATCATTGGGGAGTGAAGGAATCGGAGTTGGATTATTGGGGCGGAGGTTGGGGTACAATGGGTTATTTTGAATAAATTGGGCAAACCACTCATTCATCATTCGATAAAAGGCTTGTTTAGTTTCTCCTTCGTGGCTACCGAAACAGGTCGAGAGTCTGTCTTGCGCTGATCCGTGGAGTGCGGTCGGCGCCACGCTCTCCACATCATCGCCTACTGACTCTTTTCGGTTCGAGAGTCCATTTACTATACAAAACAAAGTTCAGGCTGTCAGAAGTCACCACACTATCAACATATAACCACAGGCATGTATAGCTAGACTCACACGCGCCACGGTAGTCCTAGAATTGACTAAACCGTAAGCTCTGATACCAATCAAATGTAACACCCCTTACCCGGTACCCTTGCCGGAATCGAGTACGTGGCATTACTAGACGTGACCATTAACTCGAGGAGTAAAAATTTTAAAGCTGTCCAACTGCGTCATGCTGACTAAATCGGCCATAACTCGAGTTACAAAACTCGAAATTTAGATCCGTAAATTTTCCTTGAAACTAGACTCATATAACTATTCACCATAATTTTTCCAGAATTTTTCATGTGGCCAATTAGTACAGTTTATTCTTCAAAGTTACCCTTATTACACTGCTGGACAATTCTGACCTGTCCCTATAAAACTACAGTTATCAGATTGCACAAATTTCCTATGATGTTATTGTATATACCAATGAAAAATAGAATCATTTGGGATTCTACACATATAAACCACGACTCCTAATTATTTTTGTACAATTTTTGACAATTTCTCCAAAATGGGACAGTAGCTCACGAATTCATTCAGAGCAGGTCTCGTTAAAACTTAATTATCTCATAATATACAAATCTTTTACCTATTCTGTTTCTTTCATATAAAAATAGACACACTAAGGTTCAATTTCATAGCTCACTCACCTCCAATCTCAATATACCCTATTTTTGGTGATTTTTCTAACTCACGTCACTGCTGCCACTACAAGCTGTTTTATTTCATTCAAAAAAAAAAAAAAAAACTAGCTTCTAACCGAACCTACCTACATCTCAAATTCAAGGATTCAATTCATATACAAACATTTCCTTAATAAAAATGATTAACTTGATTAAGAATGCATAGACATTGCTACCATGAACCAACTTACATTCAAAACACACCAACGTACTTAACAAAGATTTAGCCATTTTCGCATGGCTATTTTTTAGTTGTTTTTACACATAAACCTTTACATTCCATCAAACAAAAACCAAGTCCTTCCTATACATGCCTTTGCTTAAAACCAAAATGAAAGAGTACCCAAAATGTAGATTGATAGTGTGAGCGACTTTCCGACGATCCCGATGAGCTTGTGGCTTGTTCCTAATCTATAAAACAGAGGAAACATCTCACATAATTAAGCTTACTAGCTTAGTAAGTCCTAACTCATGATAATAGAACATTTAATTATTTACGAAAAGAAAACAATCAACATACGTCATCTCACATAGGCAATTAAGTAAATAGTTTACACAAAGCCGAATACTAGTAATTCAGTAAACTAAGTGAATTAGGGATCATTTCCTTAGACCTACATTTCTTCGTAGTTCATATAAGTATATCGCATGGAAATCTACTTTCTTAACGTCTATACATGAAAACCAATTGTTCCATAATAGCACGTTCTAAGCTCGGCTTCCGTCAAATTACATTCATCAATATTAATTTGACCCAAGTAATATTAAACATAGCATACCTTACATACTTATCTGAACCGTATTCTTAACAATTTAGCTCTAAATTGTCTGGAACAAAGATTCAATTTCTCTTAGGTAAAATATATCACCGGCATCAAGCCTGCTAGGCGTAAAAGCCTGAAAAGTAACACCGGCACAAGGCCTGCTAGGCGTAAAGCCCGATAAATAACACCGGCACGAGGCCTGCTAGGGGTAAAGCCCGATTATGTCATCGGCACGAAGCCTGCTAGGCATAAAGCCCGATTATGTCACCAGACGAGGCTCGCTAGGCATAAAGCCCGAATGTCAAAAATAACTTTACATACTTTTCGCATTTCACTGTCACATATCGAACCACATGCATTTATTCACATTTAGTTAAATACATTTGAAAACAACCCAATCCATCATCATCACATTCGGCCAACTCATGGTTTTACACCAACTCATACAAATTCTATCATTCATTAGATTTTGTAAATAACCTCAAAACATAAGATTGCTCAAGAACTTACTTATCCATTTGCTTTATCCAAATAAATTCACTTCAATACTATACAATTACACTCGGCTATATCATGAATTTATACATTAAATTTCCACAGTTTGTCATTCACTAAATTCGTGATTAACTTATTGACATATTTTAGATAAAGGACTTACCTAGGTTGTCGATAAGCCGTGCAAATCGGCTACTCGATAATCTTTGTTTTTCCTCGATCTTGTTCCTTCTCTTTTGTTCCCGATCTAAAAATGTTAAATAAATTTTGTTCATATTCACCTGTCCCTTTTTACTCATCTCAAAACAAATTACACACAACTTAATTCAAGAAAACTAGGAACCGAATCCTTACTTCATACATTTAATCTAAACAATAACTACACCAAATTCAAGCATTTAACTTTTCCAATTTAACCGATTGCACACCACAACATAATTTCAACTCATTTGGATTTCTTTTCCATGGCCGAATGGCCCTTAGGTCTCTAGGATCCTCTATAACCCTTCCTTCTATCCCTTTAATGTACTTTAGTTTAAAACTTATCTTCTTATCTATGGCCATACATTCACTTTATAAGTATACATATATATAACCGAATGCAATTGCTTAATATCATTCTTTCCTATGACCGAATTTGCTAATTCAAGTACCCACGCATTTTCTTCAACACAATACCAAGCAACAAGCTAATTAACCATAATTTATTCCTCCAAAGCCCAGTAGAATATTAGTTTGTTAAAATCCAAGATTTTAACTTAATTTTCATTAGCATCAAACGCAAGCAATACTATATAAAATGACTTATTAAAAACAAGTTAAAATACTCACCCATTTTTCTATTTAGCAAACAATTAGACTAACCATAGCTAACATGTTTCCATCGAACATGAAAAAGCCATAGAACTAGATCATGGCCGAACCTAAGGGAGCTTAAATCTCAAGTTTTGCACCCTAATTCGATAGTATAAAAGACTACCCACAACCATGCAAAAATTCATCAAAAATGAAGCTTAATACCTCACCTTAGAGACACATGCATCAGTAGAATGAAGAAGGTAAGCTTCTTCTCTTCTTCAAGGTGAGATTCGGGTAGATGAAGGAGGAAAGAGATGTAAATTAATTTCCTTTTGTTTAATTCTACTAACACCTTATTTTAGCATGCTTTTAATATAATATATTACTTATGTTTATAATATATTTATAAAAGCTTAATATTCTTAGCATGCTTACATAAAATAATGTCTTAAAAACAATATTTTAAAGCCATGAGTTATTTTATTACAAGCTTGCCGTCCACCTCTCTAACAAGGGGAATTTGACATGCAAATCCCTATGTTTAAGTCTCAATTCACTTAGCCCCTTATTTGTTTCATGTTTGCTATCTTAGTTCCTTTGGCAATTTAGTCCTTTTTGCCAATTAAACACCCAAACAGTTAAATTCTCAAACAAAACATTCACATGCAACAATTCACCCATAATGGACACAAAGTAAAATATATATATATAAATATATTTATTGGGCTCGGATTAGTGGTCCCGAAACCACCGTTCCGATTAGGGTCAAAATTGGTCTGTCACATAGTCTGTGCTTTATTTCCCGAATACTGCTTACTCTTATCCTTCCTTGAAAATCTAGTGGAAGTAGCCGATTTCAAACTTTCTCTTCTCGTTTACTAGTTCCTCAATTTTACAAGCCCTCTCTACTAGCACAACAAATTCCTTTAGTTCTAGGACAGCAACAAACAATTTGATGCCCTCATTTAACCCGTCTTCAAATCTTTTACTCATGATGTCCTTAGTGGACATGCATTCGCGAGCGTACTTGCTGAGTCGTACAAACTCACGTTCATAATCAGTCCACGACATCTTGCCTTATTTTAGTTTTAGGAATTCCTTCCTTTTCTGGTCCACAAATCTTTGACTGATATACTTTTTCTTGAACTTTTCTTGGAAAATTTCCCATGTGACCTTTTCCCTCGGTACCACTGACACAAAGGTGTTCCACCATTGGTAAGCAGAATCTCTTAAAAGAGAGACTACACACTTTATGCATTCCTCAGGGGTGCATGATAACTCATTAAATACCCTGATGGTATTTTCCATCCAGAACTCAGCCTTTTTCGGATCATCATCTTTTCTAGCCCAAAATTTTTCTACCCCATGTTTTTTGATCCTATCAACAGGAGATTTATCTCCTCTTACCACCTCTACTACTTGAGGGGCTACCGAGATAGGTTGTGGAACAGGCAGGGGTGGAGGGGGTTGTGCATTTGGGTTCGTACGAACGAACTCCGTATACCATGTGTTCATCATATGGAGGAAGGCTTCTCTAGCCTCTTCTCCTCCTCTTTGACTTACCGTAGTGGGTCTATTCTCATTCTCGCTCGACACCATCCCTTTAGCGGGAGCAGGCGCGTTACTTTCTACGTCATCGCCACAACTCCTTCGGGATCCATTTACTATATGTATAAACATAATTTAAGTCGTCAGGAGTCCTCACACTATCATTATGAAAACATTCTTAAGAATGGCATGTATAGCTAGACTCATGCTCGTGCTACGTTAGTCCTAGAACAAACTAAACCGTAGCTCTGATACCACTAAATGTAACACCCCAAACCCGAGTCCGATGCTAGGACTAGATACGAGACATTACTATGCTTGAACTCATTTAAACATCACTTACGGGCTGTAAAATTTCGTTCTGACTTAAAAACTTCTTTTTCTTAGTCTAATCATACATTTCAAGGGCCTACGAGGCCTTAAACACGTATCCAAAACCTTTTGAAACTTAATCGAAAAATTTTCTTTAAAGCAGGGGTCACACGCTTATGTGGCTTGGGACACGCCCGTGTGCCCCTTTGACACGCCCATGTCTTCCAACCGTGGTCTATACTGACTATATTCACATGGCCTTGACAAGCCCGTGGGCCTAGACCGTGTGCTACTCCTTGATATACTAACTTGATCACACGGTCTGGGGCACACGCCCATCCTCTCAGCGTGTGTCATGCACGGCTTACACGAACTGTAACACCCCTAACCCGAGGCCGTTGCCGGAACAGGGTTAAGAGGCATTACCGATCAAACGGAACCTTTAACATCCAGAAATTATAACACAAAGTCAATCATTACTATTCGCATTTATTTACAATATAGTGTCCATTAAATGAGTCATCAAGACCCTAAGCATGCTTATAAACCGAGTCGGGACTAAACTGAAACACATAAAAAATTCCATGAAAATTTGAAACTTTTCTAAAATACAAGGGAGACACGCCCGTGGGAGGAGACCGTGTGCCCTCCACGGCTTCTAGACACCCCCGTGTATCCATCCTTGTTTATACTAACTATACCAACACAGTCATTAGGCACGCACGTGTGCCATGGCCGTGTACTTTTAGGTCATATACTGACTTCCCCACCACGGCCACCAAGAACGCCCGTGTCGAGGCCATGTACTTTTATGTTAGCTACTGACTTGTACACCACAGCCAGGTGACACACCGTGTCGAGGCCGTGTGATGATAAACTGCATCCTACAATTCAGCCACGGACGTTAGGCACGCCCATGTGCCACAACCATGTGACATTATAGGCCATTTTGCAAGACCAAAATGCCAACCAAATGATTCAAACCTATAAGCATCATTTACCAACACTTATCAAGCATATATGGCAACCAAAAACATACCAAATAGCCATTCAAATCATGAATTCAGTACCAATTCCAACCATGTCAATATCAAAGACTAAAACTCATATCATCACAAGCATATTACATTCAATACCAAACATCATTTCTTCTCAATATCACTAATTCATATTAGCATTTTATCAACACCAAGTTACCATTCATAAGTCAACCTCTCAAACCACAAACCATGCCAAAAGATACATCACACCTACCAAAATATTCATGCTAAAACTAGCACATAACTAGCCACATCTCATAACTACTTACAAACTATCAAACATGATTCAAATGACCAGCCTATACATGCCACACTTCAACTATGAACATCTTTACAGAATACCCAAAAATAGATTGCCGATAGTGTGATGAGAAGCTGACGATCCCCTGATCCGAGCTAGCTTTACTGACACTGCAAAGCAGAGAAACAAATCACACTGTAAGCTTATAAAGCTTAGTAAGTTCGAAATAAAATACAACCATATCATCAAATCACACCAATTCATATAATAATCATCACATAGATCATTCTTCTTGTACATATACCATACTATCACTAGCTAAATACTCATTCGTCCATCCATAACATCATATATAAACTCATCAACCACAAAGGTTCGATACATACCTCTGCAAACACATAGTTATTCAATCTCCAAGCTATTCAATGCTCAATTATACTTGTTGATCATCCTTTAATATTCATTTAATTGGATCGCATACTCAGTGCTATATATATAATCGTAACATATTTTTCCCCGTACACTTAGTGCCTATTCTTTTAACCGACTAGTCTCCGTGTCGCACACACAGTTCCAAGTCAATAAGCCATAGCTTTCATATCATCGCACACTCAGTGCCTTTCATTTATGTTTCAATTTTACATTTCGCACACTTAGTGCCACCAGCTTATTCATGCACATAGCATCTCGATTTCATTCACATATACACATTTATTTCATAATACAAACATATCTTAATAACATGTATTATATCCGAACTTACCTCGGACGTCGACTATAGATACGGTCGATTAATCGAGCACTTTATCTTTGCCTCGATCTCGATCCGAACCTCTTCTCTCTTTGTCTATACACATTTAAAATCAATCCATTCAATCATCATTTCATTCAATTAAATCCACATACACAATTTTAGGGCATTTTGCATAGTAGCCCTTATATTTTCACATTTCGACACTTTAGTCCCTAATTCACAAAATCATCAAATTCACCAAATTCCACCTAGCACAAGCTTAGCCAAATTTTACTAATATCCATACAAACCCACACATTTTATTTATTTCACATTTTAACCCTTTAATTTTCTATTTTCACAGTTTAGTCCTAATTTGCTAAATTCACCAAAATTTCAAAAACAACACATGTTAATCCAACACCGAGTTCTCATATTTTACTATCAACTAGCACATAGCTCAAGCATTCATCAACGGCTCATCACAAAAACATCATCAATTTTTCAAATTACAACATGGGCTTGATAGTAGACTAAGTAACAATCTCAAAAACATAAAAATCATCAAAAACCAAAGTCAAAACATACCTTAATCAAACAAATCCCTAGCCGAAAATCACAAAGTCTCAAACCCTCCTCTTCTTTTCTTATTTCAGTGAAAGAAGTATGAATAATATGAGCATTTTGGCTTTATTTTGTTTATTATAACATTTATAATCAAATACCAGTTTTGCCCTTAATGAAATTTTTATGGAAATCATTTAAACTATGGGCATATTTGTCCATCAACCACTCCACTACTAAATAATGGGTCAATTGCACCATAAGACCTCCTTATTTAAAAGACAACAACACTTAGCTATTTATAAATAAGCACATAGCTTTTACTCTTTACGCGATTAAGTCTTTTCTCTTAATTCAACACATAAACAATTAAATTATCACACAGAATTTTCACACAAATTATGTCACATATCATTCACACAGAAAATATCATTAATATATTTTTACGACCTCGGATTTGTGGTCTCAAACCACTGTTCTGACTAGGGTCTAAATGGGGATGTTACAACTCTCCCCCCTTAGGGATTTTCGTCCCCGAAAATCTTACCAATGAATAGGTGTGGATATTGCTCTCGCATAACATTTTAAGTTTCCCACGTAGCCTCTTCAACCCCGTGTTTGTGCCATAACACTTTTACTAAGGAAATTCTTTTGTTTCTCAACTTTTTAATCTCATGCGCCAAAATTCGGATCGGTTCTTCACGATATGACAAGTCTGACTGAATTTCAACCTCAGTAGGAGTAATCACATGAGACGGGTCTGATCTGTACCGTCGAAGCATTGACACATGAAACACATTATGAATCTTTTCCAACTCAAGTGGCAATCTCAATCTATAAGCAACCGGCCCAACTCGTTCAATAATCTCGTACGGTCCGATGAACCTCAGACTCAGCTTGCCCTTTCGGCCAAATCGAAGTATTTTCTTCCACGGAGACACTTTCAAAAATGCTTTATCACCAACTTCAAACTCAATATCTTTTCGTTTCAAACCTGCATAAGATTTCTGACGATCTGAGGCTGCTTTTAAACTGTCACGAATTATCTTCACTTTCTGTTCGGTCTCTTTTATCAAATCAACCCCGTGAATCTTATTCTCATCCAGCTCAGTCCAATACAATGGAGTTCGACACTTCCGACCGTAAAGAGCCTCATATGGTGCCATTTTAATGCTAGATTGAAAACTGTTGTTATAAGCAAACTCAATCAATGATAAATGTTTTTCCCACGTATTTTCGAATTCAAGTATGCAACATCTCATCATGTCTTCGAGAATCTGAATGATTCGCTCGGATTGACCATCCGTTTGCGGATGAAAAGTAGTACTGAAATGCAATTTCGTGCCTAAAGCATCTTGCAATATCTTCCAAAATCGCAAAGTAAACCTCGGATCTCTGTTAGACACTATAGATAACGGTACTCCGTGCAATCTCACAATTTCATCGATATACAGTTCAGCTAATTTGTCTAAAGAATAATCGGTTCTCACCGGAACGAAATGAGCTAATTTCGTCAATCTGTCCACTATCATCCAGATTGCATCTTTCTTTCTCGGAGATAAGGGTAATCCCGACACAAAGTCCATCGTGATTCTTTCCCATTTCCACTCAGGAATCATAATCGGTTGTAATAAACCAGATGGAACCTGATGTTCAGCTTTGACTTGCTGACAAACTAAGCATTTCGACACAAAGTCAGAAATATCTCTTTTCATGCCATGCCACCAATAGAACTGTTTCAGATCATTATACATCTTTGTACTCCCCGGATGTACAGTCAAATGACTATTGTGAGCTTCAGTCAAAATCTTCGAAATCAACCCTGAATTTCTCGGAACACAAATCCAATCTCTGAATCTCAAACAATCATTACTATCAACTTGAAATTCTGATACAACATCTGAATCATACTGAATTCTTTTTGCTAACAACTCATTATCACTTTTCTGAGCCTCACAAATCTGTTGTAAGAACAATGGTTTTACTTTCAATTCAGCTACCACCGCATTATCATCACACAGATCTATCTGATTACTCAAAGCTCGCAAAGCATATAACGATTTACGACTCAAGGCATCAGCCACAACGTTAGCTTTACCTGGGTGGTAATCTATTACAACTTTGTAATCTTTCAACAACTCTAACCAGCTTCTAAATTCAAATCTTTCTGAGTCATCAACTATTTTAAACTCTTATGGTCAGTATAAATGTGACATTTTTCCCCAAACAGATAGTGATGCCAAATCTTCAATGCAAATACAATCGCAGCCAGTTCAAGATCATGCATTGGGTAGTTCTTTTCGTGGGGCTTTAACTGTCTCTAAGCATAAGCAATTTCCCTTCTTGCAGCAGCACACAGCCCAAACCATTCAATGATGCATCACTATAAACTATGAACTCTTTGCCTAACTCAGGTTGAATCAACACTGGTGCTTCTATTAACAACACTTTCAACTGCTCAAAACTCTGCTGGCACTTTTCTGACCACTCGAATCTAACATCTTTCTGTAACAATTTTGTCAACAGAGTCGTAATCATCGAGAAGCCTTTCACAAATCGTCTATAATATCCCGCTAGTCCCAGAAAACTACGGACTTCAGACACACTTTTTGGAGGTTTCCATTCCAAAATAGCAGAGATTTTATTCGGATGAACTCGCATCCCGGCAGTTAATACAACATGCCCCAGAAAACCAACCTCCCGCAACCAAAATTCACATTTGCTAAACTTTGCATACAATTGTTTCTCACGTAGAGTTTGTAGCACGATTCTCAAATGTTCCGCGTGCTGCATCTCATCACATGAATAAATCAAAATATCATCAATGAACACCACCACAAAGCGATCCAAATATGGTCTGAATATCCGATTCATCAAATCAATAAACACTGCAGGAGCATTTGTTAGTCCGAAAGGCATCCCTAAGAATTCCTAATGTCCGTACCTTGTTCTGAAAGTAGTTTTCGGTACATCGGATTCTTTAACTCTCAGCTAATAGTAGCCCGATCTCAAATCTATCTTTGAAAACACTGTAGCGCCCTTCAGCTGATCAAACAAATCATCGATACGAGGCAACGGATATTTTTTCTTCATCATCACTTTGTTCAACTGTCGATAATCAATACACATTCACATAGTTTCGTCTTTCTTTTTCCCAAATAACACAAGAGCTCCCCAGGGTGAGAAACTCGGTCATGCAAATCCTCTATTAGTCAACTCTTGCAACTGCGACTTTAGCTCTTTCAATTCTGTTGGCGCCATTCTATACGGAGCTATAGAAATAGGAGTAGTCCCCGGCAATAATTCGATACCAAATTCCACTTCTCGAATTGGAGGTAACCCTAGCAGCTCTTCAGGAAACACATCTGAAAACTCACATACCACAGGAACTGATTCAACTTTCTTTTCCGAAACTTTTGTATCTATCACATATGCCAGATAAGCTTCACAACTCTTTCCCAAATAGTTCATGGCTTTCATCGCAGATACAATAGCTGGTAATCCTTTCGTATCACTGGATTCAATTCGAACTAGCTCACTGTTCTGACATCTCAATTCAATACTCTTTCTTTTACAATTCACGATGGCATTATGTAGAGTAAGCCAATCCATACCCAGAATTATCGAATTCGTCAAACAGAAGTAACATCAAATTAACTGGAAAACATATATCACGAAACATCAAAGGGCAATTCTTGCACACCTTATCCACCAAGACACATTTGCCTAAAGGGTTCGATACTCTAATCACGAATTCAGTAGACTCAACAAGTAGAGTCTTATTCAATACTAAATTCACGAACACATAGGAATGAGTTGACCCCGGATCTATTAATGCAATAACATCAATATCGAATAAAGTGAAAGTACCAGTGATAACATCTGGAGATGATGCTTCCTCTCGTGCACGTATAGCTTAGGCTCGAGTAGGTGCTCTCGCTTCTGATCTCATAGCTGTGTCATTTGTCCATTTCTTACTTTCACTCACATTTTTGGTGCTTCTGGATGGTCTACCCTTAGCTGTCACGTTACTCGGTCTTTCATTCTAAACATTTTCTTCTTCAACCATCTTTGGGCAATCTCGGATGAAAAGATCTCGAGATCCACACTTATAACAAACTCTATTGTTATACTTGCCCCAGCACTCTCCTATATGGCGTCTTCCACACTATCTGTACTCAATTTTGTTACTCTTAACACTGCCAACACTTGGTTCATTCAGAGCTTGAATTCATAAACCAGCATTTTGTCTCGAATGATCTTTACTTGGATGTCCAAACGAATCATTTGAACGGTTACTTGCATCTCTATATCTCTTAGTATAAGGCTGAGAAAATCTATTCATTGATCTCTTTCTTTCATCACGAGCTTCTGAGTCAACTTTCTTCTTTTCCTTACTGAGCTCTTCAGCTTTGCACGCTCTTTCAACTAACACAACGAATTCATTTATATCAAGCATCCCAACCAACAATTTGATGTCTTCATTCAATCTCTCTATTAAATGTTTGCACATAGTAGCTTCGGTCGAGACACATTCTCTCGCATATTGACTCAATCTTACGAATTCTCGCTCGTACTCAGTAACAGACAACCGGCCCTGTTTCAATTCTAGAAATTCTTTACGTTTCTGATCAATGAAGCGTTAACTGATATACTTCTTTCTGAACTCAGCTTGAAAGAAATCCTAGGTGATTCTCTCTTTTGGAACTATAGATATCAACGTTTTCCACCAGTTGTAAGCTGTGTCTCTCAACAAGGAAATTGCACACTCAATGCACTCATCAGGGTTCAATGACATCTCATCAAATACTCTGATTGTATTTTCACGCCAAAACTCGGCTCGTTCAGCATCGTCATCTGATGTGGCCCTAAACTCTTCGGCCCCATATTTTCGAATCTTGTCTACAGGAGGCTTATTCAATCTGATCGGATCTATAACTTGAGGTACAACATGTAATTGCGAGGGTGGAGGTTGTGAAGCGGCTGGATTCGTTCAAACGAACTCCATAAACCACAAGCTCATCATTCAGAAGAAGGCTTGCCTAGCCTCTCTTCCCTCACCACTATCATTCGGCCTTGATGTGGCCGGCGCTGTCCCTTGAGCGGGAGCAGATTCATTGCTTTCTACATCGTCAGCAACTGCTCGATCGGGATCCATTACTATATGTAAACACATTTTTGAATGTCAGATTTAGTCACCCTATCACAATTTCAAATATGGCATGTATAGCTAGACTCATACATGCTACGTTAGTCCGAGAATCGACTAAACCATAGCTCCGATACCAATAAAATGTAGCACCCCTAACTCGAGGCCGTCGCCAAAATAGGGTTAAGAGGCATTACCAATCAAACAAAACCTTTAACATCCAGAAATTACAACACAAAGTCAATCAATACTGTTCGCATTTATTTACAACACAGTGTCCCTTAAATGAGTCATCAAGACCCTAAGCATGCTTATAAACCGAGTCGGGACTAAACTGAAACACATACAAAATTCCATGATAATTTGAAACTTTTCTAAAATATAGGGGAGACACGCCCGTGGGAGGAGATCGTGTGCCCTCCACGGCTTCTAGACACCCCCGTGTATCCATCCTTGTTTATATTAACTATACCAACATGGTCATTAGGCACGCCCGTGTGCCATGGCCGTGTACTTTTAGGTCATATACTAACTTCCCCACCACGCCCACCAAACATGCCCGTGTCGAGGCCGTGTAATTTTATGTTAGCTACTGACTTGTACACCACGGCCAGATGACACACCCGTGTCGAGGCCATGTGATAATAAACTGCATCCTACAATTCACCCACGGTCGTTAGGCACGCCCGTGTGCCACAACCGTGTGACATTATAGGCCATTTTGCAAGGCCAAAATGGCAACCAAATGATTCAAACTTATAAGCATTATTTACCAACACTTATCAAGCATATATGGCAACCAAAAACATACCAAATAGCCATTCAAATCATGCATTCAATACCAATTCCAACCATGTCAATATCAAAGACTAAAACTCATATCATCACAAGCATATTACATTTAATTCATTCTAAAACTAGCACATAACTAGCCACGTCTCATAACTACTTGCAAACTATCAAACATGATTCAAATGACCAGCCTATACATGCCATACTTCAACTATGAACATCTTTACAAAATACCCAAAAATAGATTGCCGATAGTGTGACTGAGAAGTTGACGATCCCCTGATCCGAGCTAGCTTTACTGACACTGCAAAGCAGAGAAACAAATCACACTGTAAGCTTATAAAGCTTAGTAAGTTTGAAATAAAATACAACCATATCATCAAATCAAACCAATTCATATAATAATCATCACATAGATCATTCTTCTTGTACATATACCATACTATCAATAGCTAACTACTCATTCGTCCGTCCATAACATCATCTATAAACCCATCAACCACAAAGGTTCGATACATACCTCGATAAACACATAGTTATTCAATCACCAAGCTATTCAATGCTCAATTATGCTTGTTGATCATCCTTTAATATTCATTTAATTGGATTGCACACTCAGTGCTATATACATAATCGTAACATATTTGTCCTCGCACACTTAGTGCCTATTCTTTTAACCGACTAGTCTCGGTGTCGCACACACAGTGCCAAGTCAATAAGCCATAGCTTTCATATCATCGCACACTCAGTGCCTTTCATTTTTGTTTCAATTTTACATTTCGCACACTTAGTGCCACCAGCTTATTCATGCACATAGCATCTCGATTTCATCCACACATACACATTTATTTCATAATACTAAACATATCTTAATAACATGTATTATATCCGAACTTACCTCGGACGTCGACCATAGATACGGTCGATTAATCGAGCACTTTATCTTTGCCTCGATCTCGATCCGAACCTCTTCTCTCTTGGTCTATACACATTTAAAATCAATCCATTCAATCATCATTTCATTCAATTAAATCTACATACACAAATTTATGGCATTGTGCATAGTAGCGCTCATATTTTCACATTTCGACACTTTAGTCCTTAATTCACAAAATCATCAAATTCACCAAATTCCACCTAGCACAAGCTTAGCCGAATTTTACTAATATCCATACAAACCCACACATTTCATTTATTTCACATTTTAACCCTTCAATTTGCTATTTTCACAATTTAGCCCTAATTTGCTAAATTCACCAAAAATTCAAAAACAACACATGTTAATCCAACACCAAGTTCCCATATTTTACTATCAACTAGCACATAGCTCAAGCATTCATCAATGGCTCATCACAAAAACATCATCAATTTTTCAAATTACAACATGGGCTTGATAGTAGACTAATCAACAATCTCAAAAACATAAAAATCATCAAAAACCAAAGTCAAAACATACCTTAATCAAGCAAATCCCTAGCCGAAAATCACAAAGTCTCAAACCCTCCTCTTCTTTTCTTATTTCAGTGAAAGATGTATGAATAATATGAGCTTTTTGGCTTTATTTGGTTTATTATAACATTAATAATCAAATACCAGTTTTACCCTTAATGAAATGTTTATGAAAATCATTTAAACTATGGGCATATTTGTCCATCAACCACTCCACTGCTAAATAATGGATCAATTGCACCATAAGACCTCCTTATTTAAAAGACAACAACACTTAGATACTAATAAATCAGCACATAGCTTTTACTCTTTATGCGATTAAGTCCTTTCTTTTAATTCGACACATAAACAATTAAATTATCTCATAAAATTTTCACACAGACTATGTCACATATCATTCACATAGAAAATATCTTTAATATATTTTTACAACCTCAGATTTGTGGTTTCGAACCACTGTTCTGACTAGGGTCTAAACCGGGATGTTACACGAATGACCGTGGGATTTACCCGTAGCCTATCCTGACTTCAAATATAAAGCTGCAGGGTACGCACGGTCTAGACACACGCCCGTGTGTCTAACTGTGTGGGCACTTAAAGGCTATTTTCCAAGCCATTTGCCACCCTGAAATAAAAATCAAGCTCATGCTCAATTCAATACATTTCATGAACAATACTACATGCTTCATTGATCTCAATAAACATACATACTTAATCAAATTTAGGCCAATCACTTAGCCACATACAAAAGAATAATAAACTTAATGACCAATACTTTGGCTCCTCTTAAAATATATTCTCAAAATGAAATGCTCCCTATACATGCCATACTTAGTAAAATAACCTAGCTATACCCAAAACAGCGATTGATAGTGTACTACGAGCTCCGACTCCAATGATCCACAGGTTAGCTTGGCGGGACTACATAGAAAGAAAGAATTTAAAGACGTAAGCATTTAGCTTAGTAAGTTTGCATGTAAAGCACATACCAATATACTAGCATAATAATAACCATTTGACATAATAATGGTATCATAAATGTCAACTATAGAGCTTACTCACTCATACTGATTCTTACATGTCTCATGATACTTACTAGTCTCATACTTGTAAGGTAAACAAGGTACCTGTACCACTTGATCACATTGATCAGCATACTTTAATATAATAATCATGATCTCAAATTTATCATTCATAACATGAAAAATACTCAATTTCAACTTGATAATAGCTTTGCTCACTTATCTTTCTTGTTATCTCATTTTAACTTTACTCATTTGCCCGATGAATTTCTGTGAATAACCGAGGATACTAAATCTCACCCCACATATAACTTGATGCCAAAGCCATATCCTAAATACGGTCTTACATGGAATATCTCATCTTGGGTTCGAGGCCCTTGACATGGACTTATACGAAGTCTTTTTCGTGTGTTCCCTTGGGAACTTACCATTGCCATGTCTTGACATGGTCTTACCTGGTATCTCTTCTCATGAACTGGTCAATGCCGAGATTTGGCTAGGACTTACATGAAATCTTTCTTGTTCTCACCAATGCCATGCCTTGGCTTGGACTTACATGGGATCTTTATTTCTTGCTAGCTTTTCAATGCCAAGACTTGTCTTGGACTTACATGATAACTTTTCAATACCAAGACTTGTCTTGGACTTACATGACATCTTTGCTTGGAGACTCACCAATGCCATGCCTTGGCTTGGGCTTATATGGGTCTTCATTTCATAATAACTCTTCAATGCCCAGACTTGCCTTGGACTTACATGATAACTTTGCTTGATTGCCGACGCCATGCCTTGGCTTGGTCTTATAAGGACTTTCTCATTTCATGTGGTAGATCGAGTATCCTGAGTAATTCATCTTCAATCGGGATTTTCTCATGCTTAATCTCATTGATTTCTTTGTTTAACATAGCATTAAACATTCCATGGTAATAGTGTACATTATACTAAGCAATTCAATGATAGAAATCATACAAACTTTGTTCTTGCCTCGGTTTCAATCCAGGATTCATTTTTCTTGATCTATAATCATAAATAGATCATTTAATACTCACATTGACAAAATTGACTCTTTACTCATACTTTGGCAAAATTACTATTTTACCTCTACACTTTCTTATATTTGCACTTTTGCCCCAAGGCTCGTAAAATAATTCTCACTCAACTTTCTTAAACTTCATGCTTAGCTAATTAATAGTCTCAACTATAGCAATCATCAATTCTCACTATTTCTAATAGGTATGACCAATTTCATAACTTTTACAAACTAGTCCCTATATTCATTTTTCATGAAATTCACTTAGAAAAAGATGTTTATCTAACATCAAACTCTCATAAACTTCCATAAAACATCATTTAACAAGCATATCATTCATGGGTAGATTTTTAAACATGCATCTTAGCTCATTTTATAGCTAAAAATAGCTAATTCATAGTACGAGAACTTCAAAAAATACGAATAATATGAAAAACGGGGCTAAGTACGAGAACTTCAAAAAATACGAATAATATGAAAAACGGGGCTAAGATGAACTTACTAACAAGCTTGAAAAAAATGAAGAACCCTAGCTATGGAGTCTCCAAATTTTTGGCACAAGGGGGAAGAAGATGAATAGATTTTTGTCATCTTTTTCCCATTTTAATCATTTAATAGATAAATGACCAAAATGCCATTCTCTTTAAAAATTTCCATTTTACTAACTCATGCCCAATTTTGTCCAAAAATTATAATTTGGGCAAACTGCTATTTAAGTACATCTAATTAATATTCTAAAGCTATTTCATACAAAAAGCTTCTAGAAACTCATATTTTTCAATTTAGTCCTTTTTGGACCATTCAACTTCAATTTAACAAAATTGCTTCATGAAACTTTCACACTAGCAGACAAACATGGCATAAACCTTAAAAACTCATAAATTCACCTCGAAATCGTGGCCTCGCACCACTATTCCGACTAGGCCCTAAATCGGGGTCTTACACTCAATTTACACTCAAATAAGTCCATTCAAAAATACTAATTTCTTATACCAAAACATATAATTCAAGCATTATATAATCCATACCATAAGTTCATAGTCAAACCACAATACTCATCAACCATTTAAGCATGAGACATACCATTTCCAATTTTCACTACCTCATGCCAAATTCATCATTTCCATAACGCATACATAAAAACCAACATCATTCAACTTCCAAACCAAATCACATGGCAAGGTTCAAACATTTCAAAACATGCCATATTAACTAGCCTATACATGCCATATTCAATATACACATCTTTCAAAAGTACCAAAATAGATAGCCGATAGTGTGATTGAGTCGATGATGGTCCCCGAATCCAAGCTAGCTTTACTGACATTGTAAAATAGAGAAACACATCATACAGTAAGCTTTAAATCTTAGTAAGCTCGTAACATAATACATTCCATTTAATAAATCAAATACAATATACAAAGTTAATCCATCATAAAGATCAACTCTCAATTATTCATACCATATCATTCATAGCTAATATACTCACTCAACCATTCATAATTCCATACACATTTTCATCAACCACAAAGTTTCAATACATACCTTAGCCAACACATAGTTATTCACCATCCATGCTTCTTAATGCTCGATATTACATTTCGATCAACCTTTGTTATTCATTTGATTTAATCGCACACTAAGTGCCAATTTCGTAGCTGAAGCATAAATGTCATTGCACACTTAGTGCCAGTACTTTAAACCGAACTTATCTCGGTATCGCACACACAATGCCAAATTAATAAGCCGAAGCTTCTACTATTTCACACACACAGTGCCAATCATCTCTGTCTCATTTCTAATCACGCACACATAGTGCCTCGTTACTCAATTTCATGTATAACATTGCTATTTCATTAACTATACAATTCATTCATTTCTTATCACATAGATATAAATTAAACAACTTGTATCATATCCGAACTTACCTCGAACGTAGAAATACTGAGATTAGTCGATCAATCGAGTACTTTGTCTTTGCCTCGATCTCGATCCGAATCTCTCCTTTCTTGGTCTATACATATTAAAATTTAGCTCATTCAATCACAAATTCATTCAATTTAGTCCAAACACACATATTTAGGGCATTTTACAAAATAGCCCTCACATTTCACATTTCGACACTTTAGTCCCTATTTCATAAAATCATCAAATACACATAATTTCATTTCACCCATGCCTAGCCGAATTCTTCTAATGTCCATACAAGCCCTCACATTTCATTTATTTCACATTTTAGTCCCTTAAAATAATATTTTCACAATTTAGTCCAAATTACTCAATTTCATAAAAAATTCAAATACAAACTATGTTAACCCAACACTAAGCTTTCATATTCCACCAACTAACAACACAAAGCTCACATATTCATCAATGGCATATCTCAAAATCACCATCAATTTCTAAAAAGCATGGGTTTGATAATACACCAAGCAACGATCACAAAAACGTAAAAATTATCAAAAATCGAAGCATAAACATACCTCGATTGAGCTTAGTAAGGGCCGAATATTCAAAAGCTTTAAAACTCTATTTCTTTCTTCTACAATCGGTGTAAAAATATGAACAAAAACATGTATTTTACTTTATGTTTTATTTAATATCATATATTTACATATTTACCTTTTTAGCCTTTTTTATTTTTTTTTTCAAATTTATGTCCATCCAATTTATCAATGGTTTAATAACATCATAAGGACTCACATTTTAATAAGCCATGCCAAAATAACACTTTAACAATCAACACACAACTTTTACATTTTATGCGATTAAGTCCTTTTTGCAAATTAAACACACAATCGATTAAATTTTCACATAGAACTTTCACACATGCTCAATCACATATTATAAACACCAAAAATAATATTAAAATATTTTTCTGACCTCGGACCTGTGGTCCCGAAACCACTGTTCTGACTAGGGTCTAAACCGAGCTGTTACATCTTTATCCTTGAAAACTTAGCTTGTCCGAACGTCAAAGCTTCCTTTATCCTGGCAACTAAGCATGATAACCATTTATCGGTTAAACTAAAGGGATTTAACCCTTAAAACTCATAATCCATCATCATATTAAAGCTTTTAAGACGTCTTACTCTAGTTCTTTCTTCAATTCACACCAGTTCCTCAATTTCTATACTATAGTCTTCAATTCATACGAGTGTTGCGACATGTAGAGCTTCCTTTAGCTACATCCTCTTCTTCTTCATAGCGACTGAAGAAGGTGATGCTATGGAAAGAAAAAATTGTTAACAGAATTGAGGAAATTTTCTCTCCACACACACACACCTATATATATACTCTTCTGGCTCGATCTTTACAGGCTATCACAACCATTCATCCTTAATCATTTTGTCTCCTACTACTAAACCAGTCAGTTCCAATCTAGCTAAACAGAATTGAAATCCAACTAATCAGAATTCAACCACTAAAATTTCTAAATTTCTCAGTGGAGTATGAGAATTTGCTAATCCTTTCAATTTAATCCTATCTTTCCTTAAATTTAAAGTCAATAAAGATAACCAGGTGTTAAAGAGAGCATCTAGGATCCGTCTAGCCCAAAACACATGTACTATTTTGAGAAAATTTTTATTGTTATAAATATCACAAATCGACTCAGTTTTTAAAATTTTATTTTTCTACTGTGCAAGAAAGCCATTTTCGAACCAAAATTTTTCCAACACTTAGCATGTGTGATGGTAGCCATTTTTAAAGGATGAATGCAGATGTGAAATAAAATTCTCATGTAAATCATAAATGAAGTGAAGCTAAGTTATGACTGTGGGAAAAAAACAGATCATACCAAGTTGAATTATGAAAAGAGAATAAGAGATTTAATATGTTCTGGAAAGTAACAAAAAAAAAAAAAATCAAGGAATGAATATAATCGCGAATAAGTGTCGTCGTATGTTTTGGGACTCGATAAAGATTGAAAGTATATATGGCATTGGATACATTGAACCAAAAGAAGAATTTAGATTGAAGATTAAATTAATACGTGAGATCATAGGAATATTTGGATGAGAAACTTTTCACTACTGATAGAATTTATATCTAATAATAGACTTCAAATAAGTTTACATAGAACATCGTGTAAAATATTATGAGGAAGTAGGAGTCGAAAATCTATGTATTAACTTGAGTTGTAAGATATGAATTGAATTGATTAATAGGTAACATTAAATATACACGAGTTTTATGCTATCTGAGGGGAAAGCGGTTAAAGTATAGCTAAGCTTATTATTCTAGGGAAAGACGATGGGGATATAATTTCAAGAAGCGCAATAGTTCAGAAATAAGTCTATACTATTAATAAGAAGTTGCAAAGAATATTATAAAAACCTTGTCTATTTCCTAGTCAATTTTAAGGTGGAAATTTGGGGAGAAATGTAATAACTTGATTTTTTGTCAGTATCGAAAAATTCAGTTCTGAGATCAAATTCTTTGAATTTAGTATGTTTAGAATTCTAAGATACAGTTTGGCATAATGGAAAATAATCACTTTCCTGAAAGTTTAATCAATTGGAATCTGATTTCAACTTTTGGTGTGTCATGTTTTATTTACTTTTTCTTGGAATCTAATCTCCCCTTGGGTGTTATTTTCACATAAACATGACAATGTGATTCCCATGATAAAAGGTGAGAAAGTTACTTTCTCATGTATATTGAGAAGTTAAAAAAAATTATTAAGACAAAATTAACCCTATTTTATATTGATTTAAGGTATCTTTCTATTAATAAACCTAAAAGAAAAAGAGAAATTGTTAGGCTTCTACCTACTACTTGATTTGCTCTACTACTTCAAGGGACTCTTCATAAGTAAGTTTTGTTCCTTCATAAGTAAGTTTTGTTCCTTGATTTTATTTTTTTTCCTAGTTACAAATTTGATTTAGAACTTGTATTTGTGTCAAATACTTATTATTTTTTTTTAGAATATGAGTAGACCGCCTATGATTTTACATTCTAATGATTTAATTATTTGTAATTTTGTTCAGAACAATATATGGAATCAACTATTTTTTAATATCCTTATGAGTTAGCTTTTAGCAAAAACAAACATGATTTCTAGTATTCTTTTTTTAGTTTTTCCAAAACAAGTTTTATATATCCATTACTTTATATATGCATTATTATATTTAGAAAATAGATGCTAGACAAATTTGAAATAATTTTGCTTTCAATTAAAATTAATTTTAAAATTTAAAAAATAATTTGAAAAATATCAATTAAAATTTATTATTAAATATTTAATCCAAATATTTTTAATATTATAAAAATTAAATACATGAATATTATCTTTTATTTAATGTAAATTCATAAATTTTCATTGTGTTACTAAGAAAGTATTTAGTGAACCAAATACAAAAATATAACTGTTTTTAGAATTTTAATCAATAACTTTCAATTTTTACCAAACATTGTACGGTAACTTTCTAGCTAATTACATTATCAACAATTCCATTTCAATTTATTACATTCTATTGAAAGCATAAAATAGAAAAGTACCAAATGTTAGCTAATGTTAATGTCTACTCAAATGGACATTTCATTAGAAATCTAACCTTTTCGTATACAATTTACACTATGGTTTATGATATTAATGCTCCTTTTGTATTCTCTCGGACCTCTTGTATAAATCCATTGGTGTCTGCGTTTATTGTACCATCCTGTAAATATTACTGGACAAGTGTTGAGAAGAGCCGAATGGTCATCACTCGTGGACTCAATCACTAGTTGCATGTTGTCTGCAACATTGTTTGTTGGTGATAAGATAACTGATAAAACACCTTGGCCATCTTGATCTTCAATACGGTCATCTTTTTTGAATACACGGTGTGATGGCGTATCTATAACAAGCGCAGAAGACAGAAGCTGGTTTCTCTTTGTCAAGGTGAGTTCATAGTTTCCATTTTCGCTGATGAGGTTTCCATGATTCAGACTTTAAAGCAATCCAATGGCAGTGTCCCGACCACCTCTTATGGTACAACTAAGACAAGCATGAGCACCACCATGCAAATTTTGACGTCAAAAAGAAATATTTCCCAAGTGAGATAATGGTACAGCAAACACTGAAACAATAAATGTCTATTTTGCGATTATATTATCAAAAATTATATAATTGAATTTAAATTAATTTTAAAATATTTAAAAAGAAAAAAAACATTAAAACCAAAAAAAAAAAAATTCAAGACCAAGATAAAAATTTAATAATTAATCATTCATGACAATTTTTAAAAAATAAACTTACATGATACTTGCATTATATTTAACATATATTAGAATATAGTTTAAGAACAAATTAATTTAATAATAAATAAAATAATTTTATAACTAATTTGATTTTGGTTATTTTATAATTAAAAAGTCTTCAATAAAGATAATAAAATAACAAATTAAGTAATAGTAATACTTTTAAATTAGTTAATGTATTTTCATTAAACAAGTGATTACTTTCAAATATAATAAGTATATTTCTATCAAATTTTAGAAAATATTTTTTACTTTTCCCTCCATAATATTAATTGGAATCCACAAATGATAATTGAATAATGTCATTATATATCCAACATTTTACAATTACTGTGTCAATGCAGAAGGGTGTTAAACTTATTAGAAAGGAGAAATTATGAAAGGTGAAAATTGACTGGGACTGGGGTTGAAAGGCTATTACCTAGACTATTAGATTGGAAAGAGAGACTTTCGAAATCATTGCCACCGAGCCCTATCTTTTTCTTTAAAAATCCAAAACCAAAATCAATACAGATTGTATCTGCCCCCCATTTGTAACATGATTTAAAATTCCACCTTCAGACCCACCAACTAAATAATGCTATCTACACCACTGAAGCGAGGAAAACGAAAAGAAAAAAGAAAAAAAGCAAGAAATCCTTTTAGTGGATAAAATTTTATAAGAGGATGGAACTGTGTTTGTCCTAGTTGTGAACAACACCTTTTTTGAACTACAGTTTTGTGCATAGATCCCACGTTGTTGGGTCTATCAGTATCATGGGATTTTTTTTTTTTTTTTTTTTTGTCTTTTTAATTTGCTGTATGCTCGTTGGAGAGACCAACTAAATTTGTCTCCACCCTTTTATCTGCGTTCATCACATTGTGATTTGTGACAACTCCACCATCATGTTAGATGTTACTTGCCTAACTGTATACTAATGGACCTCTCTTTTTCCATCCTTTCTTTTTTTTTTTTTTTTCTCCTCGGTCCTCTAATTTGGTTTTCTCGTAGGAATCCCAACAACTCCTCAACTCATCGGGTTCCTGCCCTCCCTGATTTTATAGGAGTTTTATGTTTTTTTTTTTTTTTAAAAAGGGACGAATTTTCCATTACATTTTTTAGATCGAGTTAGAGTCGAATGGAAGTAAAATTTCAGGTGGCTTGGGTTGAATTAGAAAAATCATTTCGGGGTTAAGGTCTAAAATTGAGACTAAAATATGAAAATATATATATATATATATATATATATATTCAGGCATAGAATGTATAACGTCGAATCAAAAAAAATAAAGTCTTACTGTTAAAAAAATATTATGTATTTTTAAGGATTGGTAAAAAAACTTCTTTAGTAAAATAAAAAAGGAAATCTAAGTTTTGAAATTAAGAATTTAAATTGCTTCAAAACAAATTGTAATTAAAAATTTAGAAATCAAGAAATCAATATAATACAAATCTAAAATCTCATTTTTATTCACTCATGGATGCACAGCTAACATTATTTATGTTCTAATAAAATAGTTATTGAAGAAACAATTAATTTTTGCTAGTTGATAAGAAAGTCATTATCCGAGCAGCTATAACTTAAGCAACTTGCAAGTGAAGAACAGCAACCACTAAAATATTGGTTACATAATTCAGTTTCCATCTATGCATGTGAGACCTTTACTAGAGAGAGAATCCACTATCTTCAAACACGTAAAAGTATTTATTTAAGTTTTATCACTCACTATGTAGCAACCTCAACCAAGATCTAAATCACTCTCCATTAAATTTTCCCGTTAAAAATTTAACTATAAAAACAAGTGACTCACATGTATTTTACTTACAAAATGCATTTATTGGGTGATTCCTAACAGAATAGTATAAAGTTTCTAACTCTATTATACAAACTATATAAATCAACCCTATCATATATAAGAGTTTTGGGCGTGTTGAAGTATAGATTAATTATAATACCACTTCCCACCAAAATAGCCTTCTAAGTAGGACTACAATTATCCTAATAATGACTATGATAAATAATAAGATGTTCAAGATATTCTTCATTACACACAATCCAATCTCTATAAAATAAGAACTCTTATTTGTATTATCTGGTTCAATTTGATCATAAATTTCTCCATAAGATCAATCCTTAAAGAAGGGCAATGAATTCTTCTAACAAAATATTAGTTCGAGATCAAAATAGATTTGGTTCAAAAGATTGCCAACTCCAAACAAGATAGGTAATGGTTTAAGCCCAACTACAATAGAAGTTACTGCAACATCCCATACCCAACCTGGTTGCTAGGTCCAGATTATAGGGTGCTACAGTTCAATTTTTAAAAAATAAATACGACTTTAATATACAATTAATAAAATAATGAAGACAATGAGTATATCTAACACTACTACTAAGAGATTTCCAAATTTACAAAAATCTATGTTCATGATAAAACTTTGATTTAATATACAACAATTTCATCAAGTAAACTTTAATATGTTAAAGTAATCACTTAGTATTAAAACAAGTTGTATTCTGACCATTTAATTTCATTTACAACAAACACCTTGAGACTCCCCCTATGGGTTGCCCTGTTATATGCATATTACAACTAAGAAGCAAAATTTGTCGATGCATGATGATCTCTGGCCTGGTCCCTTCTTAAACTTCCATAATTTCTTATCTACCTACCATGCATAACAACACAAGTAAGTTATAAAAAACTTAATGAGTTTTCATACCTTACTAACACAACGCTAATACGATTGCATTTCGTGGCTGGGACTTCATGATTGTCTTGCCTGTATTAAGATAGCACGCCATCCTATTTGTCACATTAGATGAATCATTGGCAGTTTTCCCTCATTGATTCAATTATTACTAGTTGTCTTCATGGCTCCTTATGCATCTATCACCTCGAGAGGAAAAACCTCATGAATTCTTACCTGTGAACTGTAAGAGATAATCCAAAAATAATCCGCATGACATGCCTTGCACCAAGGACTATAGATGTTCACATAAGACCCTTCTTGGCGAATATTCCCTATTGCGGACTATTAATAGTGGATTGTCTTAGAGAACTCAAACTTACATTGCAATCCTCCTAGATCCATGATAACAGCACGACCACAACTCAATGTAGAAACTCCATTCATCCCAAGAAAATAGATAGATCGTGTAACACCCTATACCGACCCGATCATTAGGTCCGAGTACCAAATGTCACAATTAAACCGTATTACTTAACAACCTTCCTAACTTGATTTATTTACAACTTAAACAATGCCAAATTTTAATCCATATTTACCATACAACTTTATTCTAGTTTATTAGATTACAATATGTCTACAAATTTAACTTCAAATAAATTCTTTTTTATTCAAGTACTAAAGTTTTTAAAATTAATTTTCCCTACCGGGCATGTTGATAACTCTTGAAAAGAGTTAATTTCATTCCTCTAGACCTAGCTAATTGCTTGTACTTGGGTACATTTAGAGGCATTTTAGGACATTTTATTAGTATTTTTATCATTTGCATTAAGAGCTTAGAGTGCGTTGACATGTTAGATTCTTTTAATTGCGCATGGAAGGGTTGTGTTTTTGTGGTTGGGTAGGTGCAAGATGTGGAGAAGGAAGTAATGGAGTGAAGGTTTGTTGGGGCAAAAGATTGGATAGTTTGCCACCTTGTATTCCGCGAAAATTTTTGGAAGATGACCGAGTCAACACGCAACGCATACCAATTTCAACCCTACTTTACTTGTACTAGAAAAATTTGCCTAAAGAAAAGGAGAAGATATCGTGGGCTGTTGGAGTTACCCTAGGAAGAAATGCTTATAAAAAGCCAAAGGAGGAAGCCCTAATGGTAGAGAAAGCTGGAGGCAACAAGAGAGGGTACCGGCTAAGTAGAGACGAAAAGAGGAAACTGAAGGCAGTCTCTCTCAGCCACCACAGAACACTGTTTTACTAGATTGCGGACTAGTTTGGCAATAACCATCTTCCTATGTTATTCCGTTATTTCTTATTTTGTTCTCCTGTTAATTGAATTGATCGAAACGATGTTGGGTGTTATTTCAAACTTGAATTTTAATTATCAAACCCTAAGCTAAATCTCATAGGGTTGTGACTACATGATGGAAACTTTTATTTTCTTTAATGGTTGAACCATATAGTTTATTTAATCTACTTCTTCATTTAATTATTTCTATTTCCTAATTGTATGCGTACATTCCCTAGACATAGATGACTGTGCAGTATGCCCATAAATTGAATCTAATCCTGAAAAGGTTGGAATAGTTGGACTGAAGTTGAATGATACAAGTGGGTATTCGACCGAATACCTACAGCAAACTCTAGACATAGAGCAACATTTGTATTGAATGGAGACAAAATAGTGATGTAACACCTATCACCCGTATTGAACGCCGAAATAGGGTTTCGGAGCATTACCGAACTTACGAAACAATTAAACAACTATTTCATATGCTCAAATATAAACCAAAACAACATCAATAATAAGGTTCATTTACCATAATTAACATATACAATTCAATCAACTAAACCATTCCTTACATACATTATCAATCATCAATTCTCAAGCACATAGCTTTCCAATTTACCTAATATCATTTAGCATTATAGATTCAACATTAACCACACAATATAGGTCAATTACCATACTCAAAATAGAACCATTTGTACATTTATGAACATTATCAACTTTCATTATCACAAGCTAACTCAATAGCTTAAAATACATGTTCATCAAACATACCAAAATGACTCAAGCCTATACATGCCATATACCATATATACACAACTCAAAAGTACCAAGTAGATGGTTGGATAGTGTGGCCTAATCTCCAACAATCCCCGAATCCAAGATTGCTTTGAAATCACTATAAGACATAGAAAAATAAACAAAGTAAGCTTATAGCTTAGTAAGTTCGTACTAAATATACTTAACAGTTCATAAAACACAAATCATTAATTTGAACTACATAATGTATAATTCATGATAATATCAAACTTTCCATAAGCTTATTCATATACTTATATGCAAAGTCATCACCTTTCCTATTTGATCTTCATACTTACATGTACATGCCTGTACAAATTCATAACGAACTCATACCTTCCCATAATATTGTTGAATACTCGATGTTTCACACACTAAGTGCCATCGCATAGCCGAAGCTGTTATCATTCCGCACACTAAGTGCCTTACTCGATGTTTCGTACACTAAGTGCCATCACACAGCTGGACCTATTATAATCCCGCACACTAACTGCCTTACTCGATGTTTTGCATACTAAGTGCCATCGCATATCTGAAGCAATTATAATCCCGCACATTAAGTGCTAAACACAGTCGATTTTGTCATCAAACATGGCCATAGTCTCACATATACAATTTATGCAATATCAAAGCATTAAAAACATAATTGTAACAATGTTTATTGTAATACCCCTTACCCGTATCCATCGACGGGACCGGATGCGAGGCATTACCATGCTTAACCTTACTTGAACGAGTAGTAACGGGCTATAATATTTTATTCCAAAACACATTCCTTGTTCAATCTTGACCTACGTGGCCCTAAGCATACCTCTGAAAGGTTTTGGGATTTAACCGAGGACTTTCATGAATTTGGAAAACTTTTTAACAAAACAGGGGCCACACGCCCGTGTTGAACTAGGACACGTCCGTGTGCCCCTAAAACATGCCCGTGTCTTCCACCCGTGGTCGACACTAACTAATTTCACACGGCCTTGACACGCCCGTGGCCATGGCCCGTGTGCCAAACCTTGTCATTCTGACTCATCCACACGGCCTATACACATGCCCGTGTGCTTCAGTCGTGTGGCGATTTAAATTTCAAATGCAAGGTGTAGACTTCACACAGCTTGGGCATACGCCCATGTGCTAGCCGTGCCTCCCACACGGTCTAGACATACGCCCGTGTGTCTACCCATGCAGACAATTAGCAGGCTATCTACCAAGCCATTTTGCCACTCTACGTCAAACACATGCAAACTCCAATTCAAATCATTCCAATTTAAAAGATGACCAATTAATATCTTTAGAAATTTAAGAAATCGAGACATACACAAGAGCATACATTTCATGAAATTTATCTTCATTGAGCAAAAGGATTTTCCAAGTATTGGCCTAACTCAAGGCCATTTACAAAATGACTTTAGTAACACACATGGCTAACACTTTGGTTAACAATTACAATTTGACATAATATTCTAGTCCTATACATGCCATGCTCAAAATAAGTCTAAATTGTAATACCAAAGTAATGTTGATAGTGTGATTTCGAGCTCCGACGTCCAATAATCTTTGAGCTAACTTGGCGAAACTACGAGGAAAAGGGAAGAGAGAGAGGTAAGCATATGGCTTAGTAAGTTTGCATGAAACTCTAGGATGACAAATTATTCAAACTATAATCATTTATATTATGAAACAATGGCGACATAGCACCAATGAATAAAAGTACTTACTCAAGATACCTGTATCACTGATTCATGTAGTTTAGCACATTTGCTAACATAGCCATAAACTCACATCTTTATCATCCATACCATGAACATTACTCAAGGCCATCCAAAACTAGACTTGGATCTAGGCCAACTCACATACTTGACTCTTTTGCTTATGAAAAAATCGGATCATCATGAATCATTCAAGTTTAACGTACATAAGATTTGATGCCAACACCATATCCCGGATATGGTCCTACATAGGATCATTCCTTAGTACCGACACCATATCCCAGATATGGTCTTATACGGGAGCTCATAACTCAATGTCGATGCCATGTCCTAGACATGGTCTTATACGAGATCGTACTTAGATGTCAATGCCATATCCCAGATATGGTCTTACACGAGATCATTCTTTGGTGCCGAAGCCATATCCCAGATATGGTCTTATACGGGACCTTTCCTTCCTCATATGCATACGCAGGTAATATACTTATTGCGGAACTACAATTGGAACTACAACTTAGCTTGTTCTCACCGTTTACTCATCGAGACTTTATAGCTTGATTTCGTTCACAATAACATGCATTAACATTATAATGAACGATTTCAAATATCGAACATTATGAAATACTAATTTCGACTAAATGGACTAAATTGATTTCTCTTGTTAAACACATGTATTGACTAAATCGACTCATAATTCATATTTTGGTAAAATTACGATTTTTCCCCTAAATTTTCACATAATTACACTTTTACCCCTAGGCTCGTAAAACGATTTTCATTCAACATTCTTGCCTTTCAAGCCTAGCCGAATCATTTTCTCAACTATAACAACCTTAATTTCCCACTATTTCACTCATGTATAACCATTTCTATAACTTTACAAATTGGTCTTTTTCATGCATCTTTCATGAAAATCACTTAGAAAAAGATGTTTATCATACATCAAACTCTCATATTCTTCCATAAAACATCAAAATACATGCACGTCATACATGGGTAAATTTTTTAACATAAACCCTAGATCAACATATGGCTAGAAATAGCTAAATCGAGCTACGACGGTTATAAAAATACGAAGAACATTAAAAATGGGGCTAGGATGCACTTACTTTAAGCTTGAAAATGAACAAAACTCTAGCTATGGAGTCATTGCAAATTTCGGCACCATGGGGAAGAAGATGGGCATGATTTTTGGCTTGTTTTCCCTTTTTATTCTTTAATTAACCAAATGATTAAAATGCCATTAATGGCCCCTTTTTTAAGATTTTTCCTTCCCATGTACCTTTTTGTCCATCATCAAATATAATGGTCTAATTGATAAAAAAGGACCTTTAGGATTTTTCATAATTCTATTTCATACTTGAACCTTCTAGAATCTCACATTTTCCATTCTTTGCAATTTAGTCCTAATGGACAATTTATTCACTAATTAATAAAATTTCTTCATGTGACCTTCACACAATCATGCAAATACCTCATAAGCCTTGTAAAATCATTTAAACACATATTTTCTACTTCGAATTTGTGGTCTCACACCACTATTCCGACTAAACCGTAAATCAGGCTATTACAATTCTCCCCCCTTAGGGATTTTTGTCCCCGAAAATCTTACCAGTGAAGAGATTCAGATACTGGTTCCTCATAGCCTCCTTGGGCTCCCATGTAGCCTCTTCTACCCCATGTCTCTACCACAACACTTTCACAAGGGCTATACTTTTATTTCTTAACTGCTTGACTTCTCGGGCTAGAATCTTGACTAGTTCTTCATCGTATGTGATGTCAGATTGAATCTCAACCTCAGTCGACGTAGTCACATGCGAAGGGTCTGACCGGTAGCGTTGCAACATAGACACATGGAACACATCATGAATCTTCTTTAACTCAGACGGCAAAGCCAATAGATAGGCTACCGGCCCTATTCTCTCAGTAATCTCATATGGTCCAATAAAACGAGGACTCAATTTTCCTTTCCGGCTAAATCTAAGAACTTTCCTCTATGGTGAAACCTTTAAAAATACTCTATCGCTGACTTGATATTCAATCTCTTTCTTTTTTAGATCCGAATAAGACTTCTGCCAGTCAGAAGTAACTTTTAAACAATCTCGAATCACCTTTACTTTTTCTTCGATTTCTCTAACCAAGTCAACCCCGTAAATCTGGTTTTCTTTAAGCTCAGTCCAGTATAAAGGCGTTAAACACTTACGCCCATACAAAGCCTCATAAGGTGCCATTTTTAAACTTGACTAAAAACTGTTATTGTAGGCAAATTCTACCAATGGTAGATACTTTTCCCAACTACCTTGAAATTCAAGAACACAGCACCGAAGCATATCCTCAAGTACTTGTATTAACCTCTCCGACTGTCCATCGGTTTGGGGGTGAAAAGCTGTACTAAATTTCAATTTTATGCCCAGGGCCTCGTGTAACTTTTTCCAAAATCTGAAAGTGAATCTCGAATCTCTATCTGATATAATCGATAAGGGCACTCCATGTAACCTCACTATCTGATACGAGCTCACCTACGACGCCTGTGACGGATGTTAACAATGACCCGATGAGACTACCTAATGGACCAATTACACGTTCCCGAACCAAACAATTCAATGATGCCGCAATGGTGTTGGTGGCACAAATTTGGAATGACGATAGAAAAGATTCCAAAAACATGCTGAGCTATTACAATTACTTTAGAGTTGAATATACTAGCTAGTCCGACTACTAGAATATTTAACATTATAAAATACGCATGTTTGATTAATTTTCAGAAGTTGTTACATTTTCTTAAAATTTTCATTATTTTGTTTAAATAACACAAGTTTTTAATAAATCCATTGTCATAGTGAATAATAGTGTGTTTTATCTAGTATTTAATAAATTGATTAAAATTGTGTGTTAATTTATGTTCAACCGAAATTTTTACTAATGTTGGTTTATATTTTATAGGTGATTCACGACGACAACAATGGAAGCCATAGTGTGGACGGCTTAGAGTGGGAATTAATTAAATTATGTGCAAGCATAAGTCTACATGGTGGAAAATTAATTGAAGCCTTACAAGCTAATAGAAATAATGTGCTCATGCGTGAAAGAGTGTGAATATGAAAGCACTTGCAATATGGTGAGAAAAAGAACAATAAAATAATAATAATAATAATAATAATAAAATAAGACATGTGTTGATGAACAATCAATTTACATGATATGGACGGCATTGGAGCATTTGGCCATATTATTTTAATGGAAATAATGGAGCATTGTGCAAATAAAATGTGCTTGTGTGTTTGGTGTTGGACGGTAAAAGTGGGGAAGCCATTATGAAATTGGAGCACTATAAGACCATGTGGACGGCAACTTTGGATTACCTAGGTGGACGGTTCAAGCAATATTAATTAGGATAATTTAAGTATTTTATTTTAATTGTAAGTGGCTATCATTTCTCATTTGGCCGATTGTTATCCTCCAATTAATTCTTCCTTATTCGGCTAACAAGGCCTATAAATATTGCACATTCTTGTGAAAGAGATATACAACTTGAATTTTAATGAAAAGAAGAATTTCTTTTGGTGAGTATTCACTCTCCTTATTGTCGAGGTTTGAATTGACTTATCTAGTTTTCTAGTGGCGTCGTTCTTTCCTTATTTGAACTTATCATCCTTTCGGGTGTGGCGTTCATCTACCTATACCGTTGGTTCCTATCTCGTTAGATAGTGGGTCTCGGTTTTATTTCGAAATATCATATCGTCGGTTCCTATCTCGCTAGATAGTGGGTCTCGGTTTTATTTCGAAACTCCTTCTATCAATTTGAAACTTATAAGATTCGGGTCTTTAATTTTTATTAAAGGTTCTTTCTTGTTTCAAATACGTATCCATTCAACCTATCACCTATCCTTATTTATTTTTGAAGATATTATTTTTTTCAACCAAAATTATCCCTTTGTTAGTTGAACGAGAAACTGTCTAATTTACGATCGGGCAACATTAACGATTCGTCTCCTAACCCGGGACGGGCCGTTATCATCTGGTATCAGAGCTAATTAAATTAGGCACGTTTTGATCGTCTTGAGTATTTCCGAGTAAGTTTCAAAAAAAAAATCAAAAAAAAAAAGAACCCTCTTCCTACCTTGGCCTGTTTAGATTGTCAAGTTCTTCTCTAAGAAGACGAACGACATTCGCTTGCTTATATTCCCAGTGTTTTACAAAGTATACTAACTGAGACGAGCCCTTGTCTGTATAGTTAGTTAGCTCTATAAGATGTTGGGAATCAACTATAGTTGACTTCCCACAATTGTTACCTCCTCTAACATATCTTGGTCATCTCTTGGCTTTTCTACATTAAACTGCTTTCCAGCTTCAAGTTCAATTAGCTTAACACGACCTACGAGTTACTAGTAAGTCAAAGACAACCTTCTAGAATCTAGAAGAGTGAATTTGAGCGGTAAAAGGCAAGAGTGAATACATTAAAAAAAAAGCCAGAATTGAGTAAAAACACGAGTGTGAGTGTTGATAATTTTTCTTTGTGAGTGAACAAGTAAGGATTGTAGTGAGGAATTCATTAATTTTGTTTAAAAACATGTCTAGGAACCTCGAACATCTAGTAATAAGTGACGAAGCATTCGACGCTGCCGGAGGTGGGGGAGGGTTACAACCCCGAAGAAATGATCCCGAAGGGAGAAATCAGGATGTGCAAACTGTATTGCAAGAAATCACACGTATGTTCAGAACAATCACCGAACAATTAGATCGAAGAGAGGAACGAAGACCTCGAGCAAACACCCCTCCAATTCCGAGAAGGGGACGAGAACAACCTTGGTTACGTGACAACGAAGTCTACGAACCAAGTGAAGCCGACAGCAACCCGGCTTTTGAACACGATGAACGGCGAAGAAATCCACGAGCCCGTGAGCGAAGGGATCAAGATTGGGCCGATGACGACTTAAAGAACATTAAAATGACGATTCCTGCTTTCCAAGGGCGATCCGATCCGGAAGCCTACCTTGAGTGGGAAAAGAAGGTGGAATTAATTTTCGACTGTCACAATTATTCAGAAAATAAGAAGGTAAAACTTGCTGCCATCGAATTTTCTGGTTACGCCCTTATTTGGTGGGATCAACTAACGACGAGTCGAAGACGGGATGGTGAACTCCCAATCTCCACCTGGCCAGAAATGAAAGCACTAATGCGGAAAAGATTCATCCCAACCTACTATCACCATGAGTTGCATCAGAAGTTGCAAAGCCTAACCCAGGGTCACCGAAGCGTAGAAGATTACTACAAGGAGATGGAAGTGGCCATGATCCGAGCTAATGTGGAAGAAGAACGAGAAGCCACCCTGGCACGTTTTAGCGCTGGCCTCAATCGAGATATCGCAAATATTGTAGAATTACATCATTACATCGATATTATCGAAATGGTTCATATGGCTATAAAGGTAGAAAAACAGCTGAAACGAAAAGCTATGCCTAGAGCAAACCCCAATCAAGCCTCAACATCGAAGTGGGGGCAAGTGGCCAACAAAAGGGACATACCGAATCGAGCCAAAGAAACCAGTGGCACACCCAAGTCTAACAAGCCGATCGGTGAAACGAGCAAAGGCAAAATGGAAGCTCTTCCGAATCGATCCCGAGACATTAAGTGTTTTAAATGTTTGGGACGAGGACATATTGCAAGTCAATGTCCAAACCGAAACACTATGTTTGTCCGAGATAATGGCGAGATTGAGTCCGGAAGTGAAGAGGAAGATGATGCCAGTGAGACCTCCCAAGATGAGGAAGAAATGGAACAAGCCGAAAGTGGAGAAATCTTGATGGTAAAAAGGAGCCTCAGCTTACAAGGTGTCGAAAATGAACAACAACGCGAAAATATCTTCCATACGCGTTGTCAAGTAAAGGGGAAGATTTGTTGCGTCATTATTGACGGAGGAAGCTATACTAATGTGGCAAGCACCCTATTGGTGGAGAAACTTGGATTGACTACCACCAAACATCCCCATCCGTATAAGCTACAATGGCTTAATGACGCGGGAGAACTCAAGGTCACGAAACAAGTTTTGGTTCCCTTTACAATAGGGAAGTATCAAGACGAGGTCTTGTGCGACGTGGTTCCGATGCTAGCGGGACATCTCCTGCTTGGACGACCTTGGCAATTTGATAAGAGAACAATCCATGACGGCTACACTAATCGGTACACTTTTAAGTACTTGGTAGGAATGTGACACTAGCCCCCGTGACACCCAAGCAAGTTTACGAAGACCGCTTAAAAATGAAGGCATCAATAGAAAAATCAAAAGAAAGCGAGTGGAAAAATGAGAAAGAAAAAGAGAAGAAGTTTAAAAAAAAGAAGGACAAGAAAGTAAGTGATAAAACGAGAGATTGTGAACAAAAAAAAGAGGAAAAGGAGGAAGAAAAAGAAAGTAGAAAAATGAGTGTTTTTGCAAAAGCAAGAGATATTCGAAAAGCTTTGTGTATAAGACAACCGATGTATGTCTTACTATACAAGGAATCGTTTTTGAATACTAACGACTTACCCGAGAATCTTTCTTCTTCTGTGTTGTCTCTGATTCAGGAATTCAATGACGTTTTTCCAGAAGAGTTACCAAGTGGTTTACCTCCCATTCGAGGCATAGAACACCAAATTGACTTGGTATCGGGAGCTTCACTGCCCAATCGACCTGCATACCGGAGCAATCCCGAAGAAACAAAAGAGCTCCAAAAGCAAATCACTGAATTGCTAAAAAAGGGATATATCCGAGAAAGCCTTAGTCCATGCGCAGTACCGGTGCTACTAGTGCCAAAGAAGGATGGTTCGTGGCGAATGTGTGTCGACTGTTGCGCCATCAACAAAATTACCGTCAAATACCGACACCCGATACCCCGACTTGATGATATGCTAGACGAGTTGAGCGAAGCTCGAATCTTCACAAAGATTGATCTCAAAAGTGGCTATCACCAAATTAGGATGCGGGAAGGTGATGAGTGGAAAACGGCTTTCAAAACAAAGTTAGGTTTGTATGAATGGTTGGTAATGCCATTCGGACTTACAAACGCTCTGAGTACTTTTATGCGACTTATGAATCATGTTTTACGAGCTTTTATTGGCAAATCATGTGTTGTTTATTTTGATGACATATTAGTGTACAGCAAATCTTTGGAGGATCATCTCCAACATCTACGTGCGATCTTAGAAACACTGCGAAAAGAGGTATTGTACGCTAATCTCGAGAAATGTTCTTTTTGTACTGACAAGGTTATTTTCTTAGGATACGTCGTGAGTGCAAATGGATTAGAAGTGGACCAAGAGAAGGTTAGAGCCATCCAAGAATGGCCCCGTCCTACAACGGTTAGCCAAGTATGAAGTTTCCATGGGTTAGCTAGTTTTTACCGCCGATTCGTGCCTAATTTCAGCACAATAGCCGCCCCTTTAACAAGCGTGATCAAAAAGAATTTGGCTTTCCATTGGTCCGACGAGCAAGAACGGTCTTTTAATGCCATTAAAGAATTTCTTGTTAAAGCTCCATTGTTATCCCTTCCTGACTTTAATAAAACTTTTGAAATTGAGTGTGATGCATCGGTGTAGGGATCGGAGTCGTTCTAACTCGAGAATGGAAGACCGGTGGCGTATTTCAATGAGAAATTGAGCGGAGCTGCACTCAATTACCCCGTGTATGACAAAGAGATGTACGCTCTAATAAGATCGCTTGAAACATGGCAACATTACTTGAGGCCGAAAGAGTTTGTTATTCATTCAGATCATGAAGCACTCAAGTATATTAAAGGTCAGCACAAGCTCAACAAACGACATGCAAAATGGATCGAGTATTTAGAATCATTTCCGTACGTAATTAAGTACAAGAAAGGTAAGGAAAATGTAGTAGCGGATGCGTTATCACGAAGGTACAATTTATTAACCTCTCTTGATTCTAAAATACTTGGTTTCCATCATATTAAGGAATTGTATGCTAACGATGCTGATTTTGGCAATGTCTATAATGCTTGTGAGAATGGTGCTTTTGATAAGTTTTACAGGCATGAAGGATTCCTTTTCAAGGAAAACAAGATTTGTATACCGCAAGGGTCTATACGAGACATGCTTGTAATAGAAGCACATAGTGGTGGTCTTATGGGTCACTTTGGAAGAGACAAAACATTGTCCACTCTTCAAGAACATTTTTTTTGGCCAGGAATGAGCAAGGATGTTGAACGAATTTGTGAACGTTGCATTGCTTGCAAACAAGCCAAATCATGGGTCCAGCCTCACGGTTTATATACGCCCCTTCCTATTCCCAACACTCCGTGGGTCGACATTTCCATGGATTTCATCCTTGGATTACCGAGATCAAAAATTGGGAAGGACTCGATTTTTGTTGTAGTTGATCGTTTTTCTAAAATGTCCCATTTTATCCCTTGTTCTAAAACTGATGATGCTGTGCATATTGCCAACTTGTTTTTTAGGGATATCATACGATTGCATGGAGTTCCGAAGACGATCGTATCTGATAGGGACGTAAAATTTTTAAGTCATTTTTGGCGAACTCTGTGGGGAAAGTTAGGGACGAAACTACTATTCTCGACCACATGTCATCCTCAAACGGATGGACAGATTGAAGTAGTAAACCGAATCCTAACAACCGTGTTGCGAACCTTGGTGCAAAAAAATCTCAAAGCATGGGAAGACTGTTTACCCCACATCGAATTTGCTTACAATCGAATCGCTTTCATTCTCGCAACTAAATTTTTCGCTTTTCGAGATTGTTTACGGGTTTAACCCTCTCACCCTCTTGATTTATTGCCAATGCCTTCCAGATAAATTTATCCATCCTGATGCTAGGAAAAAGGCAGAATACATAAAGGGAGTGCATCGAAAGGTGCGCGAGAATATTGAAGCAAGAACCAAGCAATACGTCCAACGAGCTAACAAAGGTCGTAGACGCATTCTCTTTGAACCAGGGGACTGGGTTTGGGTTCATATGCGAAAAGAAAGGTTTCCTAAGCAAAGGCGATCTAAACTTCTCCCAAGGGGGGACGGTCCATTTCAAGTCATTGAACGCATAAATGACAACTCGTACAAATTGGACTTGCCAGGTGACTATAATGTGAGCGCGAGTTTTAATGTTTCTGATCTTTCTCCTTTCGATGTAGGTGATGATTCGAGGACGAATCAATTTAAAGAGGGAGGGGATGATACGAGCTCACCTACGACGCCTGTGACGGATGTTAACAATGACCCGATGAGACTACCTAATGGACCAATTACACGTTCCCGAACCAAACAATTCAATGATGCCGCAATGGTGTTGGTGGCACAAATTTGGAATGACGATAGAAAAGATTCCAAAAACATGCTGAGCTATTACAATTACTTTAGAGTTGAATATACTAGCTAGTCCGACTACTAGAATATTTAACATTATAAAATACGCATGTTTGATTAATTTTCAGAAGTTGTTACATTTTCTTAAAATTTTCATTATTTTGTTTAAATAACACAAGTTTTTAATAAATCCTTTGTCATAGTGAATAATAGTGTGTTTTATCTAGTATTTAATAAATTGATTAAAATTGTGTGTTAATTTATGTTCAACCGAAATTTTACTAATGTTGGTTTATATTTTATAGGTGATTCACGACGACAACAATGGAAGCCATAGTGTGGACGGCTTAGAGTGGGAATTAATTAAATTATGTGCAAGCATAAGTCTACATGGTGGAAAATTAATTGAAGCCTTACAAGCTAATAGAAATAATGTGCTCATGCGTGAAAGAGTGTGAATATGAAAGCACTTGCAATATGGTGAGAAAAAGAACAATAAAAAAAAATAATAATAATAAAATAAGACATGTGTTGATGAACAATCAATTTACATGATATGGACGGCATTGGAGCATTTGGCCATATTATTTTAATGGAAATAATGGAGCATTGTGCAAATAAAATGTGCTTGTGTGTTTGGTGTTGGACGGTAAAAGTGGGGAAGCCATTATGAAATTGGAGCACTATAAGACCATGTGGACGGCAACTTTGGATTACCTAGTGGACGGTTCAAGCAATATTAATTAGGATAATTTAAGTATTTTATTTTAATTGTAAGTGGCTATCATTTCTCATTTGGCCGATTGTTATCCTCCAATTAATTCTTCCTTATTCGGCTAACAAGGCCTATAAATATTGCACATTCTTGTGAAAGAGATATACAACTTGAATTTTAATGAAAAGAAGAATTTCTTTTGGTGAGTATTCACTCTCCTTATTCTCGAGGTTTGAATTGACTTATCTAGTTTTCTAGTGGCGTCGTTCTTTCCTTATTTGAACTTATCATCCTTTCGGGTGTGGCGTTCATCTACCTATACCGTTGGTTCCTATCTCGTTAGATAGTGGGTCTCGGTTTTATTTCGAAATATCATACCGTCGGTTCCTATCTCACTAGATAGTGGGTCTCGGTTTTATTTCGAAACTCCTTCTATCAATTTGAAACTTATAAGATTCGGGTCTTTAATTTTTATTAAAGGTTCTTTCTTGTTTCAAATACGTATCCATTCAACCTATCACCTATCCTTATTTATTTTTGAAGATATTATTTTTTTCAACCAAAATTATCCCTTTGTTAGTTGAACGAGAAACTGTCTAATTTACGATCGGGCAACATTAACGATTCGTCTCCTAACCCGGGACGGGCCGTTATCACTATCTCAGTGATATACAAGTTTGCCAACTTGTCCAGTGAGTGATCGACACGCACCAGTATGAAATGGGCTGACTTTGTAAGTCAATCAACTACAACCCATACAACATCTTTCTTGCTCGGTATCAACGGCAAACCTGATACAAAATCCATAGTGACTTGATCCCATTTCCACTCGAGTACCATTATAGGTTTTAACAAACCTTAGGGTACTTGATGTTCAGCTTTCACTTACTGACAAATTAAACATCTTGAAACAAACTCAGAAATATCTTTCTTCATACTCGGCCACCAATACTGTTGCTTCAAATCGTTATACATCTTGGTGCTACCCGGATACACATACTCGGTCCCTGAACATCAAACATCTGTCCGGATTGATCCAAAAATCAGACTTGGCACCTGTCTCGCATTGAGTTTTTTTGGTCTGTAAGTTGCTATCATCCTTTTGAGCCTTGTAGATCTCTTAGAGGAACATAGGCCTAGTCCTCAGCTCAACTAGAATGGAACCATCCTCTAATGCCGTTATCTGGGTATTCATAACCCTCAAGAAAAATAAAGATTTTCTACTTAAGGCGTCGGCGACTACATTCGCCTTTCCCGAATGATAATCAATGTCTAGCTCATAGTCTTTTATCAAATCCAAGCACCTTCGTTGCCTTAATTTCAATTCTTTCTGAGTCATCAAATACTTTAAACTCTTGTGATAAGTGAATATCTGGCATCTTTCACCATACAAATGGTTCCTCTAAATCTTCAATGCGAAAACAGTGGCAGCCATCTCTAATTCATGCGTCGGATAGTTCTTCTCGTGTGGCTTGAACTGTTTGGAAACATATGCTATCACCTTGCCTTCTTACATAAGTACACAGCCCAATCCGTTTAAAGATGCATCACTGTAAATTACAAATTCTTTCTCTGATTCAAGTTGTATTAGAACTAGAGTCTCTCACAACATGGCTTTTAATCTCTCGAAACTTTGTTGGCACTTTTCTATCCACTCAAACTTTACACTTTTATGTAATAATCTCGTCATAGGTGTAGCTATCATGGAAAATCCTTTGACGAACCGTCGATAATAGCCAGCTAGGCCTAGAAAACTTCTAACCTCAAACACATTTTTCGGCGATTCCCAGTCAACAATATTCGAAATTTTGCTTGGGTCAACTCAAACCCCATCTCCCGAGATAATGTGTCCCAAGAATCCAACTTCCTTCATCCAAAAATCACTTTGACTAAACTTGGCATACAGTCGATTATCTCGCAAAATCTGCAAAATTATCCTTAAGTGTTTGGCATGCTCATGTTCATCTCGGGAGTATATTAGTATATCATTAATAAATACCACAACAAACTTGTCTAATAATGGTCAAAAAATGCGGTTCATTAGATCCATGAACACCGCAGGGGCATTTGTCAAACCGAATGGCATGACTAGAAATTGATAATGCCCATACCTCGTTCGAAAAGTAGTCTTAGGCACGTCTGAGTCCTTCACTCTCAACTGGTAATATCTCGATCTCAAGTCTATCTTGGAAAACACGATGGCTCCCTTCAATTGATAAAACAAGTCATCGATCCTCGGCAAAGGGTACTTGTTCTTTACGATTACTTTATTAAGCTGATGATAATCTATGCATAACCTCATGGAACCACCTTTCTTTTTCACAAATAGCATTAGAGCACCCCATGAAGAACTATTCGGTCTTGCAAAACCTTTATCCGTCAACTCTTGCAACTGTGCCTTCAATTCTTTCAACTCAGTTGGAGCCATTCTGTAAGGTACAATTGATATGGGTGCAGTGCTGGGAGCTAATTCGATACCAAATTCAACCTCTCTAACCGGAGGTAACCATGGAAACTCTTCTGAAAATACATATGGGTACTCACATACTACCGGAACTGATTCAATCTTTAATTTCGTTTCTTTAGCATTCATCACAAAAGCTAGATAAGCCTCATACCCTTTCTTTAGATTCCTCTGGGCCGACATGTGAGATATCACTATCGGTGACCTGTCTTGATCATCTGATTCAACACAAAGAGTGTCCCCATTTTCACATCTCAATTCAGTATATTTCTTTCCACAATTTACTGTCACATCATGAGTCCAATCCATACCAAGAATAATATCAAATTCATCAAATGGCAATATTATTAGATTTGCCTTAAAATAATTACCTCTAATCTTTAATGGGCAATCTTTGCATACTTTATCAACTAACACACTTTTGCCTAAAGGATTAGACACCTTTATCACGAATTCTGCAGACTCTATGGGCATACTCATTCTAGATACTAATTTCATGCATATATATGAATGGGTAGATCTCGGATCTATTAAAGCAATAAATTTAGTATATCATAGAGAGAAAAGATACCCGTAATCACGTCAGGAGACAATACTTCTTCGCAGGTGCGAATGGCGTAAGTTCTCGTAGGTGCTCGGCCCTCAGGTCTCGCAGCTTGCTCCGTTTGAGTAGTCTTACTACTCGCACAGCTTCTCGGGTTTCTCTGTGATCTCCCTCTAGTAGTGCCTCCCGATCTTACCTCCTGAGGCTTCCCTTTTTCATCCACTGCTAGAAAATCTCTAATAAAATGGTCTAAAAACCTGAAGCAGGCTTTTTCATTTGCTCAACATTCACCAGAGTGACGTCTGCCACACTATGGGCATTCCGGTCTACTGGGTCGGGGATTGCCAATACTAGCAACTGATATAGCCTGGGCTTTAGGCCCTGAGTACTATTTACTCTTACTCTTATTTGAAAACCTGGCTAAAGTAGCTGATCGGGTTAAGAAGTCTCTTGACTTCTTAGATGATGATTGAAATGTTTTTCTCATTTGTCTCTTTCTCGAGTCACGAGACTCCATCTCATCCTTTCTTTTCTCCTTAACTAGGTCTTCAGCCTTATAGGCTCTGTCTACTAACACAACAAATTCTTTCAATTCAAGGACACCAACGAACAACTTTATATCTTCATTTAACCCGTCCTCAAACCTCTTACACATAATGGCTTCCGACGACACACACTCTCAAGTGTACTTACTGAGTCTCACAAACTCACGCTCGTATTCAGTTACTATCATCTTTCCTTGCTTCAGTTCAAGGAATTTCTTTCTCTTCTGGTCAATAAATCTTTGACTTATAGAATTCTTTCTAAACTCTTCTTGAAAGAATTCCCATTTGTTCCTTTCCCTTGGTACCACCGTCACAAGGGTATTCCACCACTGGTAAGTAGAATCTCTCAAAAGGGAAACTACACACTTCATGCACTCTTTAGGTGTGCACGATAGCTCATCAAACACCCGAATGGTGTTTTCAAGCCAGAACTCTGCTCTTTCTAGATCATCATCCTTACTAGCCCTGAATTCCTCAACTCCTTGTTTCCGGATCCTATCAACCGGAGGCTTTTCTCTCCTTACAACTTTTACTACTTGGGGAGCTACATGAGCAGGTTGAGGAATAGGTGGGGGCAGAGGAGGTGGAGCATTTGGATTTGCACGAATGTACTCTATGTACCAATTACTCATCATTCGAAGAATGGCTTCTCAGGCCTCTTCCCCTTGACCCAAAGTCTCGGGTCTACTTTCAACAGGCGCAGTCCCTCGCGCAGGAGCCGGCGCATCACTTTCAACATCATCAATTGCAGCTCGATCGAGATCAGGATCCATTAACTATATCAAATACAATTTAAAATGTCAGGAGTCGTTACACTATCATTACACAATCACTCCTACATATGGCATGTGCAGCTAGACTCATACTCACGCTACGTTAGTCCGAGAACCGACTAAACTGTAGCTCTGATAGCACAAATGTAACACCCCTTACCCGTGTCCGTCGACGGGACCGGATGCGAGGCATTACCATGCTTAACCTTACATGAACGTGTAGTAATGGGCTATAATATTTTGTTCCAAAACCAATTCCTTGATCATTCTTGACCTACATGGCCCTAAGCATACCTCCGAGAGGTTTCAGGATTTAACTAAGGACTTTCATGAATTTTGGAAAACTTTTTTATCAAAACAGGGGCCACACGCCCGTGTTGAACTAGGGACACGTCTGTGTGCCCCTAAAACATGCCCGTGTCTTCCACCCGTGGTCGAAACTGACTAATTTCACATGGCCTTGACAATCCAGTGGCCCTGGCCCGTGTGTCAAACCCTGTCATTCTGACTCATCCACACGGCCTATACACAGGCTCCTATGCTTCAGTCGTGTGGCGATTTAAATTTCAAATGCAAGGTGCAGACTTCACATGACCTGGGTGAAGATGGAGAAGATAAATGAAATGGAAAAGGAGATGGTGAAGATGGAGAAGATAAATGAAATGGAAAAGGAGGGATTCGGCAAAGAGAAAGAAAGAGCTTTCGGCACAAGAGACTTGAAGGAAGAAAAGATGTCGGCAGAAGAATGGTTGTTGGTTTCGGTTTGGAGCAAGAATAAGAAAAGAAGAAGTGACCAAGATGGATTCGGCAAAGAGGAAGTTTCGGCTCTTCAGAGGGGGTTACTAAAATGAATCAGCCAAGTGCCAAAATTGCCAAAAGGGAAAAGAGAAAAGAATGCACTTTCGTGTTTCGGTTTTGACACTACTCGAAAAGAAAAGAACCCCTAAGCTAGCCGAAAATGAACTCTCCCTTGGCTATGGAGATTCGGCCTACCCCTAATTCCCAAACCGATCATACCTCCTCTCCCACAGTCCATAATTCAGCCAACACTTCAAAGCTCTCCCAACCACTCATTCAAATTGGTTTGAATGAGTCAAACTCCACATTTTTCTCTCCTCTATCCATTTAAAATCCGATAGCTTAATCCTCATCCATCAAGAGAGTCCCACCTGAGCACACCTATTCCTTGCTTGTGGCGTGAAAAAGAATAAGCAGAAAAGGGATTTCTACAGCTCGAACCCAAGCACTCCCTTCCCTGCATGTGGCGTCAGCATCCAAGCACCTTAGTGGCGCCTTCTTTCTGTGTCACAACCCTCTAATAAATTCTTTAAACCCTTAACTCTCGTACCTCTCTCTTCCCAAGCACAAAAAAAAAATATTTAGCCCTAACCCAGGACTAACCCAAGGTCATGCCTAGACCCCAAACATACCAAACGATCACACAGACATATCTTCACATGCAAACACATGCAATATACAGAGACCTCGATTTAAGGATGTTACAGTTCTACCCCTCTTAAAAAATAATTTCGGCCTCGAAATTACCTGGTTGAGGGTATTGCTGCAGCATCACATCCTCTGGTTCCCACGTGGCCTCCTCCGTACCATGGTTCTGCCATAATACTTTCACTAAGGGAACTGACTTCCTACGCAGATCTTTGACATCCCGGTCCAAGATCCATACTGGTTCCTCCTCGAAAGACAAATCTGAGTTTACCTCTATATCCGCAACCAGCACAACATGCAACGGATCTGATCGATAGCGCCTAAGCATGGAAACATGGAAAACATTGTGAATCTGACTTAACTCTGCTGGTAACTCGAGCTGATAAGCTACTGGTCCCACTCGCCTCAACACCGTATACAGCCCGATAAACCTAGGGCTTAGTTTCCCTTTTCGCCTAAATCTCAACATTTTCTTCCATGGCGATACCTTCAGAAAGACCTTATCACACACTGCATACTCTATATCCCTGCGCTTAAGATCGGCGTAAGACTTCTGCTTGTCCGACGCTTCCTTAAGATGGGTCCGAATCACCTTAACCTTATCCTCCGTTTCTGCCACTAACTCCGGACCCAACATCCTGTCCAACACGTAGAAGTACGACATTTCTGTCCATATAGTGCCTCATATGGTGCCATCTATATACTCGCTTGATAACTATTGTTATAAGCGAACTCTGCCAAAGGTAGATACTCCTCCCAACTACCGCTGAAATCCAGGACACAACCCCTTAACATATCTTCCAGAATCTGGATTACCCTCTCAGACTGTCCATCAGATTGCGAATGAAAAGCCGTGCTGAAATCCAACCTCGTGCCCAAAGCCTGATGCAAAGCTTTCCAGAACCTCGACGTGAACCTGGGATCCCTATCCGAAATGATTGATACTGGCACACCATGCAACCTTACTATCTCTGCTACATACAACTTGGCTAATTTCTGGAGTGAATAATCAACCCTTACTGGTATGAAATGAGCTAACTTAGTCAAACGGTCCACAATCACCCAGACTGAGTCCTTCCACTAGGCGTAAGGGGAAGCTCACTAACGAATTCCATCGTAATCCTTTCCCACTTCCACTACGAAATCTTTACCGGCTGCAACCGCCCTGACGGCAACTGATGCTCAGCTTTAACCTGTTGGCATGTCAAACACTTGCCCACAAACTCTGTTACTTCCCACTTAAGACATGCCGACCAGAACTGTTCCCTTAAGTCACGGTACATCTTACTGCCTCCAGGATGCATAGCGTATGGGCTGCTATGAGCTTCCCGAAGAATCCACTGTCTCAACTCGACGTCCTTAGGGATATATACTTTCCCTTGAAAACACAGTACTCCATCACTGCCCAAGCTGTAACCCTCAGATTCACCATTCTGCACTTGCAACCTCCGAGCACTCAAAACCTCATCTGTCAGCTGTTTCTCCTTAACCTGATCAATCCAATTTAGCTTTACTCGCAATTCTGCCAAAAGACTCCCGTCATCATAAAGACTAAGGTGAGCAAACATCGCTCTCAGGTCTGCTACCACCTTACGGCTCAACGCATCAACTACTATGTTAGCCTTACGTGGATGGTACTCAATCGAGCAGTCATAGTCTTTTAACAACTCGATCCACCTCCGCTGCCTTAAGTTTAAATCTTTCTGAGTCAAGAGGTACTTCAGACTCTTGTGATCCGTGTAAACTATCGACTTTTCTCCATACAAATAATGCCTCCAAATCTTTAAGGTAAAAACTACTGCAGCCAACTCCAAGTCAAGTGTCGGATAGTTACCCTCATGAGGCCTCAACTGTCGAGATGCATACACTACAAGTTTTCCATCTTGCATCAGCACACACCCTAAGGCAGTATGTGATGCATCACAATAGACCGTGAATTCCTTCCCTGCCTCAGGCTGAATCAAAACTGGAGCTTCCGTCAAAATATTCTTCAACTTGTAAAAACTTTCTTGCTGTTTCTCAAACCAGACAAACAGAACCCCTTTCCTCAACAACTTAGTCAGCGGTGCTGTGATCAAAGAAAAACCTTCCACGAACCTTCTGTAGTATCTTGCCAAACCCAAAAAACTCCGAATCTCTGCAACTGACTTAGGTGGTTTCCAATCCAACACTGCTTCGATCTTACGAGGATCCACCCTAATCCCTTCAGCTGATGCCACATGACCAAGAAAGTTACCTCCTTAAGCCAGAACTCGCACTTACTAAATTTGGCGAACAACTACTTCTCCCTCAAAACCTGCAGAACCACCCGAAGATGCGCGTCATGTTCTTCCTCAGATTTCGAGTGCACCAAGATGTCGTCTATGAACACTACGACAAATCAATCCAAATACAGCTGAAACACCTGATTCATCATGTCCATGAATGCTGCCGGTGCATTAGTCAACCTGAACGGCATCACCTGAAACTCGTAATGCCCATACCGAGTACGAAACATCATATTATGAATATCAGCCTCCTTCATTTTGAGTTGATGATACCCTGACCTGAGATCGATCTTAGAGAAATCCGATGCACCCTTAAGTTGATCAAACAAGTCATCAATCTTGGGCAACGGATACTTGATTTTGATCGTCAACTTATTCAGCTGCCAGTAGTCTATACACATCCGCATTGTACCGTCTTTCTTCTTAACAAAAAGCACAGGTGCTCCCCAAGGTGATATACTCGACCGGATGAAACCCCTGTCCAACAATTCCTGAATCTGTGCCTTTAACTCTACCAACTCCTTTGGCGCCATCCTATATGAAGCAATAGACACTGGCGCAATTCCTGGCAATAGATCTATACCGAACTCAACTTCACGGTCCGGAGGCACACCCGGAAGTTCCTCTGGAAATACATCAGCAAATTCCTTCACGGTTCGGACACTCTCCACAGCTGAATCCTTGGCTTCCAGAGTGCAGACATGCACCATAAATGCCTCACAACCTTTCCTAACCATTTTCTCCGCCTTCAGTGCAGAAAACACATTGGATAAGTAATCTCTCCTATTACCTATCATCACCACCTCCTCACCTTCCATTGTTTTCAACACCATGCGCTTAGCTGCGCAATCCAAACTGGCCTGATACTTTACTAGCCAATCCATCCCAAGAATCAGATCGAACTCCCCAAATGGCAGTTCCATCAAGTCAGCCAAGAACACGACCCCTTGAAGTTCTAGGGGTACATCCCTATACAGTTTATTTACTTCTACTGAGTGACCTAGAGGGCTTATCACTGTCATCTTCCTAGAAGTAATCTCAGAGTCTAAGTTCATGGTTTCCACTATGCTACTGGCTACATACGAGTGCTTTGATCCCACATCTATCAAAGCATTAAAAGGTAGTCCAAAGATTAAGAACGTATTGGTTATGACGTCCGGTGCGTCGCCCTCCTCTCAACGCCTCGCTACGTAGACCAATCCAGACTGTCTCGCCTCTGTACCAGCTGTACCTCTGCCCGATGTTCCACGGCCTCTACCAGATCCATTACCTCCCCTAGCTGCACCACGGCCCCTCTGAGGCTGCTGACCATCCCTCCTGACCTGTGTACGATTCTGATCACCAGACTGCAACCTAGTTGACCTCTATGGACAATCCCTCACTCGATGCCCCATCGATCCACACTCAAATCATCCTCTGTTTCCAGTCCAGCATTCCCCCGTGTGAGACTTCCCACTCCGAGCACACCGTGGCGGTCACTGAGTGCTAACAGCAGTAGGCCTAGTAGCTTGATTCGGCCCACTAAATCAACCCCGTTTCTGCTGATTCCTGGCAGACCCAGATGACCCAGAATTCCTTTTGTTCCAACCCTTATCCTGATTCCGTCTTACCGACTATTTCACCTCTTCAGTAACTTTGGCCTTTTCCACTAAGACCGTAAACTCTCTTTCCTGCTGTGGGGCAATTACCATCCGCAACTCATCTCTCAGCCCATCCTCAAACCTGTCACAGCGCTCATGCTCCGTGCCCACAATACCACGTGCATAGCGACTCAGCCGAAGGAATTTCGCCTCATATTTCGATACAGTCTTATTACCTTGATCCAAGTTCAGGAATGCCTTGCGCTGCGCATCAATGTAGCTAGCCCCTATGTATTTCCTCTGATAAGCTGCCCTAAAGAATTCCCAAGTAAGGTCATCTGCCATTGCTCCGTCCTTAACTGTGAGCCACTACTGATATGACTCGGATACTGCCCACTTAAGCTTCTCCTCAGCCGAGAAGTCTAGATCAACCATAATACGTTCTGTCGCCTCTAACTAATATTCCGCCGTACTGGGAGCCACACCGGAGCTACCTATGAACACCTCGGCACCATTAGCCTGGAGCCATTCGGGCACAGATTTCCGAACCCCTACTTCGACGCCTGCACTAGCAACCCTCTCTAACACCCGCAGCATCGCCTACGACACTGCGTCATCACCTGTCTGGTCCTGATGTTCTGCCCCCACAGCTGGCGGCGGTGGCACCTCATTTTCCGATCCATGACCAGACCCTACCAGTTCCAAGACTGTCATCCTACCCCTACCTCATCCACGAGTGTTACGCCCACGTCCACGTGTACTCATGTCTACCGATACAATACGAGCTGATTAAAAGTTTTATGCGTTAGACTTTTATTCCACTGTCTATTAAGGCATAGGTTTATGAGAAGTTTTATAAGGGATTCTTTCATGAGTACATCCATCCTATAGTTCAAATCCCTAGGGTAGTTCCTATTACTATTTAGTCAAGCCCATATCATCATAATCATATCATCAAAAGCAATAGTTTGGGGTACTTACCTGGGCGGATTGGTGTCGGAGACTCAGTGCCATGTATTCCACCGCTATACTTTTCCCATAAAACCTTTTCACAATTCATTTCAAAATATTTTTGGGCCTCGGACCCACAGCCGAGCTGTTGAAATTGGCTCTGATACCAAAATTGTAACACCCCAAACCCGGCAAACACATCACGGCCGAATTTGGCATGTTACAGAGTGAAAACATTTGAATAAAACAAGTTACTGGTTAAATTTTATTGAAAAACTCTTTATCATTTTAGAGTTTAGAAAACCTCGTATAAAGTGATGTTGAAATCATTTTTGTGTTGCTATAAACCCAGAAAACTTATGTTTGAAAAATTCGTCGGTTGTTACTAGCTTTTGGAAATCATGTGATTCTTTTTAAATTCCGAGTAAGTTGTGTATGGTCAAGTTAAAACCATTCGCTTTGAAGTTGTTTGAAAATTAAATCTGTTACTTTGCAATCATATTGTGAATGTTGTTACCCGATAGTAAGGTTTGAAAATCTGAAGGAGGTATAATTTTGAAAATGTTGCTTTCTACCGGTTATGTAAGCAATCAATTTATTAAGCACATGCATAATATAATCAAAAGTAAAGCAAGCAATTGAAAACCCAAAATAATACTTAGCGGCCTTATTACAAAACTGAACCCAATTTAAAGTAAATAAATAAAACCGAAATAATATTTTAAAGTCAAAACCTGAAAATAAGTTTGCATGGCCACCTCGAGTCCTCCCCGGCTCCATATCCGCGATCTATGCCTCATCTGCAAAATATAAGGGAATGGGTGAGTCACTGAGACTCAGTGCATAAATCCCCAACCCGATGGAATATCACTTACACAAATCATTAATAGAACATGCAAATCATGCAACCCCATTATCTAACCATCCGATCTCCTATATCTACCCCGTGTGGTCAAAACCACTGGTGGTCAAAACCACTGGTGACTGGAGTCACAAATATATATCGGTGTGGTCAAAACCAATGGTGACCGTAGTCACGAAGCAAGTGATGGGGCCAACCCATCGTGTGGTCAAAACCACTTATGACAACCCCGTAATCAATCATGTGGGGCCAACCCATTGTGGTACCAAACCACTGGGACGAGTCACAGTATCCATATGTGGTCAAAACCACTGGTGACCCTAGTCACAATATCATATATGTGGTCAAAACCACTGGTGGTCAAAACCACTGGGACTTCATCACAAATAATAATATCAAAGACAGGGCCAACCCGTCGTGTGGTCAAAACCAATAGTGATAGTCCAAATAAATCCTCCCCCTCCTCTCATCAATCCCATCATCATGTCCATATCATACGTATCATAATATCATGAAATCATGCAATTAACGCATAGCATAGCATTTAACAGTAACATGATGATGTATATCAAAAATCACATAACAGTGGACTTACCCAGAGTCCACGCTCATGCCCACAAGGCAAAATCACTAATTTCAATGACTAATCGGTTCATAACAGTTAACACAATAACATGTAAAACTAATGAAGTGTGTAAGGTTACACACCTGACTACTTGTAGATCTAAGCGAAACCTCAAAACTACGGCCAACACTTGTTAGTAACCAAAAGTCCATTCGGCTCAACTAGAAATTTCGAAGGATATGTCGCATGAAAATAACTCCTTACCTTAGTGCCGATTTGGTTTCCAACCAAATCCCGAAACTACGTGATGATCCCCCCTTGCAATCGGCCAAGCACTAAGACACATAAATGATTAGCCTTTGGCTTCTAAAAGAATAAGAAATAGATTCGAAACACTAGAACCTTTACCTAGATCGGCATTCCAAATCCCGAAGATCCACTGGTTCGGGTTGTACTCCTCCCTACACTCGGTTTTAACACATCATTAGTAATCTAAAGCCATTCGACCATAGCATGAATCTAAAAGAGTTTGTCACCACCTTACCTTAATGACTGATTCGGCTTCTAAACACCAAAGATCGGCACCCCCTATTGATGTTAGGGGTTTCGGCTATCAACATGAAACAAGAATGAAGTTTTCAAAATCCTGATTAATAACGATTGAAGAAGTATCAAAAGGGAATGGAAAAAGAGATTCAACATTCACCAAAATAGTGTCGAAGAAAAAAAGGAAAATAGAAAGTTTACTTACCAAAAGATTCGACTAACCTAAATGGAAGAGATAGGTTTCGGCACTTGAATGGAGACTAGATCTCGTGAGAAGAGAAAGGAAATAACTAGGAGTATTCGGTCAAGAAGAGAACAATAACAAAGTTTCGGCTTATGAAGATGGTGAAGATGGAGAAGATAAATGAAATGGAAAAGGAGGGATTCGGCAAAGAGAAAGAAAGAGCTTTCGGCACAAGAGACTTGAAAGAAGAAAAGATGTCGGCAGAAGAATGGTTGTTGGTTTCGGCTTTGTGCAAGAATAAGAAAAAAAGAAGTGACCAAGATGGATTAGGCAAAGAGGAAGTTTCGGCTCTTTAGAGGGGGTTACTAAAATGAATCGGCCAAGTGCCCAAATTGCCAAAAGGGAAAAGAGAAAAGAATGCACTTTCGTGTTTTGGTTTTAACACTACCCGAAAAGAAAAGAACCCCTAAGCTAGACGAAAATGCACTCTCCCTTGGCTATGGAGATTCGGCCTCCCACAGTCCATAATTCGGCCAACACTTCAAAGCTCTCCCATCCACTCATTCAAATCGGTTTGAATGAGTCAAACTCCACATTTTTTCCCCTCCATCCATTTAAAATATGATAGCTTAATCCTCATCCATCAAGAGAGTCCCACCTGAGCACACCTCTTCCTTGCCTCTGGCATGAAAAACAATAAGTAGAAAAGGGGTTTCTGCAGGTCGAACCCAAGCACTCCTTTCCCTGCATGTGGCGTCGCCACCCAAGCACCTTAGTGGCGCCTTCTTTCCCACTCTGCCACTTGATTCCTTGTGTCACAACCCTCCAATAAATTCTTTTAACCCCTAACTCTCCTAGCTCCCTCTTCCCAAGCACTAAAACAAAATATTTAGCCCTAACCCAGGACTAACCCAGGGTCATGCCTAGACCCCAAACATACCAAACGATCACATAGACATATCTTCACATGCAAACACATACAAAATGCAGAGACCCAGATTTAAGGATGTTACATAAGCCTTGTAAAATCATTTAAACACATATTTTCTACTTCAACTTTGTGGTCTCGCACCACTATTCCGACTAAGCCCTAAATCGGGCTGTTACATTCATCATGTACGAACTTACCTCGGATGCTAAAATGGTAAATCGAGTCGATTAGTTGATAACTTTCGTTTTTCCCCGATCCTGATTCGAATTCCATTTTCTTGATCTAAATATATTCAAAATTAACTTATTCAATCATCTATTCATTCAATTTAATCCAAAACATGCTTTAAGGCATATGTATCTTTTTACCCCTAAACTTTCACATTTTTCACAATTTAGTCCTTATTGCATAAAATCACAAATTCATGCAATTTAGTCCAATTTCATGATTGTCGAATTTTGCTAGTGTCCATATTAGCCCATATTTCTAATTTATTTCACATTTTAGCCACACATTTCTCACATTTCACAATTTAGCCCCTAATATGCATTTTCATCAAAAATCACTTAACAAAACATGTAAAACTATCATCAAGCTTTCATATTTCAACATTAAACGTCAAAGAACACATAGATTCAACAATAGAAGCTCTCAAGATCTTTAACGATTTCGAAATTAAAGGTACGGGCTAGCTAGATTGAGCTGCAACGATTACAAAAACATAATAATCATTAAAAATCGAGTCAAAACGGACTTACAATTAGACCGTGCATTAGCTGAAACCTAACAAGCTTCAATTCTTTCTTTTTCCTTTGATATTCGGCCACCAAGGAAGAAGATTAACATACTTTTATGTTTTGTTATAATTTTATTGACTTAATTATATCAATTTACCTTTTTACCCTTAATGAATAAACATAGAAATTTATAATGCATGTCCATTAGTGTCCATTAACACAACCAATGGTATAATATTATCATAAGGACATTTAATTTAATTAATCATAGCAATTAAACACCTGTAACAAGTAGAATGCAACTTTTGCATTTTACGCGATTAAGTCCTTTTTATCAAATTGACCAACTAAACGAGAAAATTTCTTAACGAAATTTTCACACATACACTCAATCATGCTGTAAACATTTAAATAATAATAAAATAAATATTTTAACTTTGGATTTTTGGTCCCGGAACTATTGTTCCGATTTTGACTAAAAATAGACTGTTACAAGTGCAGGGTACAATGCTAAGGCTTATAGCATAGGCTAGGTAGCTTGAGATCTTGCTATAGAAAGAAGCAGGTCATTTTAGGTCTCTTCTGAGCAGTAGATTAAGTACGATTATGTTGAGGCATTACTAAAAGTAAGGGCAGATTCTTAGTAATCTGAACCTTCAAAATCGACATCGTAGACCTTCAATCTATTGCTACAATATCTTTTCCATAGCATTCTTAGTTATTTATTCGTTCGCATTTTATTCACATAAATATTCTTGTGATTTCCATTACATTTTTACTCTTTCTTTGCCTTAACATTTTCCAATATTAGTTAGTGTACATTTTGCACTTATCCTTATTATTTTAATTTACCACTGGGTACTTAAATAGTTTTTCCATAACATTAATCATTATCATAACTTGACCATTTCTATACCTAATTTGATCTCTATAGAGATGATCTCAATTATCACTTTATTACTTGATTTGACGTATATACTTGCACAATTCACATATCATATTCACACGTGACAAGTTTTTTGTGTCGTTGATGGGGATCAACCATTTGGTGTAATTTTGTTTGGTTATTTCGCTTAATTCCGTTAGTCTTATTCAACTTAGTTATATTTAATTTCTACAAGTTTGCCATTCGTATATGATAAGAGGTATTCTTACTAACAAAGAATATCCTTTTGACCTAGAGATCGAAAGAATTTTATGGAGAAGGTGGAAAGAACTGTGAAAATTGGCTAGGAACGGGAATGATACTGGCCTTAATGATAATTCGAATGGTCAAGATGCTAATCCTCCTTTTGGTAGGGTGATACCTGGTCTGAATTAAAATTTAAATGGTTAGGGTGCTAATTATAACACCCCTAACCTATATCCGTCGTCGGATAAAGGTTATGAGGTATTACCGATCAAATCAAAACCTTTAACCTTCATAGTTCATACAATATTAAATCATAATCAATCAACATCATTAAGTCCCTTAATAAGGTCTACGAGACCTTAAACATGCATTAAGAAGGGGTCGGGACTAAATCGAGCTCATACAAAATTTTTCCAAAACTTAACATTTTTCAAAGCTACGGGGGTCACACGCCCGTGTGGGTAGGCCGTGTGTCCAAGCTGTGGCAAAACAGAGCATAGATACTGACTTGTCCATACGGCTGAAGACACGCCCGTGTGCTTGACCCGTGGTCGACACTGACTTATTTCACATGATCAGTCACACGCCCATGTGTCCAGCCCGTGTACAAGTCTGACTTGTTTCAATTTGAAATCTTAACAGATACGGTTGAACCACACGTCTATGTGCTCGACCGTGTGCGGAAATATAGGCCATTTGCAAGGCCAATTTTCCACCCACACTTTGGGTCACACCTACAAGCAACAAACCATATAATTTCATACACCAAATGGCATCCAAACAAACTACACATGTCATATTTTAAACTCTTAACATCATCATTCATTTCCCTATACAACATCAACTCAATTTACCAATCCAAATTATCAATTTCACATCCAAATCATATAATTCATTCATCATTCAAACCATACCAAATCTAAACATGAAACATACCATTTACATTATACTAATTCATGCCATAATGATCATTCACATTGAACACACATACACATATTAACCATCCCTTTTACACATCCAAAGCATATGCCAAATTCATTAAACTATCCAGCCATATCACATGGCAAGATCTATACATCTCAAACATACCAAAATCACTAGCCTATACATGTCATATACCAAATATACAACTTCCAAAAGTACCAAATAGATAGCCGATAGTGTGATTGAGTCGCGATGATCCCCGAATCCGAGGTAGCTTTAATAACACTGTAAAATAGAGAAACACATCACACAGTAATCTTTAAAAGCTTAGTAAGTTCGACATATAATGCATTTTACTCAACAAATTGAATTCAATATTCAAAATAAACTATCATATAGATCAATTCACAATGGTATACAATCTCATTCATAGTCATAACTTACATAATCATCCATTTATCCATATTCGATATCATCAACCACATAGGTTCTGTACATACCTTTGCCAACACTTAATTAACAATCACTTTTGCTACTCAAATGCTCAATACCATAATTCATTCAACCTTCATTAATCATTTGATTTACTCACACAGCTAGTGCCAATTTCTTACCTGAAGCTTTAATATCAACGCACATTTAGTACCTTTACATTAAATCGAATTTAACTCCGTATCGCACACACAGTGCCAATCAATATAGTCAATGCTTTCTTTATTTCGCATACACAGTGCCGTTCACCACTGTATCCATTCTATTTCACACACTTAGTGCCACAAAACTCAAATCCACATATAGAATTACTAATTTATCAACCACATATATTCATTCATTACATAATATATGAACATGATTTAAACAATTCGTATTATACATGAACTTACCTCGGACGTAGAAATAACGAAACAAGTTTATCAATCAAGCACTTTGTCTTTGCCTCGATCTCGATCTGAATCTCTCTTTTCTTGATCTATATAATATTAAACTCAACTCATTCAATTACCAAATCATTCAATTTAATCCAAACACAAATATTTAGGGCATTTTACAAAATAGCCCTCACATTTTCACATTTCGACATTTAAGTCCCTATTTCATAAAATCACAAAATACACACAATTTCATCCTACCATGCTTAGGCCAAATCTTCCTCATGTTCATACAAGCCCACATATTCCATTTATTTCACACTTAGTCCTTCAATTTCTCATTTTCTCAATTTAGCCCATAATACTCAAATTCATCAAAAATCACTTTATAAAACATGTATATCAATCACCAATCTTGCATAATTCATCATCAAACATTACAAAACTCATGGATTCATCAATGGCTTAACTCACAATCATCATAAAATTCTAAAATTAAAGCATGGGCTTGATAATACACTTAGCAACGATTACAAAAACGTAGAAATTAAAAAAAAAGAGCTCAAAACTTACATTGATTGAACTATGCAATTGCCAAATGTTTCAAAGCCCTAACTCTTTCTTTTTCTTTCAATTTTCAGAAATGGAAGGTGATAATAGCCTTTAATTTATTTTGTTTTAATTACAATAACATTAGTATGCCATTTACCATTTTCCCTTAATTAAAACATTATATATTCTTTCATTTAATGGACATTTATGTCCATCTCCACTATGAAAGGTCTAATTACAACATAAGGACTTCTCATTTAAAAAGCCATGACAATTAAGCACTTTAACAATCAACACACAACTTTTGCATTTTATGCGATTAAGTCCTTTTTCGCAATTCGACACACAAACGATAAAATTTTCACACAGAACTTTCACACATACTTTATCACATACGGTCAATACAGAAAATAATATTAAAATATTTTTTTGACCTCAGATTAGTGGTCTCGAAACCACTATTATGACTAGGGTCTAAATCGAGCTGTTACAACTCTCCCCTCTTAAGGATTTTCGTCCCCAAATATCTTACCAGTGAGTAGATTTGGATATTACTCTCTCATAACATCTTCAGACTCCTACGTAGCCTATTCAAACCCGTGTTTGTGCCACAATACTTTTACTAAAGAAATTCTCTTATTTCTCAACTATTTGATCTGACGTGCCAAAACTCGAATCGGTTCTTCATTGTACGAAAGATCAGACTGAATCTCAACCTCAATAGGGGCAATCACATGCAATGTATCAGATCTGTACCATCGAAGAACCGATACGTGAAACACATTATGAATACTCTTTAGCTCAGATGGAAACAACAATCTATAAGCAACCGGCCTGATACGTTCAACAATCTCATATGACCTGATGAATCTCGGACTCAATTTACCTTTTCTGCCGAAATGAAGTATTTTCTTCCTTGGAGACACTTTCAAAAACAATTTATCACCGATCTCAAATTCAATATCTTTTCGTTTCAAGTTTGCATAAGACTTATGACGATCTGGTGCGGCTTCCAAACTGTCACAAATCATTTTCACTTTCTATTCAGTCGCTTTAATCAAATCAACCCCGTGAATCTTATTCTCACTAAGCTCAGTCCAATACAATGGAGTTCTGCATTTTTGACCCTAAAGAGCTTCATATGGTGCCATTTAAATGCTAGATTGAAAATGTAACACCCCCAAACCCGGCCCACGAGTCTTGACCGGATCTGGTTATGTCACTATGGAAAACATCGAAAAATATTTTTTTGATTTAAGGTAAAACATTAAAATTTGTCGTCTTTTGAAAAATCATGTCTATTTGAAATTGTAAGTGAAACTTTACTTTATAAAATGTCCGAATTTAAATCTTAATTATACTTACATAATTTGAACAAATCAGTTGCTTGAACAAAATCATCTTTCCAAAGTAATTAAATTTTTGTCCAACCTTAATTAAAAATAACACCAAAAATAATAAAAGAAAAGTAAGGCCCTTATTACAACCCAATATTAAAACAAAATACTTAATATTAAAAATTTCTCAAAATAATTAAAATAATCTCTTTTCTGCATGGGCCACCTTGTGTCCTCTCTCGAACCCGGTCCAATTCTACTCATCACCGAAATGGTTAATAAAATAGGGTGAGTCCACCGACTCGATGCATAATCACAACACATATTTCCACACGTATGGGCTTGGCCCACATTCATTCAATCCACGATCCATTCATGCACTCATGCATCACAGCCCAATCCTAAAATCCATCCAAACACCTACCTCGGCAGACTCCCTGCCCGAGGCCATGGCTAACCCACCGATCACAACTGAGTGATCCCACATATCTTACCTTGGCGGACTGCCGCACAAGGCCGTGGTGAGCCACCGATCACATCGTGATCCTACAAAGAATCCGTCTACGATGGTGCACTCACTATCAACCGCCGAGATGGGCACCAAGCCAACATCTCCCTTGATGATGCACACAAAGAACTCATCAAGCGCTAATGTAGCCCGGCTAACATTAGACCACGTACATCAATGTGTACACCCTCCTTCCTTGATCAACTCCGATCCACCTCCCATGCATGTATGTAAACATGTCAAATCATAGCATAAGAGTAGACATCACAAAGTTAATTAACGCATCATATATATCATAAATAATTAATCATGAAAGACTTACTCACCTGATATCCAATTACGCAAAATAAGCATTCACCACTTAAGCCGTTATAATCGGCTATCACACATCATACATACGTATAAATGTTAGCAAGCACATAACCAAGAAATAGTGTGATGATTACGCACCTTAATGAACCGACCTATTCTCGCAACTTTAACTAAAACTCCTCCGCCACACCCTTGACGAATCGAACTTAAGAGTCCTCCTTACCGCTCCTCCTTGCTGGCTACACATGAAAGAATTACCTCACTAAGACCACAAGAATATTCGGCCAACCTCAAACATTGAGACCACCTTTGGTTAACGAAACACCAAAAGAAATAAACCATAACGTAAACCTTACCCTTCACAAAGATTGCAAATGAAGCCCAACAAAATCTATCTTTGACATTCGGCCAAGGTGTTACCAATTAAAAGAAAAGAAGAACGGCACAAGGATGGGGTTTAGATTCGGCTATCAATAAAATAAAATCAAGGAAGGGAATAGGGGTTTCGGCGGAGGTTTGAGAAAGGAGAAAAGAAAGATGTGGGGGTGAGGGGAGAATTTCGGCTTGGAGAACAAAAGAAGAAAAAGAATTTCTTAAAAGGGTGCTCCCCTATTTAAAGCATTCGGTCAAGCTCCCACGTGAAGAAGCCAACATGCGCCACCACCACCCACTAATTCAATTTAATTTGAATTAGTTCAATTCAAAAACAATTTGAATTGTTCTACTATTATCCCACTTAATCTAATTAATAATAATCCATCACCACCATTATCTCTAATTTTAAACTAATTAAAATACTCCTACAATTATCCTATTATCTAAAATAAATAAAAAAATAAAACCCACCCTTATCACTCCAGTGAAATCAAGAAGACTAAACCACCCCCATGTGCCAGTCCACCTTCATGCAAATCAGCAAACAAAAAGAACAAAAATAAAACTCCAAACGCCCCTCTCCAGGTTCGAACCTTGGACCTGCTGCTGCACACCCTTCCTCCAACGCCCAGGCCACTCGGCCATATTGAATTTCATGTCATAAGGCCACACCATTTTATTTTAAACCCTTCCTACACCGGCCCATCACCAAACAACAAAAATAAATTTCCAAAATGCCGCTCCAGGCCCTCGAAACCGTGACCTCTCTCCCCTCCAGCGCCTAAGTGGCGCATGAGTGCCACTCTGCCAACCTGCCTTCCATGTCCATAAGCCCCCCAAATTTATTTATAAGGCCTTCCTAAGCCTAACGCCCAAAACCCAAAATAAAAACCACATTTGCTGCCGCTTGGACTCGAACCCAAGCCCTCAAGGCGCTACTTCCCCAAGCTCTTAAGCAGCACACGGAAGCCACTCTACCACTGCCTTCCTTTGTGCCAAAAATTACCAAAAATTACTAATAAGGCCTCCTTGGCCCAAATTCCTTTACACTAAAAATCCAATTTTTTCCAAAGTCTCCCCTTTTAATCCGAGCATTCTCAACACCTCTAAAACACGTCCAAGCATACCCAAAACCTACTAGAACTTGAATTATACCCAACATGCATAGCCCCCTAAACCGGTGGTGTTACAATTCTACCCTCCTTAAAATAATTTAGTCCTCGAAATTACTTATTACCGAACAATCATAACTCGCTATTCTACGCCTCTGCTGCAAGCACTCGATATTAAAGAGCTAACATACTTCTAGGCACTGATTCTAAGTTCATACTCAAAGTCCCAATACTTTACGAGCAACAAAACAAATAGTCACCAAAGCGAACAAAGCGGCAAAGAATATTCCGGGCATAAGAAACTTACCGGTGACTCATCCGGTACATTGTCATCATCTTTTCGACGAACCGCATAAATTAGACTGATCGCCTTGCCTCGGTGCCACCATTATCGCGCGGCCTAATGCTCCACGCGGCCTCGGCGAGAACCATTCTCTCCATGGTTCGGACCATGACCCTTTGTCGCTTGTTGACCATTTCTACCCCTGTTGCACATAACCTTGATCTTCCATCCGAGCCTTATTTGGATTACGGGGACAATCCTTAATCAGGTGAGACTTAGACTTACACACGAAGCATTCTCGATCCCGATTCCAAGACTCACCAACATGGTACCTTCCACACCCGCAGCACGGACGATCTCGATTTTACGAAGTGGCCTAGTCACACGGCGAGAATTTTCAACCCTCGGTCTTTTCGGAGACCCCGGATGGTTGGAAGATCCGAGAATTCCTCCTATCTCGGTTCTTTTCCTTATCTCGCATTACGCCTCACGAGTCCTTAATTCCTCGGCGACCTTCGCTTTTGACTAACACTGCGAACTCTCGTTCTCGATGAGGAGCTATCAACAGCCTCAAGTCATCCCTTAATCCGTCCTCAAACCGGACACATCGTTCATGTTCCGTAGCAACTACACCCCTAGCATATCGGCTTAGCCTTAGAAATTCCGCCTCGTATTCCGCTACGGGCTTGTTCCCTTGAACCAGCCCCAAAAATGCCTTCCTCTGAGCATCAATGTAGTGAGTTCCAACATACTTCTTCTAGTATGCCTTCTTGACATACTCCCAAGTGAGGTCCTCAGCTGTGACACTATCCCGAATTGTTAGCCACCATTGGTATGCCTCGTCGCGAAGGAGCGCTACCATTCCCTTCACTTTCTCCTCAGGAGTTAACTCGAGCTCATCCATAATCCGCTCGGTTGCTTCCAACCAATATTCGGTGTGCTGGGTGCCACACCAGACACGCCCCGAAACACCTCAGCTCCGTTAGCTCGAAGTCGCTCGGGTACAGACTTCCTAGCTCTCACGTTCCCACCTGCTCCAGCCACTAACTCCAAAACTCGCAAAGCATACGACTGCGACACAAAGATCTTCCGTCTCGAGCCTCTTTGCTCAACATTAATAGTCAGGGGTGGTGGAGGTGGTGGTACTTCATTATCTGATCCTTGACCCGATCTAACGGGCTCCGACCTGGTCATTCTTCCTCTACCTCTTCCACGACGACCACGTCCTCTAGAGCTCATTGTCTAACGTCGAGATCTGATTAAAAGTTTTATGCATTAGAAATTTGGTTCCACTATTTAACCACGAACATATTTTATGAAAGGAAGATTTTAAAAGTAGTTCTTTCGATCACACAAAGGTTCCGTTCAAGCTTACTACTCTAGTTCAGGAATCACATTCACACACACATTCATTCATCAATAAGAACACATTCATCACTAGAGGCACCTTCATTTCTCAATGAAGCCACATTCCTTCCTCAGTAGAGGCACATTCGGTGGTATCCACCACCCTCATTCACTATTCGGACCTTTCTGCCCGTTTCTACCCCAGGGGTATTTCCGTCATTTTCCTACCGGGTATTTTCGTAAATAATCAGAAAAATTTTGAAAGCCTTAATAAATCAGGATATTTTGATATTCCAAACTTTTAATGGTATTTTTGAAAAATTCTCAAATTAAAGGTATGACAAGATTTTAGAAACCAGGGGTATTTTGGTAATTTGTCAGTCAAGGGTAATTTTGAAAATTTCCAAAGTCAGGGTATTATTTTGAAATATGGGAGATTGGATTCTTTTGCATAGTAAGAAGATTTTATTAAACTTGGGGTTAAACCAGAAATTTTAAAAGTCAGGGGCATTTTAGTAATTTTCAACATAGGGTATTTTCAGTAAATTTCCTCAAACCAGGAGTATCTTGATATTCGAAAACTAAAGATTTTGGTATTTTGCAATGTAAAATCTTTTTAACAAAAGTTGAGGGTAGTGCGGTAATTTTACAATACATGGGTATTTTTGTAATTTTACCACTAGGGGCATTTTGGTAATTTTTGGAAATCAATGATACTTTAGAGAAATTTTCACAAGAATCTTTTACTACAAGAAAAGGAAATTTTAAGGATTTTAAAACTAGGAAGTTTATAAAGCTTGCACGGCTAGTCCTTTTTCGGGTTTTAATAATTGGTTTAGCTTTATGAACAAGTCCTCTTGGTTAAGGTGAACCGTAGCTACGCACTGGTAGGATTCAAGTAAAGAGGAGGTAAGTCGCTAGGATTGCTTAAATACCAAGCTCTTACTGAATTCCAATCCTCGACATGCGTACAGTGGTTGCCACACCTTAACACGGCGACTTACTTCACAGGTTTGTTTATGAATCCTTAAGTCTTATGCATATGTTTGAGTACACTAGCCCTAGGGTTCAACAGATCCTAGTTCCCTAATTTACGAGCCCAACTAAGCCCATATCAGTTTATAATATCAAACTACTTCAAGAGTCCGAAGTACTTACCTGGTGGACTCGGGTCGGAGGTACAGGTGCCATGCCAGAATAACCTGAAAGATAATTCATAAAACCCACATTTTTGAAAAGCCCATTTTGAAAATGTTTTTGGGCCCAAAACCCTCAAAGCTGAGTTTTGAACTGGGCTCTGATACCAAACTGTAACACCCCCAAACCCGGCCCACGAGTCTTGACCGGATCTGGTTATGTCACTATGGAAAACATCGAAAAATATTTTTTTGATTTAAGGTAAAACATTAAAATTTGTCGTCTTTTGAAAAATCATGTCTATTTGAAATTGTAAGTGAAACTTTACTTTATAAAATGTCTGAATTTAAATCTTAATTATACTTACATAATTTGAACAAATCAGTTGCTTGAACAAAATCATCTTTCCAAAGTAATTAAATTTTTGTCCAACCATAATTAAAAATAACACCAAAAATAATAAAAGAAAAGTAAGGCCCTTATTACAACCCAATATTAAAACAAAATACTTAATATTAAAAATTTCTCAAAATAATTAAAATAATCTCTTTCTGCATGGGCCACCTTGTGTCCTCTCCGAACCCGGTCCAATTCTACTCATCACGAAATGGTTAATAAAATAGGGTGAGTCCACCGACTCGATGCATAATCACAACACATATTTCCACACGTATGGGCTTGGCCCACATTCATTCAATCCACGATCCATTCATGCACTCATGCATCACAGCCCAATCCTAAAATCCATCCAAACACCTACCTCGGCAGACTCCCTGCCCGAGGCCGTGGCTAACCCACCGATCACAACCGAGTGATCCCACATATCTTACCCGCGCGGACTGCTTTGCACAAGGCCGTGGGTGAGCCACCGATCACATCGTAATCCCTACGAGAATCCGTCTACGGTGATGCACTCAGCTATCAACCGCCGAGATGGGCACCAAGCCAACATCTCCCTTGATGATGCACACAGCAACTCATCAAGCGCTAATGTAGCCCGAAGCTAACATTAGACCACGTACATTAATGTGTACACCCCTCCTTCCTTGATCAACTCCGATCCACCTCCCATGCATGTATGTAAACATGTCAAATCATAGCATAAGAGTAGACATCACAAAGTTAATTAACGCATCATATATATCATAAATAATTAATCATGAAAGACTTACTCACCTGATATCTAATTACGCAAAATAAGCATTCACCACTTAAGCCGTTATAATCGGCTATCACACATCATGCATACGTATAAATGTTAGCAAGCACATAACCAAGAAATAGTGCGATGATTACGCACCTTAATGAACCGACCTATTCTCGCAACTTTAACTAAAACTCCTCTGCCACACCCTTGACGAATCGAACTTAAGAGTCCTCCTTACCGCTCCTCCTTGCTGGCTACACATGAAAGAATTACCTCACTAAGACCACAAGAATATTCGGCCAACCTCAAACATTGAGACCACCTTTGGTTAACGAAACACCAAAAGAAATAAACCATAACGTAAACCTTACCCTTCACAAAGATTGCAAATGAAGCCCAACAAAATCTATCTTGACATTCGCCAAGGTGTTACCAATTAAAAGAAAAGAAGCACGGCACAAGGATGGGGTTTAGATTCGGCTATCAATAAAATAAAATCAAGGAAGGGAATAGGGGTTTCGGCAGAGGTTTGAGAAAGGAGAAAGAAAAGATGTGGGGTGAGGGGAGAATTTCAACTTGGAGAACAAAAGAAGAAAAAGAATTTCTTAAAGGGTGCTCCCCTATTTAAAGCATTCGGTCAAGCTCCCACGTGAAGAAGCCAACATGCTGCCACCACCCACTAATTCAATTTAATTTGAATTAGTTCAATTCAAAAACAATTTGAATTGTTCTACTATTATCCCACTTAATCTAATTAATAATAATAATCCATCAGCCACCATTATCTCTAATTTTAAACTAATTAAAATACTCCTACAATTATCCTATTATCTAAAATAAATAAAAAATAAAACCCACCCTTATCACTCCAATTAGAAATCGAGAAGACTAAACCACCCCCATGTGCCGTCCACCTTCATGCAAATCAGCTGCAAAAAGAACAAAAATAAAACTCCAAACGCCCCTCTCCAGGTTCGAACCTTGGACCTGCTGCTGCACACCCTTCCTCCAACGCCCAGGCCACTCGGCCATATTGAATTTCATGTCATAAGGCCACACCATTTTATTTTAAACCCTTCCTACACCAGCCCATCACCAAACAACAAAAATAAATTTCCAAAATGCCGCTCCAGGCCCTCGAAACCGTGACCTCTCTCCCCTCCAGTGCCTAAGTGGCGCATGAGTGCCACTCTGCAAACCTGCCTTCCATGTTCATAAGCCCCCCAAATTTATTTATAAGGCCTTCCTAAGCCTAACGCCCAAAACCCAAAACAAAAACCACATTCTTTGCCGCTTGGACTCGAACCCAAGCCCTCAGGCGCTACTTCCCCAAGCTCTTAAGCAAAGACACGGAAGCCACTCTACCACTCGCCTTCCTTTGTGTGCAAAAATTACCAAAATTACTAATAAGGCCTCCCTTGGCCCAATTCCCTTTTTACACTAAAAATCCAATTTTTTTTCCAAAGTCTCCCCTTTTAATCCGAGCATTCTCAACACCTCTAAAACACGTCCAAGCATACCCAAAACCTACTAGAACTTGAATTATACCCAACATGCATAGCCCCTAAACCAGGGTGTTACAGAAAACTATTATTGTACGCGAATTCAACCAATGGCAAATGATTTTCACATGTACTTTCAAACTCAAGAATGCACATCTCAACATATCCTCGAGAATCTGAATGATCCGCTCGGATTGACCATCCATTTGCGATGAAATGTAGTACTGAAATGCAGCTTCGTACCTAACGCCTCTTGCAGTTTCTACCAAAATCGCGAAGTAAATCTCGGATCTCTGTCAGACAAAATAGATAATGGTACTCCGTGTAATCTCACAATCTCAAAAATATACAATTCAACTAACTTATCAAGCGAATAATCCGTTCTCACTGAAACAAAATGAGCTAATTTCGTTAATCTGTCAACTATGACCCATATCGCATTTTTCTTTTCAGAGATAAAGGCAACCCTGACACAAAGTCCATTGCGATTCTCACCCATTTCCACTTAGGAATCATGATTGGTTGTAACAAATCGGATGGAACCTGATGTTCAGATTTGACTTGCTGACAAACTAAACATCTCAAAACAAACTCTAAGATATCCCATTTCATACCATGCACCAATAAAACTGTTTTAGATCATTATACATTTTTATACTTCCCGGATGAACAGACAAACGACTATTATGAGCCTTGCTCAAAATCAACTAAATCACTTGTAAATTTCTCAGAGTACAAATCCGATCTCAGAATCTCAAGCAACCATCATTATCAATTCAAAATCCTGAATCAGAATTCAAACCACATTGAGTTTGTTTTGCAATTATCTCATCATCACTTTTTGTGCATCATAAATCTGACGTGTAAACATTGGCCATATTTTCAATTCAGCCAAAACTGAACCATCATCATACAGATCTTTCTGAATACCCATTGCTCGCAAAGCAAATAAAGACCTTCGGCTCAAAGTGTCAGCAACCACGTTAGCTTTTCCCGGATAATAGTCAATTACTAATTCATAGTCTTTTGGTAATTCTAACCATCTCTGCTGTCTCAAATTCAATTATTTTTGAGTAATCAAATACTTCAAACTCTTGTGATCAGTATAAATGTGACACTTCTTACCAAATAAATAATGATGCCAAATCTTCAATGCATTTTATGTGATTAAGTCCTTTTTCGTAATTCGACACACAAACGATAAAATTTTCACATCGAATTTTCACACATACTCTATCACATACTGTAAACAAAGAAAATAATATTAAAATATTTTTTTGACCTCAAATTTGTGGTCTCAAAACCACTATTCTAACTAGGGTCTAAACTGTCTGTTACACTAATCCTCATGTTTGTAGGGCAATAGATGATTAAGATTGACCAATCTGAGAGCATGTTGTACCAATTTTGGATTACCTGAATCCAGGGATAGTCAGACCACCAATACAAGCTCAACAGTTTGAGTTGAAACCGATAATGTTTCAGATGTTACAAACAGTAGGACAGTTTGGTGGACTACCCACTGAAGATCCAAGACTACATTTATGACTTATTCTAGAGGTTTGTGACTCATTTAGGCAATAGGTGTTCCGAAAGATGCTCTACAACTTAAATTATTTCCATATTCTTTAAGAGATCATGCGAGAGCATGGCTAAATGCTTTGCTGTCAAGAATAATAGCATCACAAAATGATCTTTTCCAAAGTTTTTACTATAGTATAATTGATGCGATCCTAGCCAGGGAAGATGCTGCCAATCCCATAGAGCTGTCCCAAGGTCCTATTACTCGGTCATGTTCTAAGAAGTTCCAAGAAGCCCTTGCAAGTTATATTGATCGGGCATGGGGAGAGGAAGTGGCCGGACTCATTGATCACTCTTGGGCCAGCTCACCAAGTGTAGTTTGCAACCTCTTGCAAGCTGACCTAGCTCGACCCAGCTCAATTGAGCTCAATTTGACTTGATTCTAGCTCATTGAGCATGATTTTATTTCATTTTATTTTATGCGTTTTAATCTACTAGAATAAACTTTGCTATTTAATTAAGTTAGTTAATATAGTTAAGTTCAGCTCAAATAATTAGTTGCATTTTAATGTGTCAAAGTTCTAGACATTTTAATTCAGTTTAAATGTATCTTAGTTAATACATAATTATTAGCTATTTTAATGTGTTAAGTCTAGGACAAATTTATTTCGTGTAGCTATTTAATATATCCAGCCAAATTTAATTAATTAAAATTTTCCTATTTGCAATCGACTTTATGATGTCTTAAGCTGATTTAATTTTCTTCATTAAAATTGTTTTTAGGAACATGTATGGGATGGCATGAACGTGGACGACAGATGACTAATATGGCCGTACCTTTTTGTGGACACCAATGGCCAAAAGAGCTGATGCTTGCTTTCTTGCAAGTTGACCATCCAGCTCTCCAAAGCAGCTTGAAAGTTTGCACATTGCTGGAAATCCTTTTCACATGGAATGGCCATTTGGTTATGTGTATTCACACTTAAAGGTCTGCTCATATTCGGCCTTTCACACCTATTGGTCATTGAAGTACTCAAGAAGCTATTAAACTACTCAAGGCTGTTCAGCTAATCAAAGCAGCACAATTAAGCTTGTTCTTCCCTCTTGGGTGAACCTAAAGTGACTAATCAGCTCAACACTTAATTCCACCAGCTTGGGAGCTTCAAAGGACGTCCTAGGAAACTTCAAGGAAATTTCAGTTTCCTTAAGTTGTTATTTACTGCCCATTCAGCTCACTAAAATGCCTATTTGGCTAGCTCATCTAATGGCTATAAATATTTAGCTCATTTCATTTTGTACGGACTTTTGATCATTTGATGAACTATTTTGTTCTTGTGAGAATTCAATTCTCTTTGTTCTCTTTAGGACTGGACTGACTTATCAAGCTTAGCCTTGTGGCGTCAATTCCTTCCTTGTTTCTGAACTTATCACTTCCGAGTGTGGCATTTGAATATACCTTTGGTTCCTATTTTGCTTAATAGCGGGTCAAGGTTCCCTTATCAATTTTCCAAAACCGAATCACCTAAGAGCTATATAAGACACGGATAAACAATTCTCTTATTGTTGGTTCTATCTTAGCCCTTAGCCGATGGTTGTTTGACAACTGTGGATCCACCAATGGCTTTTTAAGCCTATTATACGATTAGCATCTTTGCTGCAACATTTGGTAGTACTGCAACTGGGCTACCCTTGATGTGTATCAGATGGGTGGGTCGATTTAGAAATCCCCACAGATGTGTTTCGGCGGGATGGAGATAATGTGTACCGGATGGATTATTTGGGGAGGGTTTGCACAGCATTGCATGTATGATATTGTTATGTTAGTAATATGATATGTATGCTATTTGTTTGACGAGGGTCGTACACACTAAGTTTTCGAAAACTCACTCCCTCTATTATTTTTCTCAGGTAATCCTCAGTAGGCAGTTCCACGGATGGAGGGACTCAGAGGTGGCCAACTAGCAAGACGATTAGACTGGTTTTTTCTAAATGTCTAAATTCTAGATTTTAAGTTATTTACTTTTTTTGGATTGTAATAAGGTTTCCCTCTAGTTATTATTCCATTACTTCCACTATGCATTGTAATTTTGAAACAGAACCTGGATTTATTTCTTTTAAGCGAATTTCAAGTTTTTGAAAATAATTGTGTTTTAAGATCGAGCTTCCGCTGTCAAAGGAAATTTTTACATAGTAATAAGGAAATGGTTCTTAGCTACACCTTGTTTTGAAAGCAAACTGTGTTTTACTTAACTTTTCTCTAGAAGGGTTTTCAATGAAAAGAAGGTTTTCGCTAAAACACTTCAATGTGATACACCGGATTCGGGCTTAACTTCTAGGCCGGGTTTGGGGTGTTAAAGCTTCAAGAGTGATTTCTATTTAAATTGTGACCTGAGTGAGTATGCTTCATTGTGATTATCAAGTCAAAAATTTTGTGGCATGCTAAATCCCTTAATATGCTAAATATTATATTAAAAAAAACACAAATGTAAATGGTTTATTGTAACGCCCCAAAATTTCTAATGTTTGTTTCTGTATAATTTTAACACAATTGTGTATTTGCTTCAGTGGTTAAGTGTTCTGGGTGTGTGGGAGAGGTCCTAAGTTCAAACCCTAGCTTTAGCAAATTTTTCTTCTTTTTGGAATTAAGCCTTCTCCTTGATCAGCGAGCTTATATTAATTGCCTATAATTTCATATCAGAATGAGCTTGCTGGTTCGAGTGGTAAGGGAGTTTGTGTTTTGTGTGGAGGTCCTATGTTCGAATCCCTGCATTGGCGAGGTTGATAATTTTGCTCAATTTTGTGTAAATATTTCGGTGGAGCTGGGTTTCTGCGAGAGTTATGAGTAGTGGGGGATTGTGGGAGTAAATTAAGGGATTGTAGAGATTGGGGACTATTTTTCTCTGTTCAAAATTTTTCTTTCATCCAAAGAAGAATCTGACGTCAAAATTTTTTCTGTTTTTCTTTTTCTAACATGAACCCTTCTTGGCTTTTCTTTTTCGTCATGGGTGGAAATTCCCTTTTGTTCTTCGTGCTGTTCTCGTGTTTTTCGTGCTTGCCGTGGGGTTTAGGTAAGGGGGTCACTTTCGTTTTGATTTTCGGTAACTGTTGGATATACCTTCCATTGTAATGTGATTTCGACACGGTTAGAGGTTTGATTCTTGGAGTATTCTAGTGTAGGTGAAGGTAGTGGAGAAGGAAACTCATTTTGACAATTTAACCGTGTTAATATCTGTGCTAGTTGCCGGTAAGTTTCTTCCGCTATTTTGGGTTTTGTAGTTACTCATAAGTTGGTGGATTGGTGACCAATGGAATTCTGTTTTTTAGTTTCAGAGGGCTCGTGGCTACTATAGCGTCTTAAACGAACCAGGTGTGTACCCAAAATACAGAAAAATGGGATTCGACGAAGGCCAAAATTACAATCTATCGACGCCACACGTACATGTGGTAGGCCGTGTGCGATGACACAGTCGTGTGGTTGACAAGCCCAGGCCGTACGCAAGATACGGTGGTGTGATGGCTGGGGTGTAGTCGTGTGAGCCACACAGGGTTGGCCAAATTGGGAATGTGGGCCGCATGGGCATGTGGGCCCACACGAGCATGCCACACGGGGTAGGCCAAATTGGGAATGTGGGCCACATTGGCATGTGGGCCCACATAGGCGTGTGGTATCTGGGCTAGCCGTGTGATGCACACGGGCAAGGCCAATCTAGGCATGTTGGCCACACGGGTGTCTGGGCCCGCACAGGCGGGCCATACGGGCGTCTGGGCCATGTAACACCCCTTACTCGTATTCGACACTGGAATAGGGCACGAGGCATTACTGGAACACATACTCTTGTAAACGTATTAAACTGAGTCATAAAATTTCATCCGAATTAGTAATTTTCAAAATTTTATCTTTGAGTCCCTAAATAGGTTATACGAGGCCCAATATAGACCTTAGAAGTAGTCCGGGACTAAACTGAGAACTTTTGAAAGCACTGAAAATTTTCTTGAAAAACAGGGGCACACGCTCGTGTCTGAGGCCATGTCCTTTATACAGCCGAGATACACGCCCATGTGTTAGGCCATGTGGCATTTTGAATTTCAAAATCAAGTGCAGACTTCACACACCCTAGGCAAATGGTCGTGTGGCTGCCCGTGTTGCCTCAAGTAAGGCTATTTACCAAGCCCTTTGCCACCCCAAAAACACTTATGCATTTATACAAATTTATCATCACACAACATGATATTATTAAGCATTCAAACATCCACACTAAGACATCCACATATCATTTACAAACCACATTCATCATGCATAATCACACACACACACTTAACCATTCACATGCAAGCATACACATCCTTGAAATGCATCATCATAGACTTATAACATAACAAATATTGGCCACATTAAATGGCCTTATACAACAATAACCTTCAAGTAGCATAGGCCAGCATTCTAGGCCAACTCATAATAACATATACACATAATCAAGTCCTATACATGCCATAGACTTAAAAATATTTGAAGATTGTTGATACAATACCAATCAATAACTTGTTAGTGTGATAGAATCTCCGACGACCTCCAACTCGAGCTAGCATCTGTGACACTATAGGAAAAAAGAAAGGAAGGAGGTAAGCATTATAGCTTAGTAAGTAGGTATGGAAATAATAAGTGATTTATTAGCAGGCTTTTATAAATCTTCACAATATGTTCTCAAGATAATACAATCATAATTGCACATAGTTCCACTTTTTATTCATGTTCATCTCAAGCTATCTACTCGAATCACAGCCACTAAATTATTTATATCTTGATCTACGTAACTTTAAATTAAGATCAGCTAATTTTTCCTGAAACTAGACTTATATATCTTCTTACCATAAAATTTTCAGAATTTTTAGTTCAGCCAATGAGTACAGTTTATTCTTTAAAGTCTCCACTATTCTATTGTCTGATAGTTTCGACCCTTCTTCACTAAAAAATAATTATCTCTTCATACGTGATTTAGATGATGTTCCCGTTTGATTTTGTTGAAAATACACTCACTAATAAATTTAATAATATAAATTATAAACCATAATTATTTTTATAAAATTTTTAGTGATTTTTCAAAGTCAAAATAGGGGATTCTGACATCATTCTAAAACTATCTCATCAAAATCTGAATATCACAGAATATGAAATTATTTTGTTTACATAGTTTCTTTTATGTGAAAAAAGACTCATTCATATTTAATTTCATATCTTATACAATCTCTAATTCAATTTCCACCATTTTCGATGATTTTTCAAAGTCACACAACTGTTGCTGTCCAAAACTATTTTATTGCTAAATTTACTCTTTCATAATTTAACTTACTCCATTTCATCTTACCGAAGGTTTGATCAAATATCGACCACATTGTTCATAAAGTTTCACACTTATTCATCACATAATCATATTCAATTACACTTAGTCATTACATGATCACATGTATTTTCACTTAGTCAATTTCCCATTGAACTCATCGGAATAATAACAGATACACGGTGGCCTGCACATAGTACCACCCTTGTAGCCGAAGCTATCTGGTGCACATAGTATCCTGCACTTAGTACTACACATGTGACCAAAACCATCACTTACACATAGTGGCTTGCACTTAGTACCACACATGTGATCGAAGCTATTGGGTACGCATAGTAGCCTGCACTTAGTACTATATATGCGACCTATCCGTCTGGTACACGTAATAGCCTGCACTTAGTACTACACACGTGACCTAAAACCATATCGTAGCTCTCTTTTACACATAATGGCCTACACTTAGTACCACACATGTGACCTAGCTACCTCATTCGTATCCTTTCTATTCCGACGGTTCAACCGAAAATTCTCACTTTTCAACATTTTACCAATTCATCCATAATCAATCACAATTCATAATTTACATCAAATAATTTCTCCATATTCAACCATATCTCATATAATATAACAAATTATTAAAACATAAATAAAAACGTTGTATTATTCACATACAAACTTACCTCGAAGCACAATCGGTAAAATTGTTTTTCCCCCGTTCAAAGTCTGAGTCTCGTTTTCCTTGATCTATAACAACACATTTAACTCATTTATTCATCCTGCTACTCAAATTAGCCTAACTTCACATTTTGGCAAAACTTATATTTTTCCCCTAAACTTTGTCATATTTACAATTTTGCCCCTAGGATCGTAAAATGATTTTTATTCAATTTACTTGTATTTTAAGCCTATCCAAACCATTTTCACTACTATAGTAGCCCACAATTTTCACTAGTTCACACTTTTATGACAAATTTCATAACTTTTACAAATTAGTCATTTTAGGCATTTTTATCGAAAATCACTTAGTAAAAGTTGTTTCTTTAACCATAAACATGCATTTTCTATCATTAAACACAAAACTACACACATATTCATCATGGATCATAACCCTAGACTTAACCATATCTCAAGTTAGTGGTAGAAATAGATAGATCTTGTTACGAGGATTTCAAAAACGTAAAACTCATTAAAAACGGGGCAAGAACGGACTTACAATCGAGCTTAGAAGCTTGAAAACCCCTATCCATGGTTTCCCCTTGTAAAATTTGGCCATGGGGTTGAAGATGGACAAAAATTGGCTTTTAATTTTGTTTATAATTCATTTTAATTACTAAATGACAAAAATGCCCATAACTTAAAAAATTCTATTTCACATATTTCATGTCAATTTTTGTCCAAAAAATTAAACAATGGTCTAATTATCATTTAAGGACCTCAAATTTAAAATTTCATAACAATTGGACACCTCTAACATGTAGAACTCAACGTTTTCACTTTTTACAATTTAGTCCTTTTGACAAAATTGAGTGCCCAAACGTCAAAATTTTCGAACAAAATTTTCAAGAAGTTACTTCATGAAATTGTAGACCATAAAAATGTAATAAAAATAAAATTTTCCTCGTCAGATTTGTGGTCCCGAAACCAGTGTTCCGACTCGGCCCAAAATCAGGCTGTTACAGGCCCATTACACTAAGATTTTCCGTAGGGTCGCACGGGTCATCCTAATCGACTGTGGTCCTATAGTAGGGTCGGTAAATTCTATCTAACCCTAAAATCAAGTGATCTGTTAGACTGAAATATGGATATGAGCATGCCTATGTTTGTAAATCTATTATCTGTTACAAAAGCATGTTAAGTATGATATCTATGTTATGTTATCTGATATTGGTGATGGGTTGATATATATTGGAGGAAGTATTCTGAAAGGCACTTGTGCCTATTATCTGGTGATATGTATGTTATGTTATGGCTGCATTATATCTGTTATGAGCTGCATCAGTACAATATGGTGTGTAAGGCTAGGTGGGTGTTTTAAACCCCACATGGTGTGTACGGATGGAAGGAGATGGTGTATAGAGGGTGGGGGTAGGATATCAAATTTTTGATTCTGATATGCACATCTGTATCTATATCTGTATATGTAATAGGCTTAGGCCCAAAATAGTATCTGATTGATTTTGATATTCTATTTGTGTGCACGCTTAGTTTTGTGGGGTTACACACTGAGTTTACGTAAACTCACTTTTTGTTGTTTATTCTATACAGGTAACCCTCAGTCTTAGGCAGATTGGTGCTGCGGAGTCCCTCGGTGACCCCATGTTCGAACTGGTTATAGTTATAACTAAATTTTTATGCACTGGTTTATTATGGATTTATTTTGTGTAATTTGGACTTTACGGACTATTTTATTTTAATTTGAGATAGACTGCGATTTTTATGATTTTATAACTGTGAAAAGTGTTACAAGTCATATTTTTACGAAAAACAAGGGTTTTTCTAAAATCTTCAATGGTTTTCTAAACACAGCGTACTTGTTCTAAAGCTTTCGTTACGAATACGTTGTACCTCTAAACAGTTAAAAGATTGGGAGTTTTGAAATGGAAAATAGTGACAAAGTATGGTTTAACTTAACGGCAACGAGTTTCAACCCCATTTCATGTGACACATTCGGATACGACCATAACGCCTAGGCCAAGTTTGGGGTGTTACATTTAGTGGTATCAGAGCCAGGTTACAAAACTCAGCTATGAATTTTGGGTTCCAAAATCTTGTTTACTATAGGTATTCGGTTTGAAAATGATTTGACTAAAAGAAGCAAGTATGTGGCTCACCGAGTTTTTGGCGCCGATTCTGTAAGTATTTTTGTACTTAGTTCAAACTGTTCTGAAATACCATAGTTAGTATTTAGTTCAAACTGTTCTGAAATACTATAGTTAGTACCTTTTGAAAGTGTACTGAACTAGTTAGAAGACTGAATTTTTTTTAAACGATTCTAAACTTAAATACTTGTCACATAAAATATCTGATAATAAATATTGAATTGATACATAAAACTCTTAATGTAGATAAACTCGAATTAGACAATAAGTGCACGAGGTATTTGTGGACGTGGTACTTGAGGTCAAGGTGGAGGCCGTAGGGGGCTCGAGCTGAGTCATCTTCTCTAGGCAACATGCCAAATCTGGATACTAGTGAGACACCTGTGTCACCTACTACTGAGACTGGGTCTCAATGTCATTCGGCTGGGGATGACGCACTGTCTTAATCCATGTTGAGGATATTAGAGAGGGTCGCTGGGCATAATTTTGAATTTGCGGGCCGAGGGTAGGTAATTAAGCGACTTCGGTCTAATGGAGCTGAGTTATTTAGAAGTGTCACAGAAGTCGCCCCTCATGTGGCTAAGTATTGGTTGGAGACTACTGAGAGAATTATAGATGATTTGGACTGTACACCTGAGCAGAAACTAAAAAGTGCAGTCTCCTTGCTTCGTGACGAAGAATATCAGTGGTGGATAACGATTAAGGAGGGCGCTCAGCCTGATCGTCTGACTTGGGACTTCTTTAAGATTACTTTCCAGAGCAAGTATGTGGGAGCGAGCTATATAGATTCTCGTGGGCGTGAGTTCTTGAACCTCACGCAAGGTGACCGATCTGTGGTCGAGTATGAGGCTGAGTTTCTAAGGTTGAGCCATTATGCTCGAGGTATGGTGGCATCGAAATATGAGAGGTGTGTTTATTTTGAGGATGTGCTGAGAGATAATCTAAGGGTTTTGATTGCTCCACAGAGGGAGTGTGAGTTTTCTGTTCTGGTGGAGAAGGCGAAGATCATCGAGGATGCTAAGCGAATGGAGCGCCAGAATAGAGATAGGGAGAGAGGTAAGAATAAAAGGGGTTCAGAGCCCTGGAGTTCTATGCAGAGGCCTGAGAAAAAGGCCAGATATGATGGGCTAGTTAGAGTGGAAGATCTTGTTGCTTCAGTTGGGTTACAGCCTTGTGGTGATTATGGTAGGTGCCGTCCGGGCAAGTGTTGGAGGAGGATTGGGGCTTGCTTGAGGTGTGGGTCTCTTGAGCATCGTATTAGAGAGTGTCCACAGCGGGCAGATCAAATGCAAGCTTCAGCTCTGAATACTGTATAGCCTTAGAGAGTAGTTTAGAACCTACCTAAGGGCCATGGTCAGGTTAGGGGTGGTAATGGTATGGGCCGAGGAAAGAGAGCGTCAGGTAGAGGTGCTGGTCAAACTGAGGCGAGATAGCCTACTTTGGTGTATTCTGCACGTCGTCGAGAGGATAGAGATGCTCCTAACGTCATCACCGATACATTTTTTATATTTGATATACCTTACTTGGCTTTGATAGACATAGGGTCTACCCACTCTTACATATCTAGTTCAATATCTGAGACTTTGGGGATTTCTGTGGAGAGCACTACTAGTGAAGTTACTGTACTGAGTCTGCTGGGGCACTGTGTTCGGGTTAGTAAACTCTATAAGAATGTTCCATTGGAGGTACAAGGGATTGTTTTTCTGGCTCATCTAATAGAGCTTTCGTTTGGGGAGTTCAACCTAATTCTTGGTATGGATTGGTTGGTGGAGCACCGGGTTAGTTTGGACTTCATGATTAAGAGGGTTTTTTTGAGTACTGAGGATGATAAGGAGGTGGTGATGATTGGCAAGTGTCGAGATTATCTATCCATTGTGATCTCCGCTCTTGTGGCTGAGAAACTAGTCCGAAAAGGGTGTGAGGTGTACTTGGCCTACGTAAGTGTTTTTGATTCTAAAGACTCTTCTGTTTGGAATATCAGAACAATAAAGGATTTTCTTAATAAGGAAATAGGCTTAAACACAAAGGATGCAAGATAGTTAAGGAAGTGGATAGATAAAATCGACTAAGGCCAAAGAAAGTACCAACAATAAAAAGTATTGTTGACCCAAATCTTAATAAGGAACTTATATGATTTCGGTTTAGGAAATGGTAGTTGAACCTTGACCCGGTATCAAATGTGATAGGAACCAAAGGTATATGAACACCACACCAAAAGTTATAAGTTCGGTTTTACAAAGGAAAGAATGATGCCACAAGACAACTTGATAAGTCAATTCAGTCCCGAAAAGAACAAGGAGAATTGGAAATCTCACAAGTTTCAAATTAAGCATAAAATTGGCCAAAAGTCCTTCAAACAAGCTGACTACAAAATATTTATAGCCTAGGAAGAGCCCAGTCGAATAATCACAATTAATCAGCTCAAATAAGTTAATAATAAGCAGAAATAAACTTAGTTACTAAGTTCAAGCCTTTACAGGCTTCTAAGTGTAGGGGATGACAATGGATAGCAACTTTAATGTTCCAATTCAGCTGATTAAATGAGCTAATTACTTAGGCTAGAAGAGTTCAATGATTGAGCAGCTAAATAACATCAATTCTCTTCATTAAATCAGCCTTGGGCAGCCAAATGAACAGTAACAACATTTAGTGACATTTTGGACACACGAACAACCCTTGAATGTGAACTTGTGGATGCAACCAGTCACAAGTGTTAAAGGTTGATTTTGAACAACCACCAAGTGTGAAAAGGATTTGTGAGTTGAATGGCCATGTGTGAACACTCCTTTGTCCATTGCTATGCACGAATAGCCCCTTGGGGAAGAGGAATGAGCTACCGAACTAATTGGTGCATTAAAGTTTGAAATATCTGATGACTCAGAAAGATTTGAACTTGTGTCAAAGAAGATGGTTAGAGCTGTTAAAAGATTACGAACTCGTGATAGATTATCATTCGGGTAAAGCGAATGTTGTTGCTGATGCTTTGAGTAGAAAATTATTGTTTGCACTATATGCTCAGAATGCCTAGTTAGATTTGATTGATGATGGTTCTGTGATAGCTGAATTAAAAGCAAAACCGTTGTTTTTACAACAGATATGTGATACTTAGAAATCTGATAATGAATTGCTAGCGAAACGAGCTCAGTATGAAGTGAATTTTGAATCTGAATTTCAAATTGTTGATGATTGTTTGAGATTCCGAGATCGTATCTATGTTCCGAGAAATCCAGAGTTGATTCAGTTGATATTGAGTGAAGCTCATAATAATAGTCTATCTGTTTATCTAGGAAGTACTAAAATGTATCATGATTTGAAACGACACTATTGGTGGTTTGGTATGAAACGGGACATTTATGAATTTGTTTCAAAATGTTTAATTTGTCAACAAGTGACAGCTGAACATTAAGTTCCGTCTGAGTTGCTACAACTGATTCTGATTTCTGAGTGGAAATGGGATAAAGTGACAATGGACTTTGTTTCTGGTTTGCCTCAGACTCCGAGAAAGAAAGATATGATTTGGGTCATAGTTGATTGATTGACGAAATTTGCCCGTTTTATTCCAGTAAGATCTGATTATCCACTTGACAAATTAGCCGAGATTTATATTTCTGAGATTTTAAGATTGCATGGGGTGCCACTATCCATTATGTCAGATAGAGATCCGAGTTTCACATTACGATTTTGGAAGAAATTGCAGGAAGCTTTGGGCACGAGATTACACTTTAGTACAGCTTTTCATCCGCAAACAGATGGTCAGTCTGAACGAATTATTCAGATTTTGGAAGACATGTTAAGATGCAGTATACTTGAGTTTCATGGGGTTCGTGGGAACAGTATCTGCCTTTGATTGAATTTGCAGACAACAATAGTTTTCAGTCAAGCATCAAAATGGCACCATATGAAGCTTTGTATGGACGTAAATGTCGTACACCTCTGTATTGGACTGAACTTAGTGAAAATAAGCTTCACCGGGTCAATTTGATAAAAGACTCAGAACAGAAAGTGAAACTGATCCGAGATTATTTAAAAGCAGCATCTGATCGTCAGAAGTCTTATGCAAACTTGAAACAAAAAGATATAGAATTTGAGATCGGTGACAAAGTATTTTTGAAAGTATCTCCATGGAAGAAAGTGCTTCGATTCGGACGTAAAGGCAAATTAAGTCCGAGGGTCATAGGACCGTATGAGATCATTGAACATGTCGGGCTTGTTGCATATAGATTAAAGTTGCCCTCTTAGCTAGAAAAGATACACAATGTATTTCATGTTTCAATGCTTCGTAGATATCAATCCGATCCGTCACATGTAATTGCCCCATCTAAAATTGAAATCCGATCAGATATGACATATGAAGAGGAACCGATTCTTATCTTAGCTCGTGAAGTGAAAGAGTTAAGAAACAGTAGAATTATGTTAGTAAAAGTACTGTGGAATCGACATGGAATTGAAGAGGCTACATGGGAGCCTGAAGATTCAGTGAGACAACAATATGCGACTCTGTTTAACGGTAAGATTTTCGAGGATGAAAATCCCTAAGGGGGGAGAACTGTAACAGTTCGGTTTATACCCTAGTCAGAACAGTGGTTTCGGGACCATAAATCTGAATTCGTATAATATTTTAATATTATTTTCTGTGTCTACTGTGTGTGATTAAGCATGTGTTAAAGTTCCGTGAATTTATTTATCCATTTGTGTGTTTAATTTGAGAAAAGGGCTAAATCGCGTAAAGTGCAAAAGTGACTTACCATTTGTTAAAGGGTTATATTGACATGGCTTTATTAAAATGAAGTCCTTATGTTGCAATTTAGCCAATGAATAAAGGCATGGACAGTAGTGGACATGTTATAAGTGTTTTATATTAGTGAATCATTAAAGGTAAAATGGGAATTGATTATTAATGAATTATAATATGAATAAAACATGGAAAATGGACTTTAGTTAATCCATTTCTCCATCGAAAAACACAAAGAGAAAGAAAGCTTTGAAGCTTTGTATTTTCAGTTAAGTTCAAGCTAGATTCAAGGTATGTTTTCGGTTAGTTTTCGATAATTTTTACGTTTTTGCAATCATTGCTTTGAGAGCTACAAAACCCATGTCTCAGTTTGATGAATTGATGTTTGTGTGAGATGCCATTGTTGATATGTTGATTTTGTGATGTTTTATGTTGTTAAATGAAAGATTTAAGCTTGATGAACATGTTTTGTTCTTGAAGTTTTGATGAATTTAGCTAAATAGGGCCAAATTGTGAAAATAGCAAATTGAGGGACTAAATTGCTAATTTAATGGAAAATATGGGCTTGTGTGATATGTATATATATTCGGCTAAGCTTAGTTGTGTATTAATTTTTTGAATTTGATGTTTTGAGAAAAATGGACTAAATTGATAAAATGTGCAAATGTGAGGGTTAATTTGCAAATAGCCTTAAATGTATGTCTTTGGATTGAATTGAATGAGTTAGTGGATAAAAAGGTTAATTCTGAATATGTATAGATCAAGAACCGAAGAAAATTAGATCGCGAGAAAGCGAAAATAACCGAGTAGTCGTTTCCTTTCGGATAAAACGAATCCAAGGTAAGTCACTATGCAAATAAATGTATATGTATGCAATTGTAATTGTTCATATGACTAATGTTGATAATGAATGCTTATGAGAGGTTATGCATTTGAATTCCGAGATAAGTTCGATATAGTGACTAAGTTTGAGTAACCCCGTACGAACCTAGGAATAGATAGGATTGACTAAGTCACGACATAGACATTTGTTCTGTTGTTATCATGTAAGACCACGTCTGAGACGTTGGCATTGATTTGATACTCATGCAAGACCATGTCTGGGACAGTGGCATCAATATCTGATTATGTGTAAGACCACGTCTGTCTGCAACGTTGGCATCGATATGAGCTTTACGTGTAAGACCACGTCTGGGACGTTGGCATCGTTATGATCCTTACGCATAAGACCATGTCTGGGACATTGGCATCATATTGATTCGTATAAGACCCTGTCTGGGACAATGGCATCGATATCTGAGTGCATATAAGACCTCGTCTGGGACGTTGGCATTGTAGGACTATTTTGTGCTTTCTGAGTATCCTACTAGATTCCTTACAGTTCAACGGGAAAGTCTGAGATACGAATGGCAAATCCGAGCTTTGATAAGTTAAGTAAATGAATGTCCAATTCAGGTACGTTGATTATACACTAATTGAGTATACAAGGTAAGTATCTATGTGATCTTACTACAATGTTATGTATATGGAATGAATGATACCATATGTAAAGTTTGACTAGTTGAATTATGTGCATACATGGTATGTGATTTGGAATATGGTAAGTGATGGTTAAGCAAACAAGCTTAAGAAAGAATGAGATGATTTATATCATGAGAACCAAATTGGTCATTTTATTGATTTGATTATATGCAATTCATGCTAGTTGTTTGTATATTGACTTACTAAGCTTTTGGAAAGCTTACTCTGTGTGTGTTTTTCTCGGTTTCATAGGTCGGCAAAGCTACTGAAGGTTCGAGACCGTCACGGATCGTCACTTATTTTGGCATACTTTGAAAATGTATATAGCTAAATATGGCATGTATAGGCTAGTGTTTAGTATGAGTTGTTAAGTGAACTAAGCCATGTGATCTGGCTAGTTATGTTTTGGTAATATGCGTAAATGAATATGATGGGTGAAATTGTTTTGGTATGTTTAGTTGATATATGAAATGGTTATGATATGGTAAACATATAGATGAATGGTGCTTGGGAATATTTTATATTTAGTCATGCAAATTGGTATGTTTGGAATTGGTTTTGAATGCATAGATTGAATGGATATTGAACGTATTATTGTGCGATTACCTTAGTTGTCAAATATGCATGATTTGGATGGCTATTTGGTATATATTGGTGGTTATATGTGAATGAAATGGGATGATATATGTTGCTTGTAGGTATGACCCAAGTGGGTGGCAATTCGGCCTTGTAAATGGCCTATAATGTCACACGGTCGAGGTGCACGGGCGTGCCTAAAGACCATGGGTGACTAGCAGGATGTAGCTTAGTAGCACACGGCCTCGACACGGGGGTGTCAGCTAGCCGTGGTGTAGAAGTTAGTAGCTAGCTAAGAGTACACGGCCATGGCACACGGGCGTAACTAGTGACCATGTGAGGAAGTCAGCATATGACCACAGGGAGGACACACGAGGGTGTCTAGAAGCCCTAGGGGGCACACGATTTCCTCCCACGGGCGTGTATCCCCTGTAGTTTTGAAAAGGTTTAATTTTTCCATGGAATTTGTATGTGTTTTGGTTGAGTCCCGACTTGATTTATAAGCATGATTAAGGTCTCGTTGATCGTATTAAGGGACATTATGTTTGAGAATGATAAATGTATGTATGAACTTCTATAAATGCTTTTCGATTTGTCCGATAACGCTCCTAACCCTAATCCGACGACGGACTCGGAATAGGGGTGTTACACAGAATGCTATCAAATTCATCAAAAGGTAGCAGCATCAAATTAGCTGAAAAGTAAATATCTCGAAACATCAACGGACAGTTCTTGCACGCTTTATCAACCAAGACACACTTGCCTAAGGGGTTCGATACTCCAATCACGAATTCAGTAGACTCAACAGGTAGAATCCTACTTGATACTAGATTCACACATACATAGGAATGAGTAGAACCTGGATCTATCAATGAAGTCACATCAGTATCAAATAGAGTGAAAGTACCAGTAATGACGTTTGGAGATGACGCTTCTTCTCGTGCCCGTATAGCGTAGGCTCAGGCAGGTGCTCTCGCCTCGGATCTCACAGCTGTATCCGTCGTCACTTTCTGACTACCACTCACATTTTCGGTGTTTCTGGCAGGTCTACCCTTAGTCGTCATATTACTTGGTCTCGCACTCTGAACATTGTCTTTTTCAGCTATCTCTGGGCAATCTCAAATGAAATGATCTCGTGATCCACATTTATAGCAAACTCTATTATTATATTTGCCCTAGTATTCTCCAACGTGTCTTCTTCCATACTGTCTACACTCAGGCTTGTTGTTTTTAACACTACCAACACTTGATTCAATCAAAGCTTGAGTTCTTGGACCAACACTTTGTATCACACGATCTCTACTCGAATGTCCAAATGAAGCATTTGAACGATTGCTTGCATCTCTAAATCTCTTCTTCGAAGGTTGAGACGACTTACTTATCGATCTTTTTCTTTCATCACTAGCCTCAGAATCGGCTTTCTTTTTTTATTTACTAAGCTCCTCGGCTTTGCAAGCTCTTTCAACTAATACAACAAATTCATTTAAGTCTAGTATTCCAACCAGTAATTTAATGTCTTCATTCAGCCCTTCAATGAAACGTTTACACATAGTAGCTTCAGTCGAAACACATTCCCGTGCATATTGGCTCAGTCTCACAAACTCCTGTTCATACTCAATAACGAACATGTAGCCTTGTTTCAGCTCTAGAAACTCTTTACGTTTCTAATCTATGAATCGTTGACTGATATATTTCTTTTGGAATTTAGCTCGAAAAAATCCCAGGTGATTCTCTCTCTCGGAACCATGGATATAAATGTTTTCCACCAAATATATGCCGTATCTCTCAACAAGGAAACAACACATTTAATACATTTATCAGGAGTGAACGACATCTCATCAAACACTCGGATGGTATTCTCGAGCCAAAACTCAACTCGCTCGGCATCATCATCAGCTGTGGCCCTAAACTTTACGGCCCCATACTTTCGGATTTTATCTATAGGATGCTTATTCAATTGGATCGGATCTGTCACTTGGGGCACAACAGGAACTTGTGGGGGTGGAGGTTGTGGAGCAGCCGGATTCATTCAAACGAACTTCGAGAACCAGTCACTCATCATTTGGAAGAAGGCTTGCTTAGCCTATCCCTCGTGGCTACTAACATTCGGCCTAGATGTGGCCGACACTGTCCCTTGAGCGGGAGCAGGCGCATTGCTCTCTACATCATCAACAACTGCTCGATGGGGATCCATTTGCTATATGAAAACACATTTTTAACTGTCAGGATTCATCACACTATTGCAATTATATATATGGCATGTATAGCTAGAGTCATACGCGCTACTTAGTCCTAGAATCGACTAAATCGTAGCTCTGATACCAATCAAATGTAACACCCCTAACCCGTAACCGTCGCTCGATTAGGGTTAAGAGGCATTACTAATAGTTTCTGAATATTTCATATCATTTCACAACCAAACATCTCAATTCACATTCATATAGTCCCTTATATAGGTCAACAAGACCTTCAACATGCTTTAAGATAGGGCTAAAACTAAACCAAACACACACAAAAATTTTTGAAATTTAAACATTTTCAAAGTTACAGAGGTCACACGCCCGTGTGGGTAGGCCGTGTGCCTCCCAAAGCCTCAGACACGCCCGTGTGTCTAGGTCGTTTCAAAACAAGGCATACATTTTGAGTTGTCCACACGGTCATGGACACGCCCGTGTGCCTCACCCGTAATCGCTACTGACTTGCACCACACGGCCAGTCACACGCCCGTGTGTCTAGCCCGTGGTCGAGTCTAACTTGTTTTGAATTACAACCATGAGGGACACGGTCGAGCCACACGCCCGTGTGCTCAACCGTGTGGGCAATTATAGGCCATTTTCAAGACCAAACTTGCCTCCCAAACATTGAATCACCTACAAGCCTTAAATCATATGCATTTATATAAAAAATGGCAACAAAAACATAACAATATATGCACCATCTTATCATCATCTAGATCATTTACTTCCATACTCAATTCCAACTCAAATAAATCCATCCAAAACACCATTATCATAACCCAAATCATCATCCAAGCATCAAATTGTTCATACTGCAAACTCATACTTAAACACCATTCTTATCAACCAATTTGAGCATGAAACATATCATATTCATCATTCACTTAATCCACACATATATATATCAACATCATTCAATTTTCAAGCCAAATCTCATGGCAGGATTTATACAACTCAAAACATACCACAACTTCTAGCTTATACATGCCATATACCAACTATATACATATATCAAAAGTACCAAATTAGATAGCCGATAGTGTGATTGAGTCGCTGATGATCCCCGAAACTGAGGTAGCTTTAGTGACACTGTAAAACAGAGAAACACATCACACAGTAAGCTTTCAAAGCTTCAAAATATTATTTTCACAATTTAGTCCAAATTACTCAATTTCACCAAAAAATTCAAAGACAAAACATGTTAATCTTTCACATATTGTTCATATTTCATCATCAACTATCACAAAGCTCAAACATTTATCAACGGCATATCTCAAAATCACCATCAAATTCTAAAATTAAAGTATGGGCGAGCTAGAGCACAAAGCAACGATCACAAAAACGTAAAAATCATCAAAAACCGATCAAATATCATACATCAATTAGCCACACTTAGTGCCGAACCATTAAACTCTTTTTCTTTTCTTTTCCCTTAGTAATTTTGGCAATGGTGATGAAAAAGATGAACAATTTTTGTTTTGTTTTATTTTTATTATCATTATTAACATATTTACTTAAATATCCTTAATGAAATTATGTTAAAGCTTAAGAATAATTGCCCATAACCTTCCATACTATCCTTCAATGGCCTAATTTCATTTTAAGCCCTCCTCATTAAAAGAACATGGCAATGAAGCACTTTAACAATCGGCACACAACTTTTGCATTTTATGCGATTAAGTCCTTTTTGCAAATTAAACACACAATCGATAAAATTTTCACACATACTCAATCACATATCATAAACACAGAAAATAATATTAAAATATTTTTCTGACCTTGGATTTGTGGTCCTGAAACCATTTTTCTGACTAGGGTCTAAAACGGGCTGTTACACTCCATACACACAAATCACAAAGCATGACATACCATTTATACCAAATTCACATTTATAATTCAACTATTTATACACTTCAAAACATGCATCATTATGCATCAAAATCACACGCATATATCTACTCTAATATCAACCATTTAACATCCAAAATATTTATAATTCAAAAGCATCATATATCCATCCCTGAACTCACAATACAAACCATATCTACACATATATATACATAACCAAACCAACCAAATTAAGCCAAATCACATGGCTATATATGCAAACCAAAACATAGACATTCACAAGCCAACTCAAATGGCGAAAGTCACTATACATGTTAAAGGTGCCGCAATTAATGAGAACCCTTCAACGAACCTTCGGTAATACCCAGCAAGACCAAGGAAACTCCGAATTCTGCCACAAACCTAGGTGATTTCCAATCCAACACAGCTTCAACTTTTTAGGAATCAACTCTAATCCGCTCTGCCGCCACAACATGGCCCAGAAAAGTAACTTCACTTAGCCAAAATTCGCACTTACTGAATTTGGCGTACAACTGCTTCTCCCTCAGGATTTGCAAAACCACTCGAAGATGCGAATCATGCTCTTCCTCCGATCTTGAATAGACCAAGATATCATCTATAAATACCACAACAAACCGGTCCAAGTAGGGTTGGAATACTCGGTTCATCATGTGCATAAACGCTGCTGGCGCATTGGTCAACCCAAACGGCATCACCAAGAATTCGTAATGACCATAGTGAGTTCTGAAAGCCGTCTTATGAATATCAGCTTCCTTGACCTTAAGCTGATGATATCCTAACCTCAAATCTATCTTTTAGAAAACTGAAGCCCCCCTCAATTGATCGAACAAGTCGTCAATCCTCGGCAACGGGTATTTGTTCTTGATCGTCAACTTGTTCAACTGACGGTAGTCAATGCACATACACATTGATCCATCCTTCTTCTTAACGAATAGCACCAGCGCTCCCCAAGATGATACACTCGATCGGATAAAACCCCGATCCAATAGTTCTTGAATTTGTGCTTTCAGTTCCACTAACTCCTTCGGCGCCATTCTATATGGGGCAATAGACACTGGCGCTGTTCCCTGAAGAAGATCAATACCGAACTCCACCTCGCGATCCGAAGGTAATCCCGAAAGCTCTTCTGGGAAAACATCAAAAAATTCCTTCACCATTCTAAAATCCCCTACAGTTAGCTCCTTTGCTTCCAGAGGCCGAACAAAAGTTAAGAATGCCTCACATCCTTTCCTCACCATTCTTTCTGCCCTTAAAGCAGACACCATATTTGACAAATAGTTCCTCCTTTCTCCTATCACTAAAACTTCCTCATCCTTAGGAGTTCTTAACACCATATGCTTGGCTGCACAATCCAAATTTGCTCGATACCTCACCAGCCAGTCCATGCCTAAGATCAAATCGAACTCCTCGAACGGTAGTTCCATCAGATCAGCCAGAAAGATTACCCCTTGAACTTCTAGAGGTACATCCCTAAAAAGTTTGTTCACCATTACAGGTTGTCCTAATGGGCTAATTATAGACTCCTCCCTAGAAGCAATCTAAGAGTCTATGCTAAAAGTTTCAGATACCACATTAGCAACATAAGAATGTGTCGACCCAATATCAATCAATGTAGAAAAAGGCAATCCAAAAATTAAGAACGTACCGGTTATAACATATGGTGCATCACCCTCCTCTTGGCGTCTAGCTGCATAGACTAACCCTGGCTGTCTTACATCAGTGCTCCCTACACCTCTGCCTGGTGTGCCACGGCCTCGACCGAAACCATTACCTCTTCTGGCTAGACCACGCCCTATAATATCCTAAATTAATGGGCATTTGCATTTGTTGTGTTTTACGTGTAATGTGCTAATTAGAGTGTTCAAGAGGTCCAGATCGGGCTCAGGATTGGGCCGAGGCTTTAGTTAAAAATCTTCTGCTTGGGCACTCTAGTGGAAAGCCAGTAGGATAGGGCTTAAAAGATGTTATCTGTGTTTTAAGACACAAATGGGCTTGTGGCCCAGTGGCAAAGTGGCGCCACTTAGGGGCTTTAAGGTGGCATGATAAGTAGTAAGGGAGGTCCAAGGTTCGAGTCGCATTACCCATCTATTTTAATTAATTTTGGCATCAATGGAGAGTAGAGTTGGAGTCAGTTAGAATGCTTGAAATTAGGAAGAATAATTGAGGGATAATGTGGATAATATGGATGATAAAGTAACTGATAAAGGAAGGAAGAGGTGGTCTTATCTAGGTTTCTTCTAAAGGTGTGAATAGATTAAGATAAAGGAGAAAAGATCGGAGCTATCTACTGAGTGCAGTATTGGCTGAAATTCCATCACCTAGAGGAGGGAAGGACTCGGTTTCTTTATGGGAAAGGGGTGCCGAAATTTCCCTACAATTTGATTAATTGTTAGTTATCAGGAAGGGCACTTTTGGGTTTTGATAAGTAAGTGTCAAAATTCTCTATAAATAGGGGTGGTATCTCTTCAATTCTGGCATTTGAACCCTATTCTTTTCTTCATTCTCTGTGCCAAAACTCCAGTCAATCTCTGCAATCTTTTCTTTTGATTTCTTCAGAAGCCGAAATCTCTTATTTCACTTTCTTCTTCATTCTTTTTCCTCTTGTGCCAATTTCGCTATAAAGTCAAAATCTCCATAGTTTTCCGCTGTTCATCTTTTCATCTGTTCTTCTTTGGCATTGTCGAATCTCCTCTCAAGTGTTAGCCGAATCCCCTGTGTTGAGGTAAGTATCGACTTCAGTTAGTTTCTCATGTTCTATTTTTAGTTTTGGAGACCAAAGCCGAAAGGCTAATTGTGGTGGCAAGGATATCTCCTGAGTAACGTTTTTCTTGTGTTCTTATTTTGGGGCGACACATCGGGAATTGAAGTAGATCTCCTAGATCTAAAAGTCGGAAACACTAGTCCCTGAATCTCATATCACTTTTCGAGAAATTCAAGGTAAGGGATTGTTTTTAGGTTCTCGTTAGATTTGATATCGAAATCACAATCTTAACCGTATGTTATGATTAATAAGGCCTTTTTGATGGAATCTAATGTCGATTAGGCAAAGGAGAGGAATAGATCTGAAAACCTGATTACTAAGTTTAAGAAGCGAGCAGTGTCAGTAGTACGGGATTGGCCACCAGGTTGTGGATCGGCTTCTGAACAACACCTTAGGTAGATAGTGGTTGTGTTGGCTATAGATAGCGTTGACATAGAAAGTCTCGTTCTAACGGTAATTAGGTGTGTAAATCTCTAACACACTAGTTAATTGTAATATATATGTTATGGGCTAAAAAGCCAGAAAGAGGCTATGTAGACAGTCGAATAAAACCCAAAAAGGGTTAGGCAAATGACGTCAGGTACGTAATCATAAAAATCTCTATGTGTATCGATATATATATATGAAAGCCTATTTTCCTAAAAATGGTATGATGTTTTCTTGTTTACAAGTATGTATACATGGGGTGGGATTATGATAATGAAGAGGAAGTACATGATAGGTCACTTAGTGATCGGTGGTTAAACTACAAATTCAAACGTTAGGTTACATAGTGATCGATGGCTATGCCACGTTTAATGATTCCTGATTAATAGGAATAGGCAGTACGACTGTCGTTATGGTGTGTAGCGGATGGAGGGTTGATTGCAGAAATGCCCGAGGTGTGATGGTTGGTACAGGTTGGTGTGTAGAGGATAGAATTCTAGGATGGATTGGGCTATTCATCATTTATTATTTATCATGTAATTATGATTGATGCTTTCATGTATGGGCCAGGGCTCATAATGTGTTTGTGGGCCTTAGGTCGTTGTGTGTTTCGGGATTTATACACTGAGTCTTGGTGGCTCACCCTTTCATTTTTCCTCTACTCTTTCAGATGAGTAGTAGATCGTGGACATGGGAGCCGTCTCAATTATAAAAAGAAATAAAATGGGCTTTTCAAACAAGAAGTTTTATAAAAAAAATGCTACAAAAGTTTTCTTCATTTGGCACTTGTTCAACGAATACTTCTACAAATCAACCAAGATTGGAAAACCCTTTAAAGTGAAGTTTCTAACTGTTAACCCGTAACATGCCAGATCTGGTCGTAGCATTTGGGTCGGGTTTGGGGTGTTACATTTTAGTATCAGAGCCAGGTTATATCAAAATATCTCTATTTTGAAAAATCAACAAGTTACCTATTTTTGTGGAATTACTAAAATACCCCTGTAGGATAAAATTACAAAATACCCTGGGTAGTGAAATGACGAAAATACCCTTATGTGATGGATGTGAGTTCATGGATGCTACTTGTATGTTGATGTGTGATGGTTGAATGTATGTGGTTCCTAGAACTAGGAGATACAAACTTGAGACTGAAGCCCGTAAATATAGTTTCGAATTCGAAAGAACTACTCTCAAAACTACTGTCCATAAGATTGTTCGTGGTTAATCAATGAAAGAAATTAATAATTCATAAAATTTCTAATCAGATAAACGTGAATCGGTAGAATGAGTTCAAGGGGTAGATTTTTGGGCTGATCTGATGGAACTGCCATTTGGAGAGTTCGATTTGATCTTAGGAATGGATTGGTTAGTGAAGTATCAAGCAAACTTGGATTGTGCAGCCAAGCATATGGTGTTAAAAACTCCCGAAGGAGGTGAAGTGTTGGTGATAGGTGAAAGGAGGAACTGTTTGTCAAATGTAGTGTCTGCCTTAAGAGCAGAAAGGATGGTGAGAAAAGGATGTGAGGCAATTCTAACGTTTGTTCAGGCTCTGAAAGCCAAGGAACTAACTGTTAGGGACGTTAGGACGGTGAAGGAATTTCCTGATGTTTTCCCAGAAGAGCTTCCGGGAATATCCCCGAATCGTAAAGTGGAGTTCGGTATTGATATTCTTCTGGGAACGATGCCAGTATCTATTGCTTCGTATAGGATGGCGCCAAAGGAGTTGGTGGAATTGAAAGCGCAAATTCAAGAGTTGCTGGATAGAGGGTTATTGGAATCAGAGTGCGCAGCGTGAGCGTAGTGTTGTAGGTTAGGTTGTACGACTGTTCCTGTAGTGTTTGAGGGTAGAACTGTAGCATCCTGAATTAATGGGCCTTTGCATTTGTTGTGTGTTACGTATAATGTGTTAATTAGAGTGTTTAAGGGGTCCAGATCAGGCTCAGGATTGGGCCGAGGCCTTAATTAAAAATCTTCTGCTTGGGCACTCTAATGGAAAGCCAGTAGGATAGGGCTTAAGAGATGTTATCTGTGTTTTAAGGCACAAATGGGCTTGTGGCCTAGTGGCAAAGTGGCGCCACTTAGGGGCTTTGAGGTGGCGTGATAAGCAGTAAGGGAGGTCCAAGGTTTGAGTCGCATTACCCATCTATTTTAATTAACTTTGGCGTCAAGGGAGAGCAGAGTTGGAGTCAGTTAGAATGCTTGAAATTAGGAAGAATAATTGAGGGATAATGTGGATAATATGGATGATAAAGTAACTGATAAAGGAAGGACTAGGTGGTGTTATCTAGGTTTCTTCTAAAGGTATGAATAGATTAAGATAAAGGAGAAAAGATAGGAGCTATCTGTTGAGTGTAGTGTTGGCCGGAATTCCATCACCTAGAGGAGGGATGAAATTGGTTTCTTTATGGCAAAGGGGTGCCGAAATTTCCCCTACTGTTTGATTAATTATTTTTATCAGGAAGGGCACTTTTGGGTTTTGATAAGTAAGTGTCTAAATTCTCTATAAATAGGGGCTGTATCTCTTCAATTCCGGCATTTGAACCCTATTCATTTCTTCATTCTCTGTGTCGAAACTCCAGTCAATCTCTGCAATCTTTTCTTTTGATTTCTTTAGAAGTCGAAATCTCTTATTTCACTTTCTTCTTCATTCTTTTTCCTCTTGTGCCGATTTCTCTATAAAGCCGAAATCTCCATAGTTTTTCGCTGTTCATCTTTTTATCCATTCTTTTTTGGCATTGTCGAATCTCCTCTCAAGTGTTAGCCGAATCCCCTGTGTGGAGATAAGTGTCGACTTCAGTTAGTTTCTCATGTTTTATTTTCAGTTTTGGAGACCAAAGCCGAAACGCTAATTGTGGTGGCAAGGATATCTCCTAAGTAACGTTTTTCTTGTGTTCTTATTTTGCGGTGACACATTGAGAATTGAAGTAGATCTCTTAGATCTAAAAGCCGGAAACACTAGTCCCTGAATCTCATATCACTTTTCGAGAAATTCAAGGTAAGGGATTCTTTTTAGGTTCTCGTTAGATTCAATATCGAAATCACAATCTTAACCATATGTTACGATTAATAAGGCCTTTTTGATGGAATCAAATGTCGATTAGGCAAAGGAGGGGACTAGATCTAAAAACCCAATTCCTATGTTTAAGAAGCGAGCACTGTCAGCAGTACGGGATTGGCAACCGGGTTGTGGACCGACTTCTGAACAACACCTTAGGTAGATAGCAGTTGTGTTGGCTAGGGATAGCGTTGACTTAGAAAGTCTCCTTCTAATGGTAATCAAGTGTGTAAATCTCTAACACACTAGTTAATTGTAATATATATGTTATGGGCTAAAAAGCCGGAAAGAGGCTGTGTAGACAGTTAAATAAAACCCAAAAAGGGTGAGGCAAAGGACGCCAGGTACGTAATCATAGAAATCTCCATGTGTATCGATATATATATGAAAGCCTATTTTCCTAAAGATGGTATGATGTTTTCTTGTTTACAAGTATGCATGCATGGGGTGGGATTATGATATTGAAGGGGAAGTGCATGATAGGTCACTCAGTGATCAGTGGTTAAACCACAAATTCAAACGTTAGGTCACACAGTGATCGGTGGCTATGCCACGTTTAATGATTCCTGATTAATAGGAATAGGCAGTACGGCTGTCTTTATGGTGTGTAACGGATAGAGGGTTGATTGTAGAAATCCCTGAGGTGTGATGGTTGGTACGGGTTGGCATGTAGAGGATTGAATTCTAGGATGGGTTGGGCTATTCATCATTTATTATTTATCATGTAATTATGATTGATGCTTTCATGTATGGGCCAGGGCTCATAATGTGTTTGTGGGCCTTAGGTCGTTGTGTGTTTCGGGATTTATACACTGAGTCTTGGTGACACACCCTTTCATTTTTCCTCTACTTTTTCAGATGAGCAGTAGATCGTGGACATGGGAGCGAGATGGACTCGAGGGGCCATCAAGTTATTTATTTTCTTAGACTATTTCAGGTGTTTATTTAAGTTATGAATTATTGGGACTATTTTTGTAATAAGGCCTCCTTAGCTTAATGCTTTGATCTATATTTTATGATGTTTACATTTATCAATTTATGTTCAAAGTTTTAATTATAAAAAGAAATAAAATGGGCTTTTCAAACAAGAAGTTTTATAAAAAAATTCTACAAAAGTTTTCTCCATTTGTCACTTGTTCAACGAATACTCCTACAAATCAACCAAGATTGGAAAACCCTTTAAAGTGAAGTTTCTAACTGTTAACCTGTAACATGCCAGATCTGGTCGTAGCGTTTGGGCCGGGTTTAGGGTGTTACACGCCATCTCTGCAGTTGCTGACCACCTTTACTTGACTGAGCATAACCCTGACCTACTGGCCACGCACCGCCCCGTTTCTATGGATAGTCTCTTACCTGATGATCAGTAGACCCACACCTGAAACATCTTCTGTTACTCGTCCAACAGTCGCCCAAATGAAATTTACCACATCGAGCAATCCTCTGAGGCTGACTATCAACAATAGGTGTCTCAACCCGACTCGGCCCATCCAATCTAGGTCTTTTCTGAAAACCCCCAGCTAACCCCGACGATCCAAAATTCCTTTTATTTCTACCTCTATCTCTATCCTGATTCTGCTTTTCGGACCGCTTCACTTCCTCGGCTATGTTAGCCTTTTCCACTAAGATAGCAAATCCCCTTTCTCGCTGTGGAGCTATCAACACTCGCAAATCATCCCTCAAACCATCTTCAAACTGAACACAACGCTCATGGTCTGTGGCCACTATCCCCCGGGCATAACAACTAAGACGTAAGAATTCCAACTCATACTCAGCCACCGATTTATTCCCCTGAACCAAATTTAGAAATGCCCTATGCTGCGCATCCACATAACTCGATCCGATATATTTACTCTGGAATGCCGACCTGAAGAAATCCCAAGTAATACGATCAACCACTGAACCATCCCTAAATGTCAGCCACCATTTATACGCCTCATCCCACAGAAGAGACATAACTCCTTTCAACTTCTCCTCCACCGTAAAATCGAAATCATCCATGATACGCTCTACTACTTCTAGCCAATGCTCAGCTACATTGGGAGCTACACTCGGTACGCCCCTAAACATTTCTGCTCCATTGGCTCGAAGTCGTTCAGACACCAATTTCCAAGCCCCAGATCCTATGCTCGCTCCAGCAACCCTCTCTAAGACCAGTAACATCGCCTGAGACACGGCATCATCCCTGCCCGTTTGATCCTGAAGATCTGCTTCCGCAGCTGGTGGTACAGGCATCTCATTTCCTGACCCATGTCCTGACTCCTAGAGTTCAGACCCAACACCTCGGCCTGTACCATGGTCGCGTACAGTACGTTCACGTCCCTTAGTATTCATGGCTACCGATACGCCTTTATCTGATTAAAAGTTTTATGAATTAGTACTTTCTTTCACTGTTTTATACCGAGCAATCTTATGAGGAGTAGTATTAATACTAGTTCTCGTGAGTTCGTATCTATATCTATAGGTTTCAGTCTCTAAAGTCTGAATCTTCTAATGTTAGTAACCACATTCATTCAAGCCAATAAGCATTTCATGCATACATCACCAAAAGTTAGAACACTTACCTGCGTGGATCGGGTGTCAGTAGACTCGGATGCCATATTTCAATCAAAATTTTTTCTCCAATTAACATTCACATCGATTTTATAAAACACTGTTGAACCCATTTCACATCCCGAGTTTTGTAACCTAGGCTCTGATACCAAAATTGTAACACCCTAAACTCGACCTAAACGTTATGGCCAGATCTGGTATGTCACAGGGTGAAGTAAAATCGAATTCAGATTAGTTTAGGAAAATACCGTAAGTTTGAAATTTTTTTGATTAAGATGAAGTCTTGGAAACAGTGATACGTAGATTAAGAAAAATTCCTAATTTATGATAGTCGATTATTCATCATATTCGTTGGCATTTAAAAGAAAATTATTATTTTATGTTGCTCGTATTTTGAAAACCCCATTTCCACTTTAATGATTAAATTATCATAGTATCGAATCTGAAATAAACAATAAATAACAAAAACCAAAGATTAACTTAGAAAGGCCTTATTACACAACAAAAGTCCCAAATTAAAATAGTTTATAGCAAGAAATGAGGTTACGAAAAGAAAAGATGTTATGGCCTCCACAAGTTCGCCTCGGCTCCTATATCCATGATCTACTGATTACCTGAAAGGTTAAGCAAGGGGTGAGTCACCGAGACTCAGTGTGTAAATCCCCTATATCACGTAAACGGCTCATGGCCCACATTCGCATATTGGGCCTTAGCCCACTCAAAATGATAAAAGAATGAATAAATGCATTATGTCCCAGCCCAACCTAGTTTTCCATCCTCTACACGCCACCCCTTACCAACCAATCACGCCGTGGGGATTTCTACAATCAACCCAACATCCGCTACACGCCACATTGGCAGTCATACTGCTCAAGAACAAAAAAACGTGGCTTAGCCACCGATTACTATGTGACCAAAGTAATATAACATGGCTTAGCCACCGATCACTATGTGACCAAAAATAATAGCACGTGGCTTTGCCACCGATCACCATGTGACCAAGTAATCAAGCACTTCCCCTTTATATCATATCCATATCCCATGCATAACATACATGTCATAATGAATGCAACATGCTAACAACAAAGTAAAAGATTACTACATACAGCCATACATGCAAGGAAAACGTTACCGTCATGTACCTGGCATCCCTAGCCTTAACCATAAGGGTATTACGATTGTTCACACAGCCATTTCCGGCTTTTTAGCCCATACAATTAAAAATACAGATAAAATAAAGTGTGTGAAGTTTTACACACCTGATAACACGTAATACAACGCTTTCTATGTCCACACTATTATTAACCGGGACTACTGCTATTTGTCTACTATTCTGCTCAGAAGCCAGCCCACAACCCGGTGGCCAATCTCAAACAGAAGACACCGCGTGCTTCTTTAACTTAGGGGCTGGGACTACGGGTCCAACCCCTTCCTTCGCTTGGCTGGCATTTGATTCCGTGAAAAGATCTTGGTCAGAAGATACTATATTGAAACATCGGTTGTTTAACAATACAATGGGTTAAGGCAGCGAATAACGAAAAGAGGAAACCGATCGAATAATTAAAGAGAAACCCTTACCTAGAGATCCCGAAATTAGAGATAGGGTTCAGAGATTGACTGATTCCTGGACTTGGGATTCAAATGATTCGGTTAGCTTTAATCGACCAACGCAAAAGTCCCTTAAGACCCTTCTGTAACATCTTGAAAAGGGCCTATGCATTTTTTTGATTTAATTGTACGAAATAACATGTCTTATGTGTTATGAAAATATATTTTGAACATTTTTTGAAACCTGGAAATGTATGGAAATGTTAGGTTTAAAAGAGGAAAGTGAAAATTTTTGGAAACTTAGAAATGACTTAGAAATGTTGAGTTTTAAAGTTTAAAATAGGAAATTAAGGCAAGGTGGCCTTAAGAGAAAAAGTATGTGAAATTTGACACACAAACAGGCTTGGAAAAGTGGCCTGGAGATGCCACTTAGGGCCTCTGGAAATGGCGCCACATGCAAGGGGATTGGGCCTGAGTTCGAGTCACAGGGAAAGCAAATAAAAGAAATTTTATTTTGCTTCCAGAAGAAGTGAGGTGGACGGCACAAGGCTTTATTTTAGGAGTTTTATTCTCTTTAAAATTCGACTAAATGATGGATAAATAAGGGATTTATTTATCATTATTTTCAAGAGATAATTGTTGGATTAAATTATTTTAAATAAAGTGATAATTCAAGGATAAATCTATCAAAATAAGGGAGAGTGGTGGCCAAGTAAGGGACTCTAGCTAGTAATTTCGGCTACTAGGGGAAAAGAGACCATTCATTCATTCATTCTCTTTATCCTCTTCCATCTGCCGAAACTCTCTAGCAACCATCCTCCTCCTCTCTTTCATTTGTTAAGCCAAATCTATAGTCCACCAGTGCCGAAACCCTTAAGTTTTCGTTTCTTTATTTTTGTGGAAATCAAATACTCTAAGAGAGCCCTAGCCGATTTCTCCATTGAATCCCAAAAGCCGAAACCTTGAGATTATCATCTAGTCATCAAACCCGATTTCTTTAAGGGGCTTCAAACAAAGGTGCTGTCGATTTCATTGAGTAAGGGTAAGATCCAAAACTTGGTTTCCATTCTTCATATTTTAAGACTTGTCGAAATCTAGGACTAATTCTACTAAGGTACTTTGGCCGAATCTATGAAGGATTTTTCCTGGATTTAGTGGTTGTCAACTACAAGCGGAGATCTGTCGGGACTTTCAAAGATCTAAGGTGAGTAATCGGTCTAAGGTTATTTCTTATGTGTAAGTGATTGAAAATCAGATCTAATATATATAAGTTTATAGGGATTTCGACAGAGGTATACAGGGATTCCGGGATTTGAGAATTTCAAGGTAAGTCTATATGTACATTCAGCCAAGGCCTTAATTGTTGATTAAGATCTATTCCTTATTTTTGCAAAGGCTGAAACTAATTTGTTGAAGTGATTTGATGCTTGGCCGAATACAAAAGAAATAAAGCAAAGATTTCGGGATCTGTTGGTGACCCAATCGGCAACAAGGTAAGTTTTAGTATACTAATCCTACTAGGATTTGGATTTATGGCCGAATGGCTTTTTATTAAATTAGTAAGTGATTAATCAAATGTAGAGATTAAGGATCTAAGCAGTAGATCAGATTTCAAGATCTCAAGGAATTTGCTAAATGAATCAGGTATGTACCCCACACTATTTCATAATATGTTTTATGGCTATGTTTAATTAATATATGTGATATTAAGAATGTGAATATGGCTAAGTTACCATAATGTGGTACAAAGTACTCAGGTACGTTTATGAAATATGTTATTTGTAACATGAATATAAGAATGTGAACTTTGGTATATTAGTGCATATTACAAAATGGGGCATATGGGTTATTGAAAGGGGAAGTGAATGTGGTGACCTAAGACCACGAACACAGTGACCTAAGATCGTGGTATTTGAATGTGGTGACCTAAGACCACAGTAATCTGAATGCGGTGACCTAAGACCGCGATATCTGAATGTAGTGACCTAAGACCGCAAATGCGGTGAACTAAGACCGCGATATGGAGTGTAGCGGAAGGAGGGTCGACTTAGTAGTTTCCACGGTGTACAGGTTGGTGCGGGGGGGTGTAGCGGATGGCTTATTAGGTTTGGGTTTGGGAATGCATCATAATTTGTATGCTATGATATGAATGTGTAATATTTGTTATGCCTGATTCTATTATGATCTAGTGTTGTGTATACATTGAGTCTGTTGACTCACCCCGTTGAGGGACCATGTTTCAGGTGATGAACAGTAATGGACCAGGACGGCAGAACTTGTGGTGGCCATGCACAACATGAAGTTTTTATTTTTATGGACTATTAATTTTTAAGTACTCCGAATTATTTGGATTTACTTGATGTAATAAGGCCATAAGGCCATAGTGCACTATTTTATTTCTATTTTTATTTATTTATTATGTTACGAAATTTTTATTAAGTTCAAGATTAAGTAATTTATTTTAAATGTATTCTATATCTAAAATTTAAAAGGGTTTTCATTATAAAACAATTTTGTTTTCTACTCGAGCCTAACCCAAAACAATATTTCTTTCAAAACACACTATTTTCCCAAAGTAACAAAAGAACTATGAACCGGTTTACTTGAGGAGCATACCAAATCTGGTCAAAGCTCGTGGGCCGGGTTTGGGGTATTTCAGTTTGGTATCAGAGCGCAGTTTTAAAACTCTCGGCCTGTGGGCTAAGGCCCAAAACATTTTCCAAACGAGCCCAAATGAGTTTTATGAATAGTATGTCTAAAGTTAAGCAGGTTTTCTGGCATGGCACCTAAGTCTCCGACCCGCAGTCGACCAGGTAAGTACCCCTATCTATTATGTGATTTATATTATGATTTGTAGAAGGGTAGAAGTGGAATGGAACGTAGAATAGCATGATAGGTACTTGAACCCTAGGACTAGTCTACCCCAACTATTGCATAAGACTTAAGGACCATTAAACAAACCTATGACTAAGACGTCGAGTTAGGGTGTGGTAACCATTGTGCGCATGTCTAGGATAGGATCCGGAAGAGCCTGGTACTTAAGCAATCCTAGTGACTCACTCCTCTTCGCTGGAATCCTACCTGGTGCGTAGCTTCGGTTCACCCTAACCAAGAGGACTCGGTCATAGGCTAAACACAATAACTAAAACCCGAAAGGGAACTAGCCATGTTTTTATAAAAACCCTAGTTTTAAAACTTTTAAAATTACCTTTTCAATTTGTGAGAACTATTTTTACAAAATTTTTCAAAAAAATTTCGATTTATGAAATTCCCAAAATACCCACAGTTCTTATCAAGATTTCATTACTTTATGAAATGTTCAAAAACCCTAATTTGCAAATTATCAAAAATATCTTGATTTGGAGAAAAATTACGAAATTGCCCTTAACTCACAAAATTACCAAAATGACCCTGATTTTCAAAATTTTTGCAACATTACCGAATTGGAAAACAAATTCTCAAAAAGAACCCCCAAGTTTTGCAACTTTTGAAATACCCTTGAATTATTAAACTTTACAAATTTACCCTGGTTTATGAAAAATTACCAAAATACCCCTGGAATTTCAAAATTACTGAAAGGCCCCGGGATTTCAAAATTACCAAAATACCCTTATTGACAAACCACCAAGGATCCTTATTTTGACAAATTATGAAAATACCCCTGTAGGACAAATTACGAAAATACCCCTGGGTATTTAAAAAAAAAAACAACAACAATGAAAACTACAGCATTTCTCTGAATGAACGAAAGTTCATAATTGGTTGATGAATGTGAACATGACTTTCTGAATAGTGAACTTGAGCTGAGAACTTTGTTTGATCGAAAAAACCACTTTTAAACATCTCTTTTCATAAAACTGTTCGCGGTTAATTAGTGAAACAAAAGTACTAATGTATAAAACTCTTAAATCAGATTAAATCGCGACGTTAGAAAATGAGTTCTAGGGGACGTGGTCATCGTGGACGGGATAGGAGGAGTCTTGGACCGTCAGAATCGTCTAAGAGTCTTCAGAAAAGACCAAAGGTTGAGAAGTCTGCTCGCGTTTTTAAGCCAACTACTAAAAATCTGGACCGTCCGTGTGCTCAGTGTGGAAGGTATCATGTTGGCGAGTGTTGGAACCGAGATCGGGAATGTTTTAGATGTAAGTCTAAGGCTCATTTGGTTAAGAATTGCCCTCAGGGAACGAAGGTTTGTGGTTTAAACCATGGAGGAAATGGTCATGTAACACTCGGTAGAGGTGCTAAAGGTTCAGATGTGAGACAACCAAGGATATGATAGCGGTTAAGTTCCTTGTTTTTGGAGTACTATTTATTGTTTTAGAGATAGCTCATTCTTGTGTTACAAGTGAACTGTTTGAAACTTTGGATGTGAACTTAGAGACTGTGCCTAGAAGGTAAGATAGTTCTTTAAGATCAGAGTGCGCAGCAATAGCGTAGTGGGGTGAGTTAGACCGTACGATGGTTCATTAGTAAGTAATTTCGAGGACAAAATTATTTTTAAGGAGGGTAGAACTGTAACATCCTGAAAAGGGCCTATGCATTTTTTGATTTAATTGTACGAAATGACATGTCTTATGTGTTATGAAAATATATTTTGAACATATTTGGAAACCTGGAAATGTATGGAAATGTTAGGTTTAAAAGAGGAAAGTGAAAATTTTTGGAAACCTAGAAATGACTTAGAAATGTCGAGTTTTAAAGTTTAAAAGAGGAAATTAAGGCAAAGTGGCCTTAAGAGAAAAAGTATGTGAAATTTGACACACAAACAGGCTTGGAAAAGTGGCCTGGAGATGCCACTTAGGGCCTCTGGAAATGGCGCCACATGCAAGGGGATTGGGCCTGAGTTCGAGTCACAGGGAAAGCAAATAAAAGAAATTTTATTTTGCTTCCAGAAGAAGTGAGGTGGACGGCACAAGGCTTTATTTTAGGAGTTTTATTCTCTTTAAAATTGGGCTAAATGATGGATAAATAAGGGATTTATTTATCATTATTTTCAAGAGATAATTGTTGGATTAAATTCTTTTAAATAAAGTGATAATTCAAGGATAAAGCTATCAAAATAAGGGAGAGTGGTGGCCAAGTAAGGGACTCTAGCTAGTAGTTTCGGCTACTAGAGGAAAAGAAACCATTCATTCATTCATTCTCTTTCTCCTCTTCCCTCTGCCGAAACTCTCTAGCAACCATCCTCCTCCTCTCTTTCATTTGTTAAGCCAAATCTATAGTCCACCAGTGCCGAAACCCTCAAGTTTTCTTTTCTTTATTTTTGTAGAAATCAAATACTCTAAGAGAGCCCTAGCCGATTTCTCCATTGAATCCCAAAAGCCGAAACCTTGAGATTATCATCTAGTCATCAAACCCGATTTCTTTAAGGGGCTTCAAACAAAGGTGCTGTCGATTTCATTGAGTAAGGGTAAGATCCAAAACTTGGTTTCCATTCTTTATATTTTAAGACTTGTCAAAATCTAGGACTAATTCTACTAAGGTACTTTGGCTGAATCTATGAAGGATTTTTCCTGGATTTAGTGGTTGTCAACTACAAGAGGAGGTCTGTTGGGACTTTCAAAGATCTAAGGTGAGTAATCGGTCTAAAGTTATTTCTTATGTGTAAGTGATTGAAAATCAGATCTAATATATATAAGTCTATAGAGATTTCGACAGAGGTATACAGGGATTCCGAGATTTGAGAATTTCAAGGTAAGTCCATATGTACATTCGGCCAAGGCCTTAATTGTTGATTAAGATCTATTCCTTCTTTTTGCAAAGGCCGAAACTAATTTGTTGAAGTGATTTGATGCTTGGCCGAATACAAAAGAAATAAAGCAAAGATTTCGGGATCTGTTGGTGACCCAATCGGCAACAAGGTAAGTTTTAGTATACTAATCCTACTAAGATTTGGATTTATGGCCGAATGGCTTTTTATTAAATTAGTAAGTGATTAATCAAATGTAGGGATTAAGGATCTAAGCGGTAGATCAGATTTCAAGATCTCAAGGAATTTGCTAAACGAATCAGGTATGTACCCCACACTATTTCATAATATGTTTTATGGCTATGTTTAATTAATATATGTGATATTAAGAATGTGAATATGGCTAAGGTACCATAATGTGGTACAAAGTACTCAGGTACGTTTATGAAATATGTTATTTGTAACATGAAAATAAGAATGTGAACTTTGGCATATTAGTGCATATTACAAAATGGAGCATAAGGGTTATTGAAAGGGGAAGTGAATATGGTGACCTAAGACCACGAACACAGTGACCTAAGACCGTGGTATTTGAATGTGGTGACCTAAGACCACAGTAATCTGAATGCGGTGACCTAAGACCGCGATATCTGGATGTAGTGACCTAAGACCGCAAATGCGGTGACCTAAGACCGCGATATGGAGTGTAGCGGAAGGAGTGTCGACTTAGTAGTCCCCGATTGTACAAGGTTGGTAGTGCGGGAGTGTAGCGGATGGCTTATTAGGTTTGGGTTTGGGAATGCATCATAATTTGTATGCTATGATATGAATGTGTAATATTTGTTATGCCTGATTCTATTATGATTTAGTGTTGTGTACAGATTGAGTCTGTTGACTCACCACGTTGAGGGACCATGTTTCAGGTGATGAACAGTAATAGACCGGGACGGCAGAACTTGTGGTGGCCATGCTCAACATGAAGTTTTTATTTTTATGGACTATTAATTTTTAAGTACACCGAATTATTTGGATTTACTTGATGTAATAAGGCCATAAGACCATAGTGCACTATTTTATTTCTGTTTTTTTATTTATTATGTTACAAAATTTTTATTAAGTTAAAGATTAAGTAATTTATTTTAAATGTATTCTATATCTAAAATTTAAAAGGGTTTTCATTATAAAACGATTTTGTTTTCTACTCGAGCCCAATCCAAAACAATATTTCTTTCAAAACACACCATTTTTCCCAAAGTAACAAAAGAACTTTGAACCAGTTTACTTGAGGAACATTCCAAATCTGGTTAATGCTCGTGGGCCGGGTTTGGGGTGTTTCACCTTCAATCGCAGACCAGATGCGAAAAGAACACAAGGCAAGGCCCCCTTGAATCGGCCAAGAAACATAGAACAAGATTAATGCATACGGCATCCAAAAAATGAGAAAAGAGAATTGAAAGGGAAAGAAAGTACCTACCACGATCAATTAGAATTCGAATGAGATGGTTAAGGAACGGAATAATGTCAATCCACTAAACCATGAACGAAATCAGAGGATGAGCACTCAAGGAAAATTCGACCAAAATGAAATATAGAAGAAATAAGAATCAATGGATGCTTCGGCTTGAAGAAGAAACCCATGGCAAAATGGTGATGGTAGTAATGGAGGATTCGGTCAATAAGAAGAAGTGAAGAATAAGATTTCGGCTTTTAGTGGAAAGGTGAATAGATGAGGAAATGAGGGATTGCCGAAATGGTAAGTTTCCAAGATGGTTTCGGTCAAGAGAAGAAAGAGTGGAGAACACCTTGTTTGATAGAAAAGAGAAATAATAAGGGGAAGAAGGTGTAGCTAAGTGATTCGGCAACTATCAAGAAGCAAAAATTCGGCACCTACAACTCCAAAGCCGAAATTACAATATTAGAGAACTAAAATGCCTTATGACCTTAATTGAAATTCGGCACACCCCAACCAAGTTAGAACCGACTCCTTCATCTCCTCTCAAGCATTCAAAATTCGGCCACTACCTTCACCACCCTCAATCCCATATTTTTCTCCTTAATTCACTCCTGATCACTCACTCAAAAAGGCTTGAATAAATCAAACTCCTACTTTTCCTCATGGCCTGTAACACCCTCTACCCAAGACAGATGCTAGGACTGGATACGAGGCATTACCATGCTTAAACTCACTTAAATATGTACTTACGGGCTGTAAAATTTTGAACCAACTTAAAACTTTTCTTTCTTGATCATAACATGCATATTATGGGCTTACGAGGCCTTTAACAATTAACCGAACTCTTTTGGAAACTTCATCTAATGCTCAACTTGGAAGCAGGGTTCACACGCCCATGTTACTTAGAGACACGCCTATGTACCCATAGACATCCCCATGTCTACAACCGTGGGAGGTTACTGACTTTATTCACACGGCCTTGACACGCCCGTGTCTACCAACCGTGTGAAGCTACTAACTTCAACCACACGGCCTGGGCACACGCCCATACTTTGAACGTGTGTCCTACGCGGTCCTTCCACATGGCCGTGTAAAATGACTGTGGTCTAACTTTATTTAAAACATTAAGGTGCAGGGTTAACACGGTCTAAACACACGCCCGTGTGTCTAACCGTATAGGCAACTAGAGGCTATTTATCAAGCCATTTGTCTCCCTGAAATTAATATCAACCCAACTCAAAACAATACAATTAATTAATAACATATTTTCATGAATAATACTAAGTATTTCATTGATATCTATACACAAACAACTTAAACAAGTTTGGCCAACCACTTAGCCATATACAAAAGAATAAAAACTTGATGGTCTATATAATGGCATTACACAAAACATGTTCTCAAAATGAATGATTCCTATACATGCCATACTTAGTAATATAATTTTGCTATACCAAAATAAGGGTCGATAGTGTGCTACGAGCTCCGACTCCAATGATCCACAATTTAGCTCCGGGGGACTACATAGAAAGAAACAATCAAAGACTTAAGCATTTAGGTTAGTAAGTTTGCACGTATAACACATAATAAATAACTTGCTTCCGATAAACCATTCGACATAAGAATGGTATCATTATCTTATCTATAAAGCTTACTCATACATGATTCTTACTTGTCCATGGTACTTACTAATCTCATACTTGTAAGGTAATAAAGTACCTGTATCACTTGATCACATTGATCAACATACTTAAACATAATAATTATGTCTTCTAACTTATCATTCATAACACATGAATAATATTCAATTTCAACGTGGCAATAGCTATGCTTTCTTAACATTCTTGTTTTCACATTTTAGCTTACTCATTTACCCGATGAATTTCTATGAATTACCGAGAATACTAGATCTCTTGTCATGTACTTCATGTCAATGCCATACTCTAGATATGGACTTATATGGAAGATCTCTTCTTGAATCAATGCCAATCTTGCCTCGGTCTTACATGATAACTTATTCAATGCAAAGCTTGAGTCCTTGGGCTTACATGATAACTTGCTTGATAACTTGATCAATGCCAAGCTTGAGTCCTTGGGCTTACATGATAACTTGCTTAATAACTTGATCAATGCCAAGCTTGAGTCCTTGGGCTTACATGATAACTTGCTTGATAACTTGATCAATGCCAAGCTTGAGTCCTTGGGCTTACATGATAACTTTCTTAATTGCTGATGCCATGCCTTGGCTTGGTCTTAGACAGACTTTCTTATCTCATCTAATAGACTGTATCTCCCGGGTAATTCATCTTCAATCGGACTTTCTCTCGTTTAATCTTATTGATTTCTTTGTTTAACATAACATTAAACCATCCATGAAAACAATGTATATTATACTAAGCAATTAAATGATAAAATCATAAAGCTTAGAACTCATACAAACTTACCTCAATATACAGAATGTATGTAGTTATGCAATTTAGTCCTCGACTTTGTTCTTGCCTCGGTTTGGATCCGGGCTTCGTTTTTCATGATCTATAATCATAAATAGATCATTTAATAATCATATTGACTAAATTGACTCATAACTCATACTTTGGAAAAATTATTAATTTACCCCTATACTTTCTCATATTTGCACTTTTGCCCTTAGGCTTGTAAAATGATTTTCATGCAACTTTCTTAAACATCATGCTTAGCTGAATCATTTTCTCTACTATAGCAATCATCAATTCTCACTATTTCTAATAGGTATGACCAATTTTATAACTTTTTACAAAATGGTCCATAATATCATTTTTCATGAAATTCATTAAGAAAAAGATGTTTATCTAACATCAAACTCTCATAAACTCCCCAAAAACATCATTTAGCATGCATGTCATTCATGGCTAAATTTTTGAACATGCATCTTAGCTCATTTAATAGCTAAAAATAGCTAATTCATAATACGAGAACTTCAAAATTATGAAGAAGATCAAAAACAGGACTAAGATGAACTTACTAGCAAGCTTGAAAAAAATGAAGAACCCTAGCTATGGTGTCTCCACTTTTTCGGCAGCAACGAGGAAGAAGATGAGTGAATTTTTCTCATCTTTTTCCTATTTTAATCACTTATTACGCAAATGACCAAAATGCCCTTCCTCTTAAAAATTTCTATTACACCATCTCAAGGCCAATTTTGTCCAAAATTATATTTTTGGAAAAATTGCTATTTAAGTACTTCTAATTACTATTCTAAAGCTATTTCATACAAAAAGCTTCTAGAAAATCATATTTTGCAACTTTTGCAATTTAGTCCTTTTGGACCAATCCACCACAATTTAATAAATTGCTTCATGAAACATTCATACTAACATGCAAACACGGCATAAACTTTTAAAAACTCATAAATTCACCTCGAATTCATGGTCTCGCACCACTATTCTGACTAGGCCCTAAATCGGTCTGTTACAATTCTCCCCTACTTAGGGATTTTTCATTCTCAAAAATCTTACCAGCAAAAAGGTTTGGATATAGGTTTCTCATATTCTCTTCTGTTTCTCACGTAGCTTCCTCTATCCCATGTCTTTGCCACAATACTTTCACTAGGGCAATACCTTTATTTCTCAATTGCTTGGCTTCCCGAGCCAAAATTTTGACTAGCTCTTTACTGTAAGTCATGTCGGGATGAATCTCTATCTCTGATGGGGTAATCACATGTGAAGGATCTAATCTGTAGCGTCGCAATATTGACACGTGAAACACATCATGTTTCTTTTCTAATTCTGATGGTAAGGCCAAACGATAAGCTACCGGCCCAACTCTCTCAATAATCTTATAAGGTCCAATGAAACATGGGCTTAACTTACCTTTCCGACCAAATCTAAGGACTTTTCTCCATGGTGACACTTTCAAGAAAACTTTATCCCCGACTTCATACTCTATCTCTTTTCTTTTTAAATTCGAATAGGATTTCTGTCTATCTGATGCAGCTTTCAGACAGTCTCGTATCACTTTAACTTTCTCTTCAGCTTCTCTAACCAAATCAACCCCGTGAGTTTGGTTTTCTTTAAGTTCAGTCCAAAATAAAGGCGTTCTGCACTTACGCCCATATAGAGCCTCATAAGGCGCCATCTTTAAGCTCGTCTGAAAGCTATTTTTGTAGGCAAATTCTATTAATGGGAGAAACTTTTCCCAACTGCCTTGAAATTCAAGAACTCAATACTGGAGCATATCCTCTAGTACTTGAATTACTATTTCTGACTGTCAGTCAGTTTGAGGATGAAAAGCCATGCTAAAGTTTAATTTTGTACCCAAGGCTTCCTACAGCTTCGTCCAAAATCTGGATGTGAATCTCGGATCTCTATCCAATATGATCGATAAGGGAATTTCGTAAAGCCTTACTATTTCTAAAACATACAAGTTTGCCAACTTGTCAAGTGAGTAATCCACTCGTACAGGTATAAAATGGGCTGACTTAGTGAGTCTATCAACTACAACCCATATAGCATCTTTCTTGCTTGGTGACATCGGTAAACCCGTTACAAAATCCATAGTAATACGGCCCCATTTCCACTCGAGAACCAAGATGGACTGAAGTAAACCAGAAGGTACTTGATGTTCAGCCTTTACTTGCTGGCAAATCATACACTTGGAAACAAACTCTGAAATGTCTTTCTTCATTTTCGGCCACCAAAATCGTTGCTTCAAATCAGTATACATCTTAGTACTGCCCGGATGTACAGATAAACATCCGTTATGTGCTTCATGTAACATTCTCCGAATAAGCTCCTCTTTTCTCGGTACACAGATTCTGTGTCTAAACATCAAGTATCCATCAGAATTAGTCTAAAAGTCAGATTCAGCATCTGACTCGCACTGAACTTTCTTGAATTGCACTTCACTATCTTCTTCTTGAGCCTCTAAGATCTCTTGAAGAAACATTGGTCTAGCTCAAAACTCAGCTAAAATAGAACCATTGTCGGATAAAATCATTCTTGAATTCAATGCTCTTAAAGCAAAAAGGGACTTCCTATTCAAAGCGTCGGCGACCACATTCGCCTTTCCTGGATGGTAATCGATGACCAACTCATAATCTTTTATCAATTCTAACCATCTCCGTTGTCTTATGTTCAGCTCTTTCTGCGTCATCAAATACTTCAGACTTTTATGATCATTAAAAATCTGACATTTTTCACCATATAAATGGTGTCTCCAAATCTTCAAAGCGAAGACTATGGCAGCCAACTCTAAATCATGCGTCGGATAATTTTTCTCACTAGGCTTCAACTCTCTGGAGGCATAAGCAATCACCTTGCCTTCTTGCATGAGTACACAGCCTAATCCATTTAAGGATGCATGTAACACCCCTATCTCGTGTCCGTCGCCGGATTAAGGTTAGGAGCGTTACCAGACATATCAGAAACATTCACAGACAAAATCATACATTCAATCACCATTCTCAGACATAATGTCCCTTAAACGGGTCCTCGAGACCTTAATCATACTTATAAGTCGAGTCGGGACTAAACTGAAAAACATATGAAATTCATGAAAATTTGAAACTTTTCTAAAATACAGGGGAGACACGCCCGTGTGCCCATCCTTGTTTATACTGACTATACCAACACGGTCATTAGGCACGCTCGTGTGCCATGGCCATGTACTTTTAGGTCATATACTGACTTCCCCAACATGGCCACCAACCACACCCGTGTATTTTGGCCGTGTACTTTTATGCTAGCTACTGACTTGTACACCATGGCCAACTGACACGCCCATGTCAAGGCCGTGTGATACTAAATTCCATCTTACAATTCACCCACGGTTGAAAGGCACGCCCATGTGCCACAACCATGTGTCAATATAGGCCATTTACAAGGTCAAAATGCTACCCATAAGTGTCAAACCTACAAGCCATATTTAACAAGATATCTCATGCACATATAACCATTAAAACATACCAAAATAATCAACCAATTTGCATAACTAAATCTAAATTATACCAAGCTTCTTTCATCCATATATACTTACCATCTCATAACCATTTCATGTAACAACTAAGCATGCCAAAACAACTTCACATATCACATTCATTAAGGCATCTTACCAAAACATAATTAGCCAAATCACATGGCTAAGTTCATTATACAACTCATACCAAAACTAGCCTATACATGCCATATCTAGCTTTATACATTTTCAAAAGGGTACTAAAATGATTTTAGTAGTGTGATGACAATCCTTGACGGTCCCGAGGCTTCAGTAGCTTTGACGACCTATAAAACAGATTAAACCCACACATAAAGTAAGCTTTCCAAAAGCTTAGTAAGCCATATACAATAAACTACATATGTAAGCATATAAGCATATAAAAACATAAGCACATTTCTTATACATAACCAACTTCTCACATATATATATACTTTGGTTCATACTTTTGGCCACGTTTGCCACCATCATCAATTCAAGAATCATATTGATATCCCATTATACATAATCATCATAATAAGATCACATAGTAAATTACCTTATATACACACTTAGTGTACAATTCAACGTACCTGAAACAGATTCATCTCATTCTTTCTTTAGCTCATTATCAATCTCAACCCCATACTCAAATATCTATTCTTTCAACTCTTAAAACTATCATTATCCACATAGCTATCATACATGCCTTAATCAACACTTAGTTACTCACCATTCATGCTACTCGATTTCTTGATATTACCTCATACTTACATACCATATATTCATTACGGACAAGCTCATAGATTAATGAATTACATCTCGTTCCTTTAATCTCGTAAAGTAAGAGCAACTTACCTCATTAGTACTATGTCACCAAGATATCACGCATTATTTACTTAAATAATATTTCTCGGGTATCTCCATTAGTGGGTTAATGTTTTAATGGATCCGTAACTCTGCACACTTAGTGCAAATCAAATAACGTATCACACACTTAGTGTTGTTACTGAAAAAGGAGAGCACACACAGTACTATTTATTGGCAATGTATCGCACACTTAGTGCCAATTTCATAGTTGAACATAATCGTTATCGCACACTTAGTGCCAATATGTTAAACTGAACTTATTTTTGGTATCGCACACACAATGCATATTCAATAAACCAAAACTTTTGACTTTTCGCACACACAGTGCTAATTGTTAAGGTCGTAGCTTATATCAATATCGCACACACAGTGCTAATCACAAAGTTGAAACTTATATTATTTCCCACAGAGAGTGCTATTCATTAAAGCCGTAGCTTTTACTGTTTCGCACACATAGTACTATTCATTAATTATGATCGCACACTTAGTGCCTCAACTCATAGCCGAACCTTAAATGATATCACACACTTAGTGCATTTATAATAAACTGATCTTAAACCGGTATCGCACACACAGGGCCATCCACGAAGTCAATGCTTATAATATGTCGCGCACACAGTGCAAATCATCTCGGTCACATTTCCATTTACGCACACTTAGTGTTACAAAAATCCATTTCTCACATAGCATTTATAATTCAATGATATCATAACCATTTGTTTCACAACATTTAAACATAACATAGTACACTTTTTATATTCGAACTTATCTCGGAATTCATATGCGCAATCCTCTCATAAACATCCATTATCAACATTAGTCATAGGATTAATTATAATTTCATACAAGTTCGTTTATTTGTATAGTGACTTACCTCGGATTTAGTTTATCGAAAAATAAAAATGGCTACTCGTTTACTTTCGCTTTCCCGTGATCTAAGTCCATTTTCTTCGGTTCTTGATCTAAACATATTCAGAATTAATCCTTTTATTCACTAATTCATTCAATTCAATCCATACACACATATTTTGGGCTATTTACAATTTATCCCTCACAGTTGCACATTTTATCAATTTAGTCCATTTTTCTCAAAACATCAAATTCACAAATTTCAAACATACACATGCTTAGCCGAATACATACATATAAGTCCACATTTTTCATCAATTTCACAAATTAGTCCCTCAATTTTCCATTTTCTCAATTTAACCCTATTTAGCTAAATTCATCAAAACTTCCAAAAACAAAACATGTTCATCTAGCTCATATCTTTCATTTAACACCAAAAATCATCAAAAAGCTTAACAAATCATCAATGACATAACACACAAACATCATCAATTCATTAAATTAAAACATGGGTTTAATAGCTCTCAAAGCAACGATTACAAAAACGTAGAAATTATCAAAAATGGAATAAAATCTAACCTTGAAATTTTGCTTGCAAATGCCGAAAATTGGAAAGCTTCTATTCTTTTTTTCCCCTTGGTATTCGGCCAAAGAAAATAAGATGATAACTATCATCTTTCAATTGTTTCTTTTACTAATTTAGGTTAATAACCAATTACTAAATTGCCCTTCAATTAAACATATAAAACAATTTATTACTAAGGTCATTTAGCCATTCAATCATCCACTATCTCAAAGATGGCTTATTTGCCATATAAGGCCTTCACCTTTGCAAAGCCACAACAGTTAAGTATTTTAACAAATAGCAAGCAAATTTCACACTTAATGCAATTTAGTCCTTTTTGTTAAATTAACCACACAGACGGACAACTTAGCTTACGGAAATTTACCACATGCTCAATCACACATCAACGACACAGAAAATAATATTAAAATATCATACGAACTCAGATTTGTGGTCCCGAAACCACTGTTCTGACTAGGGTATAAATCAAACTATTACAATGCATCACTATAAATTATGAATTCTTTCCCCGACTCGGGTTGTACTAAAACTGGAGCTTCTGTTAACATTGTCTTCAGTTTTTCGAAACTTTGTTGGCATCTTTCTGTCCACTCAAACTTCACATTTTTCTGTAACAATTTAGTCATAGGAGTTGCAATCATGGAAAACCCCTTGACAAATCGTCTGTAATAGCCAGCTATGCCCAGAAAACTTCTAATCTCAGAGATGTTCTTCGGTGGCTTCTAGTCCATTATGGCTGAGACTTTACTGGGATCTACTCGGACTCCATCTCTCGAGACAATATGTCCAAGGAATCCCACTTCCTTGAGCCAAAATTCACTGTTACTAAACTTGGCATACAACTGATTTTCTCGAAGAGTCTGTAAAACTATCCGTAGGTGCTCAGTATGCTCATTCTCGTCCCGAGAATAAATCAGTATGTCGTCAATAAAAACAACTACAAACTTGTCAAGGTACGACCTAAAAATGCGGTTCATTAAATCCATGAATACCGCAGGTGCATTGGTCAACCCAAAGGGCATGACTAAAAATTCATAATGCCCATATCTCGTTCAAAAAGTAGTCTTGGATACATCCGAATCTTTCACTCTCAGCTGGTAGTACCCCAATCTCAAGTCTATTTTTGAGAACACAGCATCTTCTTTCAATTGATCGAACAAATCGTCGATCCTAGGCAATGGATATTTGTTCTTTACTGTCACTTTATTAAGCTGACGGTAATCAATGCATAATCTCATGGTGCCATCTTTCTTTTTCACAAACAAAACCGGAGCACCCCGTGGTGAACAACTTAATCTTGCAAAACCTTTGTCTGTTAACTCTTGCAACTGTGTCTTTAGTTCTTTCAACTCTGTTGGAGCCATTCTGTAAGGAGTAATGGATATAGGTACGGTACCAGGAGCTAGCTCAATGCTAAACTCAACCTCTCTAACTGGTGGCAGTCCTTGTAATTCCTCGGGAAAAACATCCACTTACTCACATACTATCGGGACTGACTCAATCTTTAACTCTATTTCTTTGTCATTCATGAAAAAGGCCAGATAGGCTTCATACCCTTTTATTATGTATCTCTGTGCCGTCATATGAGAAATCATTACCGGTGATCCACCTGGTTCATCTGATTCTACATGAAGAGTATCCCCATTCTCACAATCTCGATGTATTTCTTCCCACAGTTAACTATCACCTTATGGGTAGTCAACCAGTCCATACCAAGAATGAGGTCGAATTCATCAAATGGTAACAACATAAGATTTTCTTTAAAGCAACGACCTCTAATCATTAGTGGACAATCTTTACAAACTTTATCAACTAACACACTCATGCCTAAAGGATTAGACACTTTAATCACAAATTTTGTAGTATCAATAGGCGTACTCAATTCGGATACAAATGTAAGAGTGTGTGGATCCGAGATCTATTAAAGCAATAACTTTGGTATTGTAAAGGAAAAAGGTACCCGTAATAACATCAGGAGAAGATGCCTCTTCGCGAGCGCGAATGGCATAAGTTCTTGCAGGCGCTCTACCCTCAGGTCTTGTAGCCTGTTCTCTGGGGTTACCTCTTCCACTTGTCCCACTTCCCGAGTTTCTCTGCGGTCTTCCTCGGGTCCGACTCCCAGATCTTGGGTTCTGAGTTCTCTCTTCTTTCATCATCTCTGGACAATCTTTTATAAAATGGTCTTGGGATCCACATCTAAAACATGCATTTTCATGTGCTCGGCATTCTCCGAGATGAGATCTGCCACACTGTGGACATTCCGGTCTGTCAAACCTAAAATTCCCAACACTTGCAACTGAAGCCGTTTGTGCTTTGTTCCTCGAATACAGTTTACTCTTGTCTTTCCTTAAAAATCCAGTGGAAGTTGTTGATCGAGCAGGGAAATCTCTTGACTTCTTGGACGAAGACTGGAATGACTTATTCCACTGTCTCTTTCTAGAGTCGCGAAACTCAGTTTCAGACTTCTTCTCTTTTAATAATTCTTCATCTTTACAAGCCCTTTCTACTAACACAACAAATTCCTTTAATTCAAGTACCGCAACAAACAACTTGATGTCCTCATTTAATCCTTTGTCAAACCGTTTACTCATAATGGCCTCAGTGGACACACACTCGCGAGCGTATTTGCTGAGTCGTATAAACTCTCGCTCGTAATTGGTCACTGACATTTTACCTTACTTCGGCTCTAGGAATTCCTTCCTCTTCTATTCTACAAACCTTTTTACTGATATACTTTTTCTTGAACTCTTCTTGGAAGAATTCCCATGTGACTCTTTCCCTCAATGCTACCGACACAAGGGTGTTCCATCATTGATAAGAAGAATCTCTTAAAAGAGATATTACACACTTCATGGATTCTTCAGGTGTGCATGACAGTTCATTGAATACCCTGATGGTATTTTCTAACCAGAATTCAGCCTTCTCTGAATCATCATCTCTTTTAGCCCGGAATTCTTCTGCCCCATGTTTCCTGATATTATCAATTGGAGGTTTATCTCCTCTTACCACCCTACCACTTGAGGGGCTACTGGAGCAAGTTGTGGAAAAGGTGGGGGTGGAGGGGGGTGTGCATTCAGGTTCACCCGTACGAACTCTGTATTCCATGTATTCATCATGTGGAGGAAGGCTTCTCTAGCCCTTATCCTCATTCTTGACTCACCGTAGTGGGTCTATTCTCATTCTCATTCGGCACCGTCCCTTCTGCGGGAGCTGGTGCGTTACTTTCTACATCATCCGCCATAGCTCTATCGGGATCCATTACTATACGTATAAACATAATTCAAATCATCAGGAGTTGTCACACTATCATTATAAAAACATTCTTACATATGGCATGTCTAGCTATACTCGGGCTCATGCTACGTTAGTCCTAAAACTGACTAAACTGTAGCTCTGATACTACTAAATGTAACACCCTATACCCGAGATCGATGCTAGGACAGGATACGAGGCATTACCATCCTTCAACTCACTTAAACATGTACTTACGGGCTGTAAAATTTTGAACCAACTTAAAACTTTTCTTTCTTGATCATAACATGCATATTATGGGCCCAAGAGGCCTTTAACAATTAACCGAACTCTTTTGGACACTTCATCTAACACTCAACTTGGAAGCAGGGTTCACACGCCCATATTACGTAGAGACACACCCGTGTACCCATAGATACGCCCATGTCTACAACCGTGGGAGGTTACTGACTTTATTCACACGGCCTTGACACGCCCGTGTCTACCAACCGTGTGAAGCTACTGACTTCAACCACACAGCCTGGGCACACGCCCATGCTTTGAACGTGTGTCTTATGCGGTCCTTACACACGGCCGTTTAAAATGACCGTGGTCTAACTTTATTTAAAACATTAAGGTGCAGGGTTAACACGGTCTAGACACACGCCCGGGTGTCTAACCGTGTAGGCAACTAGAGGCTATTTACCAAGCCATTTGCCTCCCTAAAATTAATATAAACCCAACTCAAAACAATACAATTCATTAATAACATATTTTCATGAATAATACTACGTATTTCATTGATATCTATATACAAACAACTTAAACAAGTTTGGCCAACCACTTAGCCATATACAAAAGAATAAAAACTTGATGGCCTATACAATGGCATTACACAAAACATGTTCTCAAAATGAATGATTCCTATACATGCCATAATTAGCAATATATTTGGCTATACCAAAATAAGGGTCGATAGTGTGCTACGAGCTCCGACTCCAATGATCCACAATTTAGCTTGGCGGGACTACATAGAAAAAAATAATCAAAGACGTAAGCATTTAGCTTAGTAAGTTTGCATGTATAACACATAATAAATAACTTGCTTCAGATAAACCATTTGACATAAGAATGGTATCATTATCTCATCTATAAAGCTTACTTACTCATACATGATTCTTACTTGTCTCATGGTACTTACTAATCTCATACTTGTAAGGTAATAAGGTACCTGTATCACTTGATCACATTGATCAACATACTTAAACATAATAATTATGTCCTCTAACTCATCATTCATAACATGAATAATATTCAATTTCAACGTGTTAATAGTTATGCTTTCTTAACATTCTTGTTTTCACATTTTAGCTTACTCATTTGCCCGATGAATTTCTATCAATTACTGAGAATACTAGATCTCTTATCATGTACTTCATTTCAATGCCATACTCTAGATATGGACTTATATGGAAGATCTCTTCTTGAATCAATGCCAAGCTTGCCTTGGTCTTACATGATAACTTATTCAATGCCAAGCTTGAGTCCTTGGGCTTACATGATAACTTGCTTGATAACTTGATCAATGCCAAGCTTGAGTCCTTGGGCTTACATGATAACTTGATTGATAACTTGATCAATGCCAAGCTTGAGTCCTTGGGGTTACATGATAACTTGCTTAATTGCCGATGCCATGCCTTGGCTTGGTCTTATACAGACTTTCTTATCTCATTTAATAGACCGTATCTCCCGGGTAATTCATCTTCAATCGGGACTTTCTCTTGTTTAATCTTATTTACTTTTTTGTTTAACATAACATTGAACCATTCATGATAATAATGTATATTATACTAAGCAATTAAATGATAAAATCATAAAGCTTAGAACTCATACAAACTGACCTCAATATACAAAATGTATGTATTTATGCAATTTAGTCCTCGACTTTTTTCTTGCCTAGGTTTCGATCCGGGCTTCGTTTTTCTTGATCTATAATCATAAAGATCATTTAATAATCATATTGACTAAATTGACTCATAACTCATACTTTGGAAAAATTATTAATTTGCCCCTATACTTTCTCATATTTGCACTTTTGCCCTTAGGTTCGTAAAATGATTTTTATGCAACTTTCTTAAACATCATGCTTAGCTGAATCATTTTCTCTACTATAGCAATCATCAATTCTCTCTATTTCTAATAGGTATAGCCAATTTTATAACTTTTTACAAAATGGTCCATACTATCATTTTTCATGAAATTCATTAAGAAAAAGATGTTTATCTAACATCAAACTCTCATAAACTCCTATAAAATATCATTTAGCATGCATGTCATTCATGGCTAAATTTTTGAGCATGCATCTTAGCTCATTTAATAGCTAAAAATAGCTAATTCATAATACGAGAACTTCAAAAATACGAAGAATATAAAAAACGGGACTAAGATGAACTTACTAGCAAGTTTGAAAAAAATGAAGAACCCTAGCTATGGTGTCTCCACTTTTTCGGTAGCAACAAGGAAGAAGATAAGTGAATTTTTCTCATCTTTTTTCCTATTTTAGTTACTTATTAGGCAAATGACCAAAATGCCCTTCCTCTTAAAAATTTCTATTACACCATCTCAAGGCCAATTTTGTCCAAAATTATATTTTTGGAAAAATTGCTATTTAAAGACTTCTAATTACTATTCTAAAGCTATTTCATACAAAAAGCTTCTAGAAAATCATATTTTGTAACTTTTAAAATTTAGTCCTTTTGGACCAATCGACCACAATTTAATAAAATTGCTTCATGAAACATTCATACTAACATGCAAACATGGCATAAACTTTTAAAAACTCATAAATTCACCTCGAATTCGTGGTCTCGCACCACTCTTCCGAATAGGCCCTAAATCGGGCTGTTACATAGCGGAACTTTACCTCCTCCCTTTCAGATGCTAAAAACAATTCCAAAATGAGAACTATGCGACTTGAACCTGCTCCCTCTGTAACACCCCTAACTCGTATCCGTCGCTGGATTAGGGTTATGAGGCATTATTAAACTAAACTCAATTCCGAAGTAGACTTTCAATTTAATTCAAGCACGAGCAATGTAATCATTACTATATTATATTACAACCCATTAAAAATGTATAACTAGTTTTATTACTAGTACTTATTACACACACATGTCTGAATCACATAACTCTAACATTCATGACATACATATATTTATAAATATATTAGAACCATATCTCAACTTATTTCAAATTATGACATATATCGGGTATCAATCAAAATTCATATAACATGTTTGAGTTTCATTTATATTACTATAAAACATATGCATATTAAATCAATTGAACCATTATACCATTTAATAATCAATTACATAAACAAGCATATTAATGTTACACCTTGGTAAGAATATCTTTGTTTCACCATTCATTTGGATTGAAACTAACAACCAAGAAATATATTCATTCCTTACCATTAATTATTGGATCTATGTAACCAACTATCACATATATATATCTCATTATAAAAGTATAAATATCAAATAGCCAAAATCACTTAAGCATAGCATTATATGATTCTTACTAAACATATCAAGCCTATACTATTTACCCTAAGGCCGAAACACATGTCTTACTCAAATATTATTAGTAAAATGTAATAAACAAGTACACATAACTTCACCTTAATCGCGATCATGCAAGCATCATAAACATGGCAAACATATAAAAAAAAAACAAAACTAAGTTTGCTAAAACCATTACCTAACATATATATATATATATATATATATACACCAATTAAGCACCTTCCACATGTGATATAGACCATGACCGAATTTAAAACATCCATTAACCTTATAAACAACTATGAAATCCAAAACATGGAAATGATACTTAACCAAAAGAAATAGCCATTTTCGCAAGGCTATATTTATATACAAGATCAAACATCATCTGTTTCAAAAACTTAGTCTAACCTATACATGCCTTTCGAATAAAACTAAGATAAGTGTACCAAAAGTTTGATAGTGCGATTGACTTCTTAGATGATCCTCCGAGTTCGTAGCTTGAGTCAAAGATCTATAAAATAGAGATAGATAAGAGCACACACACATGATAAGCTTGCTAGCTTAGTAATCCATAAGTAAACATATACTTATATAAGTAACATATATATATATAACCATTCGAGTCAATATCCTCTATCACTAGTTCGAACATAATCAATACATAACCTATTTTATTCATAAAGCCGAAACAATTAAATATCATTGATGCACTTGATGCTAAAGCTTTACCTTTCGTATTCACATACACCAATCATTCAATATATCTCAGACATATGTACATACTAAATGCTTATTTCATCAACTAAATACATTCATGCTTCCAAATAATTATCATTACACGATATAACTTGCATATACATATTCATTCATCTCAAACAAGTTAATGTGTAAAACCTTCATTTATTCAAATATTTCTTACGTACCTCTCTGTCGAATTGATACGAATCATATTTCTAATCAGAAATTCCTTGACATGTTCATAACTTGTTTTTCATGCGCTTAGAGTTAGATTACTTTCACCGGCACTAGGCCTGTTGGACTTAAAGTCTGAAATATATCACCGGCATTAAGCCTGCTAGGCAATAAGCCCGAATCGTTTCACCGGCACATGGCCTGCTAGGCTAAAAGCCCGAACTATTTTCTAGGCACTAAGCACGCTGGGTTCGAAGCCCAAGAATAACTCAGGCACAAGGCACGCTAGGCTTGAAGCCCGAGTAACAACATAATTAAACCTTTAATATATATTTATAAATGCCAACATCACAGCCAAATCATATACATCATATTGCATCCACTTATCATATCGAAAACATATATTTCTTCATATTACATTATCAATATATATATATAAAATCCAATTTAACACCTTTATATTCGGCTAACACATGATTCCATAGTCAACATTATTAAATTTTATTCTTTAACATGTTTATAACTAACTCTTTAACATGTAAGTACTTAAGGACTTACCTCGGTTGTCGATAGTCCGTGCGAATCAGCTATTCGAGAACCTTCGTCTTTCCCCGATCCAATTCCGTTTTCCTTTGCTCTTGATCTAAAACACATTAAAATTTAGCTCATTCAAGTACATTTCATCTCAATTTAGTCCCTAAGCACATAAATAGGCAAATTACCATTTTACCCTAGGTTTTACATTTTACACTTTAGTCCTAATTGCACAAAACACAAAATACACATTATTTCAATACAACACTTAAGGGCCGAATATGTATAAGGACTATATAAGTCCATTTTTTTCATTTATTTTGCAATTAAGCCCCTCTAAAATTTTATTTTTACAAATCAGCCCAAAATAATTGCAAAATATACTAATTTTTAACATATCATTTATATAAAATCATAAAACACCAAAAATCACAATAATATAGCAATGGCCGAACCTCATACATGCTCATTTTCGAAAATCCTAACATGTGTCAAGTACAGTTCGAAGCAACGATCTCAAAAATGTAAAATTTATCAAAAACTAACTAAAAACTCACCTTCAATTTTAGCTTCAAAGTGCCGAAATTTCAAAGAGTTAAAAGCTTATTTTCTTCCTCCACATTCGGCCATGGATGAATGAAAAGATGATGGCTTTTTTTTCTTAATTATTTTAACATATATTAAGTAAATACCAAAATTACTAAACTAACCTTATAATTAAAAATAACTAAACATTTTAACTTAAGGACAAACTTGTCCATGGCCGGCCACTAACATCTAAAATGGGTTATTTACCCATTATATACTTCATATTATAAAGCCATGATCAATTAAGCATATTTCACTTTAGTCTACCACTTTTTCACTTTACGCGATTAGGTCCTTTTTATCAAATTAAGCACTCAAACGATAAAAATTTTCTACGAAACTTTCACACACATTAATTCACATATAATAGACTCAAAATATCATATTAAAATATTTCTCGGACTCGGATTCGTGGTCCCGAAACCACCGTTCCGATTAGGGTCAAATTCAGTCTGTTACAACTCTCCCCCCTTTTAGGATTTTCGTCCCCGAAAATCTTACCGTTAAACAAAGTCGGATATTGTTGCTTCATTGAATCCTCAGGCTCCCACGTAGCCTCTTTAGCTCCGTGACGATTCCATAGTACCTTTACTAATGGAATTCTCTTATTTCTCAACTCTTTTATTTCCTGAGCTAAGATACGGATCGGTTCTTCATCATATATCAAATCAGATTGGATTTCAATCTCTGAAGGTGTGATTACATGAGACGGATCTGATCTGTACTTAAGCATCGAAACGTGAAATACGTCATGTATCTTTTCTAACTCAGAGGGCAATTTCAATCTATAAGTAGCAGGCCCAATACGTTCGATGAATTCATACGGTCCGATAAATCTCGGACTCAACTTGCCTTTCCAACCAAATCGGAGTACTTTCTTCCACGGAGAAACTTTTAAGAATACACGATCTCCGACCTGAAATTCAATGTCTTTACGTTTCAAATCAGTATAGGACTTTTTTCGATCTGATGCAGCTTTCAAATTATCTTTGATTAGGGCCACTTTCTGTTCAGCCTCTTTAATCAAATCAACCCCGTGTATCTTATTTTCGCTGAGCTCAGTCCAGTATAATGTTGTTCGACATTTTCGCCCGTACAAGGCTTCATAAGGCGCCATTTTGATACTAGATTGAAAGCTATTATTATAAGCAAATTCAATCAAAGGTAGGAATCGTTCCCACGTACCTTCGAACTCGAGAACACAACATCTCAACATATCCTCAAGTATCTGAATAGTTCGCTCATATTGACCATCTGTCTGCGGATGAAAGGCTGTACTAAAGTGAAGTTTAGTACCTAAAGCATCTTGCAACTTCTTCCAAAACCGCGATGTAAATCTCGGGTCTCTGTCTGAAACAATGGAACTCGGTACACCATGCAATCTCACAATTTGTGATACGTACAATTCAGCAAGTTTATCAAGTGAATAATCTGTACGAACTGGCACAAAATGAGCTGATTTAGTCAGTCTATCAACTATAACCCAGACGGCATCTTTCTTACTCGGTGTCATGGGAAGACCGGATACAAAATCCATTGTGATTCTATCCCATTTCCATTCAGGCATCATGATTGGCTGAAGTAGTCCGGATGGCACTTGATGCTCAGCTTTTACTTGCTGACAAAATAAGCATTTAGAAACAAATTCAGATATATCACGTTTCATGCTAGGCCACCAATAGAACTATTTCAAATCGTTATACATTTTCCTGCTACCCGGATGTAACGATAGTCGACTACTATAAGCCTCACTTAGAATCATCTGAATCAAATCTGAGTTCTTTGGAACACACATTCGGCTTTTAAAATTCAAACAGTCATTTGTATCAATTTGAAAATTTGACTCTGCATCTTTTTCACACTGAGTTCGCCTAGCAATAAAATCTTTGTCAACTTTCTGTGCATCACAAATTTGCTGGATAAACATCGGTGAAACACCCCACACCCGGCCCACGAGCCTGAACCGGATCTGGTATGTTCCTCAAGAAAACCGGTTTCAAAGTTCTTTGTTACTTAGAGAAAATTTGTGTAATTTTAGAAAAATATTGGTTTGAGTTGGGCTCAGATGGGAAAGCCCATTTATTTTACTTAGAAATCATTTAATTATGGTGACAAAACAATTTAGGGTTTATTTTTAAAATAAATTTACTTGATCTTTACTTAATAAAAATTTCTAAACATAATAGTTAAAAATAAAAAGGAATTAGAAATAGAGAAATCCAACTTGGGCCTTATGGCCTTATTACATCAAACAACTCCCAAACTTAAAATTAAAGTACTTAGTAAAAATAAAAGTCCAAATCTTTAGATTTCTCCTTGCTATGCATGGCCACCTTTAGCTCCTGCCGACCCGGTCCATTATTGCTCATCACCTAAAAATATTTCCCACAGCAGGGTGAGTCAAAGCAGACTCAATGTGTACACGACACCAAATCGTAATAGAATCAGGCATACAATACATTCAAACATAAAATACAAGTTATGATGCATTCCCAAACCCGAACCTAATTGTCCATCCGCTACACACCCCCGTACTTGCCAAACACACCGTGGGGACTACTAAGTCGACCCTCCTTCCGCTACACACCAAATTGCGGGCTTAAGTCACCGCATCTGTGGTCTTAGGTCACCACTTTTGATTCATCGTGGTCTTAGGTCACCACTTTTCGATTCATTGTGGTCGTAAGTTACCACTTTTCAGATTACTGTGGTCTTAAGTCACCACTTTTCACTTCCCCTTTCAATATACAACCATATGCCCCATATATTAATATGCATAATATACCAGAGTTCACAATCGTATAATATTCTCATGTTACGAATAACATATTTCATATTCCTAGTAGGAGTAGGAAACGTACCTGAGTACTTAGTACCATAACATGGTACCTTAGCCACGTTCATATTTCCATTAACACATATTTTAATACATATAACCATAATTCATATTACAAAGTAGTGTGGGGTACACACCTGATTCGCTTAATAAAGTCCTTAAAATCCTGAAGAACTGATCTACTGATTTAGATCTTAATCCCTATATTCGGCCAATCATTCAAACACATTAATAAACCTTTTTTGTCTTAAAACCAAATCCTAGTAGGATTTATACACTTACCTTGGTGTCAATTTCCTTTTTAGTTCAAATCCCGAAAACCTTGCCTTATAAGTCTGTCGAAAATCCTATAAGCACATGTTAGATTGATTTCTAACACTTAATCATCTTTAAATGGCATATGGCCGAATATTCATATGACTTACCTTGAGTCTTAGAAATCCCAAAATTTCGTTGTACTTCTCCTTGTAGTCGACAACTACTAGATCTCGAAGAAAACCTTCCAAATTTCGGCCATGGAATTCTAAAGGAGTTAGATTCCTATATTTCAGCTAAAGAGAGATTGAAAATCAAATAATAGCTGATCTTACCTTTTGAATGAAATCGGCAACACCCTTACTGTCACAATAAAGATTGGCTTTGGTGAATTTTTGGCTTGGTTGGATTGTGTTTTTGGTTTTGAATAAAAGAGAGCGGAGGCTAGGGAATTCGGCTAGAAAAGAAAAAGAGAAGAGGAGAGAACCCTAAGAATTTGGTGAGAGCGAGAAAAAAAAAAAAAGCGATGAGTATCCCTCCTTCCTACCTTTTATAGATTTAAATTATCACCAAGGAGTCCCTTACTTGGCCACCACTCTTCAATTTGATAGCTTTATCCTTTAATTATCATAAAATAAAAAGAGTTTAATCCAGCCTTTATCTCATGGAAATTATGATAAATAAATTCCTTTTGAAAATACTTAAGATAAATCATCATTTATCTCTTTAATTAAAAAACTCCTTTATTTATCCTTAATATTTGAATTTTAAAGAGAATAAAATTCCCCTTTTGAGAGCCTTGTTCTTTGTCCATCCTTGTGCTTACGGAAGCAAAATAAAAATCTTTTATTTGCTTCCCAAGTGACTCGAACCTGTGCCCATTCCTCTTGCATATGGCGCCATTTCCATAGGCCCTAAGTGACATCTTGAGCCACTTTTCCAAGCTTTGTTTGTGTGTCAAATTTCACAAACTTTTTCTTTTAAGGCCACCTTGCCTTAGTTTCCTATTTTAAACTTTAAATCTTGACATTTCTAAGTCATTTCTAAGTTTCCTAAAATTTTCGATCGGCTCTGTAAACTTGCCATTTTCTTACATTTCCAAGTTTCCAGAAATGTTCACTTTCCATTTTTGAATCATTACCTTACATTTCCTAGTTTCCAAAAATGTTCATGTCTATGCATTTCTAGGTTTCCAAAAATGTTCATGTCCATGCATTTCCAGGTTTCCAAAAATGTTCATTTCTGAACCATTTCCATCCATCTTCAAGTTTCCAAAAATGTTCATTTCCAAATCATTTCCATACATTTCCGGGTTTCCAAAAATGTTCAAAATTTATTCTTAATACCTAAAACATGTCACTTCGTGCAATTAAACTGAAAACGCATAGGCCCTTTCCAGGATGTTACAGTTCCACCCCCTTAAAATAATTTCGTCCTCGAAATTACTTACTAACGAATAATCGTACGGTCTAACTCACCCCACTACGCTATTGCTGCGCACTCTGATCTTAAAGAACTATCATACTTTCTTGGCACAATCTCTAAGTTCACGTCCCTTAGAACTCATTTCCTAACGTCACGATCTGATTAAGAATTTTTATGAATTAGTCTTTGTTTCATTTGATTACCCGCGAAGAAATTTTATGAAAAGAATTTTAGGAGTGGTTCTTTCGTATTCATTCATGCACACAGTCTTTCATTCATTCATCCATCCATTAAACAATTATGAACTTTTGTTCATTCAGAGAAATGTTGTAGTTTTCGTTGTTGTTATTTTCCACTACCCAGGGATATTTTCATAATTTTATCCTACAGGGGTATTTTCGTAATTTTTTTTCAAAAGAAAAAGTTCCTTGGTGATTTCGTCAAAAAGTATTTTGGTAATTTCAAAGTCCCGGGTAATTTTGAAATTTTTTTTGAAAATTCAGGGGTATTTCGGTAATTTTTGACCTCGGGGGTATTTCAGTAATTTCCACAAATCGGGGTAAATTTGTAAAATGTAATAAGTCAGGGATATTTCAAAAGTTGTAAAACTTTGAGGGTTCTTTTTGAGAATTTTACTTTTCAAAATGATGATGTTGCAAAAAATTTTGGAAATCAGGGTCATTTTGGTAATTTTGTAAGTTAGGGGAAATTTTGAAATTTTTCAAAATCAAGGTATTTTTGATGGTTTACAAATTAGGGTTTGTGAATGTTTAGAAAATAATGAAGTTTGGCAAAACCGTTGAGAAGCTTGACATTTTGTGAATCAATGGTATTTTGGTAATTTTACCACTAAGGGTATTTTTGTAATTTTCACAAATCGAAAACTTTTCGGGAAATTTTGTGAAGATAGTTTTCACAAATTTAAAAGAGTAATTTGAAGAGTTTTGAAAAACTAGGGTTTGTTGTTTTGTTCTCTTTTTTTTTTTATAAAACAAAACGGTTAGTTCCTTTTTTGGGTTTTAGTCATCATGTTTAGCCTATGACCGAGCCCTCTTGGTCAGGGTGAACCAAAGCTACGCACCAGGCAGGATTCGAGTGGAGAGGAGGTGAGTCACGCGGACTTCTTAAATACCAAGCTCCCACCGAAACCATTCCTAGACATGCGCACAGAGGTTGCCACACCACTGAGCCCTCTGAGTTAGGGTGAACCGAAGCTATGCACCAGGTAGGATTCCTGGGAAGAGGAGGTGAGTCACTAGGACTGCTTAAATACCAAGCTCTTCCGGATCCAATCCTAGACATGTGCACAGGGGTTACCACGCCCTAGCTCAGTGACCTAGCCATAGGTTTGTTTAGTGCATTAAGTCTTATGTGGTTGTGTTGAGTAGACTAGTCCTGGAGTTCAATATTCCTATCATTCTATTCTACGTTCCATGCCTTTTCTACCCTTATACAATGCATAAATCACATAATCACACATAGAGTTAGGGGTACTTACCTGGTGGACTGCGGGTGGGAGACTTAGGTGCCATGCCAGAAAACCTGCTTAACTTTAAAGAAACTCATTTGGGCTCGATTTGAAAATGTTTTGGGCCTTAGCCCACTTGCCGAGAGTTTAAAACTGGGCTCTGATACCAAACTGAAACACCCCACACCCGGCCCACGAGCCTGAACCGGATCTGGTATGTTCCTCAAGAAAATCAGTTTCAAAGTTCTTTGTTACTTAGAGAAAATTTGTGTAATTTTAGAAAAATATTGGTTTGGGTTGGGCTCAGATGGGAAAGCCCATTTATTTTACTTAGAAATCATTTAATTATGGTGACAAAACAATTTAGGGTTTATTTTTAAAATAAATTTACTTGATCTTTACTTAATAGAAATTTGTAAACATAATAGTTCAAAATAAAAAGGAATTATAAATAGAGAAATCCAACTTGGGCCTTATGGCCTTATTACATCAAACAACTCCCAAACTTAAAATTAAAGTACTTAGTAAAAATAAAAGTCCAAATCTTTAGATTTCTCCTTGCTATGCATGGCCACCTTTAGCTCTTGCCGACCCGGTCCATTATTGTTCATCACCTGAAAAATATTTCCCACAACGGGGTGAGTCAAACAGACTCAATGTGTACACGACACCAAATCGTAATAGAATCAGGCATACAATACATTCAAACATAAAATACAAGTTATGATGCATTCCCAAACCCGAACCTAATTGTCCATCCGCTACACACCCCCGTACCTACCAAACACACCGTGGGGACTACTAAGTCGACCCTCCTTCCGCTACACACCAAATTGCGGGCTTAATCACCGCATCTGTGGTCTTAGGTCACCACTTTTCAGATTACTGTGGTCTTAGGTCACCACTTTTCGATTCATCGTGGTCGTAAGTCACCACTTTTCAGATTACTGTGGTCTTAAGTCACCACTTTTCACTTTCCCTTTCAATATACAACCATATGCCCCATATATTAATATGCATAATATACCAGAATTCACAATCGTATAATATTCTCATGTTACGAATAACATATTTCATATTCCTAGTAGGAGTAGGAAACGAACCTGAGTACTTAGTACCATAACATGGTACCTTAGCCACGTTCATATTTCCATTAACACATATTTTAATACATATAACCATAATTCATATTACAAAGTAGTGTGGGGTACACACTTATTCCCTTTAATGAAGTCCTTGAAATCCCGAAGAACTGATCTACTGATTTAGATCTTAATCCCTATATTCGGCCAATCATTCAAACACATTAATAAACCTTTTTGGTCTTAAAACCAAATCCTAGTAGGATTTATACACTTACCTTGGTGTCGATTTCCTTTTTGGTTCAAATCCCGAAAACATTGCCTTATAAGTCTGTTGAAAATCCTATAAGCACATGTTAGATTGATTTCTAACACTTAGTCATCTTTAAATGGCCTATGGCCGAATATTCATATGACTTACCTTGAGTCTTAGAAATCCCGAAACTCCGTTGTACTTCTCCTTGTAGTCGACAACTACTAGATCTCGAAGAAAACCTTCCAAATTTCGGCCATGGAATTCTAAAGGAGTTAGATTTCTATATTTCGGCTAAAGAGAGATTGAAAATCAAATAATAACTGATCTTACCTTTTTGAATGAAATCGGCAACACCCTTCTCATCACAACAAAGATTCGGCTTTGTAATTTCGGCTTAGTCGGATTGTGTTTTTGGTTTTGAATAAAAGAGAGGGGAGGCTAGGGAATTCGGCTAGAAAAGAAAAGAGAAGAGGAGAGAACCCAGAAATTTGGCAGAGCAGAGAGAAAAAACTAAAGCGATGAGTATCCCTCCTTCCTTCCTTTTATAGACGAAATTATCAGCCAAGGAGTCCCTTACTTGGCCACCACTCTTCAATTTGATAGCTTTATCCTTTAATTATCATAAAATAAAAGAGTTTAATCCAGCCTTTATCTCATGGAAATTATGATAAATAAATTACTTTTGAAAATACTTAAGATAAATCATCCTTTATCTCTTCAATTAAAAAAAACTCCTTTATTTATCCTTAATAGCCGAATTTTAAAGAGAATAAAATTCCCTTTTTGAGAGCCTTGTTGCCGTCCATCCTTGTGCTTCTGGAAGCAAAATAAAAATCTTTTTATTTCCTTCCCTAGTGACTCGAACCCAGGCCCATTCCTCTTGCATATGGCGCCATTTCCATAGGCCCTAAGTGACATCTTCAGGCCACTTTTCCAAGCCTGTTTGTGTGTCAAATTTCACAAACTTTTTCTTTTAAGGCCACCTTGCCTTAATTTCCTATTTTAAACTTTAAATCTTGACATTTCTAAGTCATTTCTAAGTTTCTTAAAATTTTCGATCGGCTCTGTAAACTTGCCATTTTCTTACATTTCCAAGTTTCCAGAAATGTTCACTTTCCATTTTTGAATCATTTCCTTACATTTCCTAGTTTCCAAAAATCTTCATGTCTATGCATTTCTAGGTTTCCAAAAATGTTCATGTCCATGCATTTCCAGGTTTCCAAAAATGTTCATTTCTGAATCATTTCCATGCATCTTCAAGTTTCCAAAAATGTTCATTTCCAAATCATTTCCATACATTTCCGGGTTTCCAAAAATGTTCAAAATTTATTCTTAATACCTAAAACATGTCACTTCGTGCAATTAAACCGAAAATGCATAGGCCATTTCCAAGATGTTACAATCGGTCTTGCTTGTAACTCAGCTATGATCGAACCATCACTAGACATAACCATCTGTGCGTTCATTGCATGAAGAGCAAACAATGATTTCCGACTTAACGCATCCGCAGCAACGTTAGCTTTTCCCGGATGATAGTCAATTACCAATTCGGAATCTTTTAACAATTCCAGCCACCTGCGTTGTCTTAAATTCAGGTCTTTTTGAGTCATTAAAAACTTTAGACTTTTATGATCCGAGTAAACATGGCATTTCTCGCCGAATAAGTAATGACGCCAAATCTTCAGTGCGAACACAATAGCTGCAAGTTCCAAATCATGCGTCGGGTAATTTTTTTCATGCGGCTTCAATTGTCTCGATGCGTAGGCTACTACTCTGCCTTCCAGCATCAACACACAGCCCAAACCACTTAAGGAAGCATCAGAATACACAACAAATTCTTTACCCGATTCAGGCTGAGCTAACACTGGAGCTTCGGTCAAAAGGGCTTTCAACTGCTCGAAACTTTTCTGACACTTCTCTGACCACTCAAACTTGACATCTTTCTGTAGTAGCTTTGTCAAATGTGTAGCTATCACAAAAAAACCTTTCACAAACCGTCCGTAATAGCCCGCAAGTCCCAGAAAACTTTGAATCTCGAAAACATTCTTCGGTGGTTTCCAATCAAGTATAGCCGAAATTTTATTCGGATCGACTCGAATACCTGATGCTGAAACAACATGTCCCAAAAAGCTGACTTCTTTCATCCAAAACTCACACTTACTAAACTTTGCATACAACTGTTAATCTCTCAAAGTTTGTAGTACTAATCTCAAATGCTCGACATGCTCGGTTTCATTTTTGGAGTAGATCAGTATATCATCAATAAACACTACTACAAACCGATCCAAAAACTATCTGAAGACTCGATTCATTAGATCCATAAAAATAGCAGGTGCATTAGTGAGTCCAAAAGGCATAACCAGAAACTCAAAATGTCCGTACCTCGTCCGAAATGTAGTCTTTAGCACATCTGTATCTCTGACTCGCAACTGATAATAACCTGATCTCAAATCTATCACTGAAGCCCCTTTCAACTGATCAAACAAATCATCAATCCGTGGTAACGGGTACTTATTCTTTATAGTCACCTTATTCAGTTGCCGATAATCAATACACATTCGCATTGTTCCATCTTTCTTCTTCACAAAAAGAACTGGTGCACCCCAAGGGGAAAAACTCGGCCGTGCAAAACCCCTATCTGTCAATTCTTGCAACTGCGCTTTCAACTCTTTTAACTCTGTAGGTGCCATCCGATACGGAGCTATCGAGATCGGAGTCGTTCCCGGTACTAATTCAATGCCGAACTCAATCTCTCGTGATTGGTGGTAAACCGGTAGTTCTTTGAAACACATCCGGGTATTCACACACAACGATCTGATTCATTATGCTTTTCGGACACTTTATTATCCAAATTACATAGGCCAAATAAGCTTCGCACCCTTTTCTCACATATACGGGCTAACATCGAAGATATTACTGTAGGAAACCCACTTAAATCACTGGATTCAATTCTGATGATCTCACCGTTCTGGCATCTCAAATCAATAAGCTTTCTTTTGCAATTTACCACTGCCTCATGTGAAGTTAACAAGTCCATCCCCAAAAATATGTCAAACTCATCGAAGGGCAACAACATTAAATCGGCTGGGAAGCAAGAATCTTGAATCATCAATGGGCAACCTTTATACACTTTATTAACAAGTACGCATCTACCCAAAGGGTTGGACACACAAATCACAAACTCAGTAGACTCAACTGGCAGAGTCTTACCAAATGCTAGAGTTTCACACACATATGAATGAGTCGAACCAGGATCAATCAATGCTATCACAGTAGTATCATAAAGGGTGAAAGTACCGGTAATGACATCGGGGGAGGAAGCATCCTCTCTGGCTCGTGTAGCATAAGCTCTAGCTGGAGCTCTAGCCTCAGATCGAATTGCAGTGTTCTTCGTTCCTCTCTGACTACCACCTACATTGCCTGAATGTCTGGGTGGCCTACCTTGTACTAACGCGTTGCTCGACTTAATATTCTGAACTGTATTCTGCTCAGCTAACATCTGACATTCTCTAATAAAATGATCTGACGATCCACATTTAAAACAAGACCGATCATGGAATCTGCAACTCCCGGAATGCCATTTCCCACAGTGCTTGCATTCAACTCGATTCTGTGGAGCGTTACCAACACTGGCCACCGAGGTAGCTCGGGAGCCTACTGGAGGTCTATCACGTCTAGGTAAATCTGAAGTAGCTTTATGTCGGCTGAAATCATCTCTGAACTTTTTAGATGTGGAATGGAAATTCTTACCCGACGATCTCTTTCGAGTGTCTCTAACTTCTGTCTAAGCCTTTCTTTTCTCCTTCCCGAGCTCTTCAGCTTTGCAAGCTCGCTCGACTAGGGTCACAAATTCCTTGATTTCAAGAATACCAACAAGCAACTTTAAATCTTCACTCAAACCGTCTTCGAACCTTTTACACATAATGGCTTCAATTGATATACACTCCAGAGCATATCGACTCAATCTGACAAATTTTTGCTCATATTCAGTCATGGTCATTTGCCCCTGTTTTAGTTCAAGAAATTCTTTACGTTTCTGATTGATGAACCTCTGGCTGATATATTTCTTGCGGAATTCATTCTGGAAGAAATCCCACGTCACTTTTTCTTTCGGAACCACTGATACTAGTGTCTTCCACCAGTGATATGCAGTGTCCCGAAGTAAAGATATAGCACACTTCAGGCATTCGTCTGGAGTATAAGATAGCTCATCAAGTACCCGAATAGTGTTATCAAGCCACATTTTGGCTCGCTCTGCGTCATCATTATCATTGGCCCTGAATTCTTCGGCCTCAAATTTTCGGATTTTATCAACTGGAGGCCTACTTGATCTCATCGGATCTATCATCGGGGGTGCTGAAGGAATCGGAGTTGGATTATTCGGGGGTGGAGGTTAGGGTACAGCTGGTTTAGTCTAAATAAACTGGGTAAACCACTCGTTCATCATCTGATAGAAGGCTTGTTTAGCCTCCCCTTCATGGCTACCCGAAACTGGTCGAGAGTTTACCGGCACTGATTCCCGTGCACGGTCAGGCACTACACTTTCAACATCATCCGCTACGGCTCTTTCAGGATCAGTGTCCATTTACTATATAAAACACAGTTCAGAGTGTCAAAAGTCACCACACTATCAATATATAACAAAGGCATGTATAGCTAGACTCTCACGCGCTACGGTAGTCCTAGAATCGACTAAACCGTAGCTCTGATACCAATAAATTGTAACACCCCTAACTCGTATCCGTCGCCGAATTAGGGTTATGAGGCATTATTAAACTAAACTCAATTCCGAAGCAGACTTTCAATTTAATTCAAGCACGAGCAATGTAATCATTACTATATTATATTACAACCCATTAAAAATTTATAACTAGTTTTATTACTAGTACTTATTACACACACATGTCTGAATCACATAACTCTAACATTCATGACATACGTATATTTATAAATATATTAGAACCATATCTCAACTTATTTCAAATTATGACATATATCGGGTATCAATCAAAATTCATATAACATAAGCTGAGTTTCATTTATATTACTATAAAACATATGCATATTAAATCAATTGAACCATTATACCATTTAATAATCAATTACATAAACAAGCATATTAATGTTACACCTAAATTTGAATATCTTTGTTTCACCATTCATTTGGATTCAAACTAACAACCAAGAAATATATTCATTCCTTACCATTAATTATTGGATCTATGTAACCAACTATCACATATATATATCTCATTATAAAAGTATAAATATCAAATAGCCAAAATCACTTAAGCATAGCATTATATGATTCTTACTAAACATATCAAGCCTATACTATTTACCCTAAGGCCGAAACACATGTCTTACTCAAATATTATTAGTAAAATGTAATAAGCAAGTACACATAACTTCACCTTAATCGCGATCATGCAAGCATCATAAACATGGCAAACATATAAAAAAAAAAAAACAAAACTAAGTTTGCTAAAACCATTACCTAACATATATATATATACCAATTAAGCACCTTCCACATGTGATATAGACCATGACCGAATTTAAAACATCCATTAACCTTATAAACAACTATGAAATCCAAAACATGGAAATGATATTTAACCAAAAGAAATAGCCATTTTCGCAAGGCTATATTTATATACAAGATCAAACATCATCTGTTTCAAAAACTTAGTCTAACCTATACATGCCTTTCGAATAAAACTAAGATAAGTGTACCAAAAGTTTGATAGTGCGATTGACTTCTTAGATGATCCTCCGAGTCCGTAGCTTGAGTCAAAGATCTATAAAACAGAGATAGATAAGAGCACACACACACGATAAGCTTGCTAGCTTAGTAATCCATAAGTAAACATATACTTATATAAGTAACATATATATATAACCATTCGAGTCAATATCCTCTATCACTAGTTTGAACATAATCAATACATAACCTATTTTATTCATAAAGCCAAAACAATTAAATATCATTGATGCACTTGATGCTAGAGCTTTACCTTTCTTATTCATATACACCAATCATTCAATATATCTCAGACATATGTACATACTAAATGCTTATTTCATCAACTAAATACATTCATGCTTCCAAATAATTATCATTACACGATATAACTTGCATATACATATTCATTCATCTCAAACAAGTTAATGTGTAAAATCTTCATTTATTCAAATACTTCTTACGTACCTCTCTGTCGAATTGATACGAATCATATTTCTAATCAGAAATTCCTCGACATGTTCATAACTTGTTTTTCATGCGCTTAGAGTTAGATTACTTTCACTGGCACTAGGCCTGCTGGACTTAAAGTTCGAAATATATCACCGGCATTAAGCCTGCTAGGCAATAAGCCCGAATCGTTTCACCGGCACATGGCCTGCTAGGCTAAAAGCCCGAACTATTTTTACCGGCATTAAGCCTACTAGGTTTGAAGCCCGAATAACTCACCAAGCACAAGGCACGCTAGGCTCAAGCACGAGTAACAACATAATTAAACCTTCAATATATATTTATAAATGCCAACATCACGACCAAATCATATACATCATATTGCATCCACTTATCATATCGAAAACATATATTTCTTCATATTACATTATCAATATATATATCAAATCCAATTTAACACCTTTATATTCGGCTAACACATGATTCCATAGTCAACATTATTAAATTTTATTCTTTAACATGTTTATAACTAACTCTTTAACATGTAAGTACTTAAGGACTTACCTCGGTTGTCGATAAATAAAGTGCGAATCGGCTATTCGAGAACCTTCGTCTTTCCCTAATCCAATTCCGTTTTCCTTTGCTCTTGATCTAAAACACATTAAAATTTATCTCATTCAAGTACATTTCATCTCAATTTAGTCCCTAAGCACATAAATAGGCAAATTACCATTTTACCCCTAGGGTTTTACATTTTTACACTTTAGTCCTAATTGCACAAAACACAAAATACACATTATTTCAATACAACACTTAAGGGCCGAATATGTATAAGGACTATATAAGTCCATTTTTTTCATTTATTTTGCAATTAAGCCCCTCTAAAATTTCATTTTTACAAATCAGCCCAAAATACTCAAATTTACCAAAATTTCTAATGCAGAATATACTAATTTTTAACATATCATTTATATAAAATCATAAAACACCAAAAATCACAATAATATAGCAATGGCCGAACCTCAAACATGCTCATTTTCGAAAATTCTAACATGGGTCAAGTACAGTTCGAAGCAACGATCTCAAAAACTAACTAAAAACTCACCTTCAATTTTAGCTTCAAAGTGCCGAAATTTCAAAGAGTTAAAAGCTTATTTTCTTCCTCCACATTCGGCCATGGATGAGTGAAAAGATGATGGCTTTCTTTTCTTAATTATTTTAACATATATTAAGTAAATACCAAAATTACTAAACTAACCTTATAATTAAAAAATAACTAAACATTTTAACTTAAGGACAAACTTGTCCATGGCCGGCCACTAACATCTAAAATGGGTTATTTACCCATTATATGCTTCATATTATAAAGCCATGATCAATTAAGCATATTTCACTTTAGTCTACCACTTTTTCACTTTACGCGATTAGGTCCTTTTTATCAAATTAAGCACTCAAACGATAAAAATTTTCTACGAAACTTTCACACACATTAATTCACATATAATAGACTCAAAATATCATATTAAAATATTTCTCGGACTCAGATTCGTGGTCCCAAAACCACCGTTCCGATTAGGGTCAAATTCGGTCTGTTACACCCTCACTGCTCCCTTGTGGAGTCACCTTTCAGTACTCTATGTGGCGCCACCTTGCCACTTTCCCACTGACTTTCTTGTGTCTTCCAAAACAAGCAATATCCCTTAAGTCGTGACCCAGCTAGCTCTCCACTAAAGTACCCTGAAAGAGAATTTTTGGCCAAGGCTTCAGCTTAACCCCGAGCCTTTCTTGGACCCCCAAACACCCCAAACTAACACATTGAGCATAGCATAAACACAGAAACATATTAAATGCAAAGCCCCTAATTCAGGATGTTACATGTTCACACTATAAGTAATCATATTAACACATTATATACATAACACTTCACATATAAGCTTAGTTTGTAAAGTAACACAAGCTTAGGTAAGAAGACTTACTCTTGCGACATAGGATAGGTGATTAGGCCACCTAAGCCCCCTTAACTTACTGACTCGTGCATTAATATAGCACACCAGATGACTCAACTTTGCAACCTTTGTTCCAATGACAAAAGCTCAAGAAAACTTTTGTTTGCCTTTTTTCTTGCTTGTTAATGCTCCAAATGATTTGAAACTTTGCATACACATAAAACATAATGTAAATACATTACAAAGAACGACAGACACAATACAATCACTCTAGAATCAAAGATCTAAGTTTCTCATTCATAATATTGAAAAATTAGTTAGTTTTGTCGAAATAAATGTTTCAACACTTGAATATCATTTCTAAGCCTAAATTTAGATTTCAAACATCCTAAATATCATCTAGTTCCAAAACTAGACCATCAATTTCATCTAATTACACAAATCTAGTTTTGTTTTTAGAGAACTCAAGCTTATATAAACACTAAGAAGGGGAAAAATGTCCAATTTGTTTAAATTCATTAAGGATTTGTTAAACTAAGATCAAATACCTTTTAATTAGATCAAAATGAGTTAGAAATAACTTTAAAATAGTAGCTTAGCTTAGCATTACGAGATCTACCATTTTCAAACAAAAAATTAGTTTAAAATCATTAAATATAATGAGATCTTGATTAAATCCATTCAAACTTGAATTGAAATAACAACATACTTAGTTTAATCATAAAAAGTCAGAATGTTACCATAGTTTGATGAAAACAAAGAGCTGAGGATCAAACTCAAGCTAAAATGTATGAAGAGCAATAGAGAAACTGTGGAAGAAAACTTGAATGTTCTTTGAAAGTGAAAGAGAAATTTGTGTTTGGAAAGCTTGAAAGTAAAAAAGGATGAATCATTTTTTTGAGAGAAAAGCTTTAATTTGGTGTTTGGGAAAATTTTGAATGAAAAGAGAAATGAGAGGGAAGGGACGGTAGGGGTCATTAAATAGGCAATAATGTTTTAAAAAATTGGCCATTGCCCCTTCAATCACCTCTAGTTTCTTCTCATTTTCAAATAGGTCATTATTTTCAATTAAAACTTATTTTCTAAATTATTTACAAATCCGATCTCATTTTAAAAATCAGTTTTAACGAAATTATTTCCTGAACACCTATGTTTTTTAATTTCTTAACCTTAATTTTTAATTCTAATTATTTTAATACTTTGTTTTATTTATTCCTACTTATTTTAATTATCTAACCTAATTTCAATGTTTGGTTCATTCACCCTAGATTTACTAACCTCAATTCTACTAGCCCAATTTTTGGGATGTGACAAACTATCCCCCTCTAAAAAGAATTTCATCCTCAAAATTGCTTGAACTGGATAGATAAGGATATTGATGTCTCATAATTCCTCAGCTTCCCAAGTAGCCTCTTCAGTTTTGTGATTATGCCATAAAACCTTAACCAAAGGTATGCTCTTATTCCACAACACATTCGCCTTATGTGCCAAAATCTCAATCAGTTCCTTTTTATACGTTAGATCAGGTCAACCTCGAACTCTTCAACCTGAACCACATGTGACGGATCAAATTTGTATTTTCGCAACATAGACATATGGAACACATCATGGATACACCCAAGTTTAGTCAACAATCTGATTCGATATGCTACCAACTTAATCCTCTTGATAACCTCATAATGTCCAATAAACCTCAGACTGTAACACCCCTTACCCGTATTCGACATCAGAACAGGGTACGAGGCATTACTAGACTTATACACAAACAATTATACAATACCAAGACCTGACTTTCCACTCCAATTTAAAACTTTTTGTAACACCTCTTAAACAAGCCTACGAGGCCTAAATAACACTTTAGGAATGGTTCGAGATCAAATTGGACCCTTAAAAAGATTTATAGAAAAACTTAAAAAACTTTCATCGAATAGTCCACATGCCCGTGTGGAGGAAGAGGCATGCCGATGTGGCATATCACATGCCTGTGTTCCACACCCGTGTGGAATTATTTCCCAATTTGAACCTATAGAGGTTTTCACATGGCCGGACACACGCCTGTGTCCCTCACACGTCCACGACACGCCCGTGTCTTAGCCCGTGTGCAAAAACCTTGGTATTCTGTTTCTGACGTCATCACCCATAAATGTCACACGGCCAAGGCACACACCCGAGTCCTTCGGCCTCGTGGCGAATTAAATTCCTAATTTCAGGTGCAGACTTCACATGGCCTGGGCACATGCCCATGTCCATGGTCGTGTCTTCCACACGGTTGAGACACATGGTCGTGTCTCCACCCATGTGTTTACTACTAAGCATACTGAATTGCAAACCTAGAATGCTAGGAGACACACCACCTAACCACACGTCCATGAGGCTGATCGTGTGTCACACACGGCCTAGACACATGCACGTGTGTCTACCCGTGTGGACAAGAACAAGGCCATTTTGCCAAGCTCTTTCTATCACCCCAACTCATACGAACATAATTCACATCAAACCTTCAACCCATCCATACATATTTAAACTAAGAATACCAATCATGCAACTTGCATATTCATGAATAACCTCATCTTTTCATAGATTAATAAGAAAGAGCCATCAACTATGACCTCATACAAAAGAGTTCATCTTTGAATGAGCCAACACATTTGGCCAAAACAATATGACGTTCAACTAAGTCTAGTCCCTATACATGCCATACTCAAAATGCTAAGTCTAATTATACCAAGATGTGCTGATAGTGTGGGTGATCCTTTGCTTATCTCCGTATCCCGAGCTGGCTCTTCAACATTATAAAACAAGGGAAAAGAAAAGAGAGTAAGCTTTAAGCTTAGTAAGTCTATATGTAAACAATAAACATCGTACCACATAATCATCAGTCAAACATTACATGCTTTGTGAAAACAAGCAATATCCTCATAATCATTCTTACTTATTTCAACCCTTACCACATCCCAACCACACATCATAAGCATTACTCACATTTACTTGCACATATACCCTACACTTGTCACCATAAATCCACATGAAACTTCACTTGGTCAAGTTTCTCGATGAACCCTTTGGAATAATACAAGATACCCGATGGTTTCGCACACAATCCACCATTAATCAATAATAGGGTGGTATCGCACACAGCCCACCAACAATGATAATTACGGTGGTATCGCACACAACCCACCAAAATGATAATATATACGATGGTATCGCACTCAGCCCATCGTTAATAAAAAACAAGGTGGTATCGCACACAACCCACCAAAATTTACGTATTTACGGATATTCATCCGTACCCATTTTCCCTTTTAAAGGTTCATCCAAGAATTTTCACAGTTTCTACTATTTCAATAATTCTTACCAATAATCAATTACATCCACCCAATGCATTAATAATTAAAACATACGTAACGAGGATGTATCATTTACACATAAACTTACCTTAATGCAAAAATGTTAATTTGCAGTTTAGTCCAAAACTTGCCTTTACCCCGGTCAAGGTTGATTCCGCATTCTTATTGATCTATAATAATAAAATTTACTCATTTAATCACTACATAAATCAAGACACTTCAAAATTTCTACATTGGCAAAAATGACCGTTTTACCCCTATACTTTGGCAAAACTATTATTTTGCCCCTAGGCTCGTAAATTGTTTTTCATCAAATTTCCTTATTAAACAAGCCTAGTTTAACATTTACTACTCTTATAACAATTCACAATACCAATCATTTCATGCATTTACTACTCAATTTACAACCTTTACAAAAAGGTCCTTTTAGGTGTTTTCATGGAAACACCTTCCACAAAAGTTGTTTATTTAGCAACCATAACTCATTTTCTTCCCTAAAAACTCAACAAACAACATAAGCACTCTCATGAAAAATACCTAAACTTCCAACCATTTTGCAAAATAGTCCCCTTAATAGCTAGCTTAAGCTTTAGGGGTTCCAAAAGTACAAAAATTATCAAGAAAGACCTCTAAAATCACTTACTTGCAAGAGGGTAGCTTGGCTGAAAGTTTGAGCTTCAAAAACCCTATTCTTGCTTGAATTTTCGGTGGTACAAGAAATGAAAATAGTAAAAGATGATAACTTCTTTATTTTATCTTATTATTAAGTCACCAACTCACTTAACCATTGACCATACCTCTAATTTGTCCCCTATGGCCGGCCATCACTTCCCCAATGGCCTAATTGCACATTAAGGACATCCAATTTAATATTGTATAGCTATTAGACACCTCTATCTTGTAAAATAGAACATTTGCACTTTATGTGATTTAGTCCTTTTTTTGAAATTAAGCATGCAATCACCAAAATTAATGCACCAAATTTTTCATACACTTATATAATTTTTCCATAACACATAAAATAATATTAAAACTAATTTATCTGACCACAAATTAGTGGTTCTGAAACCACTATTCCGACTAGCCCCAAAATCGGGCTGTTACACAAACTCAGCTTACCCTTATGACCGAACCTCAACACCTTTTTCCAATGCAAAACCTTCCAAAACACTGTCTCTAACATTGTAACATCCCAAAATAAGGCCTAGGAGTTTTAGAGGTATTTTAAGAATTTTAGCTCTAGAGTGCTCAAAATTTCGTAGCATGGTAAATCGGAGTTATATTCGACTATGGCATTATAACTGTTAAATCTATTTTTGAAAAAGTTTTCTAGAAACCTTTAATTTTAGAGAAAGGGTGGAATTGCAACAGAGTCAAAATATTAAGCACTTGCGTTGCAGTTTTACCAGTTTCTTAGGTTTGTTTTAACGATCGGTTTTATCACAACACCAAGCTTGTCGTCCCTTGCTTTTTCCTTGTTATTTCAATTGATTTTTATTCAAAACCATAATACTTTGATTTCCTATCATTCCCAAGTCAATTACCTTCATAAATCTCCAAGAAAAACACTAAAAAACTTCTTATATTTCATCATATTCTCTAAACGTGTGTTTTTTAGATTTGCATCAAACCTCATCTAATCTTTCATCAAAGGAAATATTTCAAACTCTTATGAGTTTTTCATAATATTTAGCCCTTAAAATTTAAGTATTAGCAATTGAATCAAAAGTTTTTAATAAAAGCCGAAAATGGAGTCATTAATGGTGGATTTCAAGATTTTGAGTGAAAATGTGATTTTAAAGTATTTTTCTATGTATTTCAGTGTGATTAAGAGGTTTTTAAATTTACATTAAAGTTTCAATAATGATTTCTCATGTTCAAATGAGTTTTGTGAAAAATGCCAAAAAGATGTTGAAAAATGTTGATACCATGAACTGAGCATTTCAGTGCAGTCTAAAGGTTGAGATTTAGTCATAGGTGAATTATAAGATGAACAAAATTAGTTTTAGGAAAAAAGACTGAGTATAGACTGAGATATTAGAATTTAAAGTTTGTTACATTAATGGTTCAGAGTTACATGAGAACGTAGAATATGTTGATGTTTTAGTTGGTTTAAGTGAGTCCTTGGCTACTATCTAATTGTGTTTATTGCATGATTGTTGTGAGTGAAGCCTCATATTCATTAGATCTTGCTACGAGTTAAAGAAGAGTTAGTAGAGCTTTCAATTTTTCGGCAAAAGTGTAAAGTGGTGAGTGTTTGGAAATTCTGCTGGTAGACACGAGTCATCTATTATTTTGGAATTCAGTAGTAGCCTAAACCCCTATTCTTGTAACATCCTGGAAAGGGCCTATGCATTTTCGGTTTAATTGTACGAAGTGACATGTTTTATATACTAAGAATAAATTTTGAATATTTTTGGAAACCCGGAAATGAACGAAAATGATTTGGAAATGAACATTTTTGGAAACCTGAAAATGTATGGACATGATTTAGAAATGATTCAAAAGAGGAAAGTGAACATTTCTGGAAACTTGGAAATGTAAGGAAATGTCAAGTTTACAGAGCCAAACGAAAATTTTTGGAAACTTAGAAATGACCTAGAAATGTCGAGTTTTAAAGTTTAAAAGAGGAAATTAAGGCAAGGTGGCCTTAAAAGAAAAAGTTGGTGAAATTTGACACACAAACAGGCTTGGAAAAGTGGCCTGAAGATGCCACTTAGGGCCTCTGGAAATGGCGTCACATGCAAGGTGTTGGACCTGAGTTCGAGTCACTTGGGAAGCAAATAAAAGAAGTTTTACTTTTGCTTCCAGAAGCCTGAGGTGGACGGCACAAGCCTTCTAGAAAGGAGGAGTTTTATTTTCATAAATATTCGATTAATAAGGTGATAAATAAGGGATTTAATTTGGATTATTTTTGAAGAGATAATAAAGGATTATTCTCTAATTATTTTAAATTAAGGAGATAAACTTATCAATAAAGAAGAGTGGTGGCCAAGTAAGGGATTCTGAGTAGCAGTTTCGGCTATAAAAGGAAGAAAATAGGGCTATTCATCAATTTTTCTTCCTCCTCTTCTCTCTGCCAAATTTCTGAGTGCTCTCTTCTCTTCTCTTCTCTTTTTCTTTTGTCAAGCCGAATCTATAGTCCACCATTGTCAAAATTCTCAAGTTTTATTTTCTTCCTATTTCTTCTTACCAATCCATTCAAAAGCCAAATCTTGGAAAGGCTTCAAGCATAGGTGCTGTTGATTTCTTCAAAGGTAAGAACAAGTTTGATTTCCATTCTTTTCTTTTAGCCGAGAGATAATCTAACCCCATACATATTATGGTTGCCGACTATGGAAGGATCTTTCGGGATTATCAGAGTAGTCGACTAAAATGAGAAGTATTCGGGATTTCTAAGATTAAGGTAAGACATGTGAATATTCGGCCAAAGGCCTTGATTTATGTTTCGATGATTAAGATTAAGTCTAACGTAAGGTTTTAGGGATTTCGACATTCCTAGGGAAACAAGGAACAGTTTCGGGATTTGTTGGTGTTCCAATCGGCAACAAGGTAAGAATACTAATCCTACTAGGATTTAGAATTTTGGCTGAATGGCTTTTTATTAAGGTAATAAGTGATAAATCAATGTAGGGATTAAGGATCTAAGCATTAGATCAAGCTTTTCGGGATTTCAAGGAAATTTTAAGCGAATCAGGTGTGTACCCCACACTATATTATAATACGTTTTATGGCATGTTTAATTAAAATATGTATTATTAAGGATATCAAAGTAGCTAAGGTACCATGTTGTGGTACTAAGTACTGAGGTATGTTTCCTACTTCTATTAGGAATATGAAAAAATGTTATTAGTAACATGAGAATATGATAAGAATGTGAACTCTGGCATATTTATGCATATTATTATATGGGGCATATGGGTATGTTTGAAAGGGGAAGTGAATGTGGTGACCTAAGACTACGAACACGGTGACCTAAGACCGTGATATCTGAAAAGTGGTGACCTAAGACCACAGTAATCTGAACGTGGTGACCTAAGACCACGAATGCGGTGACCTAAGACCGTAAATTGGTGTGTAGCGGAAGGAGGGTCGACTTAGTAGTCCCCACGGTGTGATTAGCAGGTACGGGGGTGTGTAGCGGATAGACAATTAGGTTTGGGTTTGGGAATGCATCATAACTTGTATACCTTGTTCTGAATGTGTAACTCTTGTATGCCTAATCCTATTATGATTTAGTGTCGTGTACACATTGAGTCTGTTTGACTCACCCTGTTGTGGGACCATGTTTCAGGTGATAAGTAGTGATGGACCGGGACGGCAGAACTTGTGGTGGCCATGCTCAACATGAAGTTTTTATTTTTATGGAATATTAATTTTTAAGTACTCCGAATTATTTGGATTTATTTGATGTAATAAGGCCATAAGGCCATAGTGCACTATTTTATTTCTGTTTATTGTTTAACTACGTTACAAACTTTATTAAGCTAAAGTTTTAAGAAATTTATTTTAAATGTACTCTAAATGTTTTATTCTTAAAATTATAAAGGGTTTCCAATATAAAAAAACGAATTCGTTTTCATCATAAGCCCAACCCAAACAATATTTTTTTTTATCACACAAGTTTTCCCTAAGAAACAAAAGAACTTTGAACCGGTTTACTTGAGGAACATACCAAATCTAGTCAAAGCTCGTGTGCCGGGTTTGGGGTGTTTCAATTCTAAATTTCGAGTGTAATTTTTCTTGTATTTACAGTATTTTGTGGTTTATGTGCTTATATGATTATAAAATTGTGTATAGTGATGATAAGCTCAAATATATGGTATGTGGATATGGTAATTGCTGTGAAAAGTGAAAATGTATACATGATATATATATATGTGTTATATGAAAGTGATAGTGTTTTGTGAAAGATGCTCAAATGCAGTGATAGTGCTTGGATAATCGGTAAGTAATATGTGTGTGAAATTGGATATTTTGGCCTTGTGATTCTTGAAACCATTGGATTTAGTCGGTATGTTATAGGATTGTGAGTACTAACCTATAGGTATAGTGATTTTAGGCATTGAGACCCTGGGACATGTTTGGACGCATAAAAGGAATGTAAGCTAAGCTTTATTCAATAGGACATGTGAGGGGAAACAAGGAGAGTGTTAGCTATACGCTTCACATCTGGGACATGTTTGACTCTACAAGTCCGTGTGATGCGATGGAGATCCGTGTATCTGATGTGTGATGATAGAGCTCACAATAAGTTTCATAGCTTAAGTGCCAAATTATCTTCTATTGTATATATTTAGGTGTTGTGTGATGAATTCCCTAATAAAATATATGTGGTTGTTATGCAAACTACCTTTATAAATGTTATGTAAATGAACTATTAGACAATGCATGTTAAAATGTTACGCATTACTAAACACAATACTCCAATATCATATATGTATGTGGTTATTGTGAATGCATGACAGAATGTTTGCATTGTGGATATTTCACTCATTTACTGAGCTTGTTTAAGCTTACCCACTCTTTTCAACATGTGCAGATTAGTAACGACTCGGTGTGAGTGGTGTGGATGTCCTAGGTAGTGATCCAAGAAAAACTCGTAAATTCTTGTAGGTGTTCTTTTAGTTATTTTCGTATTGGGTAATAAGGCAATGTGGTAGACTTGTTTAGTTCCATGATATGTTTGGATTATTTACTGACTTTGTTTTGTTTTAGTTTTGGAAGTTTATGAGTTTATATGTTTGCTTATGTTCATGAACCTTACATGATGGCTTGATGTATCTTGCTCGGACATGTTTTGATTACTGGAATAATTAAATTTAACAATTGGATGATTATTTATCAAAGTAAGTTATGTATGATGCTTAGAAAAAGTTTTAGAATGAGTTAATTGCTTTTGTATGCTGCATTTTTATGTCCAAGGGCAAGGTATCAATATTCGGGATTTAAAATCGATACTTCTGTGCTTTAAAATGTTCAGGGAGTCACAATAGTGATTTGGTATCGATACCTTTGCTCGAGTATTGATACTCGGGGTTAAAGTATCGATATTTCATGACAGGTATCGATAATTTTTGAGACTTTGGGATTGTAGTTGAGAAATAGAATGCAAGTTTGGTATCATTTTTCTAGGTGGTATATATAACACATAAAGAAAATATCGATACCCTAATGTCAGTATCGATACCTACGGACAAGTTTTGCAAACCTTGCCAAATGAATCTTATGTTCATTTAATAATAATTATTAGACAATTTGATGTATGATTTAAACGAAACAATGATAACTAACAAGTATTGTAACATCCTAGATTAGGGGTTATGCGTTCGTGCATAATTCATGAGTTTGTAGGTTTTGGCAGCGTTTGGAAGTGAATTAAGGGTTTTTAAAATTCTAGGATGGAAGAGAAAGCTTTGGACAATTATTGGTTTTTAAGTTAAAAAGGGGGAGCTAGGCTAAGGTAGCCTTAAGAAAAGTTTTGGGGAGTTTAGGGCACAAAAGGAGTGTGTGGTGTAGTGGCAAAGTGACGCCACATAAGGGGTAAGGGAGTGACGCCACAAGGAAGTCATGTGGCAAAATGACTTGGAAATGTAAGGAAATGTCTTGTCTTGGAAATGTAAGGAAATGTCTTAGAAATGTAAGGAAATGTCTTGTCTTGGAAATGTAAGGAAATGTCTTGGAAATGTAACGAAATGTCTTGGAAATGTAAGGAAATGTTTTAGAAATATAAGGAAATGTCTTGGAAATGTAAGGAAATGTCTTGTCTTGGAAATGTAAGGAAATGTCTTGGAAATGTAAGGAAATGTCTTAGAAATGTAAGGAAATGTCTTGGAAATGTAAGGAAATGTCTTAGAAATGTAAGGAAATGCTTTAGAAATGTCAAGTTTAAAGTTTAAAAGAGGGACATGAAGTAAGGTGGTCTTAAGAGAAAATGTATGTGAAATATGACATACAAATAGCCTTGGTAAAATGGCTACAAGGTGCCACTTAAGGGCCTAGCAAGTGACGCCACATACATAGGCAAATGGGCCAAGGATCGAGTCGCATGGGAAGCAAATAAAAGAATTTTATTTTGCTACAAGGAGCAGAGAGGTGGACGGCTTTAAAGCTCTTAAAAGGGGAGTTTTATTCTCTTTAAAATTCGGCAAATAGATAGATAATGATGGATTATTATTAGTATTATTTTTATTAAGAGATGAGAGATAATTATTGGATTAAATTTTTATTAATTTGAATAAGGTGATAATTAAAGAGATAAAGCTATCAAAATAGAAGAGTGATGGCCAAGTAAGGGAGTCTTGGCCTAGTAATTTCGGCAATAAAAGGAAAAGAGAGGCCATTCTGCATTATTTTCTGTTCTTGAAAGCCTCTGCCGAATTCTCTCTGCCATTATTCTTTTTTCTCTTAAACTTTGTCAAGCCAAAAACTCAAGAAATCATTGTCGAATTCTTCATCTTTCTCTTCTCACCTTTTTGTCCCATTCTACTTAGGCCGAATCTCTCCCTCCCAAGGGTTCCTCTTTGTCGAAATTCTTAGATCAAAATACCTTAGTTGCCGAACCTTTGTAAGTTACATCTCTTTTCTCCATCAAGTCTCAAAGCCGAATACTTCTGTGGTGATAAACATAAGTGCTGTCGATTTCTTCAGTGAAGGTAAGATCCAATTCAGTTTTCATTCTTTTTCTATTAGGCTTATCGAAATCTGAGATTTAATCTCTACTGTTGTTCTATGGCCGACTATTTGAAGGAAGTTTCGAGATTTAGGCGTTGTTGACTTCAAGAAGGGATATTTTGGGATTTCAAATCATAAGGTAAGTACATGTGTATATTCGGCCAAGGTATATTAGTGATTTAAGATCTAATTCTTATTTACTTAAAAGCCGAAAACTAACTAAGTCGAATGATCTAGCATTGGCCGATTGAAGGAAAGAGTAACACAAGTTTTCGGGATTTGATTAGTAGTGAAATCGGCACCAAGGTAAGAATTTGATTACAATAATCCTATTGGGATTTGGTTTTATGGCTGAAAGGTTTTTATTAAATTTCCAAGTATTGGCCGAATATAGGCATTAAAGATCTAAAGCAGTAGATCAGATTTTTGGGATCTGAAGTGAACTTGCTAAGTGAATCAGGTGTGTACCATACACTAATCTTAATAGATTTATGGCTTAAACTTGATATATGTGTTAATATGAAAGTGTAAGAATGTGGCTAAGGTACCATGATATGGTACAAAGTACTCAGGTACGTTTCCTACTCCTACTAGGATTATGAAATATGTTATATTTAACATGTGATAAGTGATAAGAATGTGAAATTTGGCATGTTAATGCATACTATGTATGATATGGGGCATATGGGTTATTGAAAAGGGGAAGTGAATGTGGTGACCTAAGACCACAATATTTGAATGTGGTGACCTAAGACCACGAGATCTGAATATGGTGACCTAAGACCACGAGATCTGAATGTGGTGACCTAAGACCACAATATCTGAGTGTGGTGACCTAAGACCACGAATACTCATATGGGCGATGAGCACGTCGACTGCAGCGACTGCCTTCGATGGTGTGTAGCGGATGGAGGGTTGACTTTGTAGTCCCCACGGTGTGCAGGTTGGTACGGGTGATGTGTAGCGGATGGCATCTAGGCTTGGGTTCGGGTTGCATCATTATTTTATTTGTATATGAATATGCATGTGATATGATAAGGTATGCCTGAGCTATTAAATTTTAGTGTTGGTTACATATTGAGTCTGTTGACTCACTCCGTTGTGGGAACATGTTTCAGGTGATGAACAGTATTGGACCGGGTCGGCAGGAGCTTAGTGGTGGCCATGCCCAGCAAGGAAATTATTATGTGGACTCTTATTATTATTATTATTTTTTTAAGTACTTTGGATTTCATTTTGGGTTTTTATTTGATGTGATAAGGCCATAGTGAACTCTTTTATTTCTATTTGTTTATTTATCATGTTACGAACTTTTTTGTTCATTAAAGACTAAACAAATTTAATTTGAAATAAACTTTAAATATTTTGTCACCTGAAATAAATGGGTTTTCAATATAAAACAAACTTGTTTTCAACTCGAGCCCAACCCACAAACAAACTTTCTTCAAAACACAGTTTTTCCAAGGTAACAAAAGAATTTTGAACCGGTTTTCTTCGAGGAACATACCAGATCCGGTCAAGGCTCGTGGGCCGGGTTTGGGGTGTTTCAATTTGGTATCAGAGCCTAGTTTTAAACTCTCGGCCTGTGGTTTAAGGCCCAAAACATTTTCAAAGTGAGCCCAAATAAGTTTTATGAAAATATTTTTGAAAATAAGCAGGTTTCTGGCATGGCACCTAAGTCTCTGACCCGAAGTCCACCAGGTAAGTACTTCGATCTCTTGTGTGATTTATATTATGATTTGTAGAATGGTAGAAATGGAATGGAACGTAGATTAGCGAACTAGAATCTATTGAACCGTAGGACTAGTCTACTCAAACACAAGTGCATAAGATTTAAGGACCATTAAACAAACCTGTGATTAAGTCGACGAGTCAGGGTGTGGTAACTGTTGTGCGCATGTCTAGGAGTGGATTCAGTAAGAGCTTGGTATTTAAGCAGTCCGAGTGACTCACCTCCTCTTTACTCAAATCCTACCTGGTGCGTAGTAACCGTTCACCCTAACCAAGAGGACTTAGTCATCGGCCAGACCAATGATTAAAACCCGAAAGGGACTAGCCATGCAGTTTTATAAAAACCCTAGTTTTAAAACTCTTAAAATGACCCTTTTTTTAATTTTTGAGAACTATTTTTACAAAATTTTTTGAAAAATTTCCAATTTATAAAAATTACCTAAATACCCCTGATTGTGAAATTACAAAAAAAATGCCCTTGGTTTATAAAGTGTCCAAACTACCTACAGTTTGATCAAAATTTCATTACTTTATAAAATGTTCAACAAACCCTAATTTGCAAACTATCAAAAATACCTTGATTTTGGAAAATTACGAAATTGCCCCTAACTTACAAAATTACCAAAATGACCCTAACTTCCAAAATTTTTGCAATATCACCAAAATAGACAGCAAATTCACAAAAAGAACCCTCAAAGGTTTGCAAATTTTGAAATACCCCTGAATTATTAAGCTTTACAAATTTACCCTGGTTTATTACCAAAATACCCAGAGTTTCAAAATTACCGAAATACCCCTAGATTTCAAAATTTTCAAAATTTCCTGGGAATGCAAAATTACCAAAATACCCTTATTAACAAAATCATCAAGGAACCTTATTTTGAAAGAAAAAAATTACGAAAATACCCTTGTGGACAAATGACGAAAATACCCCTGGGATAGGAACGGACAGAAATGTCCAAAGAGTGACTGTGTATGGGAGATACTATGGAGTGGATGTCACTGAATGAATGTCTGAATGAATGTGCTTCTCTGAATATGGATAGAGAACTTGAATGAAAACCTTGATTGATCGAAAGAACAACTTCTAAAAACTTCTTCCATAAAATTGTTCGCGGTTAATAAGTGGAACAAAATTCTGATGCTTAAAACTTTTTTTAAATCGCGGAGTTAGAAATGAGTTCTAGGGGACGTGAACTTAGAGATTGTGCCTAGAAGTATGATGGTTTTATTAAGATCAGAGTGCGCAGCATAAGCGTAGTGCGGTGAGTTAAGATGTACGATTATTCGTTAGTAAGTAATTTTGAGGACGAAATTATTTTTAAGGAGGGTAGAACTGTAACATCCTAGATTAGGGGTTATGCGTTCGTGCATAATTCATGAGTTAGTAGGTTTTGGCAGTGTTTGGAAGTGAATTAAGGGTTTTTAAAATTCTAGGATGGAGGAGAAAGCTTTGGACAATTATTGGTTTTTAAGTTAAAAAGGGGGAGCTAGGCTAAGGTAGCCTTAAGAAAAGTTTTGGGGAGTTTAGGGCACAAAAGGAGTGTGTGGTGTAGTGGCAAAGTGACGCCACATAAGGGGCAAGGGAGTGACGCCACAAGGAAGTCATGTGGCAAAATGACTTGGAAATGTCTTGTCTTGGAAATGTAAGGAAATGTCTTAGAAATGTAAGGAAATGTCTTGGAAATGCAAGGGAAATGTCTTGGAAATGTAAGGAAATGTCTTAGAAATGTAAGGAAATGTCTTGGAAATGTAAGGAAATGTCTTAGAAATGTAAGGAAATGCTTTAGAAATGTCAAGTTTAAAGTTTAAAAGAGGGACATGAAGCAAGGTGGTCTTAAGAGAAAATGTATGTGAAATATGACATACAAATAGCCTTTTGGAAATGGCTACAAGGTGCCACTTAGGGCCTAGCAAGTGACGCCACATACATAGGCAAATGGGCCAAGGATCGAGTCACATGGGAAGCAAATAAAAGAATTTTATTTTGCTACAAGGAGCAGAGAGGTGGACGGCATTAAGGCTCTTAAAAGAGGAGTTTTATTCTCTTTAAAATTCGGCAAATAGATAGATAATGATGGATTATTATTAGTATTATTTTTATTAAGAGTGAGAGATAATTATTGGATTAAATTTTTATTAATTTGAATAAGGTGATAATTAAAGAGATAAAGCTATCAAAATAGAAGAGTGATGGCCAAGTAAGGAGTCTTGGCCTAGTAATTTTTCGGCAATAAAAGAAAAAGGAGGCCATTCTGCATTATTTACATTCTTGGAAGCCTCTGTCGAATTCTCTCTGCCATTATTCTTTTTTCTCTTAAACTTTGTCAAGCCAAAAACTCAAGAAATCATTGTCGAATTCTTCATCTTTCTCTTCTCACCTTTTTGTCCCATTCTACTTAGGCTGAATCTCTCCCTCCCAAAGGTTCCCCTTTGTCGAAATTCTTAGATCAAAATACCTTAGTTGCCGAACCTTTGTAAGTTACATCTCTTTTCTCCATCAAGTCTCAAAGCCGAATACTTCTGTGGTGATAAACATAGGTGCTGTCGATTTCTTCAGTGAAGGTAAGATCCAATTCGGTTTTCATTCTTTTTCTATTAGGCTTATCAAAATCTGAGATCTAATCTCTACTGTTGCTCTATGGCTGACTATTTGAAGGAAGTTTCGAGATTGAGGCGTTGTTGACTTCAAGAAGGGATATTTCAGGATTTCAAATCAGAAGGTAAGTACATGTGTATATTCGGCCAAGGTATATTAGTGATTTAAGATCTAATTATTATTTACTTAAAAGCCGAAAATTAACTAAGTCGAATGATCTAGCATTGGCTTTAATAAAATTTACTTAAAAGCCGAAAACTAACTAAGTGTGTAAAAGGAAGGAGCTAGGTTAGTTAGGGCTTTAATAAAATTTTGGGCGAGTTAAGGCACAAAGGATGGGCTTGGTATAAGTGGTGTGGTGCGCCTAAGAGCTTGCTAGGGGTCTTGGGTTCGATTCGCAGAAGTAATAAGGAAAATTTTTTTTTTGTCTGTTGGGGCGTTAAAGGAAGGGCCCAAGTAAGGAAGGCCTTAAATGAATTTTGAGTAAGGATCGGACATGAAAGGCAGGTGGGTGGAGTGGCTGAGGCGCTATTTGAAAAGGGGCTTTGGTTAAGGTCTCGGGTTCGAGACATGAAAGACGCAAGGAGTGTTATTTTTGGGCTTTTTACGTCAAAGGCAAGAGAGCCAAGAAGAGGGCTTATAATTAAAAGGTAAGGGCTCATGACATGAAAGTCTGAGGGGGAAAAGTGGCAAAGCGCGTTGAGAGGGGAGGTTGCTTGGGGTCGTTGGTTCGAACCCCGGAGCAAAGACCTTGACTTTTATTTTTTCCTTCCTCTCTCTTTGGCGTGAAGAGAGTAGAGTTGGCGTGATTTAGGACTCTTAAATTGATTAGAGATAAGGCATATTTTTTTTTGCTCATAATCTATTTGGAAGGGTGTTGTAGTAGTTTATTTTATTTTGAATTGTTGAAGAGGTGGATAGGAGATAAATATTAGTATTTTATTATTTGAAGAGGTGATAAAAGTAAGAGATAAAAATTATTCTTTTGGGTGATAATTAAGTGGAATTATCACCAAAATAAGAGGGTGTTTTTCGAACCTTGGACTTTTTGGGGCTGTCCATACTGCATTTTATTTGGCAAAAGAGTGCCAAAAGTTCAACCAAAATTCTTCTTTTCTCTCCAAATTTATTTGCCAAAATCTCCATTGTTTCATAGCCAAAACCATTCAAAATTCCAGCTTCTCTTCTCTTTTACAAGCCGAATATACCCCTCTTTAAGAGGAAATTTCAACAAACTCTTCTTTCTCTTCTTCCTCTCTTCATTGTCCTGCCAAAATCTCCCTTAAACTCTTAGCCAAAATTGTTCGAGAAAATTCCAAAGATCGTTGTTTCTCTTAGCCGAATACACCCTCCTCCTTCACAAAAATTTCCAGCCCTTCCAATTGTGTATTAGGTCGAATATCATATCTCCAATAAGGTCTTGCCAATTTTCAATAAGTGTGGTAAGGGTAATCATCTCTTTTGGAATTAAAATTATGGCCTATGATTCGTATTAACTTGATTAAAACCAATTGTAGGGAAGCTTTGGGATTTATTTTCCAAAGGACTAATTAAGGCTTCGGGATTTGTTAGGAAATCAAATCCGTTTAAGGTTAAGAGATCTAACGTTATAGATCGGCTTTTCGGGATCTAGGAATTTCGATAGAAGCAGGTGTGTAAAATCTCTCTACACACTTTATTAATTTACATGACATTATTGTTTGCCTTAAATCTTTTGGTTGAGGTTAGCTTGTGGCATAATCATGGATTTCGGGTAAGTCCCATAACTTGTAATATTTGATATATGATTGCATGCCATCACATGATGTTTAATACTATGACATGATATATGAAATTTGATGTATAAGCATGTGATGGTGGGATTGATGAGAGGAGGGGGATGAATTATGGACTGTCGTCAGTGGTTTTGACCACAAGATGGGTTGGCCCCATCAGATTATTTGTGACCTATGGTCATCAGTGGTTTTGACCACAATGATCGATTATTTGCGACTAAGTCCCAGTAGTTTGGTACCACCAGTGGTTTTGACCACATTTGATATATTGTGACCTATGGTCATCAGTGTTTTTGACCACACGATGGGTTGGCCCCATCATTTAAATTGTGACTTTAAGTCATCAGTGGTTTTGACCACACGGGGTAGAAAAGGAGTATGGATGGCTAGTTGGGTTGCATGAGCATGTTTATTAATGAATTGTGTATGAGATGTATTTTTCGGGTGGGGATTTACACACTGAGTCTTGGTGACTCACCCCTTCCTTTAACATTTTGCAGATGAGTAGATCGCGGAGATGGAGCCGGATGGACTCGAGGTGGCCATGCAGTTGAAATTTTAATTAAATGGACTTGGATTTTAGTTTATTTAATTTTAATGTTGGTTTTATTTTTGTTAAGTTGTAATAAGGCCTCCTAGAATTATTTTATTATTGTTACATGCTTTGAATATTTGTTTAAACTATTTAATTATGTTAAAAATGAATTCACATGTTTTTCCCAATCAAACGTAAAATGTTTTAAAAATGCCATCGGGCACATTTGCAATCTATAAACAACCCGACTTAATAAATATTTCTAAACAACACCAGGTATGGTTTTTAACAAGAGACGTGAAAACACAAGGTTTTCGACAAAACTTAAAACGGTTTTGAAAAGATTTCAAAATGTTTTCTCGGTAGCAACCCAAATTCGGTCGTAGTGTTTGGGCCGGATTTGGGGTGTTACAATGAATCTCGATATCATGATATTTTGGATCAGCGAAATATTTATGCCTATCAGAATGCAATAGCCCGTTTGTTAGTGGCGTCGAAAACAGTGGTTTCGGGGCCACAAATCTGACGAATTGGTCAGGCTATTTGTCAATTGTGTTAAAAAGAGTGGTTTGGGGTGACAAATGGGTCCGTAAATATTATTATTTAATATTTACGAGTCAAATATAGTATTATATTAAGTTTTAATTTGACAATTTTTGTTATTTGAATGAACAGTTAAGTTGAAGAAGTTGTCCCTAAAGTCAAGTAGTTTTGGAAAACAAGTTATCAGGACCACGTATCTATAAAACAAGCCCGTAAATATTTTTATTACATACTTATGGAGTGCTTATAAAGGTGTACGAAAGTTTGGTTTGAAAATTTTAACATTTAGATAGTTAATTAAGGAAAAAGGACTAAATCATAATAGTTGAAAAAGCCAATGACTATTAGTTTAAAGGTATTAATTTATTAAATAAACATGATTTCTGATAATGGACGGTATAGATAAAAGATTAATGAATTTAAAGGTTCAAGTAAAGGTTATTTTGGTAAATTAATAATTAATCATAAAATAAAGTAAAACAAAAGCCATCTTCTTTATTTTTGTTCTTCCACCGAAAAACAAACCTAAAACCACCATCTTTGAAGCTTAAAGGATTCGGCCAACTTGGGTTCATGCATGATATATTCAGAAATAGGTCTAGCTAACCCGTATCACTGATTTCAAAACTGTTAAAGATTTTAAAACTTGGCATTGATAAATATTAGTTGTTTTGGATAGTAATTGATATATTTGAAAGCTATAATGTAACACCCCAAAATATGGCCTAGGAGTTTTAGGGGTATTTTAAGGATTTTAGCTTTAGAGTGTTTGGAATTTTACGACATGGCTTATCAATAATGTTTTTTACTATGGTTTTTAGAAAATTAAATCAATTGTTGAAAAATAGTTGTATAGACTTTCAATTTTGAATTAGGGACTGATTTGTAAAAGGGTCAAAATTCGTGTGTTTATGAAACAAATAATCCCACATTTTAAAAATCACCCTAATATTATCCCCCACTTATAATATTCACGTTTGCCTTCTCTATCTCCATGCTTTAGTCGTCCCTTGCTCCCAAAGCTCCTCTCTTCCACTTTTTGTTCTTCAACCTTCATTCTCTTGATTTCTATCATGACTGAAGCCAAATATCTCTATTAAATACCAAGAAAAACACCCAAAATCACCATAGTTTTCTCTATTATCAAGCTTTCGGGGTTTTTGGGTTTTCGATCAAACACTTAGTTTTTCCTCAACTAAGGTAAAGATTCTTTTTCCCATTAGTTTGAAATGTAATTTAGTCTTTAAAATTAAGGTTTTAGCCATTAAATCACATGTTTTGAATAAAAGCGAAAAATTAAGCCATTAATGGTGGATTTCAAGATTTTGCATAAAAACATGATTTCAATGTGTTTTTCAATTTGTTTAAACATGATTAGAAGGTTTCAAAACTTACTTTTACATTTCGTTAAAGAATTCTTGAGATTTAATGAATTTTTAGAAAATAGCCAAAAAACATGTTGAAAAAATCGATACTATGAATTGACTATTTTATTGTAGTTTAAGGATCGAGAATTAGTCATAGATGAATAATTAGATGAATGAAAATCATTTTAGGCAAAAATATTGAGTATGGATCGAGATATTTGAGTTTTAAGTTTGCTATGTTAAAGGTTTCGATTACATGAGAACATATCTTAGGCATGTGTTTTGGATTGTTTGATGTGAGTTCTTAGCTGATTATTGAATTCATTGTTGTGTTGAAGTTCCAGATTCAATAGGACCTTCTACGAGTAAAGATAAAGGCATGGAAAAACTAGCTTGAGCTTTCGACTTTTTGATGAAAGCATAATTGGTAAGTGTTTGGAATAATTGCTCGTGGACACATGATTCAATGCATAATTTAGGAATTTAGTACTAGCCTAAGTCACTACTCTAAATTTTGAGTGTAAGCTTTCTCATACCAATGTTACTTGTTAATAAAGTGCTTATGTGTTTGTAAATATGTGAATTGAGATGAGATGATATAACATGTGGCCTAAGCCACTACTCTAAATTTCGAGTGTAAGCATTCTCATACCTATGTTACCTTGTTAATAAAATGCTTATGTGTTTGTGAATATGTGAATTGAGATGAGATGCTATAACATGTGGTATATGGTTATGATAACTATTATGAAATTCCAAATATGTACATGTTTTGTAACACCCTCACTCGTATTCAATGCTGAAATAGGGTTACAGAGCATTACCGAACTTATAACATAAATAAACATCCAGTTCACATACATTTTCAAAATCGTATAATCAACATTCAATATCTTTACATCGTCCCTAATACGAGCCAATTAGGCCCAAAACAAGCATTCAGAATGGTTTGGGACTAAACCGATAACTCAAGAAATTTTTACAAAACTTAGAAACATTTTCAAACTACAGGGGACACACGCCCGTGTAAGTGTGTCCCAGCCATGTGTCTAACATAGCCAAACGCACGCTCGTGTCACAGGCATTGTGGACATTTGAATTAGAATCACATGGCTGTGTACCAGCCTGTGTTCAACCCCGTGTAATTCTTTAACTTGGGTCGCACGGCTCTCACACACACCCGTGTGACTAGCCCGTGTGCCCTAGAAATGGCCACACACGTCCGTGTGCCAGGCCGTGTGCTAGGTCGTGCCAATCTTATAAGGTATATTGACTTATGCCACACAACCAAGTCACACGCCCGTGTGCTGGGCCATGTGGAGCATACTGACTTGATTTATATTTCTACACTATGGGACACACACCCGTGTGGACAAAAATAGGCTATTTACCAATCCATTTTGCCACCCAAATTGTATAAACCTACACCAAACCAAGTGGCACCAAAACATGACTTAAATAGGCATTCTAAGATCCTCAACCAAGCATCATTTACACCATTTCAATACTAACAAATATAAGGCACACAATATCACAATATGCCATTCACTTTATACCAAAATATCACATTTTTAAATCATCAATACGGTTACATTTCAAACATGCATTATTTTACCTATACTCACAAGCATATAACTTCCAAAATATCAACCATTCACCACAAGCATTAATACAACAATTATCAACATAAGACAAAGGTCATTTGCATATATATTTAAATAACATAATCAACCAAAATAAGCCAACTCTCATGGTTATACACTAAACCAACTACTTAACATTTACAAGCCATTTCAAATGACTAAATTTTATTACCATACTATATATCAAAATGACCATAACCCTATACATGCCATATACCCAAAATACTTGAGTTCAAAAGTACCAAGTGATAGTTGGATAGTGTGATGAAGTCTCCGACGATCCTCGAAATCGAGCTAGCTTGATTTCACTATAAAACATGAAAAAAAACAAAGTAAGCTATAAAGCTTAGTAAGCTCGTATGAAATAATGAGCAAAGCTCACTATTCAATTATCATTCAATAATATGAACATAACATGTTACAAAACATTTAACCACAATGTTAGCATGTATTCAATCACATAATTAACCATGAACTTACAATTTCCATAGATTCGATGCTTATATAGTTTCCGTACATACCTGTACTGATACGTATCTATTTCTCACCATTTCTTATCTTTAATATACTTGTTGAACCATTTGGAATAATACAAGATACTCGAGAATGTCGCACCCTAAGTGCCAATATATATAGCCGAAGCTATCTCAATCAAATCTTGCGCCGAAGTGCCAATATGTAGCCGAAGCTATCTCAATATCATATCTAAATAATACTCACTCTCAAGCTATCAATAGGTCTGCTCACACAAACTGATGGTCATGACGTAGCTACATGGTGCTGCTCACACAAGCTAACGAGAATCCACAACACATGCTAGATAACTCAGGCACCGGTAGGGCGTACGGACCAGCACCCAAAACAATAATAACCCTAATGACATGTCATTCATATACTAATCTATTCCTAAGGTTCAACTGGGATTTCACACTTGCCGAATTATCATCGAACATGTCCGTAGAGTCGTATTAACAGTTTGTTCAATATCAAAACATTTAAAATACAATTATAACAAAGCTTATTACATACGAACTTACCTCGAATGTAACATCTAGGATTTAGGGGTTGTGCGTTAATTCATAACTCGTGTGATAGCGTCCTTGGTGTGTGTTTGGATGTGTTTTAGGGGTTTTTGGAAACCTTAGGCTTGGATGGAAGTCTTAGGGAAATTTTAGTTTTAACCTGATCAAAGGGAAGCTAGGGGAGTTAGGTCTTAAAAGAAATTTTGTGTAGATCATGACACAAATAACCCAGCAGTAAAGTGGCAAGGGACGCCACCTAGGGTGCAGGGAAGTTTGGGTCACATGGACTGTCAAGGGGAGGAGGTTCGAGTTACAGAGGAAGCAAATGGGAGTTTTATTTTGCTGCAAGGAGGAGAGGTAGTGGACGGCACAGGGATGCCGAGGAGATAAGGATTAAGACTTGGTATTTTTTCTTTTTCTTTTAAAATTCGGCTAAGGTGAATGGATGAAGGTTGGACTCATTCAAACTTTTTGAATGAGAGGTAGAAAGGGAAAATAGGAGAAAAAATGGGATGTGATAGAGGTTGAAGAGTTGGCCGGCCAAGGGAGTCTTTGGATGTTAATTTCGGTCATGCAAAGAGGGGCTAGATGCAGAAATTTAGTTAGCAAGGTGCCGAATTGGTCTTTTCTCTCTAGCCGAAATTAGTTCATTTTTTTCTGCCTAGTCTTATTCTTTTCTTCATGCCGAAATTTTATGGTGATCAACTCTCTTTCTCTTTTGGTTAACTTGGCCGAAACGTCAAAGAACATTAAGGGCATCTCTTCGCGTTTTTCTTCTCTTCATCCTCTCTACTTCTTGGCCGAATCTACCTTTCTCTTCCTACCTTTCTTTTATTTCTTTGATAGTCTTAAAATCGATACCTATTCCTTTATGATAGCCGAATATTTTCATCTCCCATTAAGAGCCATAGCTGAACCTTGTATTCTCTCTTTCTCTTTTCTATTTTTGAAACCTTAAAGCCGAAAGTGACAGATAGTTCTCTTCTCTTCTTTTCTTCAAAACCGAAAGTGTCATTGACTGAAAGTTGCTCCAATCGATTCTCAATAGTGGGTAAGAGATTTCTTTTAACCATTCTTCTTCTATATCTCTTGGTTGCCGAAAGTTGAAGATCTAACTCCATTCCTCTATTTTGGCCAAATCCATGAAGAGTGATACCGGGATATCTGTAGGCCAACGTTAGAAGGGAAGAGATCTCTCGGGATTCGATTCATCAAGGTAAGGTGGTAAGTAGGATTCGGCTAAGGGCCAGATATTCCTATGTCTTTAAGTTTAGGCCAAAACTAATGTGGTTTCATTCAGGGATTTTGACAACTTAGGAGCAAGCAAAAGTTTCGGGATCTAAACGAGCAAGGTAAGAGCAGTGTGGTATTCGGCCAAAGGCCATATTATGAGTATTTAAGTGTTAGTCGATTTTGACTATGGCTTTTAGGGGCAGATCGATAGTGGTTAACAGGAGTTCCGGGATTCTGATTCATATTCGGTAAGGGTGTTTAGTGAGTTTAGATCTGGTTTGTTCAGTTGTCAACGTTATCGATTAACCGTTTGATTCTGATTAAGTATTGTTGATGGGGGCAAATACCAGTCACGGAGAGAAAGGGGTAGTCTCTATCCCTAAGTTTAAGAAGAGATCAGTCTCTGCAGTACGGGATTGGCCACTGGGGTGTGGGCCAGCAGCAGGGCAAATAGCGGTAGTTACGTTTAGTGACAGCATTGGTATTGAGAGCGTAACACTTCAGGTTATCAGGTGTGTGATTAACCCGTAACTTTCCCGATTGTATGTTATGTTTGTATGTGTTATGTATATGTGGTTAATGTAGTGGAAATAATGAGATGGGTACTCTTGAGTGAGTATGTCGACAATCAGGTCAGTATGAAGTCTGATAATATTGTGGTTTTTGGTGTATATATGAGTGGTATGCCGAATAACATGTTCATGCATTATTCATCATGACACTATCGTATGTTGCATGTGCATGGGGTTGGATTGATATATATGAAAGAAGGACAGGGTGTACTTTATGTACGTGGTTTAGTGACAGCTACGAGCCTCACGTGGACTGATGAGTGGCTCTGTGCCTCATCGTGGTTGGTATCGGCTTTGTGCCATATCGTGGTTGGTGATGGCTATGTGCCTCATCGTGGTTTGATGTTAACTACGAGCTGCATCGTGGATTGGCGCTGACTGAGGTCGCGTTGTGGATTACTTGTGATTTATTTCATGTGGACGGTATTAATTGCCAACTTGGTGTGTAGAGGTTGGAGGGTTGATGTAGTAATCCCCTGGTGTGTGGTGGCTGGATACCGGGGTGTGTAGAGGATGGACCCTAGGCTAGGTTGGGTGCACTTTGCATAATCATGTGTGGTATGTGGATTGGTGTGGATATGGGCCAAGCCCATTTGTGGACTCATGTGGATTAATTGCCTTATTATCTGATATGTGGTTTGATGTGGTCGTGAGCTAAGCCCATATGTGGAAATCTGTGGTCTAATTGCACACTGAGTCTATTTGACTCACCCAATTTTTACCAAACATCACAGGTGATACATGATGCTTGGACCGGGTTGGAGCAGATACGAGGTGGCCATGCAGAAGATGTTTTATTTAATTCATGCACTTTATGTTTCAGTATTTTGGATAATTATTTATTGTAATAAGGGCCATTGGAAGTATTTGGGATTTTTATTATGCTTAAGGTGGATTGACGATTAAATTATTATTTGGAAATATTTTTTATTTTTAGCAACCTACATCTTAAAAATATATATTAAAGTTTCAAATCCGGGAATTTGAAATAACATAATTTTACTTGGAAACTTCAAGTATACCATGTTTTATAGATAATAGCAATTTTTTTTTTATATTTTCACCATTATGTCAAACTCCTTTTCAAACGTTTTCCTCAGTGGCATTTTAAATTCAGCTGTGGTGTTTAGGCCGGGTTTGGGGTGTTACAGTTTGGTATCAGAGCCCGGTTCAATACTCGGCTTTGAGGGTTTTGGGCCCAAAAACATTTTTCAAAGATGGGCTTTTCAAAAACATAGATTTCTCATGAATTTTTCAGGTTTATTCTAGCATGGCACCTATATCTCCAGCCCGAAGTCCACCAGGTAAGTACCCCTAATTATTGAAGTGATTTGTGTATATGGGATCGTAGATTAGTAAATTAGGGCTATTGAATCCTAGGACTAGCTTACTTCAACATAAAGTACATAAGACTTAATTACAACCAAACAACCCTGTGAGTAAGTCGCCGAATTAGGGTGTGGCAATAGTTGTGCGCATGTTTAGGATTGGATTCGGTGGGAGCTTGGTATTTAAGCAGTCCTAGTGACTCACCTCCTCTTTTCTCGAATCCTACCTGATGCGTAGTGACCGTTAACCCTAACCAAGAGGACTTATTCACCGGCTAAACCGATAATTAAAACCCGAAAGGGACTAGCCACACTGTTTAATAAAAACCTTAGTTTTTAAAATCCCTATTTTGCAAAATAGCAAGATACCCTGATTTGGAAAATTTACTAAATTACCCCTGATTTACAAAAATTACCAAAATAACCCCGATATCGGAAATTTCTGCAGTAATTTTGATTGGGAAAATTTTCCAAAATAACCCTGAATTTTGTAAATTTTGGAATGCTTTTGATTTATAAAGATTTTCAAATTGAACCCGATTTATTTACTAAAATACCCCTGTAGGATGAATTACGAAATTACCCCTGGGTTGGGAACAGACAAAAATGCCCAAGGTAGTGTGGTGGATGTTGTTGATGAATGTGAATGTGACTCCCTGAATTAGAATAGTAAACTTGAACTGAAAACTTTGGTTGATCGAAACTACTAAAACTTCTTTTCATAAAATTGTTCGCGGATAATCAGTGGAACAAAATGTTAATGCATAAAATATCTTAAATCAGATTAAGTCATGACGTTAGATATGAGTTCTAGGGGACGTGGTAGAGGCAGAATGACAGTATCGAAACCAGTGGGGTTTGGCCATGGATCCGAAAACGAGGTGCCGCCACCGCCAACGGTGGGCACGGAGGATCAAGATCAGACAGGAGGAGATGACGCAGTATCGCAGGCTATGCTGCGAGTGCTAGAGCGAGTGGTAGGAGTTGGTATAGGAAATGGGGCTCGGAAGTCAGTGTCGGAGAGACTTAGGTCAAACGGAGCCGAGGTTTTTAGAGGAGTATCTGGGGTGGCCCCGAATGTAGCGGAGTATTGGTTAGAGGCAGTCGAAAGGATTATGGATGATTTAGACTGCACTGCGGAGGAAAAGTTGAAAGGTACTGTTTTGCTGCTCCGAGACGAGGCCTATCGATGGTGGCTAACTATCAGAGAAGGTACCCCTGCAGACCGAGTGGATTGGGGGTATTTCAAGGTTATGTTTGAAGGGAAATAGGTTGGAGCTAGTTACCTAGACTCACAGAGAAAAGCATTTTTAAACATAGTATAAGGAAGTAAGTCGGTTGCAGAGTATGAAGCGGAATTTCTGCGGTTAAGTCAGTACGCCAAGGGGATCGTGGCTACTGATTATGAAAGGTGTGTCAGATTCAAAGATGGGTTACGGGATGAGCTACGGGTGTTGATTGCTCCGCAGAGAGAGAGAGACTTTGCTATTCTAGTGGAGAAAGCTCGGATAGCTGAAGAAGTTAAGAGGACTGAGAGACAGAACCAAGAAAAGGAGAGGAATTGGAATAAGAGGAGTTTTAGACCGTTAGTATCATCTGCGGATTTCCAGAAAAGACCAGGGACTGAGAATTCTGTACGTGCACCTGTACCAGTTGCTGAGAATTGGAGTCGTCCATGTGCTCGGTGTGGAAGAACTAATGCAAGAGAGTGCTGATGAAATAGTAAGGAATGTTTTCGGAGTAGGTCTAAGGCTCATTTGGTTAGGAATTGTCCTCAGGAGACGAGGGGTCGTGGTTCGAACCATGGAGGGAATGGTTCCGGCTGAGGTCGTGGAACACCAGATAGAGGTACTGAGGGTTCAAATGCGAGACGGCCAGGGTTGGTTTACGCGGTCAGGCGTCGCGAGGAGGACGATGTGCCAGATGTGATATCGGGTACGTTCCTTGTTTCTGGATTACCCTTTATTGCCTTGTTTGTTATAGAGTTAGCTCATTCTCATAAGGCTAGTGAGGTGCTTGGAACCTTGAATGTGAACTTTGAGACTGTATCTAGAAAGATGACCGTACTTAGTTCTTTAGGGCAATCAGTGGTGGTAGACCGATTTTTTTTAAGTAAGTGCTTTTAGAGGTTCAGGGAGCAGTAGTGATCACGGTTAGTTTAGCCAGGTAATTTCGAGGACGAAATTATTTTAAGGGGGTAAAACTATAACATCTAGGATTTAGGGGTTGTGCGTTAATTCATAACTCGTGTGATAGGGGGCTTGGTGTGTGTTTGGATGTGTTTTAGGGGTTTCGGGAAACCTTAGGCTTGGATGGAAGTCCTAGGGAAATTTTAGTTTTAACCTCAGCAAAGGGAAGCTAGGGGAGTTAGGTCTTAAAAGAAATTCTGTGTAGATCATGACACAAATAACCCAGCAGTAAAGTGGCAAGGGACGCCACCTAGGGTGCAGGGAAGGTTGCGTCACATGGAGTGTCAAGGGGAGGAGGTTCGAGTTGCAGAGGAAGCAAATGGGAGTTTTATTTTACTGCAAGGAGGAGAGGTAGTGGACGGCACAAGGATGCTGAAGAGATAAGGATTAAGACTTGGTATTTTCTTTTTCTTTTAAAATTCGGCTAAGATGAATGGATGAAGGTTGGAATCATTCAAACTTTTTGAATGAGAGGCAGAGAGGGAAATTAGGAGAAAAAAATGGGATGTGATAGAGGTTGAAGAGTTGGCCAGCCAATGGAGTCTTTGGATGTTAATTTCGGTCATGCAAAGGGGGGGCTAGATGCCGAAATTTAGTTTAGCAAGGTGCCGAATTGGTCTTTTCTCTCTAGCCGAAATTAGTTCTTTTTTTTTCTGCCTAGTCTCATTCTTTTCTTCATGCCGAAATTTTATGGTGATCAACTCTCTTTCTCTTTTGGTTAACTTGGCCGAAACCTCAAAGAACATTAAGGGCATCTCTTTGCATTTTTCTTCTCTTCTTCCTCTCTACTTCTTGGCCGAATCTACCTTTCTCTTCCTACCTTTCTTTTATTTCTTTGATAGTCTTAAAACCGATACCTATTCCTTTGTGATAGCCGAATATTTTCATCTCCCATTAAGAGCCATAGCCGAACCTTGTATTCTCTCTTTCTCTTTTCTATTTTTGAAACCTTAAAGCCGAAAGTGACAGATAGTTCTCTTCTCTTCTTTTCTTCAAAACCGAAAGTGTCATTGACTGAAAGCTGCTCCAATCGATTCTCAATAGTGGGTAAGAGATTTCTTTTAATCATTCTTCTTCTATATCTCTTGGTTGCCGAAAGTTGAAGATCTAACTCCATTCCTCTGTTTTGGCTGAATCCATGAAGAGCGATATCAGGATATCTGTAGGCCAACGTTAGAAGGGAAGAGATCTCTCGGGATTTGATTCATCAAGGTAAGGTGGTAAGTAGGATTCGGCTAAGGGCCACATATTCCTATGTCTTTAAGTTTAGGCCGAAACTAATGTCGTTTCATTAAGGGATTTCGACAACTTAGGAGCAAACAAAAGTTTCGGGATCTAGACGAGCAAGGTAAGAGCAGTGTGGTATTCGGCCAAAGGCCATATTATGAGTATTTAAGTGTTAGCCGATTTTGACTATGGCTTTTAGGGGCAGATCGACAGTGGTTAATAGGAGTTCCGAGATTTTGATTCATATTCGGTAAGGGTGTTTAGTGAGTTTAGATCTGGTTTGTTCAGTTGTTAACGTTATCGATTAACCGTTTGATTCTGATTAAGTATTGTTGATGGAGGCGAGTACCAGTCACGGAGAGAAAGGGGTAGTCTTTATCCCTAAGTTTAAGAAGAGATCAGTCTCTGCAGTACGGGATTGGCCACTGGGGTGTGGGCCAGTAGCAGGGCAAGATTATAGGCAAATAGCGGAAGTTACATTTAGTGACAGCATTGGTATTGAGAGCGTAACACTTCAGGTTATCAGGTGTGTGATTAACCCACAAATTTCCCGATTGTGTGTTATGTTTGTATGTGTTATGTATATGTGATTAATACAGTGGAAATAATGAGATGGGTACTCTTGAGTGAGTATGTCGACAATCAGGTCAGTATGAAATCTGATAAAATTGTGGTTTTTGGTGTATATATGAGTGGTATGCGGAATAACATGTTCATGCATTATTCATCATGACACTATCGTATGTTGCATGTGCATGCGGTGGGATTGATATATATGACAGAAGGACAGGGTGTACTTTATGTACGTGGTTTAGTGACGGCTACGAGCCTCACGTGGACTGATGAGTGGCTCTGTGCCTCATCGTGGTTGGTATTGGCTTTGTGCCATATCGTGGTTTGTGATGGCTATGTGCCTCATCGTGGTTTGATGTTACTATGAGCTGCATCATGGATTGGCGCTGACTGAGGTCGCGTTGTGGATTACTTGTGATTTATTTCACGTGGACAGCATTAATTGCCAACTTGGTGTGTGGAGGTTGGAGGGTTGATTTAGTAATCCCCTGGTGTGTGGTGGCCGGATACGGGGGTGTGTAGAGGATGGACCCTAGGCTGGGTTGGGTGCACTTTGCATAATCATGTGTGGTATGTGGATTGGTGTGGATATGGGCCAAGCCCATTTGTGGACTCATATGGATTAATTACCTTATTATCTGATATGTGGTTTGATGTGGTCGTGGGCTAAGCCCATGTGTGGAAATCTGTGGTCTAATTGCACACTGAGTCTGTTTGACTCACCCAATTTTTACCAAACATCGCAGGTGATACATGATGCTTGGACCGGGTTGGAGCGGATATGAGGTGGCCATGCAGAAGATGTTTTATTTAATTCATGCGCTTTATGTTTCAGTATTTTGGATAATTATTTATTGTAATAAGGGTTATTGGAAGTATTTGGGATTTTTATTATGCTTAAGGTGGATTGACGATTAAATTATTATTTGGAAATATTTTCTATTTTTAGCAACCTACATCTTAAAAATATATATATTAAAATTTTAAATCCGGGAATTTGAAATAATATAATTTTACTTGGAAACTTCAAGTATACCATGTTTTATAGATAACAACAATTTTTTTTTTATATTTTCACCACTATGTCAAACTCCTTTTCAAACGTTTTCCTCAGTGGCATTCTAAATTCGTCAGTGGTGTTTTGGCCGGGTTTGGGGTGTTACATCGAATGCAAAAACTGTGAATTAAGTCGATTAATCCAAAATCTTGTTCTTTCCCCGATCTAAGTCCATATTTCCCCTTTTTTGATCTAAATAATATCAAATTTAGCTTATTTAATAATCTCTCTATTTAATTTAGTCCAAATTATACATTAAAGCAATTTTACACATTTGCCCCTAATATTTCACATTTTTACAATTTAGTCCTTATTTCATAAAATCACAAATTCATGCAATTCAACCAAAATTTATGCTAGCCAAATTTTAATTAAGGCCCTAGAAGTCCATATTTTTCAATTATTTCACAATTTAACTACAAAATTTACACATTTCAAAATTTAATCCCTAATTGGACATTTTGCTAAAAATCACTTAACAAATGTTGTTTATCTAATAACAACCCTGAATTTTCTACCATTAAACATCAAAATACATCAACATTCATCAATGGAAAAACCCTAAACCTTTAAGAATTTTACAAACTAGTCCATGGGCTAGATAGATTAAGCTGCAACGACTCCAAAAACATAGAAATCATTAAAAACCAAGACAAAATACATACCAATACAAGGTAATTTGTTTTTACGAAACCTCAAGCTCCCATGGCATTCTTTCTCACTTATTTTCGATTGAAGATAGAAAATAATAGATGATAGTTTGTTTTACTTAATTTAATTTATCATTTAATTGCCAAATTACATAATTAACCTTTAAAACATATATTAATTACACCAAATACCAAACCACTATCATCCACTAACTCATAAATGGGTTAATTACCACATAAGGACCTCTACTTTACTATTCCATAGCTATTAGACATCTTTAAGTAACAGTACACAAGTTTTACAATTTACACGATTTAGACCTTTTTATCAAATTGAGCAATCAATCAATAAAATTTCTTAACAAAAATTTCAGATCATTATATTATCATACTGTAGTCACTAAAATAATAATAAAATAATTATTTTGACTTTAGATTTGTGGCCCCAAAACCACTATTCTGATTTGACTAAAAATAAGCTGTTATATGTTTAAATGTTAGTGACAGTGTTTTGCTAAAGATGCAAATATGCAGTGATTGTTGACTGGTAATCAGTAAGTGATATGTGTTTAACTTCGAGTATTTTGGCGTTGGGATCTTGAAACTGTTGGATATAGTTGGCATGCCATAGGATTGTGAGTACTTATCTATATGTACAGTGTTTTTGGGTGTTGAGGCCCTTATTGGAGGGGTAAGGTGATGTGAGCTAAGCTTCATTCAACGAGGCATGTGAGGGGAAATAAAGAGAGTGTTAGCTTTGTGCTTCACTTTTGGGACATGTTTGACTCTATAAGTCTATGTTTAGTGTGTTGGAGATCCATGTATCTGATGAGTGATGATAGAGCTCACTTTTATGATTCAGAGCTCAAGTGCCAAATTATCTCAAATTATGAATATGTATGTATTGTGATATGTGTTTATATGACATGTGACCATAATGCAATTTATCTATAAAGATGTTTTTCAGTATTGTGATATATTCTTAAATGTTATGAGATTATATGTATATTGTGATATATGTCGAATGTTATTTGATTATATGAGTATTTTGATATATGCTTGAATGTTAGGTGATTATATGTGTAATAGGATATATGTTTAAAAGTGAAAATGTTTACCATGTAAAAGAACTAGAAAATAATGCACGAGTAGGTATATTATGACACTAGTTTTTGAACTGTTGAGGTTGTGCTATAAGGTTGTTTCGTTGATGCTTGATGAATTATTTGCATGGTAGTTATTCTAGGCATTCATTGAGCTTGTTAAGATCACCCAATCCTTTTAAACCATTGTATATTTGTTGTGTACCGATGTGAGCGATGCGATTTCTGGGATGTGATCCAAGCAAGTCTATTTGTTATTTTGTAGGTCTTCTATTTTTATATACATTTTGGGGAACAAGGCAATGTGATAGACTTGTTTATAGCCATGTTAACTTCTAGACATTTTGTTGGTTTTTGGTTCAATTTATAAGGATTAGATGTTATTGTTATGCTTGGGTTCATGACCATGAGGATGGATTGTCGCTACTTGCTCGAATACAATTTTGTGATATTGAATAGTTAATTAGGCCCTTGAATGATTATTTGTCCAAGGAATTAATGTATGATGTTTAGGAACTATATTGGAATGGATTAATTACTTATGTATGCTGCATTTTTAAAGTCTGGAGCAGAGATATCAATAACCAGGTTTTAAAATCGATACCTCTATTGTTTAAAATGTGTAGGGAGTTAGAATAGAGATTTGGTATCAATACCTTTACTTGAGCATCCTCGAGGGTTAAAATATCGATATTTCATGGTAGGTATTAATAATTTTCAGGACTTTGCTTTTAATTGGGAAATAAAATGCAAGTTTGGAATAGTCTTTCCAGGTGGTATCGATACCATTTAAAGAAAATATTGATCCCTAGTGTCAGTATCAATACCCATGTGACAGTTTTGCGATTTTTTTAAATGGACCTTATGAATATTTAAATATTATTATAGGACTAGTTGATGTATGGTTATCATGTAACATTGATAACTAACAAGTATAATTTACTTAAAACCTATATGAATACTAAAATAGAAGATGCTTCTGTTAGAATAAACTTGTTGTATATGACATGAGACAATAGTGTGGCATCCCGTTTTCGGGTGTGGCGAACATGTCGGGTATAGGGTGTAATATTTGATGGTATCAGAGCTATAGGTTAATTAACTCTCAGACTTAGGTGACTGTTATATGTTTGAAGTTTCAAAACTCATGAGACTAAATTTCTTTGTTTTCTTGGAATTGTGACATATATGAATTGCATGGAATGATTGAAATGTCTTCGATTGAATTGAATGTAGGGTAGAAACGGGAACACATTGTCTTAATCCTAAAGTTTGCTTGTAGGAATGAGACTTGGATCATCTCCTCGCCACTCTCATCATTTGTTTGTGTATTAGATTATTATATATGCCTCGTAGACATGTTAATATTAGAGCTAGTGCTCAAGAGGATGGTACATCTTCTGCAGCTCATGTACCACCGCGTAGAGTGAATATACGTAATGAGGGTGTAGGCCCTCCGATGGAAGCAATAATAGGAGTGTTTCAACAGATTACTGGTGCTAACCCTACTCCTGTACCTGCCAATCTTGCACCTGTTAGTCATGGGTTACCGCTTGAAGGTCTCTAGACATTGGGTGGTAAAGAGTTTTATGGTGTAAAAGGTACTGATCCGACCGCTGATAAGTAATAGTTGGAGAGAGTTGAAAGGATTCTCGAGCAGATGTCCTGTTCTGATAAGGAGAAGTTGGGTTGTGCTATGTCCTTACTCGACGGTGGGGCTCATCGTTGGTGGAATACGGTTAGGGAGGTACTGTTTCTGATAGATTGACATGGAATTTCTTTCTCAAGTTTTTTAAGAGGAAGTTTATGGGCGAGCAGTATATGAAGGCTCATAAGAGTGAGTTTTTTGGATTTGATTTAGGGAGATTTGTCAGTGGTTGATTGTTAGGCTGAATTCGTGCGACTTAGTCAGTATACTCCTAAGATGATACTTTCTGAGAGGGATTGATGTAAGAGGTTCCAATTTCGGATTAATCATGAGATTTGGGTTTTCTTCGTAGCTTAAAACGTGCAGAAGTTTGATTAGTTAGTTGAGAAAGCCAAAGTAGTTGAGGAGACTTTGGCCGAGCTGCCTCATTCTGTGGTAACTGAATCGAGTAAGAGGACTTCTGATGATGCATCTGGATAATCGTCTAAGAGAAGATGTGATATTCAGGATTCTGGTGGGAGTTCACGACATGAGTTATGGACCAAGTCAGTCTGGGCAACAAGATAGTGTTGTAGTTAGTACTGGTGGTTCGTTAGGTGGTTCTAGATGGCTACTTTGTGCACATTGTGGGTGTAGGCATTCGGGTGAGTGTCGTAAGTTGACAGGTGGTTTTTTTAAGTGTGGTTTAAAAGAACATTTTCTAAGGGATTGCCCAAATAGAGTTGACGTTTCATAGGCTCAAAGTTTGGCACCTACTTCTACGCGTGCTAGAGGCCGTGGTCGCTATAGAAGTAATGGGAGACTAATTGGGTAGTGAATTATTGCTCATACTATTGCTACATCGGTTGAGTCTAGATGCCCAGCTCTAGTTTATGCTATTAAAAAACCACATGATCAAGATTTGAACATTGAGATTGAGTGTATTTTTACATTATAATCCCTTCTTTTATTCTCATTGATAGATTTAGGTTCTGTGCCCTCGTAAAGTTCAAGTGAATTAGCTAATATGTAGAGAATCCTAATAAAGACTAGTGAATTAGGAAAAATGGTTACAAGTCCTTTAGACGAGAGTGTCGTAGTGAGTAGAGAAATTTATTGGCAAAGTTCTTGTAGAATAAGTTCGTTGTAGCGAATAGGATAACTAAGAAAAGTAGTAGAAAGTTGGAGAGAATAAGAATCAGAGTGCACAGTGAAAGTGTGATAGTTTGTTTAAAAGTAGAAATATAATATTTTGTGGTTAAGCAAGTAACGTGTTTGCATGGAATTTTGAGAATGAAATTCTTTTTAGATGGGGAGAATTGTAACACCCTAAAATAGGGCTTGAGAGTTTTAGGGGTATTTTAGGGATTTTAACTTTAGAGTGTTTGAAACTTTACGACATGGTTTATTAGTAATGCTTTTTACTATGCTTTCAAAAAAATTAAATTAATTTTTGAAAAAGAGTTTTAAAGACTTTCAATTTTGAATTAGGGATTGATTTGTAAATGGGTCAAAATTCTGTGTGTATATGAAACAAATAAACCAAATTTTAAAAATCACCCTAATATCTTCCCCCACCTATAAATTTCACATTTGTCTTCTCCATCTTTATGCTTTAGCCGTCCCTTGCTCCTAAAGCTCCTCTCTTCCATTTTTTCTTCTTCAACCTTAATTATCTTGATTTGTATCATCACCAAAGACAAATATCTCCATTAAATACCAAGAACAACACCCAAATCACTATAATTTTCTCCATTGTCAAGCTTTCGAGTTTTTTTGGGTTTTCGATCAAACGCTCAGTTTTTCAGCAACTAAAATAACGATTCATCTTCCCGTTAGTTTTAAATGTTATTTAGTCTTTAAATAAAGTTTTTAGCCATTAAATCGCATATTTGGAATAAAAGCCGAAAATTGGGTCAATTGTAACACCCCAAATTTGGGCCTAGAAGAATTGGGCCTATTGGGCTTTGGGTCTCATAAAATTTTTAAGTGAGCAAGAAAATGACAAATGACATGATGGCTTTAAAGGTTTAATGAATTTGGAGTGTCTAGATGTGTTAGAGAAGTTCTAGGTTCAAGTTTTGTGGTGGAGGATTCTTAATTTAATTAATTAAGGAATCAGGGTTGTGAGTAGTGGGCTTTTAAATAAAAATAAGTGAAAAGTGGCACAAAGAAGCCTGTGAAGAAGTGGCTAAGTGACACCAGTAAGGTGTAGAGAGGTGGTGACATATACATGTAGGAAGGTCTGAGGTTCGAGTGCTAGCTTAGCTTTATTTTGGAGTTTAATTTTAGGCTTCTTGAAGGCTGGAAGTGGCATGTAGAGTGAGCCTAAGGAGAAGTGATCAGTAGAGAGAATTTAGGAGCAGGATAAGGGAGATATCATGGAGAAAAATTAGGATATGAGCAGTGGATGAAGTGGTGCCGAATTGGACTTTAGGGGTGGCTAAGTTTGAGCTATAGGCTATATAAATGTTTGTCTGCTGAATCTGGGTCCTAAGTAATGTCGAATTTTCCATTCTTTTTCTTTTCCTTGCCAAAACCTTATTTTTCTACAACCAAAAATACCATTCCTTGTTGCCAAAATCTCCTATAGCCAAATTCTCTCATGGAAAAACTCTTTTATTGCCGAAGTATCATCATCTTCTCTTGCTGAAATCCCTATTAGTGCCGAATCTTTGTTGTTTTCCTCCATCACAAATCGATTGTTACCTACTATCAGTCAAGGTTAAAAGCCGAATCTCGTTCAGTAGTTATCTAGGCCGCAGGATCAAAAGTGGATTCGGTAAGTATTCAGTTAACCCCTTAGTGTGTTTTGTTAAAAGCTGAAGGGCTATCTAACTTCTCATTGTCGTTAATCTTGTATTAACAAGGGTAAGGTTCAGAGATCGCAAGCGTGGCAAGGATAGTTAGCAAAGTGTAAGTGTACTCAACTCGATTATGGTTTAAGTAAATGGCCGAATGTGGGCATGATCTATAGGGGTGACTTGTGTGGGTTATGAATCACTCGAAGTTTGATGGTGTATGTATGAGTGCAAATCTAGGGGATACTTGGGATTAGTAGCTAAGGAAGGGCTATTAGAACCTGGTGGCACACGATAAGGTTACGGTAAGGCTTCAGCTTTTGGTAAATATTTTGATTTGAAGGTTGGTTGGTTGTAGGTTCAAGACCAAGGATAGTATAGCACGTCGCAGTAACCAGGTGTGTACAAACACTATACACACATGATATCGGCAATACCAAAAAACCAAAAGTGGCTAAATGGGCCCGGTGGGCCCTGAGGCTAAGTGTGATGAAATTGATTGATTTGGTTATATGAATTGAGTTAGTCATGCATGTTACATGATCTGGAATTGTTCTGGGCCTAATAGGCCATATGAATGAGATCTGGGCCTAATGGGCCATAAGGATGGGATTTGGGCTTAATGGGCGATATGAACGTGAAATGGGCTTTACGGGCTTTATGGGGACGTTGACAAGTATGTTAGGGTTTAATGAACTTTAGGCCTAGTTCTGAACAACTCTTAAACTGCATAAGCCATAATTTAATAATTAAGATGTCCAGGGATAGGTCGTTGGGTTAGAGTGTGGCAACGGACATATGCATGCCTAGGATTGGATCTAGGGAGAGCTTGGTAATTAAGCGGTTCTAACGACCCACCTCCTCTTCTCTGGAATCCTATCTGGTGCATAGTGTCTATTCACTTTAGCCGCAAGGACTTGTTAATGGGCCAAAGTTCATAACTAAAACCTGAGAGGGACCAAAATACACCTGATTTCAAAATTACCAAAATACCCTTATTTGAAGAATTACCGAATACCCTTAGTTTAAAAATTACCAAAATATCCTTAGATTTGAAAAATTACTAAAATACCCTCGAATTGTAAAATTACCAGAATACCCTTGATTTACAAAATTACCAAAACATCTCTAATTTACAAAATTTCAAAAATACCTCTATTTTACAAAATTACCTGAATACCCTTATAGAGTAGATTGACAGAAATACCCTTGGGTAGTAAAATGACTAAAATACCCCTCAGTGCCGAATGTTTGAAAATGTGTATGTTGCATTCATGAAATATATGTTGCACTTGGGTGGGTTTTGATGATACGAAGGAAGATTTGAGGATCGTATAGTTGCTTGACGATCGTGAATCCACCAGTGGCTTTAAGCCCATTATAGTAGCTTTGCTGCAACATTTGAGTAGCGCCGATGCTGGTGCTACCTTTGGAGTGTAGGGATGGGTGGGTTGATATTTATATCCCCACAGGAGTGTAGGGTTGGAAGGGAAATGGAGTGCAGGGTTGGATTTGGGATGGGTGCATTACATACATGTGATATTGTTGTAATATGAGGTCTTTGTGGGCTAAGGCCCAAGACCACCAATTTTGATCGGGCTTAGGCTGTAATATCCGGGATTTAGAGGTTATGCGTTTTAACTTAAATGTATGTGGTGGCATGTTTGTGTGTGATTTGTATGTGTTTTGGGGGCTTCGGGAACCTTGGGATGTAGGTAGGAGCCATAGAAAAATATTTGATTTTAAGCATTGAAAGGGGAGCTAAGGGAGCTAGGCCTTAAGAAAACTTGTGTGTGGGTTAGGATACAAGTACTGAGCTAGTAAAGTGGCAAGGGAGGCGCCACTTAGAGCACAGGGAAGTGACGCCTCAAGGAGTGAGAAGGGGCCTAGGTTCGAGTAGCAATGGGAGCATTTTGGAGTTGCTTTTTTGTGTCAGGCAAGAGGGGAGTTGGACGACACAAGGACTCTGAATGGATGAGGGAAAGGCTTGGTCAAATTCATTTGAATATGCGGCTTGGAGAAGTAATGAAGGCTTGACTCATTCAAACTGTTTGAATGAGAGGTGGAGAGGAAAAGTAGGAGAAAAAGGAGGAATTTGAGAAGAGGGGAAGAGTGGGCTGGAATGGGGATTCTAAGGGAGCGCATAGTCGGTTTAGGGAGGCCAGTGTGCCGAAAATCTTAATGTCACCAAAAGTGCCAATCGGTCACTTTCTTTTGCCGAAATTCAGCCCCATCATTTCTTTAGTTCTCACTCTTCTCTTCCATAAAATAAACCACACAGAACTGACCCTTTTCCTCACTTGTTACACCTTGGCCAAAACTTCAAAAGACCATTAAGGTCACTTTGTTCTCCTATTTTCTTCTTCTCTTTGCACTTCTTTAGACCTAACCCATCTCCCTCCCTTCTCTTCTCTTTTATTTTGCTTAGGCCGAAACCTCTCTTTCATTCATTCCCACCATTGCCGCAACTTTTAAGGTCCCAAACATCTCTTCTCCATTCTTTTCTTTAAAGCCGAAACCTACCCTCTTATTTCCATTAGAACTGAAACCGTACAAGACTACAATCTCTTCTCTTTTCTTCTTCTTTGCATCGGATCTTCCATCTTCAAAAGCCGAATCCCATATTCTTTTGCTATTATTCCCTTAAGCCGAAAGTCCCATTTCACATTTCACCTATTTGAAATCGATTGTTCTTAAGCACTAACAGCCGATCATCCTTCTTCTCTGAATCGATTTCTCTACTTCGGGTTTCTTCTTGTCAATTTCTTAGAGTCAGTTGACCAGTTGCGTTTTGGTCACTCTTTTTCGGTAAGGATCTCTTTTTAGGCTGATTTCTTTTACTTTTTCTTTCTTGGACTGTCAAAAATCAAAGACTCTAATCCCCTATATCTCTTTGGCCGAAACCATAAAGGTGGGTTTTCGGGATTCTTTTGCAGTCGACGATTACAAGGGGATCTTTCGGGATCATGCGATCCAAGGTAAGCAAGGTGTAACATTCGGCCAAGGGCCATTCTTATAGATTTTATGCAATAAAGCTGATTCTAACTTAAGCCATGTAGGGATTTCGACCACTTCAAGGGTAAACGATAGTTTCGGGATTTAAGCAAGCAAGGTAAGGGAGTTGTAATATTCAGCCAAAGGACATGTTGTTTATTAAGGGTTGGCCGATTCTAACTATGGTATTTTAGGGGGTTTTCGATAGAGATAAAGGAGGAGTCTCGAGATTTAGATCTATTTCGGTAAGTGTAGTTAAGTTATAGATTGTATTTCGTTTAGATCTTATATGTCGATTAATCGGGTTTTGATTAAGCGTTCTTCAATGGATGCGAGTACCAGTGGAGGAGAGAAAGGGGTAGTTCCTACCCCTAAATTCAAGAAATGCTCGGTTTCTATTGTACGTGATTGGCCACCGGGTTGTGGGCCAGCATCGGAAAGGGATAAGCAGATCGTTGTTATCCCTGCTAGCGGAAGTGTCAGTGAAATCGAGAGTATTGTTCTCTGTGTTATCAGGTGTGTAACCCCACACTAAATTCCCGATAGATTAATAGTATTAATGTTAAGCATGTGTTAATAAGAAACATGTATGATCATGGTTACGGGTACCATTCAGTGGTACAGTGTATTCAGGTACATTGCCCCTTAACACTCCGTTAATAATATATATAAACATTGATATGAAAATATGTGTAATTTCGTTATGGCTTTGGGGTAAGGTATATTACATGACATCTATATATTTTGTATGATGCATGGGCATATGGGTGATAATGATAAAGGGGAAGTGTTCCGGTGGTTTTACCACATTATCTGGTGACTTATGTCACATATTATGGATCCGGTGACTCTGTCACATTATCTGGTGGCTATGCCACGTTATAAGGGCGATGTGCAGTTGGCTGCAGTGACTGCCTTCGAGGGTGTGTAGCGGATGGAGGGTCGATTTAGTAATCCCCACGGTGTGATTGGCAGGTACGGGTGGTGTGTAGAGGTTGGATACCTAGGTGGGTTCGGGATTGAATTTTCATTCTTATATGTACATGTGATTTAATATGCTATCGTTCGATATGCTATGTTTTGGGCTTAAGGCCGAATATGTTTAAGGATGGGCTTTGCCCAAAACGTTGTAATTAAGGCTATAATTGATTGGGACTTTGTGATTGGCTGTTACACATTGAGTCTGTTGGCTCACCCTTCGTGGTCTAACTTTTTGCAGGTGATGCTTAGTACTATGGACCGGGTCAGCGAGGACTATGAGGTGGCCATGCTCAGCATTTTTGGGTTTTATTTGAACTTTTTACGTTTTATTCAATTTGTTTTCAGGATTGATTTCGGGATTTATTTGTTCAGTTGTAATAAGGCCACTATCAAACTGTCTAAATTATGCGATATAATTTCTATTCTTATATGAACAACATCAGACAGATGATTAAATATTTTTCTTAAAACCACGTCAAAAGTTTTATCCCCTAAACAACTACGGTTTTCAACTTAATAAGTTCTAAAATCCGGCATTTCTTTTGCTATATGATATATGAAGATAATGTTTTAATGATATACAAACTTGAGCAACGATTTGGTTTTCAACTCACTAAATTTTCAAGCTTGTTTTAAAATTTGGACTTATTTTACTAGAACAAGACACAAAATTAAACTAAGTTCTTTTGAAGGAACATGTCAGATCCGGTCGAGGCTTGTGTGCCGGGTTTGGGGTGTTTCAACTTGTGTATCAGAGCCCAGTTTTAAACACTCGGCCTTGGGTTTTGAAGCCCACAACATTTTCAAGATTTAAGCCAAAATAGGGTTTTGAAAATTATTTTTTTTAATGGTCCTATGGAAGCATGGCACCCGAGTTTTCGGCCCAGGTCCGCCAGGTAAGTACTGTAGTTAGTAAATTTGTATGAATATGCTAACGTATGATGCTTTAGATGATTGGCTTAGGGAAACTATACTATAGAGACATGGACCCTAGGTATATGTGTACTTCTACGGAAACACCACTGATTAAGACTCTCTGTATAAAACTTCTCTTTAAACAAGAAGTGAAAAGACTCTAATGCATAAAATTTTGTAAAAACAGATAAACCGTGACAGTAGACATGAGTTCTAGGGGACGTGGTCGCAATACTTGTGGGCGCGGCAGAGGCAGTATGACTGTGTCAGAACCAGTCGAGTCTGGTCAGGGTTTTGAAAATGGGGCGTCGCCACCGCCTGTAAGAGCGAAATTTCAGGAACAGACAGGAGGAGATGACGCAGTATTGGAGGCTATGCTACGAGTTTTAGAGCGAGTGGCAGGAGCTAGTATGGGAAATGGGGCTCGAAAGTCAGTATTTGAGAGACTTAGAGCAAATGGAGCCAAGGTTTTTAGAGGAGTATCTGGGGTAGCTCCGAATGTAGAGGAATATTGGTTAGAGGCAGTCTAGAGGATCATGGATGATTTGGACTGCACTACTGAGGAGAAGCTGAAAGGTGCTATTTCGCTGCTTCGGGATGAGGCCTATCGATGGTGGCTCACTGTTAGAGAGGGTACCCCTGCAGATCGAGTGGATTGGGGGTATTTTAAAACTAAGTTTGAAGGGAAATACGTCGGAGCTAGCTATATAGACTCACAGAGAAAGGCGTTTCTAAATCTAGTGTAAGGAAGAAGGTCGGTAGCGTAGTATGAAGAGGAGTTTCTGCGGTTACGTTGGTACGCCAGGGGGATTGTCGCTACTGATTACAAGCGATGTGTCAGATTCGAGGATGGATTGCGAGATAAGCTACAAGTGTTGATTGCCCCGCAGCCGGAAAGAAATTTTGCAATCTTAGTGGATAAGGCTCGGATAGCTGAAGAAGTTAAGCGGACCAAGAGACTGAATCGGGATAGAAGTCAGGGTAGGAATAAGAGGAACTATGGGTCTTCAGGGTCATCCGGGAATTTTCAAAAGAGACCTAGAGTTGATGGGCCGCGAGGTCAGCAGGTTGCTGTAGGAGGACAGTATCGTACTTGTGCTCAGTGTGGAAAAATACACCCGGAGGAGTGTTGGAAAAAGATAGGGGATGTTTTAAGTGTGGGTCCAAAGATCATATGATTAGAGACTGTCCGGTGGATACAAATAGGAATCGACTAGCAGGTCAGGGCTTTAATCAGGCTGGCAGAGGTGGACAGTAGCTGTCGAGGGGTCGTGGTCCGAATGGCAGAGGTAATGGTTCTGGTAGAGGTCGCGGAACACCAAACAGAGGTAGTGGTAACACCGAGGTGAGACAGCCGGGTCTGGTATATGCGGTTCATCAGAGGGAGGATGGTGATGCACCTGATGTCATAACGGGTACGTTCCTTATTTCTGGATTACCCTTTATTGCTCCAATAGATATAGGGTCAACTCATTCATACATCGCTAGTAAGGTATCTGGAACTTTGAAGGTGAACTCTGAGACTGTACCTAGGAAGATGACTGTACTTAGTCCTTTAGGGCAATCAGTAGTAGTAGACAAACTCTTTAGGGAAGTACCTTTAGAAGTTCAGGGGGCGCGGTTTCCGGCTGACTTAATGGAGTTGCCATTCGGGGAATTTGATCTAATCTTAGGCATGGACTGGCTAGTGACGTACCGTGCGAATATGGACTGTGCTGAAAAGTGCATGTTATTGAGAACTTCTGATGACAATGAAGTTGTGGTGATGGGCGAGAGACGGAATTACTTGTCGAATGTAGTATCTGCCCTTAAGACAGAGAAGATGGTAAGAAAGGGATGTCTAGCTTTTCTGATGTTGGTTAGTGCTCTAGAGGCTAAGGAAGTAGCTGTAGAAGGGGTCAGGACGGTAAAAGAATTTGTGGATGTCTTTCCGGAAGAACTTCCAAGGTTGCCTCCGGATCGTGAGGTGGAATTTGGGATTGACTTGTTGCCTGGTACAGCGCCAGTATCTATCGCTCCGTATAGAATGGCACCAAAGGAGTTAGTTGAGCTTAAAGCTCAAATTCAAGAGTTGCTTGATTGTGGGTTTAGCCGACCCAGTGTGTCTCCATGGGGAGCACCGATCCTATTCATGAAGAAGAAGGATGGGACTATGCATATGTGCATAGATTATCGGCAGTTGAATAAGCTGACGATCAAGAACAAGTATCCGTTGCCGATGATAGACGACTTATTTGATCAGCTTAAGGGAGCTGCGATATTTTCAAAGATAGATCTAAGATCGGGATACCATCAGCTTAAGGTGAAGGAAGCAGATATCCATAAGACAGCTTTCCGGACCAGATACGGGCATTATGAGTTCTTAGTAATGTCGTTCGAATTGACGAACGCCCCAGCTGCGTTCATGGATATGATGAACAGGGTTTTCCAACCCTACTTGGATCAGTTTATCGTTGTGTTTATAGACGACATCCTAGTGTATTCCAAGTCTGAGGAAGAACATGATGAGCATCTCCGGGTAGTATTGCAAGTGTTAAGGGAAAAGAAGCTATATGCCAAGTTCAGCAAGTGCGAATTTTGGCTGAAGGAAGTTGAGTTCTTAGGGCATGTGGTGTCTGCGGAAGGAATAAGGGTAGACCCTCGAAAGATTGAGGCAGTGCTAGATTGGAAACCACCTAAGTCTGTGGTTGAGGTTCGCAGTTTCTTGGGGTTAGTAGGCTACTACAGAAGATTTGTCGAAGGGTTCTCATCAATAGCGGCACCTTTGACGAGATTGTTAAGGAAAGAGGTACCTTTTGTATTAGCAGATAAGCAGCAGCAGAGCTTCAATTGGCTTAAGATGATTTTGACAGAAGCTCCGGTTTTGATTCAGCCTGAGGCAGGGAAGGATTTTGTGGCGTACTGTGATGCTTCTCACAGGATTGGGATGTGTTCTGGTGCAAGACGGGAAGGTGGTCGCTTATGCGTCTCGATAATTAAGGCTACATGAGGTTAACTATCTGACACATGACTTGGAATTGGCTGCGGTAGTCTTTGCTTTTAAGGTATGGAGGCACTATTTATATGGAGAAAAGTCGATGATCTACACAGACCACAAGAGCTTGAAGTATTTGTTGACTCAAAAGGAGCTAAATTTAAGACAGCGAAGGTGGGTAAAATTGTTGAAAGACTATGATTGTTCAATAGAGTATCACCCAGGTAAGGCAAATGTAGTGGCAGATGCCTTAAGTTGGAAAGCAGTGTCGGATCTGAGGGCGATGTTTGCACATCTTAGCCTTTATGACGACGGAAGTTTGCTAGCAGAGTTACAAGTAAAGCCGACATGGTTGAGTCAGGTGAAAGAAAGACAGCTGGCAGATGATGATCTAAGTGCTAAGTTACGGCAAGTGCAGAATGGGGAATTGGAAATTATGGTGTGAACAGCGACGGAGTGCTGTGTTTTTGGGGCAAGGTCTGTATGTCGAAGGATGAGGAACTACGGCAGAGAATTCTTCAGGAATCGCATAGTAGTCCTTATGCTATGCATCCTGGAGGAAGTAAGTTATACAGGGACCTACGGGATCAATTTTGGTGGCCTGGTCTTAAGCGGGAAGTTACAGAATTTGTAGGGAAGTGCTTAACGTGTCAGCAGGTCAAAGCTGAACACCAAGTATCTTCGGGGTTGCTTCAGTCGATAAAGATTCCGCAATGGAAGTGGGAGAGAATTACTATGGACTTCGTTAGTGGGCTTCCCCTTACGCCTACTAAGAATGACTCGGTATGGGTGATAGTGGATCGATTGAGAAAGTCTGCACATTTTATACCAGTGCGGGTTGACTATTCTCTGCAGAGGTTAGCGAAGTTGTATGTAGTAGAAATTGTGAGGCTGGACGTGTAACATCCTGAAAAAGGCCTATGCATTTTCGGTTTAATTGTACGAAGTGACATGTTTTATGTGTTAAGAATATATTTTGAACGTTTTTGGAAACTCGGAAATGAATGGAAATGATTTAGAAATGAACATTTTTGGAAACCTGGAAATGTATGGAAATGTTAAGTTTAAAAGAGGAAAGTGCACATTTTTGGAAACTAAGAAATGTAGGGAAATGATTCAAAAGAGGAAAGTGAACATTTCTGGAAACTTGGAAATGTAAGGAAATGTCAAGTTTACAGAGCCGATCGAAAATTTTTGGAAACTTAGAAATGACTTAGAAATGTCGAGTTTTAAAGTTTAAAAGAGGAAATTAAGGCAAGGTGGCCTTAAAAGAAAAAGTTTGTGAAATTTGACACACAAGCAGGCTTGGAAAAGTGGCCTGAAGATGCCACTTAGGGCCTATGGAAATGGCGCCACATGCAAGGTGTTGGGCCTAAGTTCGAGTCACTTGGGAAGAAAATAAAAGAAATTTTATTTTGCTTCCAGAAGAAGTGAGGTGGACGGCACAAGCTTTTAAAAAAGGAGGAGTTTTATTCTCTTTAAAATTCGGCTAATAAGGGGATAAATAAAGGATTTAATTTGGATTATTTTCAAGAGATAATTGTTGGATTAAATTCTTTTAATTTGAATAAAGTGATAATTAAAGGGATAAAGCTATCAAAATAGAAGAGTGTGGCCAAATAAGGGACTCTAGCTTAGTAATTTCGGCTATAAAAGGAAAAGAGAGGCCATTACGCATATTTTACGTTTCTTTGAAAGCCTCACGAATTCTCTTCACCAAATCTTCTTCTTCTTTTATTTTTGCCAAGCCGAAATACCTTGTGTTCTAGCCGAATCCTCCATCTTTATTCTTCCTTCTCTAATCCCTCCAAAAGCCGAAAGTTGTGAGATCATCATCTAGCCATAGCCGAATCTCTGAAGATTGAAGTGAAGGTGCAATCAATTTCTTCAAGTAAGGGTAAGATCTCATTCGGTTTCATCCTTTTTCTTTAAAGATTTTCTGAAATCTAGGACTAACCCCATTAATATCTTGTTGCCGAAACTTTGAAGAGATCTTTCGGGATTTACTAAGTGTCGACTACAAGGAAGGAGAAGTTCGTTTCCCGAAGGTACACCATAGGCCACGTGTTCCCTAGTTATTTGGTGAGTTTCGGGATTTAAAATCCACAAGGTAAGCATATGAAGTATTCGGCCAAGGCTTATTTTTGGTATTTAGAATTATTTCCTATTTATTCAAAAGTCGGAAACTGACCTAGTTAAATGATTTGGTGGCTAGCCGATTTTTAAGGAAGGAATACTACAAATTTCGGGATTTGATTATTAATCAAATCAGCAAACAAGGTAAGTTTAAGTATACTAATCCTACTAGGATTTGGATTTATGCCCGAATGGCTTTTTAAAGTGATTAATCAAATGTAGGGATTAAGGATCTAAGCGGTAGATAAGATTTCGAGATCTCAAAGAATTTACTAAGCGAATCAGGTGTGTACCCCACACTATCTTTTAATACGATGTATGGCTTAAACTTGTTATATGTTCTAATATGAAAATATAAGAATGTGGCTAATGTACCATGTTATGGTACAAAGTACTCAGGTACGTTTCCTACTCCTACTAGGATTATTAAATATGTTATATTTAACATGTGAAAAGTGACATGAATGTGAATTTAAGTATGATATGCATAATATGAATAATATGGGGTATTCGGGTTATATGAGAAAGGGGAAGTGAATGTGGTGACTTCGGTCTCACTATCTAAATATGGTGACTTCGGTCACATTATCTGAATGTGGTGACTTCGGTCACATTATCTGAATGTGGCAACTTCGGTTACATTATCTGAATGTGGTGTCTCATGACACAATTATCTGGTAACTATGCCACAAATTTTATATGGGCGATGAGCATGTCGACTGCAGCGACTGCCTTCGATGGTGTGTAGCGGATGGAGGGTTGACTTAGTAGTCCCAACGGTGTGACTGGCAGGTACGGGTGTGTGTAGCGGATGGACAATTAGGTTTGGGTTTGGGAATGCATCATAACTTGTATTCATTGTTCTGAATGTGTAACTCTTGTATGCCTAATTTTATTATGATTTAGTGTCGTGTACACATTGAGTCTATTTGACTCACCCCGTTGTGGGACCATGTTTCAGGTGATGAGCAGTGATGGACCGGGACGGCAGAACTGGTGGTGGCCATGCTCAACATGAAGTCTTTATTTTTATGGAACTATTAGTTTTTTTAAGTACTTGAATTATTTGGAAATTATTTGTTGTAATAAGGCCATAAGGCCATAGTTGAATCATTTTACATTTATTATTATTCATTATGTTTAGGAACCTTATTTATTAAAGTTTAAGTAAAAATTTCTTTAAACTAAATCCTAATTGTTTTATCACTTAATATTAAAAAGGGGTTTCCAAAAATAAAATCGAGTCTGTTTCAACACAAGCCCAACCCAAACCATAATTTCTTTAAAATCGCACAAGTTTTCTTTAAGTAACAAAGAACTTTGAAACCGGTTTTCTTGAGGAACATACCAAATCTGGTCAAAGCTCGTGGGCGGGGTTTAGGGTGTTTCAGTTTGGTATCAGAGCCCATTTCAAACTCTCGGCCTGAGGTTTAAGGCCCAAAACGTTTTCAAAGCGAGCCCAAATGAGTTTTATGAAAATATTTTTAACATAAGCAGGTTTCTGGCATGGCACCCAAGTCTCCGACCCGCAGTCCACCAGGTAAGTACTTCTATCTATTTGTGTGGTTTATAGTATGATGTGCAGAAGGGTAGAAATGGAATGGAACGTAGATTAGCATGATAAGTACTTGAACCCTAGGATTAGTTTTCCTCAACACTTACATAAGACTTAATTGCCTAACTAAACAGCCCTATGGCTAAGTCGCCGAGTTAGGGTGTGGTAACCCTTGTGCGCATGTCTAGGATTGGATCCGGAAGAGCCTAGTACTTAAGCAGTCCTAAGGACTCACCTCCTCTTCGCTGGAATCCTACCTGGTGCGTAGCTTCGGTTCACCCTAACCAAGAGGACTAGGTCATAGGCTAAACACAATAACTAAAACCCGAAAGGGAACTAGCCGTGTTTTTATAAAAACCCTAGTTTTAAAACTCTTAAAATTACCTTTTTAATTCGTGAAGACTATTTTTACAAAAAAAAAAATTTCCGTAAAAATTTTCGATTTATAAAATTACAAAAATACCCCTAGTGGTAAAATTACAAAAATGCCCTTGGTTTATGAAATTTCCAAAATACTCACAATTTTTATCAAAATTTTCACTACTTTATAAAATGTTCAACAAACCCTAATTTGCAAATTATCAAAAATACCTTGATTTTGGAAAATTATGCAATTACCCCTAACTTAAAAAATTACCAAAATGACCCTAATTTCCAAAATTTTTGCAACATCACCGATTTGGAAAAAATGAATTCTCAAAGATAACCCTCAAGTTTTGTAAATTCTGAAATACCCCTGATTTATTGGTCTTTACAAATTTACCCTGGTTTATTCCAAAAATACCCCGGGAACACAAAATTACCAAAATGCCCTTATTGACAAAATTACGAAGGAACCTTATTTTGAAAAATTACGAAAATACCCCTGTAGGACAAATGACGAAAATACAGGATAGAACAGAGATGTAAATGTCAGAAGAGTGAATGTGTATGGGAGATACTATGGAATGGATGTCACTGAATGAATGTTTGAATGAATGTGATTCTCTGAATTAGAGTAGTGAACTTGAACTGAAACTTTGTGTGATCGAAAGAACTACTTCTAAATATCTTTATTTCATAAAATTGTTCGCGGTTAATAAGTGGAACAAAATTCTGATGCATAAAACTTTTTAATCAGATTAAATTGCGGCGTTAGAAATGAGTTCTAGGGGACGTGAACTTAGAGACTGTGCCTAAAAGGTAAGATAGTTCTGTAAGATCAGAGTGCGCAGCAATAGCGTAGTGGGGTGAGTTAGACCGTACAATTGTTCGTTAGTAAGTAATTTCGAGGACGAAATTATTTTGAAGGGGGTAGAACTGTAACATCCTGAAAAGGGCCTATGCATTTTCGGTTTAATTGTACGAAGTGACATGTTTTATGTGTTAAGAATATATTTTGAACGTTTCTGGAAACTCGGACATGAATGGAAATGATTTAGAAATGAACATTTTTGGAAACCTGGAAATGTATGGAAATGTTAAGTTTAAAAGAGGAAAGTGAACATTTTTGGAAACTAAGAAATGTAGGGAAATGATTCAAAAGAGGAAAGTGAACATTTCTGGAAACTTGGAAATGTAAGGAAATGTCAAGTTTACAGAGCCGAACGAAAATTTTTGGAAACTTAGAAATGACTTAGAAATGTCGAGTTTTAAAGTTTAAAAGAGGAAATTAAGGCAATGTGGCCTTAAAAGAAAAAAGTTTGTGAAATTTGACACACAAGCAGGCTTGGAAAAAGTGGCCTAAAGATGCCACTTAGGGCCAATGGAAATGGCGCCACATGCAAGGTGTAGGAATTTTATTCTCTTTAAAATTCGGCTAATAAGGGGATAAATAAATGATTTAATTTGGATTATTTTCAAGAGATAATTGTTGAATTAAATTCTTTTAATTTGAATAAAGTGATAATTAAAGGGATAAAGCTATCAAAATAGAAGAGTGGTGGCCAAGTAAGGGACTCTAGCTTAGTAATTTCAGCTATAAAAGGAAAAGAGAGGCCATTCTGCATTATTTTCTGTTCTTTGAAAGCCTCTGCCGAATTCTCTTCACCAAATATTCTTCTTCTTTTATTTTTGCCAAGCCGAAATACCTTGTGTTCTAGCGGAATCCTTCATCTTTATTCGTCCTTCTCTAATCGCTCCAAAAGCCGAAATTTGTGAGATCATCCTCTAGCCATAGCTGAATCTCTGAAGATTGAAGTGAAGGTGCAATCAATTTCATCAAGTAAGGGTAAGATCTCATTCGGTTTCATCCTTTTTGTTTTAAGATTTGCCGAAATCTAGGACTAACCCCATTAATATCTTGTTGGCGAAACTTTGAAGAGATCTTTCGGGATTTACTAAGTGTCGACTACACGGAAGGAGAAGTTCTTTTCCCGAAGGTACACCATAGGCCACGTGTTCCCTAGTTATTCGGTGAGTTTCGGGATTTAAAATCCACAAGGTAAGCATATGAAGTATTCAGCCAAGGCTTATTTTTGGTATTTATAATTATTTCCTATTTATTCAAAAGCCGGAAACTGACCTAGTTAAATGATTTGGTGGCTAGCCGATTTTTAAGGAAGGAATACTACAAATTTCGGGATTTGATTATTAATCAAATCGGCAAACAAGGTAAGTTTAAGTATACTAATCCTACAAGGATTTGGATTTATGGCCGAATGGCATTTTAAAGTGATTAATCAAATATAGGGATTAAGGATCTAAGTGGTAGATCAGATTTCGAGATCTCAAAGAATTTGCTAAGCGAATCAGGTGTGTACCCCACACTATCTTTTAATATGATGTATGGCTTAAACTTGTTATATGTTCTAATATGAAAATATAAGAATGTGGCTAATGTACCATGTTATGGTACAAAGTATTTAGGTACGTTTCCTACTCCTACTAGGATTATGAAATATGTTATATTTAACATGTGAAAAGTGACATGAATGTGAATTTAAGTATGATATGCATAATATGAATAATATGGGGCATCGAAAGTTATATGAGAAGGGGAAGTGAATGTGGTGACTTCGGTCTCACTATCTGAATGTGGTGACTTCGGTCACATTATCTGAATGTGGTGACTTCGGTCACATTATCTGAATGTGATAACTTCGGTTACATTATCTGAATGTGGTGTCTCATGACACAATTATCTGGTGGCTATGCCACAAATTTTATATGGGCGATGAGCACGTCGACTGTAGCGACTGCCTTTGATGGTGTGTAACGGATGGAGGGTTGACTTAGTAGTCCCCACGGTGTGACTAGCAGGTACGGGGGTGTGTACCGGATGGACAATTAGGTTTGGGTTTGGGAATGCATCATAACTTGTATTCATTGTTCTGAATGTGTAACTCTTGTATGCCTAATTCTATTATGATTTAGTGTCGTGTACACATTGAGTCTATTTGACTCACCCTGTTATGGGACCATGTTTCAGGTGATGAGCAGTGATGGACCGGGACGGCAGAACTTGTGGTGGCCATGCTCAACATGAAGTCTTTATTTTTATGGAACTATTAGTTTTTTTTAAGTACTTGAATTATTTGGAAATTATTTATTGTAATAAGGCCATAAGGCCATGGTTGAATCATTTTACATTTATTATTATTCATTATGTTTAGGAACCTTATTTATTAAAGTTTAAGTAAAAATTTCTTTAAACTAAATCCTAATTGTTTTATCACTTAATATTAAAAAGGGGTTTCCAAAAATAAAATCGAGTCTGTTTCAACACAAGCCCAACCCAAACCATATTTTCTTTAAAATCGCACAAGTTTTCTTTAAGTAACAAAGAACTTTGAAACCGATTTTCTTGAGGAACATACCGAATCTGGTCAAAGCTCGTGGGCCAGGTTTGGGGTGTTTCAGGACGGAGTGCCGTTGTCAATTATTTCGGATAGGGATCCGAGGTTTACGTCTCGATTTTGGAAAGCATTGCATCAGGCATTGGGTACTAGATTAGATTTTAGCACGGCATTTCATCCGCAGTCGGACGGCCAATGTAATTCAAGTGTTAAAGGATATGTTGAGGGGTTGCGTGATAGGCTTCAGAGGAAGCTGGGAGGAATTCTTGCCTTTAGCAGAGTTTGCATACAACAACAGCTATCAAGCAAGTATTCGGATGGCACCGTACGAAGCACAGTATGGACGGAAGTGTCGGACTTCTACGTTTTGGACAGAATTAGGGGAACGTCATGTTTTGGGTCCATAGATTGTGGCAGAATCTAAAGAAAAGGTTAAGGTAATTCGGGCACGGTTTAAGGAGGCATCTGACAGACAAAAGTCATATGTAGATCTTAAGTGAAAGGAAATAGAGTTTCCTGTGGGGGATCAGGTGTTTTTAAAAGTTTTGCCGTGGAAAAAGGTGATAAGATTTGGTCGCAAGGGAAAGTTAAGTCCCAGGTTTATAGGACCTTATCGGGTTTTGAAGCGGGTTGGACCAGTGGTATATCAGTTAGAGTTGCCTTCGAAATTGAAGCAAATGCATGATGTGTTTCATGTTGCGATGCTACGTCGTTACCGATCGGATCCGTCTCAGGTAGTACCAGTTGAAGAGGTGGAGCTGAGACCAGACTTATCCTACGAGGAAGAGCCAATTCAGATTTTGGAACGATGGATCGGAAGAAGCTTCGTGGAACCATGGATCGGAAGAAGCTTCGTGGGAGCCAGAGAAAGCAATGCGACAGCAATACCCTCACCTATTCTAGCCATGTAATTTTGAGGCCAAAATTATTTTAAGAGGGGTAGAACTGTAATATCCAGGATTTAGGGGTTATGTGTTTTAACTTAAATGTATGTGGTGGCATGTTTGTGTGTGATTTGTATGTGTTTTTGGGGCTTTGGGAACCTTGGGATGTAGGTAGGAGCCATAGAAAAATATTTGATTTTAAGAATTGAAAGGGGAGCTAAGGGAGCTAGGCCTTAAGAAAAATTATGTGTGGGTTAGGACACAAGTACTGAGCTAGTAAAGTGGCAAGGGAGGTGCCACTTAGAGCACAGGGAAGTGACGCCTCAAGGAGTGAGAAGGGCCCTAAGTTCGAGCAGCAAGGAGAGCATTTTGGAGTTGCTTTTTTGCGTCACGCAATAGGGGAGTTTGACGGCACAAGGACTCTGAATGGATGAGGGAATGACTTGGTCAAATTCATTTGAATGTGCGACTTGGAGAAGTGATGAAGGCTTGACTCATTCAAACTGTTTGAATGAGAGGTGGAGAGGAAAAGTAGGAGAAAAAGGAGGAATTTGAGAAGAGGGGAAGAGTTGGCTGGAATGGGGATTCTAAGGGAGTGCATAGTTGGTTTAGGGAGGCTAGTGTGCTGAAATTCTTAATGTCACCAAAAGTGCCAATCGGTCACTTTCTTTTGCCGAAATTTAACCCCATCATCTCCTAAGTTCTCACTCTTCTCTTCCATAAACAAAACCACACAGAACAGACCCTTTTCCTCACTTGTTATACCTTGGCCGAAACTTCAAAAAACCATTAAGGTCACTTTCTTCTCCTATTTTCTTCTTCTCTTTGCCCTTCTTTAGACCGAACCCATCTCCCTCCATTCTCTTCTCTTTTATTTTGCTTAGGTCGAAACCTCTCTTTCATTTATTCCCATCATTGCTGCAACTCTTAAGGTCCCAAACATCTCTTCTCCATTCTTTTCTTTAAAGTCGAAACCTACCCTCTCATTTCTATTAGAACCAAAATCGTACAAGACTACTTTCTCTTCTCTTTTCTTCTTCTTTGCATCGGATCTTCCATCTTCAAAAGCTGAATCCTATATTCTTTTGTGATTATTCTCTTAAGCCGAAAGTCCCATTTCACCATTCACCCATTTGAAATCGATTGTTCTTAAGCACTAAAAGCCGATCATCCTTCTTCTCTGAATCGATTTCTCTACTTCGGGTTTCTTCTTGTCGATTTCTTAGAGCCAGTTGACCAGTTGCATTTTGGGCACTCTTTTTAAGGATCACTTTTTAGGCTGATTTCTTTTACTTTTTCTTTCTTGGGCTGTCGAAAATCAAAAACTCTAATCCCCTATATCTCTTTAGCCGAAACCATGCAGGTGGGTTTTTGGGATTCTTTTGTAGCCCGACGATTAGAAGGGGATCTTTCGGGATCTTGCGATGCAAGGCAAGCAAGGTGTAACATTCGGCCAAGAGCCATTCTTATAGATTTTATGCAATAAAGCCGATTCTAACTTAAGCCATGTAGGGATTTCGACCACTTCAAATGATAGTTTCGGGATTTAAGCAAGCAAGGTAAGGAAGTTGTAATATTCGGCCAAAGGCCATGTTGTTTATTAAGGGTTGGCCGATTCTAACTATGGTATTTTAGGGGGTTTTCGACAGAGATAAAGGAGGAGTCTCGGGATTCAGATTTATTTTGGTAAGGGTAGTTAAGTTATAGATTGTATTTCGTTTAGATCTTATATGTCGATTAACCGGGTTTTGATTAAGTGTTCCTCAATGGATTCCAGTACCAGTGGAGGAGAGAAAGGGGTAGTTCCTACCCCTGAATTCAAGAAACGCTTGGTTTCTGCCGTACGTGATTGGCCATCGGGTTGTGGGCCAGCATCAGAAAGGGATAAGCAGATCGTTGTTATCCCTGCTAGCGGAAGTGTCAGTGAAATCGAGAGTATTGTTCTCTGTGTTATCAGGTATGTAACCCCACACTAAATTCCCGATAGATTAATAGTATTAATGTTAAGCATGTGTTAAAAAGAAATATGTATGATCATGGTTACGGGTACCATTCAGTGGTACAGTATATTCAGGTACGTTACCCCTTAACACTCCGTTAATAATATTTATAAACATTGATATGAAAATATGTGTAATTTCGTTATGGATTTGGGGTAAGGTATATTGCATGACATCTGTATATTTTGTATAATGCATGGGCATATGGGTGATAATGATAAAGGGGAAGTGTTCCGGTGGTTTTACCATATTATCCGGTGACTTATGTCACATATTATGAATCCAGTAACTTTGTCACATTATCGTGTGGCTATGCGACATTATAAGGGCGATGTGCAGTTGACTGCAGAGACTGCCTTCGAGGGTGTGTAGCGGATGGAGGGTCGATGTAGTAATCCCTAAGTTGTGATTGGCAGGTACGGGTGGTGTGTAGAGGTTGGATACCTGGGTGGGTTCGGGATTGCATTTTCATTCTTATATGTACATGTGATTTAATATGCTATGGTTCGATATGCTATGTTATGGGCTTAAGGCCGGATATGTTTAAGGATGGGCTTTGCCCAAAACGTTGTAATTAAGACTATAATCGATTGGGACTTTGTGATTGGCTGTTACACATTGAGTCCGTTGACTCACCCTTCGTGGGCTAACTTTTTGCAGGTGATGCTTAGTACTATGGACCGGGTCAGCGAGGACTATGAGGTGCCCATGCTCAGCATTTTTGGGTTTTATTTGAACTTTTTATGTTTTATTCAATTTGTTTTCGGGATTGATTTCGGGATTTATTTGTTTAGTTGTAATAAGGCCACTATCAAACTGTTTAAATTATGTGATATAATTTCTATTCTCATACGAACAACATCAGACAGATGATTAAATATTTTTCTTAAAACCATGTCAAATGTTTTATCACCTAAACAACTACGGTTTTCAACTTAATAAGTTCTAAAATCCGGCATTTCTTTTGATATATGATATATGAAGATAATGTTTTAATGATATACAAACTTGAGCAACTACTTGGTTTTCAACTCACTAAATTTTCAAGCTTGTTTTAAAAATTCGACTTATTTTACTAGAACAAGACATAAAATTAAACTAAGTTCTTTTGAAGGAACATGTCAGATCCGGTCGAGGCTTGTGGGCCGGGTTTGGGGTGTTTCATAGGCCCAATGTGATAATTGTATGTTGATTGGATTACCAAGGGTCGGACACACTAAGTTTCAAAACTCACACCCCTAAATGTTTCAGGTGATCTTCAGTAAACGGCTCGACGTGGGAGAGGACTCGAAGATGGACACACTAAAAGATACTTAGAAGCTTTATTTATTTGTCTCAAAACACATGATTGTAATTACTTATTTTCGTTGGATGTAATAAGGCCTTGTACTCTGATTTGACTTTGGATTTTGAGTTTTGTTGTTTCAACTGTTTACTTAATTATTAAATCTGAGTAAATTTATTATGTTTAAATATGGTTTTCAGAATACTTAAAATAATTAAATGGGTTTTTATCATTACTTAACAAGACTTAAAGATTTTGGGCTTTTGGGTCTTAAATTTTAACTTAGCAAAATCATTTTGAATTATGCCTTTGATGTGACATTCCTGGATTCAAACCATATTGGTGGTAATGTCCAGGAGTGTTACATCATTAATGGTGGATTCCAGGATTTTGCATAAAAACATGGTTTTAAAGTGCTTTACAACTTGTTTTAACACGATTAGAAGGTTTTTAAACTTACTTTTGACATTTCGTTTAAGAATTCTTGAGTTTTAATGAATTCTTGAAAAATAGCCAGAAAACACATCGAAAATGTCGATACTATGAATTTAGTATTATATTATAGATTAAGGGTTTGGAATTTGTCGTAGATGAATAATTAGTTGAATGAAACTAGTTTTAAGTTTGCTATGTTAAAGGTTTCATTTACATGAGAACCTAACTTAGGCTTGTGTTTGGGATTGATTACTGTGAGTTCTTAGTTGATTATTGAATGTATTGTGCTGAGGTTTCGGATTTGATAGGACCTTTTATGAGTAAAGATAAAGGCAAGGAAAAACTAGTTTGAGCTTTCAGCTTTTCGGCGAAAGCGTAATTGGTGAATGTTTGGAATAATTGCTTGTGGACATGATTCAATGCGCTATTTGGGAATTTAGTAGTAGCCAAAAGCCCTACTCTAAATTTAGAGTGTAAGCTTTGTCATACGTATGTTATCTTGTGAATAAAGTGCTTATGTGTTTGTGAATATGTGAATTGAGATAAGTTGCTATAACATGTGATATGTGGTTATGATAATTGTTGTGAAAGTGCAGATATGTACATGTTCTGTAAATGTTAAATTTTAGTGACAGTATTTTGCTAAAGATGCAAATATACAGTGATTGTGTACAGATAATCAGTAAGTGATATGTGTTTGACTACGGATATTTTTCCCTTGTGATCTTGAAACTGTTGGATATAGTTCGCATGCCATGGGATTGTGAGTACTTACCTATAAGTACAGTGATTTTGGGCATTGAGGTCCTAGGACATGTTTGACGAATAAGAGGATGTGAGCTAAGCTCCATTCAACGGGACATGAGTCTATGATTGCTGTGTTGGAGATCCGTGTATCTGATGAGTGATGATAGAGCTCACTTTTATGTTTCATAGCTAAAGTGCTAAATTATCTTAAATTATGAATATGTGTGTATTGTGATATGTGTTTATATGACATGTGACCATTATGCAATTTATCTATAAAAATGTTTTTTATTTTTGTGATATATGCTTAAATGTTATCAGATTATATCTATATTATGGTATATGCTTGAATGTTATGTGATTATACAAGAGTTGTGATATATGCTTAAATGTTATAAGATTAAATGTATATCGTGATATTTGTTTGAATGTTATGTGATTATATGTGTTTTTGATCAATGCTTGAATGTTTGGTGATTATATGTGTAGTAGAATATATGCTTAAAAGTGAATATGTTTACCATGTAAAAGAACTAGAAATAATGCACGAGTAGGTATATTATGACACTAGTGTTGGAACTGTTGAGGTTGTACTATATGGTTCTTTCATTGATGCTTGATGAATTATTTGTATAGTAGTTATTCTAGGCATTCATTTAGCTTGTTAAGCTCACCCACTCTTTTTCAACCATTGTAGATTAGCTGTGTGTCGGTATAAGTGGTGTGGTTTCTGAGAGGTGATCCAAGCAAGTCTATTTTTTATTTTGTAGGTGTTTTATATTTATTTGCGTTTTGGAGAATAAGCCAATATGGTAGACTTGTTTATAGCCATGTTTACTTCTAGATATTTTGCTGGTTTTTGGTTTGGTTTATAAGGATTACATGTTACTGTTATGTTTGGATTCATGAACATAAGGATGGATTGTCGCTACTTGCTCGAACACAATATTGCAATATTGAGTTGTTAATTAGGTCCCTGAATGATTATTTGTCGAAGTAATTGATGTATGATGTTTAGGAACTAAATTGGAATGGATTAATTGCTTATGCATGATGCACTTGTGAGGTCTGGAGTAGAGGTATTGATAATCGAGTTTTATAATCGATGCCTCTTTGTTTTGAAATGTGCAGGGAGTCAGAATAGAGATTTGATATCAACACCTTTGCTCGAGTATCAATACTCGAGGTTAAAATATCGATATTTCATGGCAGGTACCAATAATTTTTGAGACTTTGGCTTTTAATCGGGAAACATAATGTATGTTTGGTATCATTTTTCCAAGGGGTATCGATACCACTTAAAGAAAGTATCGATACCCTCGTGTCAGTATCGATACCTATGTGACAGTTTTGAGATTTTGTTAAATGGACCTTATGCATGGTTAGTTATTATTAGAAGACTTTTTGATGAATGTTAGCATGTAACATTGGTAACTAACAAGTATAATTAACATAAAACATATACGAATACTAAACTAGAATGTTATTCTTTTAGAACGAACTCTTACTTGTTGTATATGACACGAGACGATGGTGTGGCATCCCGTATTCAGGCTTGGCGACCAGGTTGGGTATAAGGTGGTACATGTGAAATGTTTTAGGACTATTTTGTTAAATGATTTTGGTTAGCTTTAAGTTTAAGAACTAATTTGATAAATTAATATACTTCGTATGAATTTTTTGTTATATTTTAATAAATATGGATTTTGATTGCATAGGGAAAAATTTAGCTAGTAAAAAATGTGTATAATTGTGATAGATTTGAAAGTTTTAGGTTAAAGGACTAAATTGAAGAAAAGATAAAAGGTTAGGGTAAAAGTGTATAATTGATAAAATGTTTAATTTGTGAATTTTAGTATTTAAAAGTATATCAATAGGATAATTGAATTCAATTATTATATAGATCAATCAATAGACAAACGCAGGAAAGAAAATTTTGTTGCTTAGACTTTGGAGTTGTTTTTGTTGTAAAATCAGTTTAGGTAAGTTCGTATTAGATTTTGGTTATGTCTATTGATGTTTTGAATTTAAAATTATATGTTATTAGGTATATAAATATGGATTTGTATGTATTTATGATTTACATGGTTAAGGAAGGTAATTTTTGAAAATTGAAATAAATAACCAATTTGTAAAATATGGAAAAGGTATATGTATGAATTGAATTGGAATAGTAATGGATCAAATTTTAAAGTATAAGAATGTTACAAATTGATAATGAATTACATTAAGACATGTATGCGTTGATCTTGTCACATATGGTATTATGTTATAAAGATGGAAAGATTATGGAATGTATGTAATCAAGGCAAAAGTTGTAAGCATATGTGAATACATGATAAGCCCTTCTTAACTAGGATACAAATGACTTGTCATTAGAGTAGGCTTTGTACGGTGTATATTTAGCAGCCTTCGTGCCAGTGTTTTCTATAGCAGTCACTCTGTGTTGGTGTTATATTTAGCAGGTACTTTCTACTAGCGATGGATACCAAACTGATGGCTTGAGATTCTACATGTGTTGCAGATTCTCTAAAGCTTGTATGAGCAACACTGTGTATCGGGTAAGGTCCTTATATTAGCTTGTGTGAGCATTACCTTTCCGTGTATTCGAAGTTAATTTACCCTTGTTCTCCGGGAAAAATAGTTAATTATCGAAATGGAAATGGAATAGAAAGATATGATGATTTATATCTTGATATATGATTATTGACATGTTTATGTTCAGTTATATGAAAATAGATAAGTGAAATGGAACATTGGATATAGACATTTGAAATGAAATGTGAGTCTTAAATCTATTTCCTTAAAATATTTATGACATGATAAATTTATATGTTTTGTATATATGAACTCGCTAACCTTGTGAGATTTGTGGTGTATTAGAAGTAATGGAAATCATGACCTTATTTATGAAGTTAATTGCAAAATATTTTAGTTATAACAAGTACGGTAAGTTAGAGTTTAAGTTTACTATGGACTTACTATGCTTTACTTAAGCTTACTCTATTTGTTGTTTCTTCTTTCTAGATTTTTAGATTTTTGCTGTTGATTGGAACGTCGTTGGAGATCACACTATCCAACAACTCATTTGGTAGCTATTTGTTTATTTTGGTCGGTTATAAGTGACATGTAAAAAGGATTTTGGTATATATGTATGTTTTGTGCACTATGGTTATATTTTGTATCAATTGAAGTATGATTTGTGTATATTGATGTGAATCTCAATTAGTATTTTGGGTTCATTATGGTGTGATGACAATTGTATGTCTTTGGTTTTAAATGCATTTTGAATGGTTTATTTGCTACAAATGCTTAGCTAGCTTAGGAAACCTTTGTTGATGATTTTGGTCATGATAAATGAGGTATATTTGATAGTTGAATAAGTATGAAATGTTAAGTAGTATTTGAATGGATTATGTTTCAATGTTTAAGTTGTGCTGCCAATGAGGGCATATTGGTTAAACACATATCTTACTTGTGAATTGATATATTTTAGCATGTTTAGTCACACTTTGAATAGTTTAGATTGTTGGTTGTTACCTAGCTTTGAGACCAAGCATTTGAATATGGAATGGCTTGTTTTCTAAGGTTGTTTTGGGCATACCCGACTTGGACACGGGCTATCACACGGCCGTATGCCCAACACGGTTATATGGCACGGCCGCACGAGTCTTTAATTTTTGGTGCAGGATTATGCACACGGACTTAGAGAGTTACATAGCCTAGCGACATGGTTGTGTGACCCTACATTCGAATGGTACACAGCCTAAGAGCACGAGGATACGGAGTAGCCCCACGGGCAAGCTTGGGGGCACACAGGATAGCCTCTTTCACACGGCCCGGCCACATGACCAAGTGACCCCTATTTACACTTTTTACTTAGAATTTTGTAGAAGTTACAATTTCATCCTGCTTGTTTTAATTGTCTCGTAAGCTCGATTTAGGTCCATATTTGATTAAATAGCATAAAAATGATTTCATATGAATTATTTATGTTATGTTTGATTAAATTATGAATAATTTTAAAGTTTTATTAGTTGTAATACCTTATAGCTCAGGTTGGTGGCTAGATCGGGTATATGGTGTTAGGTTTAGTGGTATCAGAGCTACGGTTTGTCAATTCTAGGACTAAATGTAGCATGTATTTAATTAAGAAATACATGCCACTTTTTATCCTGTGATAGTGTGATGACTCTTAATAAGTTTTTCTTATTTCTTATAGATTAAAGATGTCAACTGATTCCAATCGTTTAGTTTCTGATGATGCTCAAAGTAATATTCTAGCCATCGATGAAAGGGCTGCACATAACATACCAGAGTTTCAAGAGCCTAGACAAGAGGCTCCCAAAGCCTTTTTCCATATGATACAAGATATGTTCCAAACGTAGATGGGATTGAATCCCGTGGCTCGACAACCTCCACCCCAGTCCTCAAAGTCCTTTATGACCAAATATCCAAAGAATTTCTATTAATAAGGTCCAAAAATGGGGAGTTGGGGAGTTCCATGGTAAGGTGGGTGATGATCCGGCTAGATCTGAATATTGGTTAGAGCATACTCAGATGGTTCTAGATGAGATGTTGTATCAACCAAATGACTGCTTAAGATGTATTATTGTGTCATCTAGATGACTTCTTGAGTTGTACTCTGTCATTGTTATAAGAGGAAGCTTTTTACTGGTGGATGAATCTAATTAGGGTTGTACCTAAGGAAAGAGTGAATTGGGAATTCTTCAAAACTGTGTTCTAAAAGAAATACATCAGTAAAAGATATCTCGATAAAAAAAAGGAATTTCATAAGTTGAAACAAGGTAACCAATTAGTTGTGGAATATGAGCGTGAGTTTGTTCAACTCGGTAAATATGCTCGTGAAATTGTATCTTCTGATGAAGAAATATGTATATGGTTTGAGAATGGTTTAAACGACGAGATCAAGCTATTAATTAGAGAGATGAAAATTAGAGTTTGTAGTTTTATCTGACCGATCCTAGAAAAGTGAAGAAGTTTACACCACAAGAAACATAATGAAATGAAAACTCGAGATTTCAGTAAACGTAACATATCCAGAACATTTTTTGCTTCACCTTAGAAGAAAATGAATGAATCGAGTAGCCATTTTTTAGCTCCATGAAGGTTTTCCAGAAAAGATCAAATAAAACATAATATACGAAATCACCAATGCCTTCAGTAGGTAGTGCATGTATGGTTTGAAATGTAAATAGACCTAAGTGTAGCCATTATCGTTGAAATTATTCTGAAGTGTGTAGATTGAAAGATTGGTCCTATTTTGTGCGTGGATCTCCCAATAAGTTTATGAAAGATTGCCTGAACTAAGCTGTATTGAGTAGAAATCAGAATGGAAAACATATTGTTATTTCCACTAGAGGTAGATGGCTAAGAAATAGTGGCACCGCTGGAGTCAGTAGAAGTGGGAAAAAAGATAAAACAAATCAATTCGAAGGTCGAGATCCAACCAGAGCTTACGCGATCCTACCAAAGCTTACACGATCCTTGCATGTGAGGAAGCTTCAACTCTTGATGTTATTGTTGGTACGTTTCTATCTTTGATGTTATTGTGTATGAATTAATTGACTCTGGGTCGACATATTCTTATATAATCACCACCTTAGAAATGGTAAAGAATTTGTCTGTCGAGTCAATTGATTATGTTTTCAATGTATCAAACTTTTAAGTTAAAGTGTCATAGTTGATTTAATTTGCAAATAGTGTCCACTAAGAATTGACGGCTGTGACTTTTCTGTTGATTTGATGTTACTACCATTTAATGAATATGATGTTATACTGGGATTGGATTGGTTGATTGTTTATGATGCTGTAGTGAATTCTAAACATAAACGAATTGATTTGAGATGCCACAATGCTGAATTAATTTTTGTTGAATCTACTAAGTCTGATTGTGTTTCGAATATGATTTTAGTGATATCCGCATAGAAATTTATCTGAAACTGGTGATATGTTTTAACTTATATCATGGATTCTAGAGTATCAAAAATCAAACTTAATTAGAATCAGTGTTAGGGATTGCTCTGATCTCGGTTGCTCCGTACAAAACGGCTCCAACAGAATTAAAAGAATTAATATATGTTACCCTATATTGATGATTTGTTCGATTAGCTGAAAGGATCTACAATTATTTCAAAGATTGATATCAAATCTTTTTATTATCAGTTACGATTTAAAGATGTTGATGTACCAAAATTAGAATTTAGAAGTAGTTACAAATATTATGAGTTTCTAGTCATGCCTTTTGGATTGACTAATGCTTCCGTAGCATTAATAGTGTAACAGCCCGGTTTAGATCCTAGTCAAAAAAGTGGTTTCGGGACCACAAATCTAAGCCAGTGAAATATTTTAATATTATTTTCTGTGCCTATGATATATGATTAAGCATGTGTTAAAGTTCCGTAAGTTAATTTGTTCGTCTGTGTGCTTAATTTGACAAAAGGATTGAATTGCATTAAATGTTAAAGTTGCATGATATTTGTAAAAGTGCCTATTTGATGTGGCTTTTGAAAGTAGTGGCCTTAAGAGGCAATTTAACCTCTATTTAGTTAGTGGATGAACAAAGGACAAATGTGCCCTTAATGTATGTTTATTTGAATTATTAAATGAAAGGTTAATAAGGTAATTATATTAATATGTATGTTATAATATGGTAAAATATGAAAATGGCCAATTTACTAATCTTTTTGACCGAAAATAGGAGGAAGAAGAAAGGGTTTTATTCTTTTGATATTCAGCCATTACAAGCCTTGATTTAAGGTATGTTTTTGATTGGTTTTCGATAATTTCTACGTTTTTGCAATTGTTGCTTCGTATATTTCAAAACCCATGTCTCAATGATGTTTATGAAATGTGCCATTAATGAAATGGTAAGATTTGTGATGAGTTTAGATGTTAAATGAAAGATATGTGTTAAATGAACATGTTTTATTCTTGAATTTTTGATGGATTTAGCTAATTAGGGCTAAATTGTGAAAATAACAATTTGAAGGACTAAATTGTGAATTTGATGAAATGTTTGGACTTGTATCAGATATGTGGGTATATGGCTAAGCATGATTAAATGATGATTTGGTATATTTGATGTTTTGAGAAAAATGGACTAAATTGATAAAATGTGCAAATGTGAGGGCTAGGTTGCAAATAGCCCTAAATGTGTGTTCTTGTATTGAATTGAATGAATTAGTGAATAAAAGGATTAAATTTGAATATGTTTAGATCATGAACCGAAGAAAATAGACTTAGATCGCTGGAAAGCGAAGGTAGTCGAATAATCAAGTCTAAATGAATACCCGAATCCGAGGTAAGTCATTATGCCAATAAACGTATTTGTATTGAATTATATATGTTCATATGACTATTAATAACGATGAATGTTTACGACATGATGTGTACATGAATTCTGAGGTAAGATCGACATAGTGACAATGTCCGAGAAGTCCTGTATGAACCTAAGAATAGATAGGATTAGCTATGTCATGACATAGGTGTCTGATCTGTTTTACCATATAAGACCACGTCTGGGACGTTGTCATCGATCTAAGATTTACGTGTAAGACCATGTCTGGGACATTGGCATCGTATTAATTCGTGTAAGACCCTGTCGAGGATAGTGGCATCGCATCTGATTACATGTAAGACCACGTCTGGGACGTTGGCATTGTACGACTATTCTAAGGATTCTGTATATCCTATTAGATTCTGAAAGGTTCAAAGGCAATTTCAAGCTATGAACGATTACGTGAATGTATATCCGTTTCAGATATTTTTGATAAGTACGCAAGGTGTGTATGAAAGTTAGGTATCTATATGAACTTACTAAAATGAATATGTGCAATGGAAGGATGAGATGATATGAGAAATTATGCTTAAATAAGCTATGTGTAAATATGGTATTTTAGTTGAGTAATGTAATAAGTTACGGCTAAGTAAGTGAGCCAAATGCTATATGAGATGTATATGCTATGAGAACCATTATTGTCATTGTTCAAATATGCTATGTGCATTTTAAGTTAAATTTATTTGTATATGGCTAACTAAGCTTTTGAAAGCTTACTCTGTGTGTTTGTTTGTTTGTTTTATAGATCGTCAAAGCTATTGAAGGCTCGGGGACTATCGAGGATCATCATCACACTGCTCAACTTGTTTTGGTACCTTTGATATATGTATATAGCTAGATATGGCATGTATAGGCTAGTCATTTTGGATTATATTTAAAATGTGTATAAAATAGCCATGAGATGTGGCTAACTAAGTGTTTGTAATAAGCATGAGTCAATGTGTTATATGATGCATGTTTTGGTATGGTTAGATACCTTATGAAATGGTTAAAGATTTGGTAAGCATATGGATGAAATTTTGAGTATTGATGTTTGATCAAAGAAATGATCATATGAAAGGTAATTATAGATGAATTATGCTTATGAACAAATGTGTTGTAGTTGTGCAATTTGGTATGTTTGAAAATGAGATTGAATGTAAAGCTTTGTTGAGTATTTGGCATGTCATTATTCGTCAATTGAGTATGATATGAATTGGTATATTGTTTGTTGTATGACCCTATTGTGGGTGGCATTATGGCCTTGACAATGGACTATTTAGCCTACATGGCTATGGCACACGGGCGTGCCTAATGGTTGTGGGGAAATGGCAGTGTCTAGCTAAGCGTGCACGGCCTTGGCATACGGACATGCCTGGTAGCCGTGCGATTAAGTCAGTAAATGGCCTAAGAGCACACGACCATGGTACACGGGCGTGCCTAGTGGCCGACCAAGACACATACGTGTGTCTGATATCCATGGAAGACACATGGCCTACCACACGGGCGTGTGGCCTTCATAACTTGGAAAGGTTTTAAATTTCTGAGAATTTCTGTATGTGTTCGGTTTGTTCCCGGCCCTACTTTAAAGTATGATTAAGGACTCGTTGACCTATTTAAGGGAACTTCGATTACAATTGATGAATGATTGTATGTAATGTCTGTAAAAGTTACCTCCACCCCCACCTGCTCCTTAACCGGTTCATGTTGTTCCCTCACGCGTGGAAAGAGTACGAGCTAATAAACCGCCAGTTGATAAAATTTGCAAATATGGGGCTGAAGAATTTTGAGCTACAGTTGACGATGATCCTGAGAGAGCTGAGTTTTGGTTAAAGAATACTATCAAAGTTTTCGATGAGTTATCTTGTACACCAGCTGAATGTGTAAAGTGTGCAGTATCTCTACTAAAAAATTCAACATATCAGTGGTGGAATACCTTGATTTCAGTTGTGTCAAAGGAGCGTACCGACTAGGAATTCTTTCAAAGCGAGTTCAGAAAGAAATATATATGTCAAATATTCCTTGATTAGAACCATAAATAATTTCTCGAGATTAAGCAGGGTCATATGACAGTGTCAGAGTATGAATGGGAATTTGTTCGATTGATTAAATATGCCCGGGAGTGCATTCCAACTGAAACTAAAATGTGTAAATGATTTGAAGACAAATTAAACAAGGATATAAAGCTTCTAGCTTGGATTCTCGAGCTGAAAGAATTCGTTGTTTTAGTTGACAAAGCACATAAAGCTGAGGAGCTTAGCAAAGAGAAAAGAAAAGTTGATTTCGAAGCCAGATATTCAAGAAAAAAGGTCGACAGGGAAGTCGTACCAGTCACAATCGAAGAGATAAAAAGAATACCATAATCGTTTGATTGCTTGAAAGCATTACACTGATAGAGACTAAGGCAAACATTATGTAGGTTCTAAGACGCAAGCTACATCTATGGCTAGCATAGGTAGTGTTAAAGATAATAAACCTGATTGTCAACGATGTGGTCTTCGACATTTTGGTGAGTGTAGAGTGAAAGACAGGGCATATTTCAAGTGTGGTTCGTTTAGGAATTTTATTTGTGGTTGCCCAGAAATATCTGAGAAAGAAAAGGTTCAAAATGTACGACCCAATAACACTGCCATGAGGGGTAGACCACCTCGCAACCTTGGAAACATGAGTGGTAGCCATGGTGGAACAAAAGACTCTGCTATGAGATCTGAAGAACGAGCACTAGCTAGGGCTTACGCTATTCGCGCACGAGTGGAAGCTTCTGCGCCAATGGTTATTACGGGTACTTTCTCTATCTTTGACACCAATGTTATTGCTTTGATTAATCCGAGATCAACTCATTCATATGTGTGCATGGACCTAGTCTTTAGTAAGAATTTACCTATTGAGTCCATTGAATTCGTGGTTAAAGTGTCGAACCCCTAAGGTTCGCATGTATTAGTTGATAAAGTTTGCAAGAACTGTTCGTTGATGACTCGGGGATATAGTTTTCTGACTGATTTGAATGGTTTGAGAAATATCAGTGAAGTTTCAATCTGTTGAAAGCACTATTGACCGAGGCATTAGTTCTGGTTTAGCTTGAATCAGGTAAAGAATTTGTGATTTTCAGCGATGCATCATTCGATTGTTTAGGCTGTGTTTTGATACAGGAAGGAAAAGTGATAGCTTATGCTTCCCGACAGTTAAAGCCGCATGAAATGAACTATCTAACTCATGACCTAGAGTTAGCAGCTATTGTGTTTGCGTTAAAAATTTAGCGACATCATTTTTTCGGTAAAAAATGGCATATATTTACCGATCACAAGAGTTTGAAGTATCTAATGTCGTAGATATATTTGAATCCGAGATAGCGTAGATGGCCCGAGTTGTTAAAAGATTATTAGTTGATCATTGATTATCATCTGAGAAAAGCAAATGTAGTTGTTGATGCTTTGAGTAGAACATCCTTGTTTGCTCTATGAGCGAAGAATACACAACTGACATTATCTGATGATGGCTCGATCTTAGCTGAGTTGAAAGCTAGACCAATGTTTTTACAACAGATTTGCGAAGCTCAAAAGTTTGATGACAAGTTGCTAGCTAAACGAGCACAAAGTGAGTTGACTTCTGATTCAGAATTTTGTATAGGACCCGATGATTGTTTATTGTTTAGAGGTAGAATTTGCGTATTGAAGAATCCAAAGCTCATTCAGAGAATTTTACATTAAGCTCCGAATGGTAGCTTGTCTGTTCATCTGGGAAGTAATAAGATGTACAGTGACTTGAAACAGATATACTAGTGGCCGAAAATGAAACGCAAGATTTCTGACTTTGTATCTAGATGTTTAGTATGTCAGTAAGTAAAAGCTAAACAATAGGTACCTCCAGGATTGTTGCAGCCAGTGATGATACCGGAGTGGAAATGTGATCGAGTTACTATGGACTTCGCGGGTTTACCCCTGTCTTAGAGAAAGAAAAATGCAAGTTGGGTTGTAGTTAATCATTTGACAAAGTCTGTACATTTTATTCCTATACGTATAGATTACTCTCTTGAGAGATTAGCTGAATTATATGTTTATGAGATTGCCAGGTTGCACGGGGCACTAGTTTCCATCATTTCGAATAAAGGTTCGCGTTTATGTCATGATTCTGGAAAAATTTACAGGAAGCTCTTAGTACGCGGTTGCATTGTCACTGCATTTCATCCCCAGATCGATGGTCAGTCTGAATGAGTAATTGAAATACTCGAGGATATGCTCCATTGTTGCGTATTAGAGTTCAAAGGCAGCTGGGAAATATATTTGCCATTGGTTGAATTTGCGTGCAACAATAGTTTTCAATTTAGCATTAAGATTGCACCTTATGAGGCTTTCTATGGTCATAAGTGCCGAACTCTATTGTACTAGATCGAGATCAGTGAGAAAAACATACACGGGTTTGATTTGATTCGCGAGACTGCAGAAAAAGTGAAAGTGATCTGAGATAGTGTGGAAGCAACTTCAGATCGTCAGAAATCATATGCAGATCTGAAGCTTAAAGACATTGAATTTTGAGTCAGTGATAGAGTAGTCTTGAAAGTATTGCCCTGGAAGAAAGGTCTACGGTTTGGTCACAAAGGAAAGCTAAGTCTGCGATTTATCGGGCCGTATGAAATTCCTAAAAGGATAAGACCTGTTGCGTATTGATTAGGTTTACTGTCAAAACTAGAAAAAAGTCATAATGTATTTCATGTGTCTATGTTATGACGTTACCGATCTGACCCTTCACATGTTATCTCCCCGATGGATGTTGAGATTCAGCATGATATGTCGTACAGTGAGGAACCAATCAGAATTCTGGCCCGAGAGGTGAAAGAATTAAGAAACAAAAACATAGCTTTAGTAAAGGTTCTCTGGCAAGGACATGGGGTAGAAGAAGCCACCTAGGAACCTGAGGAAGCTGTGAGAAAGCAATATTCGAACCACATTTCTGGTAAGAATGTTTTGGGACAAAAATCCCTTTAGTGCAGAGAGTTGTAACAGCCCGTTTTTAGAGAAATCATAATAGTGGTTTCAAGACCACAAATACTACATCGAAGTAATTATTTTATTAATATTTGAAGGTCTAAAGCATGTTAGTAGTGTCATATAAAAATTTGGTTAAGAAATTTTATCATTTGCATATTTAATTTTATAAAAAGTACTAATTAGCATAAAGTGTAAAATTTGAGTTCTATAAGTAAAATGTGTCAAATTGTTATGAATTTTGAATGTGGGTGGCCTTAAATAGTAATTGGACCATTAACATTATTAGTGGACAAATACGGACACTTATATCATGGTTTTAAAAGTTATTACTTAAGGTTAAATATGTAAATTAGTAGTTAAATACAGTCAAACTAAAATGAAAGACAAATGTATCATCTTTCTAACTCATCTTCAATCAAAAATAAAGAAGGAAAAACACCATTACTGTGCTATTAAATATTCAGCCATAGCATCCTTCCATGTAAGTGATTTTTTGTTTTGTTTCTAATGATTTCTATGTTTTCGGGATCGTTATAGCTTAATCTAGCTAGCCCAAGGACTAATTTTCTAAACTATTGAATGTTTAGGGTTTTACCATGAACGTGTTTTAGTTGTTTGTGATGTTTAATGGAAGAAAATGAATCCTTTTTGTTAGATAAACAACTTTTGTTAAGTGATTTTTGATGAAATTGTCAATTAGGGATTTAATTGAAAAATATGAAATATTCAAGGTGTAAATTGTGAAATAATGAAATGTGTGGGCTGTTATGAGCTTGTACGAAATTCGGCTAGGCATATTGGCATGTATATATGGATAAATTTGTTGGTTGGTACAATTTGATACTTTACTAAACTATGTCAATCGGTATATTATCTTACTTGTAGATAGGTTTCTTTTTGGTGTAATTAGAATGGTATGAAAGTGAACACTTGTGGTATGTTTGGTATGGGATTGAACTAAGTTACTATGCAAGAAATGAATCAAAGCTGATATGTTTTAGTTGTTGATGTTTTGCTATAATTTTGTTGTCTAAGAATGGCACATTGGTTGGTTGATTTTACAACATTAAAATGATATGCTTGTGTAGTGGTGAATTGTAACACCCCTTACCGGTATTCAACTCCGGAATACGATTACAAGCATTACCGGACCTATGACACTTATAACCGTACTTCTCTCATACATTCAATCATTTCATACAAATATTATTTAATTTGTCCCTTACAATATCCTACGAGGCCTTAAACATGGTTTAGGAGCGGTTCGAGACTAAACCGATAACTTATAAAACTTCTATAAGATTTTGAAATTTTTTCTCAATACAGAAGACACACGCCTGTGTGGCCAGGCCGTGTGTCTCACACGGCCACTAGACACACCCATGTCACCAACCGTATGAAAACAGGGGTACATCCTAACTTGGGTCACACGGCCAACCACACGCCCGTGTGTCTAGCCCGTGTGCCCTTCGAAGTGGCCACACTGTAGCACCCGATACCAGGCCTAGACATTATGGCCGAATCTGGCGGTGTCACATTGAAGTGTTTAGCGTAAAACTTGTTGTCGTTGAAATCCTCAAAATCAATTAATCATTTTGTTATTAAACGGTGATTCCAAAACGAGTTTTTCATTTCCAAAGCGAGCATCATTAAAAGCTAATCACTTTTAAAATGTTATTAAATTTCAAAATCTCATTTATTGCGGAAGTTATTTTAGGAAATGTTATGAAAACGTGGTGTCTTTGAAAACAGTTACATTTAAAAAACCCGTCTTTGTCTACAACTAGCAGTTTATATCAAACTTAATAAGTAAAAACCCCAGTTTAAAGTTTATAACTTTAAAGAGGCCTTATTACATAAAAATACCCAAATTCTGTTACTTATAAATCAAAAGCTAAAAATGAAAGCTGATGTGGTTATGTGGCCATCATCGAGTCCCACACAGCACTAACCCGCCTACGACTAGGATTACCTGTACAGTTAAACAGAGGGGTGATTTTAAAAAAACTTAGTGTGTTATCCCCTAACAAGCTAACAGTCAATTAAATAGTAGATAAAAGTAGTTTAGGCTTGAGCCGTTACAATAACAGTCTAGTTCAGTGTGGGCCTAAGCATTTTCCTAAAACTGTAAATGATTGGGTTTGAGCCCATCACAACGCCAGTAATTAGTAGGGGCATTGCCCAATTTCAGTAATAGCATTAGTGGGGCCTTGGCCTATAACAGTAATAGATATTAGTCATGCAGTGAACAGAATGTAATATCATTAATCGATGTAGTAATAGTACAGTATCATTAATTAGTGCAGAAATGCAGTCAGAAATCCTACCCAATCCAGCCTACACACCACTCGTCCTACCAAACACACCATGTAGGGGTAAAATTGACCCACCCGGCCAGACACACCAAGATTAGCACCGGTTGCGACACTAAACAGTATTACAGCAAAGCTGCCAGTAAAATAAACGGCATATAGCCATCAGTATGTCCACAATTGTCTTGGGTGACCCATGCGAACTTATCAGTACAATACACTTCCTCCAAATATAACAACCCATCCACATGCAATATGTCGTGACAAAATACCATACGTGTATGCAAAATGTCATGCTCAATCATAGTCATACATATCATGGAGCAAATTAGTCATACATAACATAAAGCCATAACAGTCATTTCATCTCCTAGGGGTATAACGTCATTCTACCCTATAGGGGTATTTCGGTCATTTTATCCTATAGGGGTATTTCAGTCATTTTACCCTATGGGGGTATTTCAGTAATTTTACACTATGGGGGTAATTCAATCATTTTACCCTATAGGGTATTTCGGTCATTTTACCTTATGGGGGTATTCGGTCATTTTACCCTATGGGGTATAACAACCATTTTATATCGGTTTGGGGGTCTACATATACTTACTGACCCATCAGTAAGTTCACAGTCGTCTCGGGTGACCCATGCAACCTTAACAGTCAAACAGTGAAAATGGGCTCAACGCCCATAATGGGAGCCCATGTGGGCCCACACGCTCGTGTGGCCCACATAGCCCAGAATTGGTCTCGGTCATGAAAATTATACAATTTGGCCCAATAATCTCTACACTTCCGTGTGGTTTACCCGTGTGGGGCCCACAAGCTTGTTGGGCCCCCACAGCCCAACATAGCCCAAAACGACCCAAGACCATGAGACTGCTCATGGTGGCCTCCACAGTTGAACGCCCATGTTTTATGCGTTCTGGTTACCACACGAGCGAGCGTACGCTCGTGTAGTGCCAATGATCATATTTTTTGACTTTTCCCGATTCACGCTTTAGGCAGTATTTACGCACCTTGTTTCTGTTTGTTGAGAAAATCGCCCACACCTCTAAAACCTACAGTTGATCAACAATTCCCAATTAATCATTTGAACATTTACTCAATCGAATACAACAAGATCCCAATCGATAAACTTCACACCATGTTACCTTTGATCGAGTAAAGAGGGAAGTTTCGCATATCAAACCGTTGATTATAAACCTTTTACCCTTCGATAGGTTCCTAGGCACAACCCGAATATGGGTAAGCACTTAGTTGATCAGCAACAAGATAACATTATACTATCTTCACTTACCAATAACGCGAGAATAGTACCCGCTACGAAGTGTGCAACTATCGGCAAATAAAGAATGATATCTAGAACAATAGAGAAGGGAAAGCAGTTGGCTGCGAGGGAAAGGCAAGAATCGAAAACAAGAAATGAAAGGAGAAGGATGAAAAGAAAATGGGAGATTCGGCCAAGGGGAGAACAGTGTGGAAAACGTTTACTCACTATATAGTAAGAGTAGAAGAACCGAGTAGAAGAACCAAGTAGGTAATCGGCAATGATGGAGCAAACGTTTGTGGTAAAAAAGGACAAACCGAAAAGGACAAAGTTCAGCAAAAGATGAAAGAAGGAGAGACGATAAGCTTGAGAGTAGAGGAAGCAGTTGCCACAAGAGGGAACAAGAAGAGGAAGAATTTCGGCCAAAACGGAAAGGAAGTTGCCGTCCAACTTGGGAAACAAATAAGGAGCATTTCTCTCTTAGCCGAATTCCTGAGTGCCAGGGTTCAATTTCAGAACAACACTCCCTCCTCAATTCTCTCTATGACCAGTTCAAACTCCATTCAGTAGTATTTCAATCCAACTCTACCACCCACACAAATTAGGGAGAAAAATAAATACTCTCTTTTTTATGGCCACCACTCGAACCTTAGACCCCATGTACACTCCACACGCCCCTTACCACTAGACCAACAACTCCTTTGTATCATATTTTAACCATAATAATTTAAGAACCTACTATCTAGATCCAAGGATTTTATTCACTTAAAATAAAAATTTTGCATAAGCCAAGGCTTGAACCCCTTACTTTTTAGACACTTCCGAACACTCTTAAATAACTGAACCACTGAAGCAGACATTCATTTATGTCACCTTCTTGCACAACTAAATATTTATGTGAAGTCTCCTAACTATGCCCTTGTTCAAAACTTATTTCTTCTAGGCCCAAAATTCGGGGCTTTACAATTCACCCCTCGAAGAAATTTCGTCCCTGAAATTTCCAACTATCAGATCAGTCGCATAACATAGACTCCACCACTACGCTTCACCGTGCAGTCTAGTTCCAAATTAGGTATATGGCCAAAGGACGAGGACCCAACTTGAGCACCTCTACGGCCTCTACCATGGCCTATTGTACCTCGTCCGTGTGTACCTCTTGTGCTCATTGTCTATTCATGTTTTATCTGAATTAACAATTTTACGCAGATCAGTTTACAGTTCTAGTTGTTTATTAATAGATGTCTTATGGAAAGCAGTAATTTAAAAGCAACTTTTAGAAATTCAAAGCTTAAAAACCCATTCCACAGCCGAGTTTGTAACTTGGCTCTAATACCACTAAATGTAACACCCCATACCCAGCCTAGATGTTACAGCCGAATCTAGTGGTGTCACATTGAAGTGTTTAGCGTAAAACCTGTTTTCATTAAAATCTTCAAAATCAATTAATCATTTTGTTATTAAACGGTGATTCCAAAACGGGTTGTTCATTTCTAAAGCGAGCATCATTAAAAGCTAATCACTTTTAAAGTTATTAATTTTCAAAATCTCATTTATTGCGGAAGTTATTTTAAAAAATGTTACGAAAATGTGGTGTCTTTGAAAACAGTTACTTTGGAAAACCCATCTTTGTCTACAACTAACAGTCTATATCAAACTAAATAAATAGAAACCCTAATTTAAACTTTAAAGAGGCCTTATTACATAAAAACACCCAAATTAAGTTACTTATAAATCAAAAGCTAAAAAAGAAACCTGATGTGGTTGCGTGGCCATCATCGAGTCCCTCGCAGCACCGACTCGCCTACGACTGGGATTACCTGTATAGTTAAACAGAGGGGTGAGTTTACGAAAACTCAGTGTGTAATCCCCTAACAAGCAAACAATCAATTAAATAGTAGATAAATGCAGTTTGGGCCTGAGCCCGTTACAATAGCAGTCCAGTTCAGTGTGGGCCTAAGCCCTTTTCTGAAATAGTAAACAATTGGGTTTGAGCCGATCACAATGCCATAAATTAGTAGGGCCTTTGCCCAATTTCAGTAATAGCATCAGTGGGGCCTTGGCCCATAACAGTAACATATATCAGTCATGTAGTGAATAGTATGTAATATCATTAATCGATGCAGTAACAGTACAGTATCATTAATCAGTGTAGAAATGCAGTCAGAAATCCTACCCAATCTAGCCTCTACACACCACTCCGTCCTGCCAAACACATAATGTGGGGATAAAATCGACCCACCCAGCCAGACACACCAAGATTAACATCGGTTGCAGCACTAAATAGTATTGCAACAAAGCTGCCAATAAAATAAATGGCATATAGCCATCAGTATGTCCACAGTCGTCTTGTGCGACCCGTGTGAACTTATCAGTATAGTACACTTCCTCCAAATATAACAACCCATCCCCATGCAATATGTCGTGACATAATATCATACGTGTATGCAAAATGTCATGCTCAATCATAGTCATACATCATAGAGCAAATCAGTCATACATAACATATGGCCATATCAGTCATTTCATCACCTAGGGGTATAATAGTCACTATACCCTATAGGGGTATTTTGGTCATTTTATCCTATAAGGGTATTTCGGTTATTTTACCCTATCAAGGTATTTCTGTTACTTTACCCTATGGGGTATTTAGATCATTTTACCCTATGGGGGTATTTCGGTCATTTTACCCTATGGGGATATAATAATCATTTTATATTAGTTTGGGGGCCTAGGTATACTTACCGACCCATTAGTAGGTTCACATTCATCTCGGGCGACCCGTGCAACCTTAACAGTCAAACATTGAAAATGGGCCCAAGGCCCATAATGCGGTTCCATGTGGGCCCACACGCTCTTGTGGCCCACATAGCCCAGAATTGGTCTCGGTCAAGAAAATTATATAGTTTGGCCCAATAATCTCCACACGTTCGTGTGGTTTACCCATGTGGGGCCTACAAGCTCATTAGGCCTAGGCGGCCCGTTTCGGCCCAAAACGGCCCAAGACCATGGGATCGCTCATGGTGGCCTCCACAGTCGAACGCCTACATTTTATGCATTCCGATTACCACACGAGCGGTCATATTTTGCGGCTTTTGCCAATTCTCGCTTTAGGCAGTGTTTACACACCTTTTTTCTGTTTGTTGAGAAAACCGCCCACACCTCTAAAACCTACACTTGATCAACAATTCCAGATTAATCATTTATGCATTTACTCAACCGAATGCTACAAGATCCCAATCGATAAACATCACACCATGTTACCTTTGATTGAGTAAAGAGGGAAGTTTTGCCTATCCAACCGTTGATTATAACCCTTCTACCCTTAGACAGGTTCCCAGGCACAACCCGAATATGGGTAAGCACTTAGTCAACCGGCAACAAGATAACATTATACTATCTTCACTTACTAATAATGCGAGAATAGTACCCGCTACAAAGTGTACAACTATCGGCAAATAAAGAATGATATCCAAAACAATAAAGAAGGGAAAGCAGTCGGCTGCGAGGGAAAGGCAAGAATCGACAACAAGAAATGATAGGAGAAAAATGAAAAGAAAATGGAAGATTCAGCCAAGGGGAGAACAGTGTGGATACTCACTATACAGTAAGAGTAGAAGAACCAAGTAGGTAATCGACAATGAAGAAGGAAACGTTTGTGGTGAAGAAGGACAAGCCGAAAAGGACAAAGTTCAACAAAAGATGAAAAAAGGAGAGACGATATGCTTGAGAGCAGAGGATGTAACACCCCCAGACCCGGTCCAGACGTTATGGCCGAATCCGGGAATGATACATCAAAGGGATAATTCAAAATGATTTTGCTAAGTTAAAATTTTTAAGGCCTAAAATCCCAAAATCCTTGAGTCTTGTACAGTAATGATAAAAGCCCATTTAATTATTTTAGGTATTCCGAAAACCATGTTTAAACATAAGCAATGTACTCAGGTTTAATAATTAAGTAAACAATTGAAACAACCAAATTCAAAATCCAAAGTCAAATTGGAGTACAAGGCCTTATTACATCTAACGAAAATAAAGTAACTAAAATCATGTCTTTTGAGACAAATAAATAAAACTTCTAAGTATCTTGTAGAGTAGCCATCTCCAAGACCTCTCCCACGTCTAGCCATCTACTGAGGGTCACCTGAACAATTAAATAACAGGGTGTGAGTTTTGAAACTTAGTGTGCACGACCCTTGGTAATCCAAACAACATACAATTATTACATTAGGCCTAAGCCCTATCAAAAACAGTGGTTTTGGGCCTTAGCCCACAATGTCCAAATATCACATCAGTATCACATGAATGCAATGCACCCATCCCAAATCCAACCCTCCACTCCATTTCCCTTCCAACCCTACACTCTTGTGGGGATATAAATATCAACCCACCCATCCCTACACTCCAAAGGTAGCACCAATAGCGGCACTACTCAAACGTTGCAGCAAAGTTGCTATAATAGGCTTAAAGCCACCGGTAACTATCCGATCCTCAAATCTTCCTCCGTATCATCAAAACCCACCTAAGTGCAACATATATTTCCTGAATGCAACATATACATTTTCACACATTCGGCACTTAGGGGTATTTTAGTCATTTCACTACCCAAGGGTAATCTGTAAATCTACTCTACACGGGTATTTAGGTAATTTTACAAACAGGGGTATTTTGGAAATTTTGTAAATCAAGGATGTTTTGGTAATTCTGCAAATCAAGGGTATTCTGGTAATTTTACAATTCGGGAGTATTTTAGTAATTTTGCAAATCTAAGGGTATTTTGGTAATTGTCAAATTAGGGGTATTTGGTCCCTCTCGGGTTTTAGTTATGAACTTTGGCCCATTAACAAGTCCTTGCGGCTAAAGTGAACAGACACTATGCACCAGGTAGGATTCCAGAGAAGAGGAGGTGTGTCGCTAGGACCGCTTAAGTACCAAGCTCTCCCTAGATCCAATCCTAGAAATGCATATGTCCATTGCCACACTCTAACCCAGTGACTTGTCCCCGGGCATGTTGATTATGAAATTAAGTCTGATCCGGTTTAAGAGTTGTTCAGAACTAGGCCTAAAGCCCATTAAACCCTAGCATACTTGTCTACGTACCCATAAAGCCCATCAAGCCTATTTCACGTTCATATAGCCCATTTAGCCCTAATCACATCCTTATGCCCATTAGGTCCAGGTCTCATTCATATGTCCTATTAGGCCCAAAACAATCCCAGATCATGTAACATGCATGACTAACTCAATTCATATAACCAAATCAATCAATTTCATCAAACTTAGCCTCAGGGCCCACCGGGCCCATTTAGCCACTTTCAGCTTTTTAGCTTTCCGACATTGCCGATATCATGTGTGTGTAGTGTTTGTACACACCTGGTTACTGCGATGTGCTATACTATCCTTGGTCTTGAACCTACAACCAACCAACCTTCAATCAATCACCCATACTTAATCAAAATATTTACCAAAAGCCGAAGCTTTACCGTAACCTTACCGTGTGCCACCGGTTCTAATAGCCCTTCCTTAGCTACTAATCACGAGTATCTCTTAGATCTGCACTCACACATACACCATCAAATTTCAAGTGACTCATAATCCACACAAGTCACCCCTATATATCATACTCACATTTTGCCATTTACTTAAACCATAATCGAATTAAGTACACTTACACTTTGCTAATGATCCTTACCACGCTTGTATCTCTGAACCTTAACCTTGTTAATACAAGATTAACAACAATGAGAAGTTAGATAGCCGATGAACAAAACACACTAAGGGGTTAACTGAATACTTACTGAATCCACTTTTGATCCTACAGCCTAGATAGCTACTGAACGAGATTCGGCATTTAACCTTGACTGATAGTAGATAACAATCGATTTGTGATGGAGGAAAACAACAAAGACTCGGCACTAATTTGGATTTCGACAAGAGAAGATGATGATACTTCGGCAATAAAAGAGTTTGGCTATGAGAGAATTTGGCAAAAAGGGATTCGGCTATAGGAGATTTCGGCAACAAGGCAAGATATTTTCGGTTGCAGAAAAATAAGGTTCCGACAAGAAAAAGAAAAAGAATGGAAAATTCGGCATTACCTAGGACCCCAGATTCGGCACACATACATTTTTATAGCATATAGTCAAAACTTAGCCACCCTTAAAGTCCAATTCGGCACCACCTCATCCACTGCTCATCTCCTAATTTTTCTCCATGATATCTCCCTTATCCTTCTCCTAAATTCTCTCTACTGATCACTTCTCCTAAGAGTCCCTCTACACGCCACTTCCAGCCTTCTAGAGGCCTAAATTTAAACTCCAAAATAAAACTAAGCTAGCACTCGAACCTCAGACCTCCCTGCATGCATATGTCCCCACCTCCCTACACCCCAGTGGCGTCACTTAGCCACTTCACCACAGGCTTCTTTGTGCCATTTTTCACTTATTTTTATTTAAAAGCCCCTACTCAAAACCCTGATTGCTTAATTAAATAAATTAAGAATCCTTCACCACGAAACTCAAACCCAAAGCTTCTCCAACACATCTAGACACTCCAAATTCATTAAACCTTTAAAGCCGTCATGTCATTTGTCATTTTCTTGCTCACTTAAAAATTTTATGAAACCCAAAGCCCAGTAGGCCCAATTCTATTTGGCTCAAAATCGGGGCGTTACAGAGGAAGTAATTGCCAAAAGATGGAAAGAGAAGAGAAAGGAGGCACAAGTAGAATTTTGGCCAAAAGGCAAAGGGAGTTGCCGTCCAAATTGGGAAACAAATGAGGAGCATTTCTCTCTTAGCCGAATTCTCCCGTCTCTCTTCCCTTGATTTTCTCCTAAAATCTCTCCAAATATCCCTCCTCAATTCTCTCTATGACCAGTTCAAATCCATTCAGCAGCATTTCAATCCAACTCTACCACCCACATGAATTAGGGAGCAAAATAAATACTCCCTTTTTGATGCGCCACCACTCGAACCGTAGACCCCATGTACACTCCACACGCCCCTTACCACTAGACCAACAACTCCTTTGTATCATATTTTAACCACAATAATTTAAGAACTTACTATCTAGACCCAAGGATTTTATTCACTTAAAATAAAAATTTTACATAAGCCAAGGCTTGAACCCCTGACTTCTCAGACACTTCCAAACATTCCTAAGTCAGTTAACCACTGAAGCAGACATTCATTTATGTCACCTTTTTGCACAACTAAATATTTATGTGAAGTCTTCTAACTGTTCCCTTGTTCTAAACCTATTTCTTCTAGGCCCAAAATTTAGGGCGTTACACACACACTCGTGTGCCAAGCCATGCCAAGCTTATAAGGTATACTAACTTATGCTACACGACTAAGTGACATGCCCGTGTGCTAGGCCGTATGCCAATTAGGGGAGTATACTGACTTGTACCACACGTCCAGTCACATGCCCGTGTGTGAGACCGTGTGGAGCATACTGGCTTGGTTTTAATATCAACACCAGGGGACACACGGCCGTGTAACATGATCGTGTCTCTCACACGGCTGGGACACATGCCCGTGTCTCTGCCTATGTGAACAAAAATAGGCAATTTGTAAAGCCATTTTGCCACCCTATTTTTACATGCATATACAAGCATGAATTACAACACTTCACAACTCAATTGGCAGCCAATCCATGACATTTCATACACATTTTATACTATTTCAACATAGGATTCAAATACCTAAATATTATCATGCATTTTCCATTCATGTGATTAATATATCAAGTCATCATTTGCATATTTTCATTCCACAAATTACTTGCCAAAAGATACCATATTTATAAACTCATATATAACTAAAACATTATACCAAATCAAGCCAAATCACATGGCTTAAAATTATACCATAACATGTACCAAAATTTCTTGTTCAAGTAACCATAACTATCATCCTCATAACTAGCCTATACATGCCATATTTACATATATCCACAAATTCATAAGTACCAATCGGCAACTGGATAGTGTGATGCGTAACTCCGACTTTAATCGAATCGAGCGAGCTATTGAACCTCTATAACACAAGGAAAAGAAACAGAGTAAGCTTTATAACTTAGTAAGTCGGTATAATTTAGAATTAAACTTACCATTTAGACATGATTAAGACAATAAATAAGGTGTACCCAATTCAATTATCAAATGCCTAAACACAAGCATTTATTAACAAGTTAGTCACATAAGTGCATATAATCATCCATTATCTCAATTTAGTACTCAATACATTGTATCATATCAAATTCGTATATCATGTACATCATTTGTAACATTTCACTCTCAATCATATAATTAATAATTCATTCAATAACAATAACTCATTCGTATAAACAGTAATTCATCCGTATAAAAAATAATTTATCTGTATAAATAGTAATTCATCCGTATAACACATAGTTTTATCACATAACCATTAATAGAATTTATGCCCATTGAACCTATTAGAATTTCAAGGGATACTTGGGTGATATACATTACGTATACAAATTAGTAATCAATTAATTTATTATCATTTCCGCTCTTTCGAGCTATGATCAGTAAGCTCCTCCTGAGCTGATGGACAGTAAACACTATTGAGTTGAAACGGTAAGCTCTTACGAGCTGATACATCGGTAAGCTCATATGAGCTGCGGTGAGTCTGCAACACATGTAGGGTCTCAACCTAAATAGTAACCCTAGTGACATGTCACTCGTATCCTACGAATTCATACGGTTCAAACGGGGCTCGGTAACCATTAGACTATATCAATAAGGCATTTAAATTTCAAGTAGATCATTTACTCAATTCCATTCATTCAATTCAAATAATTACAAGTATTTAAAAGTTCTATTCTAATTATACGAACTTACCTCGAGTTGCTCAGATGAATTATCGACTATTCGTCAACTTTTTCTTTTCCCCGATCTAAACCCAATCTCAGCTTATCTTAAACTATATATTATCAAAATTTACTTATTTAATCATCATTTCATTCAATTTAGCACAAAACACATGTTAAGGCCATTTTACACATTTGCCCCTAAACTTTTACATTTTTTCAATTTAGTCCTTATCACATAAAACTGCAAATTCATGCAATTTAGTACAAACCCATGTTTAGCTGAATTTAATACATATTACTCGCAGCCCATTTTTCAATTTTTTCATAATACATATTACTCGCAGCCCATTTTTCAATTTTTTCACACTTTTGCCCACATAATTTTACAATTTCACAAATTAATCCCTTTTTGACATTTTTGTAAAAAATCACTTTACAAAACTAGTAAATCTATCATCAACTATTCAATATCCATCATCAACAATCAAATTACTCAAGCATTCAACAATGGCAACATGATAAATCTTTAACAGTTTCAAAATTTAAGGTACAAGCTAGCTAGAATACGAAGCAACGATCATAAAAACATAGAAATCATTAAAAACATGACAAATTTAGACTTACAAATTAGCTCTAAAGTGACCGAATGCTTTCAAGCCCTAAAATGGCTTTTCTCCATGCTTCATTCGGCTATGAAAAAGATGATCACCTTTAATTCTTTGTGTGTTTTATTTATTTTATTTTATTAACCAAATTACCAAATTAAACTTACTAATAAACCATTTAAAACACCTATTAGTGTGTCCATAAAAGTCCACTAACATTTAAAATGGTCTAATTACCATTAAAGGCCACCAAAATTAAAAGCCAAAGCTATTTGACACCTTTAACTAATAGAACATGCATTTTACATTTTACGCGATTTAGTCTTTTTCATCAAATTAACCATTCAAACAGTAAAATTTATGTACGAAACTTTCACGAAATTAGTCTATCATGCTGTAGACCTTATTCAAATAATAAAATAAATATTTTTACTTCAGATTTGTGGTCCCGAAACCACTTGTAACACCCCAAACCTTGCCTAGACGTTACGACCGAATTTGATGTGTCACAACGAAAAGATTTCTGAAATTTGAACTTGTTGATAAAAATACATATTTAAGTTAAAACCCATTTAGTTTTTATTGCTTGAGAACATTCGACAATTTAAGTTATTACAATCTGAAACCAGTATATCAAAACGATTGCCATATTTATTACCATTGATATCTTAAATTGAATAAATCTGCGAAAGCTTCTCTAACTAAAAACCTTGAAGTTTAAAATGCGTGTTTTTCTTGAAAACAGTTGTGATTCTGAAAACTCTTTTGTGTTCATTTCGCAGTTTAAAACAAGAAATCAAACCCAATTAAAATTAAAATTAAAATTAAAATTAAACATAATCAATAGCCCAATATGAAAAATTAAAATTAAATAACTAAGTCTAAAGCAGAACATCAGCGATCATGTGGCCACCTCCGAGTCCCTCGCTGCACTAAATCGTTAAGGCTGTGGATTACCTGTATAGTTAAAAAGAAAGGGTGAGTTTACGAAAAGTCAGTGTGTAATACCCCACCAAACCCAGAAAACTCTGAATTTTAGATACGGTCTTAGGTGGTTTTGTAACACTCCTAACCCGTATCCATTTCCAGTTTAGGGTTAACAGGTATTATCGGAGTAACGAAATCCTTTTACAGACATATTATTGTATAATCCATCAAATGCAATCAATGTGTCCCTTAGATAGGTCGACGTGACCTTAAACATGCTTTAGAATAGGGCCGAGACTAAACTAAACACATATGGTAATTCTAAAAAATTTAAAACTTTTTCAAACTTACAGAGGTCACATGCCCATGTGGGTAGGGCATGTGCCACCCACGGCCTTCAGACACGCCCGTGTCTAAGCCGTGTCAAAACAAAGAATACATACTAACTTGCCCACACGGCCGTGGACAAGCCCGTGTGCCTCACCCGTGGTCGCTACTAACTTCACCACACGGCCAGTCACACGCCCGTGTGTCCAGCCCGTGGTCAATACTGACTTGTTTTAAATTTCAATCATGAAGGACACGGTCGAGCCATACGCCCGTGTGCTCAACCGTGTAGGCAAATATAGGCCATTTTCAAGGCCAAAATGCCACCCACACTTGGATCATACCTACAAGCACATACAAATCTATTTTCACACACAATTTTGCAATCAAATACATGTCAAAAGATCACCATATCATCCCATCCAATCTCATTTCTAATAATGTCAACCTATATACCAGATTACGCAACCAAAACACATGTATAACCAAGCATGATTCGTCCACAATGTCACTAGATCACAATGGCATCAATCTATCACTAAGCTTACCATCCATAAGACATTTTCATTGCCATCAAGCCATACCATAACATGCTTCATATACCAAATTCAAACATGCATATTGTCAACATTTATCTAGCCACATCTCATGGCTATTTTCATATCTCAAAATTTTTCCCAAAACAACTAGCCTATGCATGCCATATTTAGCTACATCCACATTCAAAAGTACCAAAATGAGTTTGAGTAGTGTGATGGCGATCCTCGACGGTCCTCGAGCCTTCAGTAGTTTTGACGATCTATAAACCAGAACAAACACACACAACGTAAGCTTTTCAAAAGCTAAGTAAGCCATAAACAAATAAACTTAAAATAAATCATTCATAAGCATAGCTATTTGAATTCATTAACATATCTTCAATTCAAGCACATAAATAAACTCATTGGTTCACTTGGTTTACCACTGGTTACCAATTCATCACATCTCAAGTATCTCATTTGCTCATATCTCAAACATACATATATCTCAAATGTTCATTTGCATTAGTGCACATACTACTCACCTTTTCATGCTTATACAAAGCTTATATTTCAACGTACCTAAAATGGATGTATAATTCACATATTCATTCATTTCTCGGACTTTCCCATTGAACCGTTCGGAACTAAATAGGATACTCGGAGTGCTCGAGATAGTCATACAGTGCCAACGTCCCAGATGTGGTCTTACATGTACCAAATATTGATGCCACTGTCCCAGACAGGGTCTTACACGAATCAATACGATGCCAATGTCCCAGACAAGGTCTTACACGTAAATCTCATATCGATGCCAACGTCCCAGACCTTGTCTTACACGAAATCTCGAATCAATGCCAACGTCCCAGACGTGGTCTTACATGATATCACATAACGGACACCTATGTCATGACATAAACTATCCTATCTAACCCTTGGTTCTAACGGGACTTCTCGGACACTGATAGCTTGTCGATGTATACATAAACCCGGATTTCATATACATTCCATCTCAATGTATATTCAAAACAATTTACATTTCATATATGTACAAATGATTCAATTCAAATACAATTATTTGTATATTGCCTTACCTCGGATTTGGATTAACGAACAAACTCGATTATTCGATCGCTTTTGATTTTTTGCGAGCTAAGTCCGTTTTCTTCGGTTCTTGATCTATACATAATCAAATTTAATCCATTGATTCAGTAACTCATTCAATATAATCCAAGAACACATATTTAAGGCAATTTACAAATTACCCCTCACAATTTTACATTTTGACATTTTCGTCCGTATTTTACAAAATCACAAAATACATCAAATTTCATGATACTCATGCTTGGCCGAATATCACCCATGCTCAACCAAGTCCATACATTTCATTTATTTCATAATTTAGTCCCTCAAAATACTATTTTCTCAATTAATTAGTCCCTCAAAAAACTATTTTCTCAATTAAGTCCAAAATGCTCAAAATCAACAAAACTCCAAAGATAAAACATGTTAATCAATTACATATACATCATATTTCATCAGAAAACTTCACAAAGCTTATGAATTTATCAATGGCACTTTTCAAAATATTCATCAATTCACAAAATTGAGACATGGGTTTTGAAGAACATGAAGCAACAATTATAGAAACGTAGAAATTATCAAAAACCGAATTTAAAACTTACCTTAATCAAAGAGTTTTTTAGCTGAATGCCCTAGCTTCATATTTTGTTATTTTCTTTATTGTTTTCGGTCAAGAAGATGAGTAAAATGGCCATTTTTTTATGTTTTATTTGTTATAAACATACTATTAATCTATTTACTGTATTAACCTTTCAATTAATATTTGAAACAAATATACGTTAAGGGCATAACCGTCCATAGCCATCCACTGTCTTTAGTAATGGCTTATTACCCCTTTAAGCACTTCACATAATAAGAACATGAGCAATTCAACACTTATTCAAATAGAAGGTCACTTTTACTTATTATGCAATTGAATCCTTTTATCAAATTAAACACATAAACAGACAAATTAACTCACGGAACTTTAACACATACTTAAACATATACTGCAGACACAGAAATAATATTAAAATATTTTACTAACTCGGATTTGTGGTCCCGAAACCACTGTTCTGACTAGGGTCTAAATCGAACTGTTACAATTCTCCCCCTTAGGGATTTTCATCCCCGAAAATCTTACCGTTAAACAGATTTAGATATTGCTGTCTCATTCAATCTACAGGTTCCCACGTAGCTTCTTCTACTCCATGTCGATGCCATAGTACTTTAACTAATGATTTTTTCTTATTTCTCAACTCTTTCACTTCACAAGCTAAGATACGATTGGTTCTTCTTCATAAGTCATATCAGATCAGATTTCAATCTCAGACGGAGAAATCACATGTGATGGATCGGATCGGTATCCTCTAAGCATTGATATGTGAAATACATTATGTATCTTTCATAGCTCGGAGGGCAACAACAATCTATACGCAAGAGGTCCAACACGCTCGATGATCTCATATAGTCCGATGAACCTCGGACTCAACTTGCCTTTACGTCTGAATCGGAGTACTTTCTTCCATAGAGACACTTTCAAAAACACTTTGTCATCGATTTCAAATTCAATCGCTTTTCATTTCAAGTCCGCATAAGACTTCTGAAGATCAAAGGCTTCTTTCAGATTGTCACGGATCACTTTCACTTTCTGTTCAGTGCCTTTCATCAAATCGATCCCTTGTATCTTATTTTCACTTAGCTCAGTCCAATACAGAGGTGTTCAACATTTATGTCCGTAAAAAGCTTCATAAGGTGCTATTTTAATGCTCGATTGAAAACTATTGTTATATACAAATTAAATCAATGGCAAGTACGATTCCCACGTACCTTTAAATTCAAGAGTGCAACATCTCAACATCGAGAATCTGAATGATCCACTCGGATTGACCATCCGTTTACGGGTGAAAATCTGTACTAAGATGCAATTTCATGCTTAAAGCTTATTGTAGTTTCTTCTAGAACCGTGAAGTGAACCTCGGATCTCTGTCAGACACAACTGACAATGGCACTCCGTGCAATCTCACAATATCAGAAATGTAAAGCTTGACTAATCTATCAAGTGTGTAATCAGATCGTATCGAAATAAAATGGGCAGATTTCGTCAATCAATCAACTACGACCCAAATTGCATCTTTCTTTCCCGAAGTCAGAGGCAATCCAGAAACAAAATCCGTCGTTACTCTATCCCATTTCCACTTGGGAATCAGAATCGGTTGTAACAAACCTGATGGAACCTAATATTCAGCTTTAACTTGCTGACAGACTAAACATTTTGAAACAAAGTAAGAAATATCTCATTTCATACTAGACCACAAATAATGTTGCTTCAGATCATGGTATATCTTTGTACTTCCCGAATGAACAGATAAGCTACTGCTATGTGCTTCATTTAGAATCAACTGAATCAACTCTGAGTTTCTTGGAACAAAAATTTGATCTCAGAATCTCAAGCCATCACCATTATCCACTCGAAATTCAGAATTAGAGTTTGAATCACACTGATCTTAATTCGCAATTATTTCATTATCAACTTTTAAGCATCACATACCTGTTGTAAAAACAACGGTGTTGCTTTCAATTTAGCTAACATTGAACTATCATTAGACAGATCTAATTGAGCATTTATAGCATGTAATGCAAATAATGATTTCCTACTCAGTGCATCGGCAACGACATTTGCTTTACCGGAATGATAGTCTATCACAAGCTCATAGTCTTTCAACAGTTTTAACCATCTTCTCTATTGTAGATTCAAATCTTTCTGAGTCATTAGATATTTCAGACTTTTATAATCTGAAAACACGTGGCATATTTCACCAAACAGATAATGTCGCCAAATATTTAATGCGAATACAATTGTATCTAGCTCAAGGTCGGGTGTCAGATAATTCTTTTCATGCGAACTTTAGTTGTCTCGAGGCATAAGCTATAATTTTGCCTTCTTGCATTAGTACACATCCCAAACCATTCAACAAAGCATCACTGTAAATCACAAACTCTTTACCTGATTCTGGCTGTACCAAAACTGGAGCTTCAGTCAAAAGGGCTTTCAACTAATCAAAACTTTTCTGATATTTATTGGACCATTCAAATCTCACATCTTTCTGAAGCAATCTAGTCAACGGAGTTGCAATCATTGAAAAGTTACGAATCTTCGATAATAACCAGCAAGTCTAAAAAAATTGCGGACTTCAGATACATTCTTTGGAGGTTTCGAATCCAAAATAGTAGAAATCTTACTCGGATCAACTCGTATTCCAGAGGCCGATACAATATGTCCCAAAAAACTGTCTTCACGCAACCAGAATTCACATTTGCTGAATTTCGCATACAATTGCTTTTCTCTCAGAGTTTGCAACACAATTCTCAGATGCTCAGCATGCTCATTTTCATTACATGAATAAATCAAAATGTCGTCAATGAAAACATGAACAAATCGATCTAGGTACGGTTTGAAAATTCTTTTCATCTGATCCATAAAAATAGCAGGAGCATTCGTTAATCCGAAAGGCATAACTAAAATCTCATAATACATGTACCTCGTTTTGAAAGCAGTTTTCAGAATGTCTGAATCTTTTACTCTCAACTGGTAGTGTCTTGATTTCAGATCTATCTTTGAAAACACAGTGGCCCCTTTTAGCTGATCAAACAAATCATCAATTTTGGGTAGAGGATATTTATTCTTTATAGTTACTTTGTTCAACTGACGATAATCAATGCACATTCTCATCGTGCCATCTTTCGTTTTTACAAACAGAACGGGAGCACTTGAAAGCGAGAAACTCGGTCTTGTAAACCCTCTATCTGTCAACTCTTGCAATTGAGACTTCAACTCCTTCAATTCTGTTGGTGCCATTCTATATGGAGCTTTCGAAATAGGGGTCGTACTAGGCAACAAGTCAATACCGAATTCAACTTCACGTATCAGAGGCAATCCCTGTAATTTTTCAAAGAACACATCAGGGAACTCACAGACAATAGGCATTGATTCAACTTTCTTTTCAGATACTTTTGAGTCAATTACATAAGCAAAATAAGCTTTGTAACCCTTTTTCAAATAGTTCTGAGCTTTCAGTATGGATATTACAGTAGGTAACCTGTAACATCCCGGTTTAGACCTTAGTCAGAACAGTGGTTCAAGACCACAAATCCGAGGTCGTAAAAATATATTAACGATATTTTCTGTGTGAATTATATGTGACACAGGCTGTGTGAAAATTTTATGTGATAATTTTATCGACTATGTGCCAAATTAAGAGAAAGGACTTAATCGCGTAAAGGGTAAAAGCTATGTGCTGATTGATGAGTACCTAAGTGTTGTTGTCTCCATAATAGGATGGCCTTAAGAGGCAATTAAGCCTTTATTAAAGATAGTGGATGGCTAAATGACATATTAGCCTTAATATATATTTGTCTTATATGTTTAATGAAAGGATAATATAGTAATTAGATTAATAACATATTATTACACAAACAAAAGATGAAAATAAGATGAATATGTTCATCTTTGTTCACTGAAACCACAAAAAGGAAAGAAGGAGCAAAAGCTTTGTGATATTCGACCATTGTTCATCCTAATTGAGGTATGATTCTGAGTCGGTTTTTGATAATTTCTACGTTTTTGTAATCGTTGCTTTGTGCTCTAGCTAACCCATGTTGAAATTTCATGAATTGATGATGTTTTTGTGATGATCCATTGATGAATACTTGAGCTATGTGCTAGTTGATAGTAAAATATGAGAACTTGGTGTTGGATTAACATGTGTTGTTTTTGAATTTTTGGTGAATTTAGTTAATTAGGGCTAAATTGTGAAAATAGTAAATTGAAGGGTTAAAATGTGAAATAAATGAAATGTGTGGGTTTGCATGGATATTAGTAAAATTTGACTAGACTAGTGCTAAGTGAAATTATGTGAATTTGATGATTTTGTGAATTAGGGACTAAAGTGTCGAAATGTGAAAATGTAAAGGCTATTATGAAAAATGCTCTAATTGTGTGTGTGGACTAAATTGAATGAAATGGTGATTGAATGGATTTATTTTAAATGTGTATAGGCCAAGAGAGAAGAGGTTCGGATTGAGATCGAGGTAAAGATAAAGTGCTCGATTAATCGACCGTATCTATAGTCGACGTCTGAGGTAAGTTCAGATATAATACATGATGTTAACATATGATTTTGTATTATGAAATGAATGTGTATATATGTATGAAATTGAGATGCTATGTGCAAGTTTATGTTAAGGGCACTAAGTGTGCGATATTAAAATAGAAACAGGAATGAATAACACTGTGTGTGCGATGTTATAAAAGCTTCGGTTTATTGAATTGGCACTGAGTGTGCGGTACTGAGATAAGTTGGTGGAGAGATTTGGGCACTAAGTGTGCATTGACTAATATGTATCGACCTTATATTAAGCACTGAGTGTGCGATTAAGTTGAATGAATATCAAATGATGATCAAGAAGTATAATTGAGCATTGAATAGCTTGGAGATTGAATAACTATGTGTTTGCCGAGGTATGTATCAAACCTTTGTGGTTGATGAGTTTATAGATGATGTTATGGATGGACGAATGAGTATTTTAGCTATTGGTAGTATGGTATATGTACAAGAAGGATGATCTATGTAATGATTAGTATATGAATTGGTTTGATTTGATGATATGGTTGTATTTTATTTCAAACTTACTAAGCTTTATAAGCTTACTATGTGATTTGTTTCTCTACTTTGCAGTGTCAGTAAAGCTAGCTCAAATCAGGGGATCGTCAGCTTCTCAGTTACACTATTGGCAATCTATTTTGGGGTATTTTGGAAAGATGTATATAGTTAAGATATGCAATGTATAGGCTAGTCATTTGAATCATGTTTGAGACTTGTAATAGCCATGAGATGTGGCTAGATATGTGCTAGTTTTAGTATGAACGATTTTGGTATATATATGTGATGCATCTTTTGGCATTGTTTATGGTTTGAGAGGTTGACTTATGAATGGTAACTTGGTGTTGGTAAAATGCTAATATGAATTAGTGATATTCAGAAAAAATGATGTTTGATATTGAATGTAATATGCTTGTGATGATATGAGTTTTAGTCTTTGATATTGATATGGTTGGAATTGGTATTGAATGCATGATTTGAATGGCTATTTGGTGTGTTTTTGGTTGCCTTATGTGTAGGATATGTTTTGGGATATGTTGCCTGTAGGTTTGACCCTATGTGGGTGGCATTTTGGCCGTGCAAAATGGCCTATAATGTGACACAGTTGTGGTACACGGGCGTGCCTGATGACCGTAGGTGAATTGTAGCATAAAGTTTACCATCACACGGCCTCGACACAGGCGTGTCAACTGGCCGTGGTGTACAAGTCAGTAGCTAACCTGAAAGTACACGGCCTTGACACGGGCGTGCTTGGTGGCCGTGGTGGGAAAGTCAGTATATGACCTAAAAGTACACGGCCATGGCACATGGGCGTGCCTAATGACCGTGTTGGTATAGTTAGTATAAACACGGGGGTGTTTAGAAGCCGTGGAGGGCACACGGTCTCCTCCCACGGGCGTGTCTCCGCTGTATTTTAGAAAAGTTTCAAATTTTCATGGAATTTCATTTGTGTTTTGGTTTAGTCCCGAATCAGTTTATAAGCATGCTTAGGGTCTCGAGGACCCGTTTAAGGGACATTATGTCTGAGAATGACGATCGAATGTATAATTTCGTCTGTGAATGGTTTCGATTTGTTCAGTAACGCTCCTAACCTTAATCTGGTAACAGACTCGGGATAGGGGTGTTACATTTGGTTGGTATCAGTGCTACGGTTTAGTCAGTTCTCAGACTAACGTAGTGAGTGTGAGTCTAGCTATACATGCCATATTTGAAAATTGCGATAGTGTGACTAAATCTGACATTTGAAAATGTCTTTTTATATAGTAATGGATCCCAATCGAGCAGTTGCTGACGATATAGAAAGCAATTCGCCTGCTCCCGCTCAAGGGACAGCGCCTGCCACATCAAGGCCGAATGATAGTGGTGAGGGAGGAGAGGCGAAGCAAGCCTTCTTCCGAATGATGAGTGAGTGGTTTACGGAGTTCGTTCAAACGAATCTGGCTGCTTCACAACCTCCACCTCCACAAGTACCAATTGTGCCTCAAGTTGTAGATCTGATTAGATTGAATAGGCCTCCTGTGGATAAAATTCATAAGTACGTGGCCGAACAGTTTAGGGCCACATCAGATGACGATGCTGAACAAGCCGAGTTTTGGCTTGAGAATACAATCAGAGTATTTGATGAGATGTTGTTGAACCCTGATGAGTGCATTAAGTGTACAGTTTCCTTGTTGAGAGACACAGCTTACAACTAGTGGAAAGCATTGATATCTGTGGTTCCGAGAGAGAGAATCACCTGGGATTTCTTTCAAGCAGAGTTCAGAAAGAAGTATATCAGTCAATGCTTCATTGATCTGAAACGTAAAGAGTTTCTAGAATTGAAACATGGTCGATTGTCTGTTACTGAGTACGAGCGAGAATTTGTAAGATTGAGTCAATATGCGAGAGAATATGTCTCGACCGAAGCTACTATGTGCAAACGTTTCATAGAAGGATTGAATGAAGACATCAAGTTGTTGGTTGGGATACTCGATATAAATGAGTTTGTTGCGTTAGTTGAAAGAGCGTGCAAAACTAAAGAGCTCAGTAAGGAAAAGAAGAAAGCTGACTCAGAAGCTCGTGATGAAAGAAAGAGACCAATGAGTAAATTTTCTCAACCTTCTACTAAGAGATATAGAGATGCAAGTAATCGTCCAAATGCTTCGTTTGGACATCCAAGTAAAGATCATTCGAGACAAAGTGCTGGTTTACGAATTCAAGCTCCGAATGAACCAAGTGTTGGCAATGTTAAGAGTAACAAACCTGAGTGCAGACAATATGGAAGACGACATGTGGGAGAGTGCTAGGGTAAATACAACAATAGAGTTTGTTATAAGTGTGGATCTCGAGATCATTTTATTCGAGATTGCCCAAAGATGGTTGAAAAAGAAAATGTTCAGAATGAAAAACTGAGTAATGTGACAGCTAGAGGTAGACCACCCAGAAACACCAGAAATGAGAGTGAAGGTCAGAGATGGACAAATGACACAGCTATGAGATCATAAGCGAGAGCATCTGCTCGAGCCTATACTATACGTGCACGAAAGGAAGCATTATCTCCAGACGTCATCACTGGTACTTTCACTTTATTTGATATTGATGTTATTGCATTGATAGATCCGGGGTCAACTCATTCCTATGTGTGTATGAATTTAGTATTGAATAAGACTCTACCTGTTAAGTCTACTGAATTTGTGATTAGAGTATCGAACCCTTTAGTTAAATGTGTCTTGGTGGATAAGGTGTGCAAGAATTGGCCATTAATGTTTTATGATATATCTTTTCCGGTTAATTTGATGTTACTTCCGTTTGACGAATTCGACATAATTCTGGGTACGGATTGGCTTACTCTACATAATGCCATCGTGAATTGTAAAAGAAAGAGTATTGAATTGAAAAGCCAGAGCGGTGAGCTAGTTCGAATTGAATCCAATGATATGGAAGGATTACCAGCTGTTGTATCTGCGATGAAAGCTATGAACTATGTGAGAAAAGGTTGTGACGCTTATTTGGCATACGTGATTGATATAAAAGTGTCGAAAAAGAAAGCTGAATCTGTGCCTGTGGCATGTGTGTTTCCAGATGTGTTTCTTGAAGAGCTATCGGGATTACCTCTGATTCGAGAAGTTGAATTTGGTATTGAATTAGTGCCGGGGACTACTCCTATTTCTATAGCTCCGTATAGAATGGCACCAATAGAATTGAAAGAGCTAAAGTCGCAGTTGCAAGAGTTGAGTGATAGAGGATTTGCACGACCGAAGTTTTCACCACAGGAAGCTCTGTGTTATTTGTGAAAAAGAAAGACGGAACTATGAGAATGTGTATTGATTATTGACAGTTGAACAAAGTGACGATAAAGAACAAATATCCGTCACCTCGTATCAATGATTTGTTTGATCAGCTGAAGGGAGCTACAATGTTTTCAAAGATAGATTTGAGATCGGGCTACTATCAGTTAAGAGTTAAAGAATCCGATGTGCCAAAAACTTCTTTTAGAATGAGGTATGGGCATTATGAATTCTTAGTGATGCCTTTCGGATTAACAAATGCTCCTGCAGTGTTTATGGATCTGATGAATCGGATATTCAAACCGTATTTGGATCGCTTTGTAGTGGTGTTCATTGATGATATTTTGATTTATTCATGTGATGAGATGCAACATGCGGAAGATTTGAAAATCATGCTACAAACTCTACGTGAGAAACAGTGGTATGCAAAGTTTAGCAAATGTGAATTTTGGTTGCGTGAGGTTGGTTTTCTAGGACTTGTTGTATCAGCTGCCGAGATACGAGTTGATCCGGGTAAAACCTCTGCTATTTTGGATTGGAAACCTCTAAGAAGTGTGTCTAAAGTCCATAGTTTTCTGGGACTAGCAGGATATTATAGACGATTTGTGAAAGGTTTTTCGATGATTGCGACTCCATTGACAAAGTTGTTACAGAAAGATGTTAAATTTGAGTGGTTAGAAAAGTGCCAGCAGAGTTTTGAGCAATTGAAGGTGTTGTTAACAGAAGCACCAGCGTTTATTCAACCTAAGTCAGGCAAAGAGTTCATAGTTTACAGTGATGCATCGTTGAATGGTTTGGGCTGTGTGCTGATGCAAGAAGGGAAAGTCATTGCATATGCTTCAAGACAGTTAAAGCCGCACGAAAAGAACTACCCAACGCATGATCTTGAATTGGCTGCGATTGTATTCGCATTGAAGATTTGGCATCACTATCTGTTTGGGGAAAAATGTCACATTTATACTGACCATAAGAGTTTAAAGTATTTGATGACTCAAAAAGATTTAAACTTGCGACAGAGAAAATGGTTAGAATTGTTGAAAGATTACGAAATTGTGATAGAATACAACCCAGGTAAAGCTAATGCTGTAGCTGATGCCTTGAGCCGAAAATTATTATATGCTTTGCAAGCTTTAAGTAATCAGATAGATCTGTGTGATGATAATGCGGTGGTAGCTGAATTGAAAGTAAAACCCTTGTTCTTACAACAGATTTGTGAGGCTCTGAAGAGTGATAATGAGTTGTTAGCAAAAAGAATTCAGTATGATTCAGATGCTGCATCGAAATTTCGAGTTGATAGTGATGATTGTTTGAGATTCAGAGATCAGATTTGTATATTACTGAAATTGTGAGATTGCATGGAGTACCGTTATCTATAGTGTCTGACAGAGATCCAAGGTTTACTTCTCGATTTTGGAAGATATTGCAAGATGCTTTAGGCACGAAATTGCATTTCAATACTACTTTTCATCCACAAACAGATGGTCAATCCGAGCGAATCACTTAGATTCTCAAAGACATGCTGAGATGTTACATACTTCAACTCGAAGGTACGTGGGAAAAATATTTATCATTGATTGAGTTTGCTTACAACAACAGTTTTCAATCTAGCATTAAATTTGCACCATATGAGGCTCTTTACGGTCGAAAATGTCGAACTCCATTGTATTGGACTGAGTTGGGTGAGAATAAGATTCAAGGGGTTGATTTGATAAAAGAGACCGAACAGAAAGTGAAGATAATTCGTGATAGTTTAAAAGCAGCCTCAGATCGTCAGAAATCTTATGCAGATTTGAAACGAAAAGATATTGAGTTTGAAGTTGGTGATAAAGTGTTTTTGAAAGTGTCTCCGTGGAAGAAAATACTTCAATTTGGCCGAAAGGGCAAGCTGAGTTCGAGGTTCATCGGACCGTACGTGATCATTGAACGAGTTGGGCCTGTTGCTTATAGATTGAGACTGCCATCTGAGTTAGAAAAGATTCATAACGTGTTTCATGTGTCAATTCTTCAACGGTACAGATCAGACCCATCTCATGTGATTGCTCCTACTGAGGTTGAAATTCAGTCAAACTTGTCATATAGTGAAGAACCGATCCGAATCTTGGCACGAGAGATTAAAGAGTTGAGAAACAAAATAATTTCCTTACTGAAAGTATTATGGCACAACCATGGGGTTGAAGAGGCTACGTGACAATCCAAAAATGTTATGAGAGAGCAATATCCATACTTATTCACTGGTAAGATTTTCGGGAACGAAAATCCCTAAGGGGGAGAGTTGTAACATCCCGGTTTAGACCCTAGTCGGAACAGTGGTTTGAGACCACAAATCCGAGGTCGTAAAAATATATTAATGATATTTTCTGTGTGAATGATATGTGACATAGGCTGTGTGAAAATTTTATGTGATAATTTTATCGACTGTGTGCCGAATTAAGAGAAAGGACTTAATCGCGTAAAGAGTAAAAGCTATGTGCTGATTGATGAGTACCTAAGTGTTGTTGTCTTCATAATAGGATGGCCCTAAGAGGCAATTAAGCCTTTATTAAATATGGTGGATGGCTAAATGACATATTAGCCTTAATATATATTTGTCTTATATGTTTAATGAAAGGATAATATAGTAATTAGATTAATAATATATTATTACACAAACAAAAGATTAAAATAAGATGAATATGTTCCTCTTTGTTCACCGAAATCACAAAAAGGAAAGAAGGAGCAAAAGCTTTGTGATATTCGGCCATTGTTCATCCTAATTGAGGTATGATTTTGAGTCAGTTTTTGATAATTTCTACGTTTTTGTAAACGTTGCTTTTTGCTATAGCTAACCCATGTTGAAATTTCATGAATTGATGATGTTTTTGTGATGAGCCATTGATGAATACTTGAGCTATGTGCTAGTTGATAGTAAAATATGAGAACTTGGTGTTGGATTAACATGTGTTGTTTTTGAATTTTTGGTGAATTTAGTTAATTAGGGCTAAACTGTGAAAATAGTAAATTGAAGGGTTAAAATGTGAAATAAATGAAATGTGTGGGTTTGTATGGATATTAGTAAAATTCAGCTAGACCAGTGCTAAGTGAAATTATGTGAATTTGATGATTTTGTGAATTAGGGATTAAAGTGTCGAAATGTTAAAATATAAGGGGTATTATGAAAAATGCTCTAATTCTGTATGTGTGGACTAAATTGAATGAAATGGTGATTGAATGGATTTATTTTAAATGTGTATAGACCAAGAGAGAAGAGGTTCAGATTGAGATCGAGGTAAAGATAAAGTGCTCGATTAATCGACCGTATCGATAGTCGACGTCTGAGGTAATTTCGGATATAATACATGATGTTAACATATGATTTTGTATTATGAAATGAATGTGTATATATGTATGAAATTGAGATGCTATGTGCAAGTTTATGTTAAGGACACTAAGTGTGCGATATTAAAATCGAAACAGGAATGAATAACACTGTGTGTGCGATGTTATAAAAGCTTCGGTTTATTGAATTGGCACTGAGTGTGCGGTACCGAGATAAGTTGGTGGAGAGATTTGGGCACTAAGTGTGTGTTGATTAATATGTATCGACCTTGTATTAAGCACTGAGTGTGCGATTAAGTTGAATGAATATCAAATGATGATCAACAAGTATAATTGAGCATTGAATAGCTTGGAGATTGAATAACTATGTGTTTGTCGAGGTATGTATCGAACCTTTGTGGTTGATGAGTTTATAAATGATGTTATGGATGGACGAATGAGTATTTTAGCTATTGATATTATGGTATATGTACAAGAAGGATGATCTATGTAATGATTAGTATATGAATTGGTTTGATTTGATGATATGGTTGTATTTTATTTCGAACTTACTAAGCTTTATAAGCTTACTATGTGATTGTTTCTCTACTTTGCAGTGTCAGTAAAGCTAGCTCGAATCAGGGGATCGTTAGCTTCTCAGTCACACTATCGGTAATCTATTTTTGGGTATTTTGGAAAGATGTATATAGTTAAGATATGGCATGTATAGGCTAGTCATTTGAATCATGTTTGAGACTCGGAATAGCCATGAGATGTGGCTAGATATGTGCTAGTTTTAGTATGAATGACTTTGGTATATATATGTGATGCATCTTTTGGCATGGTTTGTGGTTTGAGAGGTTGACTTATGAATGGTAACTTGGTGTTGGTAAAATGCTAATATGAATCAGTGATATTGAGAAGATGTTTGGTATTGAATGTAATATGCTTGTGATGATATGAGTTTTAGTCTTTGACATTGACATGGTTGGAATTGGTATTGAATGCATGATTTGAATGGCTATTTGGTGTGTTTTTGATTGCCTTATGTGCAGGATATGTTTTGGGATGTGTTGCCTATAGGTTTGACCCTAAGTGGATGGCGGGCGTGTCTCCCTTGTATTTTAGAAAAGTTTCAAATTTTCATGAATTTCATATGTGTTTCGGTTTAGTCCCGACTCAGTTTATAAGCATGCTTAGGGTCTCGAGGACCCGTTTAAGGGACATTATGTCTGAGAATGATGATCGAATGTATAATTTCGTCTGTGAATGTTTCCGATTTGTCTAGTAACACTCCTAACCTTAATCCGGTGACAGACTCGGGATAGGGGTGTTACATAACCCAATCAAATCATTTGACTCAACCCGAACTATTTCATCATTCTGACATCTCAACTCAATAGTCTTTCTTTTGCAGTTCACAACAGCATCATGGAATGTCAACCAGTCCATACCCAAAATTATATCAAACTCGTCAAAAGGTAATAGCATCAAATCAACAGGGAAATAGATATCTCGAAACATTAATGGAAAGTTCTTGCATACTTTATCAACTAGAACACTTTTACGTAAGGGGTTCGATACTTTACAGGCAAAGTCTTATTGGATACATACGAATGAGTAGAACCAGGGTCTACCAGTGCAATCACAGAAGTATCATAAAGAGTAAATATACCCGTTATAACATCTGGAGATGAAGCTTCCTCACGAGCTCGAATAGTATATGCTCTAGCAGGCGCTCTAGCTTCAGATCTCACAATAGTATCTCTCGGAGTTCTCCGACTACTACTAACATTTCTTGAGTTACGAGAAGGTCTATCCCTCGCTGGGACATTATCGAATCTAAGATTTTGGGCATTTTCTTGCTCAACAGACTCTGGGCAATCATGGATGAAATGATCTAACGATCCACATCTGAATCAAGCTCGGTCGTTCAATCTACAACTTCCCGGATGTCTTTTACCATAATGCTGACACTCGGGTCGCTCGGATCAAACATTTCCAACACTTTCCATCGATGTTGCTAGAGCAATAGAACACAATGGGATATTTTCGTTGAGGCCATCTTCAAATCTTTTACACATTATCGCTTTCGATGATACACATTCTCGAGCGTACTGACTTAGTCTCACAAACTCTCGTTCATATTCGGTGACAGATATACAGCCCTGCTTCAATTCTAGGAATTTTTTCCATTTCTGATCAATGAATCTCTGACTAATGTATTTCTTTCGAAACTCAGATTGAAAGAAATTCCAAGTGACCCGTTCTTTTGGAACAACAGAAATCAAAGTTTTCCACCACTGATAGGCTTCGTCTCGTAACAAAGAAACAACACACTTTATGCATTCTTCGGGACTCAGTGACATCTCATTAAATACCTAGATTGTGTTCTCTAGCCAAAACTCGGCTCTCTCAGCATCATCATCACTAGTAGCCCTGAACTTTTCAGCTCCATGCCTGTAGATTTTACTGATCGGAGGCTTATTCAACAGATTTAAACCCATTACCAGGGGCACAACTGAGGTCTGAGGGGGATTAAATGGGGGCAGAGGTTGTGAAATAGTCGGATTATTTCTCACAAATTGAGTGAACCACTCAAACATCATTTGGAAGAAAGCTTGTTTAGCTTCTTTGTTTTAACCGCTCGTAGCCAGTCTCGAATCAGATGGCGCTGTCCCTTGAGTGGGAGCAGGCCCATTGCTTTCTACACCGTCAGCTACGGCTCTTTCGGGATCCATTACTATACGATAAACACATTTTACACATCAGGATTCATCACACTATCACAGTTCAGATACATGGTATGTATAGCTAAACTCTCACATGCTACGTTAGTCTGAGAATCGACTAAATTGTAGCTCTGATACCATATTAAATGTAACACCCCTAACCCATATCCTTCACCAGATTAGGGTTAAGAGGCATTATCGAATGAACAGAATCCTTTTACAAACATATCATAGTATAATCCATCAAATGCAATCAATGTGTCCCTTAGATAGGTCAACGTGACCTTAAACATGCTTTAGAATAGGGTCGGGACTAAACCGAACACACACGGTAATTCTTTGAAATTTAAAACTTTTTCAAAGTTACAGAGGTCACACGCTCATGTGGGTAGGCCGTGTGCCTTCCACGGCCTTCAGACACGCTCGTGTCTAAGCCGTGTCAAAACAAGACACACAGACTGACTTGTCCATACGGTCGTGGACACGCCTGTGTGCCTCTCTCGTGGTCGCTTCTGACTTCACCACACGGCCAGTCACACGCCTGTGTGTCCAGCCCGTGGTAGATTCAGACTTATTTTGAATTTCAACCACGAGGGACACCGTCAGGCCACACGCCCATGTGCTCAACCGTGTGGGCAAATATAGGCCATTTTCAAGGCCAAAATGCCACCCACACTTAGGTCATACCTACAATCACATACAAATCTATTTTAACACATAATTTGGCAACCAAATACATGTCAAAAAATCAACATATCCTCTCATCCAATCTCATTTCTAATCATGTCAACTTATATACCAAATTACAAAACCAAAACACATGCATAACCAAGCATGATTCATCCACAATGTCACTCGATCACAATGGCATCAATCCATCAGTAAGTGATGTGATCTGGCCCGGGTTAATCGAGTTGTTTCACTTGTTTGCCAGATCGTCGACGAGGAGATTGTTCGGTGCATTGAAATTGTAAGTTTGGTGGAAAATATGCAGAAGCTAAAGAAGTGGTTTGGAGATGAAAGATGGTTTTAGTATGAAATGTAGTAGGCCCGATTTAAGAAATAAAATAAAGATAGATAGTTTGGGATAAACGGTGGATATTGAAAACGGACTTAGGGGACAAGATCGATTCAACACTATATCATAGTGTCACCCTAGGACTTATATGGATTAAGGGAAAGGATGGAAATAGTTGATGGACCTCGACCCGTTAGTTAGCGAAGTAAGAACCGAAAGTATAATTGAATGGATGAATGCCACACCAGGTTGGTGATAAGTTCGGAAGGAGTTCGGTTGATGCCACTAGCACGTTAGATAAGTCAATTTGAGACTCACACGAAATATGAGAGGGAAAACCTCACAAGAACAAAAGTTCAGAAAATTTTATCAAAGTTCAAAAATTCAAAAGTCCCTTTACAAAGGCTGATTTCACCTATTTATAGTGTTAGAAAAAAGGTAGCTGAAAGGTCACATCTAAATGTGCTAATTAAAATTGAAATTAAACTCAAGACTCTTGATATTCTTGTAACAATTTACTCCATGCTTGAATTCACTTTAATTTAGCTTGAATGATCATCCTTGAATGCTTAAAATGTCTATTGAGTTTTCCCTTGGCTAGCCGAAAAGACACTAGCAACTAAATGGTGTTTTGAATGCTTGTTTTCATCCTTAAATGAACAAAAACTGGTGGTAGGTGAAAGGGTGTTGTAGCTGAATTTATGTGGAGTTAAAATGCTTCTTAAAACTCCTTAATTGATGTATTAAACATCCCTTGTAACTGCCACTTCATTTGTAACCGAAAATCACCTAAAAAGTCACTTCAATTAAGTCGTAACAGCCTTGAAATGTAACAATTATGAGCTGAAGAGATAGCTACAATAAACACATTAAAATGAACTTATTAAACACATTTAAACACTAATTAAACTCAAAAACACATTAAACACTTGACTTCAATAAATGAACTAATAATAAAGACATTAATTAATGTAGCAACTAGTTTAATTAAAGAAGTAGAATTAAATAAACTTAAACTCATGCTCCATTAAATAATCCTATGAACTAGATTAATTAAATAAGCATCTATTAAATGAAGTTCAATAATAACTCAATTATTAAAACTAAGATTAGTTGAATTAATGACCAGCAACTCATTTATTAATCTACAATGAGTTATTAACTAAGATGATCTCAATTAACTAAGATGAGTAATTTATTCAAGCAACTTAATTAAAAATAAAGTCCAACAACTCAATTTATTAACAAGCTGAAATTAAACGTCTAATTTTGCACTTGGGCCCCTTCAGTTTAGGCCAATCTCGATGTCGTTGAGATGTATCGAAACAAGATGCGACCGAGTTCGCATCTGTAATATCCTGAAATAGGGGTTGCGAGTTTGGAAAATAACTCAAGTGTTAGTGGGCCTCAAGAGTGGTTTTGATATGTTTTTGGAGTTCCTAAAGCTCGAGGATAAAAATGGAGTATTTTGAAAATTTTTGAAAATTTTGGGTTAAAAGAGGAAAGTATGGAAGGAGGCCTTAAGAACAAATTTGTAAAGTTGTGGCATATAAAATGCCCTGGTAAAGTGGTTTTCGAGTACCACTTAAGGCTTTGGTTCGGCGCCAAAACAAGTCAGGGGTTCGAGTAGCATGGGGGCGCTTAAGCATTTTATTTTGCAAGTTGACGCTACATTAAGGAAGGCTTTAAAAGAAATCGGGGCAGAATTATGTCACAAAATGGCGCCTGGGTGAGGTGGCAAGGACGCTAGCAGCAGAAGAGCTTCGCGAGGAATCGTGTTCGAGTCCTGATGGCAGCGCGCGAATGTTTTATTTTGGCTCCTGGCGTTAAGATAAGAGAGCCAGCGAAGCATAAATTAAAAGAAATTTGTGCCGCAATATTGTCATAAAATTCAAAGTGGCCGAGTGGCTAAGGACACTGCTGGAAAGATACGACTTGGAGGACTTGCGTTCGAGTCCAGAAGGCAGCGCTCGATTTCGTTTTATTCTGTTTTTGCGTCAAGCAAGGGACGCCTGTGAATGAAGGTTTAAAAGAATTTCGCGGCGAGATATAGCATGAAAGTCTCAGTAGCAGAATGGCAGGAAGTTTGGAAGATTCTCTCCAGGTCTCGGGTTCGAGACCTGGGGGCTGCAGCTTGGCCTTGTTTTATTTTGGCCTGCGTGGGAAAGGGTACATGGCCCATGCACACATGCAGCATAAGGAGCTGCTGCTTGTGTTATTTTTATTATTGTTTTATTATTTTAATTGTTTTGAAGTATGTAGCTTCAATCTTTTATTTATTGTTTTTATTATTTAGCTGCAGGAGCATGGGAATGAACCATTGTTTTTATTATTATTTTTGTTTGCTTAGAATGACAGGATAGTTTATAAATTATTATTATTATTATTATTTTAATTAAAGGATGGGTAAGGTGATGAAGGAGGGATTAAACAATGGAAATTGATGTAAGAAAATTAGCAAAAAGGGAGAGCATGTCCGGCTTGGAAAGTAGGAAAGCATGGCCAAATTGCATGGTTTTGTCTTGTTTTCCCTCCCACTTGAGCATGGCCGAATGTGGCCTTCCTTGGAGCATTCATTCTCGATTTTGAATTAGCTAGGGAGGTAGCCTTTGCCTTGTTTTGCTTTTCTTTCTTCATTCTATGTTGGCCGAATGCCTCCTTCTTGTTCTCATTTCTTTGCTTTTTGTGTATGGCCGATTTTGAATAGAGCATGTGGGTGTCGAATTTCTTTGTTGATTTCTCTCTTCTTACCAATTTGATTCTTGATCGAAAAAGGGAGAAAGAAAGGACTAAGCTTCGGGTTTGGAAGGAGCTAGGGAGTTTTCGGCTAGCTAATGTTGCTTGCATGGCTTCCTTACATTGTTGTTAAGCCGAATCCTTTAGTCACTACGCCATGTCGAAGTTTCCCTTCTCTTCCTCTTGTGGTGCTTTGGCCGAATATAGGACTTCCTAGGGTGATATATTTTCGGCTTTGGACCCGAAAGTTGGAGATAGCACTCTATTTCTTGGTTGTGGCCGAACCTAGGAGAGTGATTCATGGAGTGTTCATATGTGCTAAGCAACGTGGGCAATAGTAAGTGTATTCACCCTTTTTGCAACTGATTTTGGTCTTTATTCTTTTGGTATGCCGAAATCAAGGGTAGACCTTGATTTCTAAGAAGGGGTGGCCGAATGTGCATAAAACCACATTAATGTGTTTCTTTCGTGCCAACTTTAGAGAGCATTAAAGGAGTCCTTCGGGATTTGCAGAGATTAAGATAAGAGATTTCAACAACCCATATTCAAGAGGTGGTTCTCGGTATTTAGTTAATAAGGTAAGGAGGTGTGACTTTTGGCCAAGGGCCTTTGTTCATGTATTAGCCGATTTTGGCAATATTTTAGTATGACTTTCAGCCATAGGCTATGTTTTGGGTTTTGATAATAACCTAATGTTGACCTTAGCTGTGGCCGATGTGTATAAGGCTATAATGATGTGCTCTATTTGTGTGTAGCTAGTGTTAAGGAGCACAAATGACTCTTTCGAGAATTGAAGTGCTCAAGGTAAATGACTCATGGTATTCGGCCTAAGGCCATATTATTGGTATGAAGTGTGACCGATTTTGGTTATGTGTTCTAGGGGCAAAACGATAGAAGTAACAGAAGCTTTCGGGATTTTAGACTTTGTTAGAATCGATAAATCAGAATCTCGCTATAGTCAGGTGCGTAGTTATCGCTCTATTCTCTTGCTTGTTATATGTGTTGTGCGTGTTATTTTATGTAAATGTATATGTTGTGTATGTTAGCCAAAATAAAGGCTAAGAGTATGGATACCAAGGTGAGTGATCGAATAATCAGGTTAGTGGTTATGATATTAACCTTTCAGTGATTTGCGATAATAATTGATTATTGATGAATGTAATAAAAAAAATGTGATGGCATGTGATGTATATTTGTTTTAAGTAATATGTTACCATGATACATATATTTATGCATGGGACTTGGAGTGTGACTATTGAAGAAAAGGGTGTACACTATGTGAGTGGTCTAATGCTAGCCTCGTGCTACATTCGCGATTGATGATTAGTGAACTGATTGATATGTGGATCACTATGTGGTTTGAGCTTCTTAATTTCATATTAATAAATGTATATTCATAATTGCATATTATAATTGCATGTTTATATATATGGATTGTGTGGATATGGGATAAGCCCATATGTGAGGACATGTGTATTAACTATGCACTGAGTCTTGGTGACTCACTCAATTTTTCCCAACCCTTTCAGGTGGTGTGTAAAGCTTGGACCGGGTCGGAGAGGATACAAAGGTGGCCATGAGGAAGTGGATTTTATGAAAAATGACATTTTGTTTGATTTATTAAGTATCTACATTTTCATTATCCCGATTAAGTGTTTGATGTAAAAAGGCCCACTAAAGCATCTTTATTATTATGCCCTATTATGGAAAGATAGTTTAAATGTTGATTGCAAATGGTTTTATTGTCTCAAGTAAAGCTTGAATCTGATATTTTTATAACAAACTTCAACTTTTACTAATAATATTACAAGTCATGAAAATGTTTTTATTAAAGGAAACAAATTTTTCCACGGTTTTTACTGTTAAGTAAGAATGTTTTGAAAGTGTTCCGTAGTTGCATTCCAAATTCGGTCGGAGTGAATGGGCCGGGTTTGGGGTGTTACAGCATCACTAAGCTTACCATTCATAAGACATTTCATTTCCATCAAGCCATACCATAACATGCTTCATATACCAAATTCACACATGCATATTGTCAACATTTATCTAGCCACATCTCATGGCTATTTTCATATCTCAAATATTTTTCCCAAAACAACTAGCCTATACATGCCATATTTAGCTATATACACATTGAAAAGTACTAAATAAGTTTGAGTAGTGTGATGACGATCTTCGATGGTCCCCGAGCGTTCAGTAGCTTTGACGATCTATAAAACAGAACAAACACACATAAAGTAAGCTTTTGAAAAGCTTAGTAAGCCATATACAAATAAACTTAACATAAATCATTCATAAGCATAGCTATTTGAATTCATTAACATATCTTCAATTCAAGCACATAAATAAACTCAAAAGCTCACTTGGTTTACCATTGCTTACCAATTCATCACATCTCAAGTATCTCATTTGCTCATATCTCAAACATACATATATCTCAAATGTTCATTTGCATTAGTGCACATACATACTCACCTTTTCATGCTTATACAAAGCTTATATTTCAACGTACCTGAAATAGATGTACAATTCACATATTCATTCATTTCTGGACTTGCCCATTGAACCATTCGGAACTAAATAGGATACTCAGAGTGCTCGGAATAGTCGTATAATGCCAACGTCCCAGATGTGGTCTTACATGTACCAAATATCGATGCCACTATCCCAGACAGGGTTTTACACGAATTAATACGATGCTAATGTCCCAGACATGGTCTTACACGTAAATCTCATATCGATGCCAACGTCCCAGACGTGGTCTTACATGAAATCTGGAATCAACGCCAACGTCCCAGACGTGGTCTTATATGATATCACATAACGGACACCTATGTCATGACATAAACTATCCTATTTATCCCTAGGTTCAAACGGGACTTCTCGGACACTGATAGCTTGTCAATATATACATAAACCCAGATTTCATAAACATTCCATCTCAATTTATATTCAAAACAATTTACATTTCATATATGTACAAATAATTGAATTCAAATACTTTTATTTGTATATTGACTTACCTCAGATTCGGATTAACGAACGAACTCGATTATTCGACCACTTTCGATTTCCCGCGATCTAAGTCTGTTTTCTTCAGTTCTTGATCTATACATATTCAAATTTAATCCATTTATTCAATAATTCATTCAATTTAATCCAAGAACACATATTTAGGGCAATTTGCAAATTATCCCTCACATTTTGACATTTTGACATTTTAGTCCCTATTTTACAAAATCACAAAATACATCAAAATTCATGATACTCATGCTTGGCCGAATATCACCCATGCTCAATCAAGTCCGCACATTTCATTTATTTCACAATTTAGTCCCTCAAAATGTTGTTTTCTCAATTAAGTCCAAAATGCTCAAAATCAGCAAAACTTCAAAGACAAAACATGTTAATCAATTACATATACATTATATTTCTTCATAAAACTTCACAAAGCTTATGAATTCATCAATAGCACTTTTCAAAAGATTCATCAATTCACAAAATTGAGACATGGGTTTTGAAGAACACGAAGCAACAATTATAGAAACGTAGAAATTATCAAAAACTGAAGTCAAAACTTACCTTAATTAAAGAGTTTTATAACCGAATGCCCTATCTTCATATTCTTTTATTTTCTTTATTGTTTTCGATTAAGAAGATGAGTATAATGGCCATTTTTTTGATGTTTTATTTGTTATAAACATATTATTAATCTATTTACATTATTAACCTTTCAATTAATATTTGAAACAAATATACATTAAGGGCATAACCGTCCATAGCCATCCACTATCTTTAATAATGCCTTATTACCCCTTTAAGGACTTCACATAATAAGAACATTAGCAGTTCAGCACTTATTCAAATAGAAGGTCACTTTTACTTATTATGCGATTTAATCCTCTTATCAAATTAAACACACAAACAAACAAATTAACTCACGGAACTTTAACACATACTTAAACATATACTGCAGACACAGAAAATAATATTAAAATATTTTACTGACTCGGGTTTGTGGTCCCGAAACCACTATTTCACTAGGTTCTAAACCAAACTGTTACAGGTTTCCAGTCTAGTACGGCTTTAATTTTTCGAGGATCCACCCTGATCCCCTTAGCAGACACCACGTGACCAAGAAATGTCACTTCTCGCAGCCAGAACTCACAATTGTTGAACTTAGCGTACAGTTTCTTCCCCCTTAAAATCTGCAGAACAATTCGAAGATGTGCGTCATGTTCATCCTCGATTCTCGAATACACCAAGATATCGTCTATAAATACCACCACGAACCGATCCAGTAGGGCTGGAATACTCAGTTAATCAGATCCATGAAAGCAGCTGGTGCATTTGTCAGCCAAAATGACATCACTAGGAACTCGTAATGACCATATTGAGTCCTAAACGCAGTCTTATACACATCAACCTCCTTAACTCTAAGTTGATGGTACCAAGAGCGAAGATCTATTTTGGAGAAAATCAAAGCTCCTCGTAGCTAATCAAAAAGATCGTCAATTCTTGGCAAGAGATACTTATTCTTGATAGTCAGTATATTAAGTTGTCGATAATTGATGCTCATGCACATGGACCCATCCTTCTTCTTCACGAACAACACTGGTTGATCGCTGGAATCAGAGTCTCAAAATTTATAAAACGAGAATGATCGAACCTGGAAACTAACTCTGACAACGATTAAAGGCAAGTGTACCTATCGAATAGTAGTATAGCTTAGGCAAGACCGGATTGTCGAACCCACTGGAACTAAAAGTACTAATACTAACTTTCTTTTTATTATTTAGCCTAAAGTAAGTGAAGTTGTTTTTAATCTAAAATTAACGAACTACTAAGCTAAAGACACAAAGACAAAAAGAAAGAATTGGGAAAATAACTTTAGGAAAAACTCAGTTGATTAAAACGATACCCTCAAGAAGAATCCACCTAGACTTCACTTGTTTTTAAACCCTGAACCATATGATTTATTCACTTAGTTTGATCCGTAAGACTCCCTAACGTATATTAAACCCTCTTTCGAGGCGAATAACGTCCAACCCTAGGTTAATTAGTGGAACTCTCGTTCTCTTATAATAACCCCTAGAATAGTAGTAAGTCAGCCAATGGACTCCCATATTAGGTTTCACTCTAATCCGGGAAAATCTCATCACCCTATCTCTAGGCGTGCGATCAACTCCGCTTAATTATGCTAGATTTACGCTTAGGTAGGGTCTATTCCTCCTCCACCTAAGCACATCAATTTGGACTAAGCTCACATAATTAAGAACAAACTAAGTAATTATCATATAATTCAGAAAATAATAACAAAATCCATCATAGGTTTCATCCCCTTCAGGTATCTGAAGGATTTAGCTCATAACTATAAAAGAAAACATCTCAAAAGAAAAGATAAAACAAAACATAAGAAATCCCTAAAACTCCCTGAAAGAATTAAAGGAGAGATCTGCCGTCTTGAGTTGAATTCTGGCTTTTTGAGATGGATCAACTGGCTATCTTCGAGTGATTTCTCACAATTCTGACCTTTTCGGCTTGGCTCCTTGGCCTAGCTAATTGTCCCTTTTCAAATGATACTTAGGGGTTTTATATAGGCTCTTAGAATGGATTTCTTTGCCCCAAAGTATCCAAATTCGAATGAAATTGCTCTTTCCAGTGACAGGGACACGGCCATGGCACACGCCCATGTGGATCGTGGTCAGGCCGTGCTTGGACTTTTTTAATGAGGCACGGCCGTGTAAATTGGGGGTCAGGCTGTGATCTAGTAGCTCGGTGAGGCACGACCGTGTAGTCTTGGGCCAGGGTCGTGTCAATTTAATTATATAGCCCATTTGCTCTATTTTGGGCCCGTTTTATGTTCTTTTCATCCTCGGGTGCTTTCCTGGGTATAAAACATGAAAAGAAAGGATTAAGAGCACCTTTTTACGTAAAACAGAGGATAAATCATCCAAAAGCATACTAAATGTGGGATTAAAATATGTTACTTTTACTATTTATCAAATACCCCCACACTTAAGCTTTTGCTTGTCCTCAAGCAAAATTCTCAACTTACAGTTAAAACAAACTTTCCATGATCCATAATTCCTATCAACAATGTCTTATCATAATTCATAGATAATTTATACATAGTTAATTCAACTCGAAGAGTCCTAAAGATTCAAACAATATAAGTCATGCATTTGTGATTACGAAAACGTAGGTGTTTCCCCTTATCTAAATAATTACCTTTAATTCAAAACCTTCAAGGATTGAGATCCTCACAAAGGATTCACTCAAATCACTCAAAAAGTGTTTAAGGTTCAAAGTCAAAAGATCACTCATAAGTCGAACCTAAAAAGTTAATCCCATAGGCTTACCTGAAAATCTAATCTCCACCACTGTAAAATGAGATGATAAACAGATCAAAAGGTCTTTGTAAGGGTTGTAACGGGGCTAGGGTTAAAGGTATGGATAAAGGCTGAATTAGAGGGTTAGAATCGAGATTGACCTGATAAATTTCCTAACTAAAAAAATGAACTAATCTTAAATAATTACATCAATTGAAAAATAATAATACTGATAATACGAGCTTTTTCTTCAAGAATTTTAAATTTTAACGTGTAAGCTCACCTAATCACAAACTAATAATGAATATACTTCATTGTTTTTTTAGAACAAATTATAAATAATAATGACTTTAACAATTGACATATAGAAAATAGTTAGGTAACTTCTCAAAATCAAATCTCGACAAAAAGGGTAATTAGAAGGATGGTAATAACAAATACAAAGGGTTTTGGGTTATATTAGTGGGTGAGTCAATAAAAGGGTTGTTAGGCTCAACGGGGTTCACTAGGGGTTAATTGTGAAGGTAGGCGTTTTAGTGGAGTAAGTGGGTTAAAACCTAGGTGCCTTTATCATTTCGATATATCAAATCATAACTATGGTCTTGACATGTATAATCAAGGCAAGTTCTAGAATAACAGTTCATAGTTGACACACTCATAATCAATAAAGTGAGCAAGAAAAAGAATGTATGCTCTATAAGGCTCAAAATCTCACAAAAATATATGGGTTTTTTTGACATCAACCTTATAGATTTCAAATTTCAAGTAATATTCAAATTTAGGTTAACAACCTAGAAATTTTAATTTTGAAATATAGACTTATCATGCTTGATTCCCTAGTATTCTTCAAATTTGATCATCAATGCACAATTATCAATGACTTACTCTAAAACATGTCAATAAAAATCATAAATCATTAGAAATTTCATCCTAATTAGTAATATGAGGAAGTTACTTTGGAACAAGATTAAATTTAGGGATTTTCAAATAATACTATAGTTAACCCACCCACACTTAAGATGGACATTGCCCTCAATGTACAAAGATAGATAATAACATTTAAGGGATAAATCAAAAGAGAAGGGGAAAGAATACTCCCTGAATTTTGGATGGGTTACTTGGGGAGGTCGGTCTGGATGATGACCCTGCACTAGATGAAGAAATTAGGTAGCGCACTGAGAAGTAGCCAGGATTTATTAAGACCTAATTAAAATAATCTAAATATATAGTTAAAGATAAAGAAAGAGGAAGTAAAAGTGTAAACAAAATGAAAATTAAAGATAAATGGACTGAATAGTCCTTATTGTTGGATGGTTCGCGAGGTGGGCGTGACCTCTAAGGCTGGGGAGGTGCTAGCGGTGGCGAAAGTGGCGTGATTCCCTAGCAGCCTTTCGAACTGGACACTACAAAACTAAACTAAATTGAACTAAATTAAGCATAAGATTGTCAAAGGGAAGGAAATTGAAGCAAAAGAGAAAAGAAAAATAGAAATTAAATGGTCTCAAAGACCCTTGGCTTGTTGTTTGGATGAAGCTACCGGCATGAACTCATGTAAATCTTTCTCCTTTGAGGAGTTTGGCCTTTTATGCTTCTTTAACATGGTTTCGGTGTTAGCTCAAGAGTTATAGAGACTTTGTTAGAGAGAAATCTGAGAAGAGGGAGGAAGAGAAGGGGTGGAAAGTAGAGGGGGAGGATGGGGGAGGGTTTAAATAGAGTTTCAATTTTGGTACGTTCACACGCCCGTGGACCGGGAGCGTGTTGATTCGCACGGCCGCCTCGCACGGCCATGTGTAAAGGTATGTTGTTTCTCCATGCCCATTTTTTAGCTAGCCAAGCCCGTTGGTAACAAGTCAGTACATTAACACGGTTGGGAGGCACGGCCGTTTTTGGCCCGTGGTTGGCAAGTCAGTAGCTGCACATGGTCCGGGGGCATGGGCGTGCCTATTTGTCGGTGCCCATGTTGAAGTGGCTGGGTCCGTGATCTTTAGAAATTAGGTGAACCTGACTTGTACCTTCCTGCCATGTTAGTACCAAGATTCTTGAGGTACACACGGCCTCGGCCACGGCATGTGCAAGGCCATGTGGCCTGGAAATCTGTACCTTTTTTTGGTTAGTTTTAAAGTTAGATAAAAAGAGAGAGTAAAATGAAATGGAAAACATAAAAGTTAATAAGGTCAGTACTCGGGTGGCCTCCTGAGAAGCGCTCGTTTATAGTCTTAAGCTAGACTTTTCTTGTATTTGAAAACAATCAGGGGGGTTTAAAGGATTGAATATCTTCCCTCGTGCTTACAGTTTTATTTTCTTGATAAATTTTAAGTCGAGAAGTGTTTACCTTAAAATTGTCAGATGTTGGAGTGCTTACCTGTCTCGTGTGGAAAGATATTTTGTATCTTAAGAGGGATTTCTTCGTTTACCTTCAGGCCTGATGTGGTGATTTGAGTGTCGGCTTTGGCTAACAGTACCTTGTCTCTTATTTTGAAGTGGTTTGATGTTCCTATGAGCTCTTCTAGGGGCTTCTTCGGTATTACTTCATGCGGTGTCGGTTCTTCTTTGATTTGTGTTTCCTACTCTTTTAGTTTGTCGACCTTAAGGCTTAGTTCCTTATGTAGATTTTCTTTGTTGGTATTAGGTCTGTGAGTCGGCTCAGATTTATATCCTTGTGGTGTTTCCTGGGATGAAGGTTGCACAATTTGATTATCAACTGAATTGTCTTTCTTACCTTCAACGATTGTTGTTCTTGCCGAGTCAAGAGCTTGAATACTGATTGATTCATCCCCTACACAAAGTATAAGTTCTCCTGTGGCAACATCAATTTTAGTCTTGGCAGTTGCTAGAAAGGGTCTTCCTAAAATTAAGGGGATTGAATTATCCTCATCCATGTCTAAGACAACAAAATCTACTAAAATGAATTTATCTATTTTGACAAGAACATCTTCGATAATTTCCCTAGGAATTCTAACAGTTTTATCAGCTAATTGAATACTCATCCTAGTTTGTTTTGGTTTCCCTAGACCTAGTTTTTGAACAATGTATAAGGCATGACATTTATACATGCCCCTAAATCAGCTAACGCATTATCAACAATTAGACTACCAATTAAACATGGGATTGTAAAACTCCCTGGATCTTTTAATTTCCGTGGTTGTCTATTTTGTATAATTGCTGAGCACTTTGCGTTGAGTTCCATATGTGGTTTCTCGTCTATCCTTCGTTTTCTCATTAACAGCTCCCTTAAAAATTTTCTAGAGTCTGGCATCTGCGAAAGAGCTTCAAGTAGAGATAAGTTAATGTGTAATTTCTTTAAAAGTTTAAGAAACTCACCAAACTGTTCCCCTGTATAATCTCTCTTTAACTTTTCAGGATAAGGAATGTGAGGTCGGTATTCTTTGATTACTGGTTTTGGCTTTTCTTGCGTTACCTCAACTTTACCTTCTTCTACCTCGGGTTCTTGTTGTGAGATAGGCTCGTCTACCTCTGCATTTTCCTGAGCTGTTATGGCTTGAATGTGCTCCTTTGGATTAATCTCAGTATTGCTTGATAGACGCCCTTGTTGACGTTCGAACATCAATTTTGCGAGCTGTCCGACTGACTTAGGAATTTCCCCAACTTGGTTCAGACATCGTGTCGGTGTGGATTATTCTCGTCCATCCCTTTAGTAGGATTGGATTTGTCTTCTTCCCCTCTTTCTGTGTAGTTTAGGGCTCGCCTGATTTCTCGGCGGTTTCTGCGAGCGGTCGCTTCAATATCACTATCGTATACTAAAGGTCCTCTTGGGTTCCTTCTAGTCATAAACTAAAGGTACCTGTTAGGAAAAGAAGGAAAGAAAATTTAGCAAAATCAAAATTTAACCTAATAAAAAAATAAAAGTAAATTGTGAAAAAAAAAATAATGGATAAAGTAATAAAAATAGAGAATGATCAAACCTGGAAACTAACTCTGACAACGATTAAAGAGAATGATCAAACCAGGAAACTAACTCTGACAACGATTAAAGGCAAGTGTACCTGTCGAACAGTAGTATAGCTTAGGCAAGACCAGATTGTCGAACCCACAGGAACTAAAAGTACTAATACAAACTTTCTTTTTATTATTTAGCCTAAAATAAGTGAAGTTGTTTTTAATCTAAAATTTACGAACTACTAAGCTAAAGACACAAAGAAAAAAAGAACGAATTGGGAAAATAACTTTAGGAAAAACTCAGTTGATTAAGACGATACCCTCAGGAAGAATCCACCCAGACTTCACTTGTTACTAAACCCTAAACCATACGATTTATTCACTTAGTTTGATCCGTAAGACTCCCTAACATATATTAAACCCTCTCTCGAGGCGAATAACGTCTAACCCTAGGTTAATTAGTGGAACTCTCATTAATTAGTGGAACTCTCGTTCTCTTATAATAACCCCCTAGAATAGCAGGAAATCGATATATGGACTCCCATATTAGGTTTCACCCTAATCCGGCAAAATCTTGTCACCCTATCTCTAGGCGTGCGATCAACTCTGCTTAATTATGCTAGATCTACCCTTAGGCAGGGTCTATTCCTCCTCCACCTAAGCATATCAAATTTGGACTAAGCTCACATAATTAAGAACAAACTAAGTAATTATCATATAATTCAAAAAATAATAACAAAATCCATCATAGGTTTCATCCCCTTCAGGTATCTGAAGTTTTTAGTTCATAACTATAAAAGAAAACATCTCAAAAGAAAAGATAAAACAAAACATAAGAAATCCCTAAAACTCCCTAAAAGAATTGAAGGAGAGATCCATCGTCTTGAGTAGAATTCTGGCTTCTTGAGATGGATCAACTAGCTATCTTCGAGTGATTTCTCACAATTCTGACCTTTTCGACTTGGCTCCTTGGCCTAGCTAACTGCCCCTTTTCAGCTGATACTTAGGGGGTTTATATAGGCTCTTGGAATGGGTTTCTTTGCCCCAAAGTATCCAAATTCGAATGAAATTGCTCTTTCCAGTGACAGGGACACGGCCATGGCACACGCCCGTGTGGATCGTGGTCAGGCCGTGCTTGAACTTCTTTAATGAGGAACGATCGTGTAAATTGGGGGTCAGGTCGAGTTCTAGTAGCTCAGTGAGGCACGACCGTGTGGTCTTGGGCCCGGACCGTGTCGATTTCATGATATGGCCCATTTACTCAACTTTGGGCCCGTTTTACGTTCTTTTCATCCTCGGGTTCTTTCCTGGGTATAAAACATGAAAAGAAAGGATTAATAGCACCTTTTTACATAAAACAGAGGATAAATCATCCGAAAGCATACTAAATGTGGGATTAAAATATGTTACTTTTACGGTTTATCACTGGTGCTCCCCATGGAGACACACTCGGTCGAATGAATCCTCGGTCCAGCAGCTCTTAAATTTGGTCCTTTAACTCCACCAGCTCCTTCGGTGCCATCCTATATGGGGCGATTTATACTAGAGCTATTCCAAGTAAAAGCTCAATACCAAATTTGACTTTGCAATTCGGAGGCAACCTAGGGAGCTCATCAGGAAACACATCAGAAAAATCCTTAACTGTCCTAATATCTCTAGCAAAAGGACCTTCAGAACTAGATACTCTAACATAGGCTAAAAATGCCTCACAACCCTTGCGAACTAGTTTTTGGCCCTTAATGCTAAGATCACGTTAGCCAAATAATTCCTTCGCTACCCAATCACAGCCACCTCCTCATCCTCAGTAGTCTTCAACACCATACGCTTGGCAGCACAGTCCAAACTAGCTCGGTGTTTCAATAGCCAATCCATACCCAAAATAAGGTTGAATTCACCTAACGGCAGTTCCATCAATTCTGCTAGAAAAATTACTCAGACCTCAAGGGGCACATTTCTGAATAACTTATTTACCCTAACTGATTGACCCAGTGAACTTATCACAGTTATCTCACTAACAGTATTTTTGAACTAAATACCCAAAGTTCCCGACACAGTGCATGTAACGTACGAATGTGTAGACCCAATATCAATTAAAGTAGTGTAGGGTACATTGTAAATTAAGAACATACTAGTTATGACATCAGGGGCGTCACCATCCTCTCAGTGACGAGCAGCATATACCGGAGCTGGCTGCCTCGTTATAGTGTTAGCAGTACCTCTGCCTGGGGCTCCATGACCTCGTCCCATACCGTTTCCACCCTGCCCATGGCCTCTCGGTGGCTGCTGACCACCTCTCACTTGCTGAACATGACCCAGTCCTGCACCTTGCATCTGAACCAGCCTCTGAGGACAATCCTTAACCCAATGATCCATGGACCCACATCTAAAGCACGCCCCAATCCTCTTCCAGCACTCACCCTGGTGAGATCTCCCACAATCAGCGCAAGGCTGTGGCCTATTAATAGCAATAGGGACTCCAGTCCAAACCTGCCCATCAAACCTGACCTTCTTAAGAGGCCTCCTAGAAGAACTTGAGGGCCCAAAATCCCTCTTATTTCTGCCTATTTCTTTTTCACGGTTATGGTGCTCCGAGCGCTTCACCTCTTCAGCAATCTTTGCTTTTTCAACAAGAGCAGCAAAATCTCACTCCCTCTGCGGAGCTATCAAAACCCTTAACTCGCCTCAAAAGCCATCCTCAAAACGCACACAGCGTTCACACTCAGTTGCTACTATCCCTCGAGCATACCGACTCAACCGCAAGAATTCTGCCTCATATTCTGCCACTATCTTACTCCCCTGGGTCAGGCTCAAAAATTCCTTTCGTCGGGCGTCCACATAACTGGCGCCCACATATTTCCCTTGGAAGGCCGCCTTAAAGAAATCCCATGTTATTCGGTCGGCCTGCGTACCCTCTCTCACGTTAAGCCACCATTGGTAGGCCTCATCTCGCACTAAGGACACTGCCCCCTTTAATTTTTGCTCCATGGTACAGTCAAGGTTGTTCATTATTCGTTCAGTCACCTCTACCCAGAAATACCCCTAAAAATTTCTATCCCATTAGACTGGAGTCGCTCTGAAATTGACCCTCAGGTCACTGTTCCAATACTAGCTCTAGCAACCCTCTCTAAAACGCTGAGCATCACTTCGGATAGGGCATCATCCCTAGCTGCTCGATCATAAGACCCCGTCTCGATTACTGGTGAGGCTGGTGCTTCCCCAGCAGGCATATGATCTATATAGCTAATTAACTCAATAATATAACCACAGAGCTACTCCATGCAACGAATCCACACAACTAATTTCTAAGTGGTTTCGCACTTAGCCCACCACAATCAACTAATAAGGTAGTATCGCACTTAGCCTACCAAAAAGGTATTCATAGTGGTTTCGCACATAGCCCACTAGACGATATACCTAACAATAGCATCGCGCATAGCTAGCTTATCGTAAATATGCATTAGGATGGTATCGCACTTAGCCCACCATTTAGCATTCTCACTACACATTCACATATCTACTTATTTAACCATACATCCATTCACAAATTCTACCACATTCATCCCACATAGGTTCTCAATCATTCTCAATCATGCTACACACTAGCTAGCATTAAGAAATTGTAAGTATGAATGCATTGTTTAAGCATAGACTTACCTCGATACTCAAAGTATAGAAATATGCATTCTAGTCCACCACCTTGCTCTTGCCTCAGTTTGGATACGGGCTTCGTCTTTCTTGAATCTGTAATGAATAAATCAGCTTAATCAATACACACATTAACTAAATTGACACTTATCTCATACTTTGGCAAAAAATTACCCTTTTCCCCTAATCTTTCTCATAATTACACTTTTTCCCCAAGGCTCGTAAAGTGATTTTTATTCAACTTTCTAGCCTTTCATGCTTAGCTGAATTACTTACTCAACTAAAGCATTCACCAATTCTCACTAAATCACATATGTATGATCAAACCTAAAACTTTCACAAACTAGTCCCTACATGCATTTTCATGGAAAATTACTTAACAAAAGATGTTTTTACTACATCAAGCTTTCATAATCTTCCATAAAACATCAACATACATGAATGTCATACATGGCCACATTTATGAACATTCAATATAGCTCATCAAATAGCTAAAAATAGCTTATTCATACAATTAGGACTTCAAAAATACGAAGAATATCAAAAATGGGGCTTGGATGCACTTACTATAAAGCTTGAAAAATGTGAAGAACCCTAACAATGGCACTCTCAAATTTTCGGCAGCCTTGGAGAAGAAGATGAATGAATTTTGTCATCTTTTCTCCCATTTTAATCATTTAATTGCCAAATGGCCAAAATGCCCTTTTTGATAAACTTTCTATTTTAACTCGTTCATGCCCAATTTTATCCAAAAATTAGAATTTGGGTAAATTGCTATTTAAGGACCTATAATATATATTCTAAAGCCATTTCACACAAATAGCTTCTAGAATCTCACATTTTGCAACTTTTTCAATTTAGTCCTTTTGGATAATTCAACCAAAATTTCACAAAATTGCTTCATGAAACTTTTACACTAGCATGCATACATAGCATAAATCTCAAAAACTCATACATATACCTCGGATTTATGGTCTCGCACCACTATTTCGACTAGCCCCTAAACCGAGATGTTATGACTCTCCCCCCTTTAGAGACTTTTGCCCTCGAAAATCTTACCAATAAAGAGGTTAGGATGTTGCTCTCTCATTGATTCTTCAGTTTCCCACGTAGCCTCTTCCATACCGTGTTTCTGCCATAACACTTTCACTAGTGCTATGCTCGTATTTCTCAATTGTTTCACCTTTCGAGCCAATATCTTAATTGGCTCCTCTTTTTAATACATATCTGGTCTTATTTCAATTTCCGTTGAAGGAATCACATGTGACGGATCAGAGCGATACCGTCTCAACATTGATACGCGGAACACATTATGAATCTTTTCCAACTCTACCGGCAAAGCCAACCGATAAGCTACTAGCCCAACTCTATCTGTAATCTCATACGGCCCTATAAATCTTGGACTTAACTTCCCTTTTCGTCCAAATCTCATAATCTTCTTCCACGGGGACATTTTCAAAAACACTTTGTCACCCACCTCAAACTCAATCGCTTTTCTTTTCAAATCCGCATATGACTTCTGTCGGTCCGAAGCTGCTTTCAGACTATTACGGATTACTCTCACTTTCTCTTCGGTCTCTTTTACCAGATCAACTCTATGGATCCGGTTTTCACTAAGCTCGGTCCAATACAATGAAGTCTGACACTTACGACCATACAAGGCCTCATATGGAGCATCCGTATACTTGATTGATAACTGTTGTTGTAAGCAAACTCGACTAAAGGTAGATATCTCTCCCAACTACGTACGAATTCTAACACACAGCATCGAAGCATATCTTCGAGAATTTGAATTACTCTTTCAGACTAACCATCAGTTTGCGGATGGAACGCAGTACTGAAATTCAACCTCATACCCATGGCCTCTTGCAACTTCTTCCAAAGTCTCTAAGTAAACCTCGAATCTCTATCCAAAATAATAGACGTAGGCACACCATGCAATCTCACTATCTCTGCAACATACAACTCAGCTAACTTATCCAGTGAATAATCAAATGTACTGGAATAAAGTGAGCCGACTTCGTTAGTCTATCCACAACAATCCACACAACATCTTTCTTTTTCGGAGTCATCGGAAATCCCGTTACAAAATCCATGGTAACCCGATCCCATTTCCGTTCGGGAACCATCACAGGTTGAAGCAATCCTGAAGGTACTTGGTGCTCAGCTTTCACCTGTTGAGAAATCACACACTTTGCCACAAATTCTGAAATATCTCTTTTCATACCCCGCCACCAATAAAGCTTCCTCAAATCATTGCACATTTTCGTACTACCTGGATGTACTGACAAACATCCACTGTGGGCTTCATGCAAAATCTTTCGGATTAACTCTTCCTCTCTAGGTACACAAATTCTGTCACGGTACAACAAACAACCATTCGGGCCCACTCGAAAATCAGAATCACTTTCAAATCCGCACTTAGCTCTCGTAGCTTGCATCTCACTGTCATTTCTCTGACCCTCACATATTTGTTGAACAAATAGTGGCTTAGCTCTCAACTCTGCCAAAATAGCACCATCATTAGCTATTGCTAAACTCGTTCTCATAACTCTTAGAGCATACATGGGTTTCCTACTCAGGGCATCCGTAACTACATACGCTTTTCCCGGATGACAATCAATAACTAATTCGTAGTCTTTCAATAACTCATGCCACCACCTCTGCCTCAAATTCAGATCCTTCTAATCCATCAAATATCTCAAACTCTTGTGATCCATAAAGATTCGGCACTTCTGACCATACAAGTAATGTCGCCAAATCTTTAACACGAAAACAATCACAGACAACTCCAAATCATGAGTCAGATAATTCTTCTCATGCGGTTTTAGCTGTCTTGAGCCGTAAGCGACTACCTTACCCTCTTGCATTAACACGTAACCGAGATCATTAAACCATGCATCACTATAAACCACAAACTCTTTTCCTGATTCTAGTTGAATCAAAATTGGTGCCTCAGTCAACATTGTTTTCAATCTCTTGAAACTCTATTGACATGTCTTAGTCCATTTAAACTTGACATCTTTATGCAATAGTTTCGTCATTGGGGTAGCAATCACAGAGAACCCCTTTACGAAATGTCTGTAATATCCCGCTAATCCAAAGAAACTTCTGATTTCTGACACGTTCCTCGGCTGTTTCCAATCTACAATAGCTGAAATCTTACTTGGGTCAACTCTGACACCATCACTCGACACAATGTGTCCTAGAAATCTGACCTTTCGGAGCCAAAACTCACTCTTGCTAAACTTAGCATACAACTGCTTGTCTCTTAAAGTTTGCAAGACAATTCTCAAATACTCTTCATGATCATTCTCATCTCGAGAATAGATCAATATGTCATCAATGAAGACAACCACAAACTTGTCCACATTTGGTCTGAAAACACGATTCATCAGATCCATAAAAATCGCAGGTGCATTCATTAAACCAAACGGCATAACTAAAAACTCATAATGGCCATACCTTGTACGAAACGCAGTTTTCAACACATCTTGCTCTTTCACTCTCAACTGCTAGTAACCAGACCTCAGGTTTATCTTGGAGAACAATGTAGCTCCTTTCAGTTGATCGAAAAGGACATCAATCCTTGGTAAAGGATACTTATTCTTCACTGTCACCTTGTTAAGCTGTCTATAGTCTTTACACAATCTCATAGACCCATCTTTCTTCTTCACAAACAATACTGGAGCACCCCACGGTGAGTAACTCGATCTTACAAAACCTTATCTGTCAACTCTTGCAACTGTACATTCAGTTTTCTCAACTCTAAAGGTGCCATTCTATATGGAGCAATTGAAATAGTGCCGTTATTGGAATCAACTCAATCCCAAACTCGACATCTCTCACCGGAGGTAATTTGGGTAACTCTTCCGGGAATACATCCAGATACTCGCATACTATTGCCACTGTTTCAAACTTCACTCCAACCTCTCGAGTATTCAACACGAAGGCAATATAGGATTCACACCCTTTTCTCAAACATTTCTCAGCCACTAGGGGAGAAATCGTCACAGGTAGACTATCCGATCAACTTGATTCAACTCGAACCACATCTCCACTTTCACATTTCAATTCAATGTACTTATTACCACAGTTCACTAAAGCACTATGGGTAGTCAACCAATCCATGCCTAGGATCAAATCAAACTCACCAAATGGTAACAACATCAGGTTTGCCGGAAAAGAATGATTCTCAATCAATAAAGGACAATTGTTACACACTTTGTCCACTAACACATGCTTTCCTAACGGGTTTGACACCTTAACCACAATATCTGTAGACTCAAAGGTTATACTCAAGCTAGATGCTAATCTCATGAAAATATAAGAATGAGTAGACCCTGGATCTATTAAAACAATAAAAAAGATGTCAAAGAGATAAAATTTACCTGTTATCACATCTGGGGAGGATGCCTCCTTGCGAGCGCGAATAGCAAACGTCTTCGTAGGTGCCCGACCCTCCAGTCTCACAGCAGAGTCTTTGGACGCACCTCTACCACTATTCCAACCTCTCCGGTTCCTAGGTGGTCTACCTCTTGCAGACACATCACTGGATCTTATCTCTTGCTTCTTTTCCTTATCATCCCTGGATAAAGTGATCGGGGGAGCCACATTTATAACAATTCCACCTGTTACCCCAACACTCTCCGGTGTGATATCTACCATAACTTGGACACTCCGGTTTGCTCTTTATATTGCCCACGCTTTCCATCGAGGTAGCTTGGACTCTCGAACCCGAACGAATATTTCCCAAGTCTCGATGCGAATATCCGATTAAGGCTCTTGTCCAAGGATTTCCTCCCTTGGATCTTTTCAAGTGGGCTTGATACGACTTGCCCATTGGCCTTTTTCTAGCATCTCGGGCTTCATTCACAGCCCTTCTCTTTTCCTTACTCAATTCTTCGGCCTTGCTTGCCCTTTCAACAAACACCACAAACTCTTTCAACTCCAAAATACCCACTGGGAGTTTGATATCCTCATTCAGTCTGTCTGCAAACCTCTTACACAAGATGGTCTCAGTCGATACACACTCTTGAGCGTATTTGCTAAGCCTAACAAACTCACGCTCATATTCTGCTACTGACATTCTTCCTTGCTTCAACTCAAGGAACTCCTTCCTTTTTCGATCAGTAAATCGTTCGCTTATAAACTTCTTTCAAAACTCTTCCAAAAAGAAGTCCCACGCCACCCGCTCTTTCAGGACCACCAACGTTAGTGTCTTCCACCAATGGTCTGCTGAATCCCTAAGCAAAGATACGGCACACTTCAAACTTTCTTTGGGTGTACATAATAGTTCATCGAACACTCTCATCGAGTTCTCTAACCAGAACTCCGCCCTTTCAGGGTCATCATCTACCTTTGCTCTAAACTCCTCAGCCTTATGCTTCCTAATCTTATCCACCAGGGGTTTCGATATTCTCACAACATCAATACCATGAGGAGCCACTGGATTTGGCTGAGGTATAGGAGGAGTTGGAGGAGGTTGAGCATTAGGGTTCGCTTGAACATAGTCCGAGTACCAATTACTCATCATCTGGAGAAAGGCTTCCCGTTCCTCTTCCCCTTGACCCCTAACCTCGGGTCCACTTTGTACAGGCACGGTTCCTTGCGTAGGAGCTGACCCATTACTATCTGCTTCATCAGCAGTAGTTTCATCGGGATCCATGTACTCTACGAAACAAGACTTAAAATCATCAGAAACCACCACACTATTATAGTACACTTATGGCATGTATAGCTAGACTCTTACACCCGCTACGATAGTCCTAGAACTGACTAAACCATAGCTCTGATACCACTATTGTAACACTACTTACTCGAGTTCTAGCCTAGAACCGAGCCTGAGGTGTTATTGAAATAAAACCACTAGATCACCACTTAGGCTCATCGTGACTACTTTCTTAAGTTACCTCAACAACCTCACTCTCAATTTACGAGGCCTCACTCATACACACGAGGGCTCCCGAGACTATATCAATACTTTTTCCACTCTTAAAAATTTTCTCTTTTGTACAAGGTTAACACGCCCATGCAAGAAGAGACATGCTCGTGCATAGACCTACATGCCGATGCTCCACAATCGTGGTGAATACTGACTACATACACACGGCCTCAAAGCCTAGTCACACGCCTGTGTGGCTAGCCCGTGGCCAATATTGACTAAATTCGCACGGCCTATGCACATGCACGTGTGGCTAATCCGTGGTCTATTCTGACTTAAAATATTAACATGCAAGGGACACACGGTCGAGTCACACGCCCGTGGGCTGACTGTGTGTCATATATGGTCTAGAAACACGCCCGTATGTCTATCCACATGGACAAAAACAAAGCTATGTGCTAAGTTCCTTTCACCTCTCTAGCATACACGATATGCATTCATTGAAATCATCCATAATCAACTCAAATTGAAGTGCAATTTCACATAGATAACTACAATCCCTTCATAAAATAAGGTAGCCAACTACTATGGCGTTATACAAAATAGACTATCCATCTAAAGGCCAACACATCTTAGCCATTTACAACAAAATTCACTAACTTGTCTAGCCTGTATACATGCCATATACAAAACATTGAGTCTCATGTTCCAGAGTGTGTTGATAATGTGAACGATCTTCCAATTGATCCTCGTATCTCAATTCAACACTTTTACTCTATAAGACAAGGGAAAAGAAAGGGAGTAAGTTTTGAGCTTATTAAGTTTACACATAAACAATTAAGCATCATAGTATAAGCTAAACAATAATTAGCATCATACTAACATATAATGTACAACAATGCTTACTCTTTCTATTCCTTACCACATTTCCAACACATGATGAGTCACATACTCATAACTATTGAAATGCATCCCTGCATTCAATATCACATTTACACTATATACAACACAACATCATTTCTTGATAATTCATCCACACAGCTAATTAACTCAATAATATAACCATACAGCTACTCCACGCAACTAATCCACACAGCTAATTTCTCGGTGGTTTTGCACTTAGCCCACTACAATCAATTAATAAAGTAGTATCGCACATAGACTACCAAAAAGGTATTCATAGTGGTTTCGCACATAGCCCACTAGACGATATACCTAACGATAGCACATAGCCAGCTTATCATCAATATGTATTAGGATGGTATCGCACTTAGCCCACCATTTACCATTCTCACTACACATTAACATATCTACTTACTTAAGCATACATCCATTCACAAATTCTACCACATTCATCCTACATAGGTTCTCAATCATTCTCAATCATGCTACACACTAGCTAGCATTAAGAAATTGTAAGTGTGAATGCATTGTTTAAGCATAGACTTACCTTGATACTCAAAAGTATAGAAATATGCAATCTAGTCCACCACCTTGCTCTTGCCTCGGTTTAGATCCGGCTTCGTCTTTCTTGATCTATAATGAATAAATCAGCTTATTCAATACACACATTGACTAAATTGACACTTATCTCATACTTTGGCAGAAATTACCCTTTTTCCCCTTATCTTTCTCATAATTACACTTTTGCCCCAAGGCTCGTAAAGTGATTTTTATTCAACTTTCTAGCCTTTCATGCTTAGCCAAATTACTTACTCAACTAAAGCATTCATCAATTCTCACTAAATCACATATGCATGACCAAACCTAAAACTTTCACAAACTAGTCCCTACATGCATTTTCATGGAAAATTACTTAACAAAAGATGCTTCTACTACATCAAGCTTTCATAATCTTCCATAAAACATCAACATACATGAATGTAATACATGGCCACATTTGTTATCATTCAATATAGCTCATCAAATAGCTAAAAATAGCTTATTCATACAATTAGGACTTCAAAAATACGAAGAATATCAAAAAACGGGGCTTGGATGCACTTACTAACAACCTTGAAAAAGTTGAAGAACCCTAACAATGGCTCTCTCAAATTTTCGGCAGCCTTGAAGAAGAAGATGAATGAATTTTGTCATCTTTTTTCCATTTTAATCATTTAATTGCCAAATGACCAAAATGCCCTTATTAATAAACTTCCTATTTTAACTCATTCATGCCCAATTTTGTCCAAAAATTAGAATCTGTGTAAATTGCTATTTAAGGACCTCTAATATATAGTCTGAAGCCATTTCACACAAATAGCTTCTAGAATCTCACATTTTGCAACTTTTGCAATTTAGTCTTTTTGGACAATTCAACCAAAATTTCACAAAATTACTTCATGAAACTTTCACACTAGCATGCATACATAGCATAAATCTCAAAAACTCATACATAAAACTCGGATTTCTGGTCTCACACCACTATTCTGACTAGGCCCTAAATCAGGATGTTACACAAACTCTAGCCATCCTAGCTGCAAAATAAATGCCCCCTATGTTGCGCCAACACTCGAACCTCAGACCCTCTTGCCACAAATGTAATGCCTCCACCACTACACCATTAGGCATTTTGTAACTTAAGGTAAGCACAATAAATAATAAGACTTAGGTGCTAGCGTCCAGATCCTTTTAGGAGCAAAATTTAAAAATTTTGCAAAAGCCAAGACTTGAACCTAGGCTTCTCACACACCCCCAAATCACTTAGCCATTAAAGCAAACAAGATTTTTGTGTCCGAACATGAAAAATTAAAGTCCCTAAATTTTTGAAGCGTTACAGCTTACACGACCCATTTAAGCCAAACGAGGCCCATATCGGCCCAAGAGCACGAGAACGCTTGTGGTGGCCTCTACAGTCTATCGCCCACGATTCATGGGCTCGGCTTACCTTACGAGTGATTGCACACTCGTGGGGCCACAAACGCCGAAGTTTTGGCTTTTCGACTATTTGGCTTCCACCGATTCACAGTAGAGAAGGGTGTGATTACACACCTGTTTACTCAACAAACAGATTATCCCACGCATGATCAACCTACAATCATCCCAACACAATTAATCTTTCATCCATTAGAACATTAATACTAAAGCCCTAAATCGGTATCACTACTTACCTTGACCGAAAGTAATGCGATTATTCCTATTAGATCGCTGGTTGAAAACGATCACCTCATTGTTCTCGATTTACTGCGCATAAGACGTATTTCATTAGCAATAATCATTCAATACAAGGCTTGAATTGATGCCCAAAGTCCAAAGAATTAGTGTTAGAGCCGATTGGGTATTCGGTCAACACTACAAAACAAGCCTATTTACCCCACAGTATTCGGGCAAAGAGGTATTCGAAGAAGAAAGTAGAGATGTGTGGAGAAACAAGGCAGTCGACATTCCACCGATTGTCAGAGACTATCATCCATAGGGTTCTGAAATAGTAAGAAAAGATTTATGTTATTCAGTCTATATTGGAAAAGTAGATAAACAAAAGTGAGGGGAAAAGAGGAGATGTAGGATTTAACTTACCACAGTGTTATGAACAGAAGAAGAGATTGTCACCCACAACCAAACCGCCTGGCACGGCAGAGAAAAAAAAAGGTAGTCGACCACTCAGTCAAAGAGGAAAAAGTAATGTTGAGAAGAAGAACAAGAAGGTTCGGCTATGAACCAAAAGTCGAGGAATAGAAAGGAGGAATAAGGGATTCGGCAGCAGAGAAAAAGAAAAGTGCAAAAGTGTGTAGAGAAAAGTGCCAGAAGAGCCTAACACATTCGGCTAAAGAGAGAAAACAACCCAAAAAAACAGTATACCTCCCCTGGCCAAATTTCTTGAGTGCTAGAGTCCAAATTCGACACAATTCTCCTCCCACTAAAACTCCTTGATTCTCTGCCCTTATCCTTCCTTGAATCTCTCCATGACCAGTTCTAACACCATTCAAATCCTATTCAAACTCCCCTTAGCTGTGTTTTAGTCCAACTCTACCACCTACATAACTCAAGCAGCAAAATAAATACCCCCTTCACAACCCAGGACTTGAACCTCAGACCTCTCAGTTACATAACACGCCCCATTGCCACTAGACCACATGCTCTTCTTGTGTCATAAAACATTCATTAATATTTATAAGGCCTATATGCCAATGTCTAGATTCATTTAAGAGGAAAACTAAAAATTTTGCAAAAGCCAAGACTTAAACCTATGCTTCTCACAAACTCCCATTCACACCCAAATCACTTAGCCATTAACACAAACAAGTAATTTGTGTCAGAACATGCAAAATTAAAGACCCTATATTTTTGGGGCGTTACACCACTGTTTTGATTTCACCCAAAAACGGGCTGTTACATGAATGATGTTCAAGTTCATTGGATGCAAGTTTAAATGGTTAGATTGTTTAGCTGTGAATTCCTTGTGGAATGGCTAGATTATAGGTAATTGTTTGGTACACACGGCTTGTGAAACGAGCATGTGACTCAGCCGTGTAAGACACATGTCCTAGAAACACGATAGTGTGCCATCTGAAGGTTTCAAAGGGTTATAGTGAGTGAGTTACACGACCTGACACATAGCTTGGCGTGTGCCACAAGGCCGTGTGACCCTACTCAGAGAATTACACGGGCGAGGACACGGTAGTTCGAAGGTGACACGGCCTGAGACATAGGCGTTTATCTCAGCCGCATGTGGCACACGGCCGTGTGACCCATGTTTCAAAATTTTTGTAACTTTTTCCCAACTGTTGCAAATAATTTCAGATTAGTCCCAAATCATTTATAAAGTATTTTTAGGGTATCGAAGGTGTAACACCCTTCACCCGAGACCGTTGACGGAGTCGAGCACGAGGCATTACTAGACTTAACTTACTAAATCAGGGCATAAAAATTGAAACTATCCATCTGCATCATGTTCACTAAATTGACTACAACTCGAGTTAAGAAATTGGAAATTTAGATCCGTAAATTTTCCCTAAAACTAGACTCATATATCTTCCTACTATAATTTTTCCAGAATTTTTGGTATGGCCAATTAGAACATTTTATTAGTTAAAGTCTCCCATGTTACACATTTCGATAGTTCTGACCCGTCTGCACTAAAGATCAAATTATCTCATAATATATAACTCACCGTTTCTTTCATATAAAAATAGACTCAATAAGCTTTAATTATATATCTCATTCACACCATAATTTCATTTATACTATTTTTAGTGATTTTTCAAAATCACGTCATAGTTGCTGTCCAAACTGTTCCCCTGCATATAATTACATGATTTCTCTATAATAACTATCAACTAGGCATTACAAAACATCCAAAATATGCTCTTAATTAGCCATTTTAATAACTAATTATTACCAAGCATTTACAAGCCAATCTTAAGCCATATCATAAGGTCATACACACAAAATGGCTAAGTCCCTATACATGCCATAACTTAAGACATTCGAGTCACAAAATACCAATATAATCCTTTGATAGTGTGTAACGATCTCCGACGTCCTTTCGATCCCCGAGTTGGCTTGTAATACTATAAAAAGAGAGAAAAGAATGGGAGTAAGCATTAAGCTTAGTAAGTTTGCATGTAAATAAATAACAACATTCATAATAAATTATTTTATTCTTTTCTTATCAAGATCACTTAAGCTTTTAACTCAATGTACTTAAAATTTCATTCTTACCTGTATCTTTTAAGATGAACTTGTCTTACCTTTCCTTTGGTATACTCTTTGAATTTTCCTGTTGAACCACTTGGAATACTAAGGATAAGCGGGTACCTTTCCTTGTGAAACTTAACCATTGCCATGTCTTGACATGGTCTTACGTGGTATCCTTGCCTTATGAACTCACCAATGCCATGCCTTGGCATGGTCTTACATGGGACCTTTGCCATATAGAAACTTATCAATGGCATGTCTTGACATGGTCTTACATGATTTTCTTAAACCCTAATGTCATGACATTTGTATCCTATACATTCCTAAGGTTCAACCAGAACTTTCTGAGATAGCTTTTCCGTCAATTCATACTTGAGTCTTTGAATGATAAATTTATAAAATAAATATGTAAATACTGGAATTGAATAGTATTAAATGTAAAATAATAGAATATTGCATTTATTTACCGCAAACTTACCTCGAAACAAAATACGATAACTATATCGATTTAGTCCACTACCTTTTTCTTTCCCCAGTCTAACTCCGGATTTCGGTCTTCTTGATCTTTTTTCCAAGTTGTCTAAGGATCATGAGGAGGTGGAGGTCTAATGGCCGGGTTCGTACGAACGAACTCAGCAAACCATTCATTCATAACTTGGAAGAAGGCTTCTCGAGCCCCTCCTCCCTGACTAACTGTAACGGGCCATTCACTACTATCTGGTGGCACCGTCCCTTCTACGAGAGCGGGCGCATTACTCTCTACATCATTTGCACCAGCTCGTTCGGGATCCATAACTATAAAAGAAAAACATTTTAAAATCGTCAGGAGTTGTCACACTATCAAAATATAAGTATCGCATGTATAGTTAGACTCTTACTCACACTGAATATTCTGAGAACCAACTAAACTTTGGCTCTGATACCAATAAATGTAACACCCCTTACCTGAGACTGTTGACGGAGTCGAGCGTGAGGCATTACTAGACTTAACTTACTAAATTAGGGGATAAAAATTGAAACTGTCCATCTGCGTCATGTTCACTAAATTGACTATAACTCGAGTTACGAAACTTGAAATTTAGATCCGTAAATTTTTCCTGAAACTAGACTCATATATATTCCTACTATAATGTTTCCAGAATTTTTGGTATGGCCAATTATTACAGTTTATTAGTTAAAGTCTCCCCTATTACACAGTTCGACAATTCTGATTCCTCTGCACAAAAGATCAATTATATCATAATATACGACTCTTTTGCCTACACCGTTTCTTTCATATAAAAATAGACTCAATAAGCTTTAATTATATATCTCATTCACACCATAATTCCATTTATACTATTTTTAGCGAGTTTTCAAAATCACGTCATAGTTACTGTCCAAACTGTTCCCCTACATATAATTACATGATTTCTCTATAATAACTATCAATTAGGCATTTCCCCTGCATATAATTACATGATTTCTCTATAATAACTATCAATTATGCATTAAAAAACATCCAAAACATGCTCTTAATTAGCCATTTTTATAGCTAATTATTACCAAGCATTTACAAGCCAATCTTAAGCCATATCATAAGGTCTTACACACAAAATGGCTAAGTCCCTATACATGCCATAACTTAAAACATTCGAGTCACAAAATACCAATATAATCCTTTAATAGTGTGTAACGATCTTCGACGTCCTTTCGATCCCCGAGTTGGCTTGTAATACTATAAAAAGAGAGAAAAGAATGGGAGTAAGCATTAAGCTTAGTAAGTTTGCATGTAAATAAATAACAACATTCATAATAAATTATTTTATTCCTTTTTTATCAAGATCACTTAAGCTTTTAACTCAATGTACTTAAAATTTCATTCTTACCTGTATCTTTTAACATGAACTTGTCTTACCTTTCCTTTGGTATACTCTTTGAATTTTCCCGTTGAACCCCTTGGAATACTAAGGACACGCGGGTACCTTTCCTTGTGAAACTTAACCATTGCCATGTCTTGACATTAACCATTGCCATGTCTTGACATGGTCTTACGTGGTATCCTTGCCTTATGAACTTACCAATGCCATGCCTTGGCATGGTCTTACATGGGACCTTTGCCATATAGAAACTTACCAATGCCATGTCTTGACATGGTCTTACATGATTTCCTTAAACCCTAATGTCATGACATTTGTATCCTACACATTCCTATGGTTCAACCGGAACTTTCTGAGATAGCTTTTTCGTCAATTCATACTTGAGTCTTTGAATGATAAATTTATAAAATAAATATGTAAATACTGTAATTTATAGTATTAAAGGTAAAATAATAGAATATTGCATTTATTTACTGCAAACTTACCTCGAAACAAAATACGATGAACTATATCGATTTAGTCCACTATCTTTTTCTTTCCCCTATCTAACTCTGGATTTCGGTCTTCATGATCTATAATAGAAAATTTAGGTTATTTAATACTCGCATTTACCAAACCAGTCCTTAACTCTAACTTTGGCAAAATTATGATTTTGCCCCTAAACTTTTACATATTTACACATTTGCCCCAAAGCGCGGAAATTAAACTTTATCCCTTATTATTATGTTTTATGACATGCTGATCATTTTTCCCTTCTATGACAACATCAAATTTTCACTCTAACATGTATTTATGAACATTAGGTATTTTTACCAATTAGGCCGTTTTACTCGTTTTTACTTAAAATCACTTAGCAAAAGTTGTTTAACATAATTTTAGACTTCATGTTCTATCATAAAACATCAAAATAAACATATTTCACCTATGGGTATTTTTCCAAATATGAACCCTAGCATGAATTATTGATAGAATAAGCTAAACCGAGCTACCGGGGCTTCAAAAATGTAAAGAACATTAAAAACGGGGCTTGGAATCACTTACTATGGATTTTGGAAGCTTGAAACAAACCCTAGCTATGGTGAACCCTTGAAAATTTGGCCTAATGAAGAAGATGAGCATATTTTGCCATCTTTTTCCCTATTAATATCTTTTCATTACCAAATGACTAAATTACCATTCATTAAAAACTTTGGTTCTTTCTACCTATATATGTCCATTTTTGACCATGAAAGCCTAATGGTATAATTACCATTTAAGGGCCTCTACTTCAATTATGCTCTTCAGTTAAATCCTTTAACATCTAAAACTCATATTTATCAACTTTTGCAATTAAGTCCTAATAGGCAAATTAGACATGCAATTCATGAAATTTTCTATCGATATTCTAACACATGCATCTAATCACTCGATAAATCATAATAATTAATCGTAATAAACTTTTTTATCTCAAATTCGTGGTTTCACAACCACTGTTCCGTATAGGCCCTATTTCGGGATGTTACATTTCTCCCCCCTTTTAAGGATTTTCCTCCCTGAAAATCTTACCTGTAAAGAGATTTGGGTACTGTTTTCGCATAGTCTCTTAGGGCTCCCATGTAGCCTCTTCTATCCCATGCCTATTCCATAATACTTTCACAAGTCCAATACTTTTGTTCCTTAATTGTTTAACCTCACAAGCTAGAATTTTTACCGGTTCCTCACCGTAAGTCATATCTGGCTAAATCTCAACCTCTGTTTGCGAAATCACATGCGATGGATCTGAACAATAACGACGTAACATAGACACATGAAACACATTATGAATCTTCTCTAACTCAGTCGACAAAGCTAACCGATATGCCAATGGCCCAACTCTCTCGATCACCTCAAACGGTCCAATAAAACGGGGACTTAATTTGACTTTCTTGCCAAATTTGAAAACTTTCTTCCACGGGGATACTTTCAAGAATACCCTATCACCAACTTGAAATTTAATTTATTTTCTTTTCAAATCTGCATAGGATTTCCGCCTATCTGAAGCTGTTTTCAAGCAATCTCTGATGACTTTTATATACAACTCAGCCAACTTGTCAAGTGAATAATCCATACGAAATGGAATAAAATGAGCGGACTTCGTTAGCTTATCAATCACAACCCATACTGCATCTTTCTTTCTCGGTGTCAAAGGCAATCCTGTCACAAAATCAATAGTAACTCGGTCCCATTTCCACTCGAGAACTAATACAGGCTGCAATAAACCTGAAGGTACCTGATGTTCAGCCTTTACCTGTTGACAAATCAAGCATTTAGAAACAAACTCTGATATATCTCTTTTCATTCTTGTCCACCAATACATTTTCTTTAAATCATTATACATTTTTGTACTACTGGGTGAACAGACAAAGAACTTCTATGTGCTTCCTGTAAGATTTTCCGAATAAGTTCATCATTCTTGGTTACACATACTCTATCTCTGAACATCAAACAACCGTCAGAACCAATTTGAAAATCAGACTCTACACCTGACTCACACTGAACTCTTTTGGCTTGCAACTCACTATCATTCTTCTGAGCTTCACAAATTTCTTCAAGAAACGTCAGTTTAGCTCTCAACTCTGCTAAAATAGAACCATCATCTGATAAGGCCAAACTAGTGTGCAAAGCTCTCAAGGCAAATAACGATTTTCTACTCAAAGCATCAGCAACAACGTTTGCCTTACCCGGATGATAATCGAGCACTAGCTCATAAGCTTTAATTAACTCTAGCCATCTTCTTTGCCTCAAGTTTAGATCTTTCTGAGTCATCAAGTATTTCAAACTTTTATGATCAGTGAATATTCGGCATTTCTCACTATACAAGTGATGTCTCAAAATTTTTAATGCAAATACAATATCAGCTAGCTCTAAATCATGTGTCGGATAATTTTCCTCATGTGGTTTTAACTGTCTAGAGGCATAAGCAATTACCCTTCCTTCCTGCATAAGTACACAACCTAGTCTATTTAAGGATGGATCACTTTATATCACAAACTCTTTACCCGGTTCTGGTTGTATTAAGGCAGGAGTTTTAGTCAACAATGCCTTTAACTTGTCGAAACTCTGCTGACATTTCTCAGTCCATTCAAACTTGACATCTTTCTGTAGCAATCTTGTCAATGGAGTAGCTATCATGGAAAATCCCTCTACAAATCATCTATAATAACCAGCAAGACCAAGAAAACCTCTGACCTCTGATACATTCCTGGGAGGCTTCTAATCAACAATGGCTGAAATCTTACTCGGATCAACTCTAATACCTTCACCTGAGACAATATGTCCAAGAAAACAAACTTCCCGTAACCAGAACTCACTTTTACTAAACTTGGCATAAAGCTGATTATCTCTCAAAATCTGTAAAACTATTCTCAAATGCTCTGCATGCTCAGTCTTATCATGAGAATAAATCAAGATTTCATCAATGAACTCAACTACGAACTTGTCCAAATAAGGTCTAAAAATTCGGTTCATTAAATCTATAAAAATGGCAGGAGCATTGGTTAAGCCAAATGGCATCACAAGAAACTCATTGTGACCATACCTAGTTCAAAAAGCAGTTTTCAAAACATCTGACTCGCAATTGATAGTATCCAGATCTCAAATCTATCTTAGAAAACACAGTGGCTCCCTTCAATTGATCAAAAAGATCATCTATTCTAGGCAATGGATATTTGTTCTTGATGGTTACCTTGTTAAGTTCCTGATAATCTATACACAATCTCATGGAATCGTCCTTCTTTTTCACAAATAACATTGGTGCTCCCCATGGTGAATAACTGGGTCTTACAAACCCTTTATCAGTTAATTCCTGTAACTGGGCTTTCAATTCTTTCAATTCTATTGAAGCGATTCTATAAGGAGTAATAGAAATAGGTGTGGTACCTTGAATCAATTTAATACCAAGCTCAACTTCTCTGATAGGAGGCAAACCTGGTAGTTCTTCCGGGAACACATCAGGAAACTTATTTACCACAGACACTGATTCAATTTTCAACTCCGGATCTTTAGTATTCAACACAAAAGCAAGATAAGCTTCATATCCTTTCCTCAAACATTTCTGAGCAGACATAACAGAAATCATGGAAATTGAACTACCTGACTCATCTGAATTAACCCGAAGTATCTCACCATTTTCACACTTCAACTCAATGAATTTCTTTCCACAATTCACTATCACATCATGTGCAGTTAACCAATCCATACCAAGAATCACATCAAACTCATCAAACAGCAATAACATGAGATCAGCTGGAAAACAGTAACCTCTAATAATCAAAGGGCAATTTCTACATACTTTGTTTACTAACACATACTGACCTAATGGATTCGATACTTTAATCACAAATTCCGTAAACTCTATGGGCATGTTCATACTAGGCATCAATTTTGTACAAACATAGGAATGGGTTGAACCCGGATCAATCAGAGCAATAACAATAACATCATGAATAGAAAATGTACCCGTAATTATGTCGGGGGAAGATGGCTCTTCACGAGCACGGATAGCATAAGTCCTTGCGGGTGCTCTAACATCTGATCTCGTTGTTGTATCTCTAAATGTTCCTCTACCTGCCCCTACTCCGGGATTTCTCTAAGATCTGCCTCTAACGGGGGTATTGCCTGATCTTGTACTCGGTATTACTTCTCTTTTAACCATTTCGAGACACTCCTGAATGAAATGATCCGGTGCACCACATCAGAAACAACCAGTCTCAGTTGCTCGACATTGACCTAGATGACATCGACCGCATTGAGGACACTCGGGTCTATCAGGCTGAATACTGCCAACACTCGTAATCGAAGTGGTCTGAGCTTTTGGATCCATAAATCTTCTACCTCTGTTTCGGATAGAATACCCGGCTGAAAAATTAGATCTTGTAGAAAACTCTCTAGGCCTCTTGGATGTAGACTGAAATGACTTGCTCATCTGTCTTTTCTTCGTATCTTGCATCTCAATTTTAGCTTTACCCTTTCTTTTTAACAACTCCTCTTCCTTACATGCTCGACCAACTAAAACAACAAACTCCTTTATCTCTAGAACACCAATTGACAGTCGGATCAAATCTTTTGCACATGATAGCCTCTGTAGACACACACTCTCGAGCATAATTCTTTGAGTCGACAAATTCACGTTCATACTCGATTCTGATCATCTTACCTGTTTTAATTCAAGGAACTCTTTTCTTTTCTGGTCAATAAACCTCTAACTGATGTACTTCTTACGGAACTCCTCCTAAAAGAAATCCCAAGTAACTCTTTCTTTCGGTACTACTGACACAAGTGTCTTCCACCACTGGTAGGCCGAATCTCTAAGAAGTGACACTACACCTTTAATACACTCTTCTGGTGTGCAGGATAACTCATTAAAAACTCTGATAGTGTTCTCGAGCCAAAATTCAGCTTTCTCTGCATCATCATCTTTGGTAGCCCGAAACTCTTCCGCCCCTTGTTTTCTGATCTTGTCAACGGGTGGTTTCTCTTTCTGACTGTATCTGTAACTGGGGAAGCTACATGAGTTGTCTAAGGATCATGAGAAGGTGGAGGTCTAATGGCCGGGTTCGTATGAACGAACTCAGCAAACCATTCATTCATAACTTGGAAGAAGGCTTCTCGAGCCCCTCCTCCCTGACTAACTGTAACGGGCCATTCACTACTATCTGGTGGCACCATCCCTTCTACAAGAGCGGGCGCATTACTCTCTACATCATTTGCACCAGCTCGTTCGGGATCCATAACTATAAAAGAAAAACATTTTAAAATCGTCAAGAGTTGTCACACTATTAAAATGTAAGTATCGCATGTATAGTTGACTCTTACTCACACTGAATATTCTAAGAACCAACTAAACTTTGGCTCTGATACCAATAAATGTAACACCCCTTACCCGAGACTATTGACGGAGTCGAGCACGAGGCATTACTAGTCTTAACTTACTAAATTAGGCCATAAAAATTGAAACTATCCATCTGCGTCATGTTTACTAAATTGACTATAACTCGTGTTACGAAACTTGAAATTTAGATCCGTAAATTTTCCCTGAAACTAGACTCATATATATTCCTACTATAATGTTTCCAGAATTTTTGGTATGGCCAATTATTACAGTTTATTAGTTAAAGTCTCCCCTATTACACAGTTCGACAATTCTGACCCCTCTGCACAAAAGATCAATTATATCATAATATACGACTCTTTTTCCTACACCGTTTCTTTCATATAAAAATAGACTCAATAAGCTTTAATTATATATCTCATTCACACCATAATTCCATTTATACTATTTTTAGCGAGTTTTCAAAATCACGTCATAGTTGCTGTCCAAACTGTTCCCCTACATATAATTACATGATTTCTCTATAATAACTATCAATTAGGCATTTCCCCTGCATATAATTACATGATTTCTCTATAATAACTATCAATTATGCATTAAAAAACATCCAAAACCTGCTCTTAATTAGCCATTTTTATAGCTAATTATTACCAAGCATTTACAAGCCAATCTTAAGCCATATCATAAGGTCTTACACACAAAATGGCTAAGTCCCTATACATGCCATAACTTAAAACATTCGAGTCACAAAAAACCAATATAATCCTTTGATAGTGTGTAACGATCTTCGACGTCCTTTCGATCCCCGAGTTGGCTTGTAATACTATAAAAAGAGAGAAAAGAATGGGAGTAAGCATTAAGCTTAGTAAGTTTGCATGTAAATAAATAACAACATTCATAATAAATTATTTTATTCCTTTTTTATCAAGATCACTTAAGCTTTTAACTCAGTGTACTTAAAATTTCATTCTTACCTGTATCTTTTAACATGAACTTGTCTTACCTTTCCTTTGGTATACTCTTTGAATTTTCCCGTTGAACCCCTTGGAATACTAAGGATACGCGGGTACCTTTCCTTGTGAAACTTAACCATTGCCATGTCTTGACATGGTCTTACGTGGTATCCTTGCCTTATGAACTTACCAATGCCATGCCTTGGCATGGTCTTACATGGGACCTTTGCCATATAGAAACTTACCAATGCCATGTCTTGACATGGTCTTACATGATTTCCTTAAACCCTAATGTCATGACATTTGTATCCTACACATTCCTATGGTTCAACCGGAACTTTCTGAGATAGCTTTTTCGTCAATTCATACTTGAGTCTTTGAATGATAAATTTATAAAATAAATATGTAAATACTGTAATTTATAGTATTAAAGGTAAAATAATAGAATATTGCATTTATTTACTGCAAACTTACCTCGAAACAAAATACGATGAACTATATCGATTTAGTCCACTATCTTTTTCTTTCCCCTATCTAACTCTGGATTTCGGTCTTCTTGATCTATAATAGAAAATTTAGCTTATTTAGTACTCGCATTTACCAAACCAGTCCTTAACTCTAACTTTGGCAAAATTATGATTTTGCCGCTAAACTTTTACATATTTACACATTTTCCCCAAAGCTCAGAAATTAAACTTTATACCTTATTCTTATGTTTTATGACATGCTGATCATTTTTCCCTTCTATGACAACATCAAATTCTTACTCTAACATGTACTTATGAACATTAGGTATTTTTACCGATTAAGTCGTTTTACTCGTTTTTTAAAATCACTTAGCAAAAGTTGTTTAACATAATTTTAGACTTCATATTCTATCATAAAACATCAAAATAAACACATTTCACCTATGGGTATTTTTCCAAATATGAACCCTAGCATGAATTATTGATAGAATAAGCTAAACCGAGCTACAAGTGCTTCAAAAATGTAAAGAACATTAAAAACGGGGCTTGGAATCACTTACTATGGAGCTTGGAAGCTTGAAACAAACCCTAGCTATGGTGAACCCTTGAAAATTCGGCCTAATGAAGGAGATGAGCATATTTTGCCATCTTTTTCCCTTTTAATATCTTTTTATTACCAAATGACTAAATTACCCTTCATTAAAAACTTTGGTTCTTTCTACCTATATATGTCCATTTTTGTCCATGAAAGCCTAATGGTATAATTACCATTTAAGGGCCTCTGCTTCAATTATGCTCTTCAATTAAATCCTTTAACATCTAAAACTCATATTTATCAACTTTTGCAATTAAGTCCTAATAGGTCAAATTAGACATGCAATTCATGAAATTTTCTATCGATATTCTAACACATGCATCTAATCACTCGATAAATCATAATAATTAATCGTAATAAACTTTTCTATCTCAAATTCATGGTTTTGCAACCACTATTCCGTATAGGCCCTATTTCGGGATGTTACAGAGGGGTCGATCTAGGGATGATATATGTATGCATATGATTTGTTTATGTTATTAAAGAAAGTTAGGTTTGAATGTTTCCGATTTGTACGGTAATGCTACATAAACCTAAATTGGTGACGGATACAGGTTAGGGGTGTTACATGAATGAAGCCTTGTGGGCTTATCGCACTGCTTTCAAGACACCATTGGGAATGTCACCGTTCAAGCTTGTTTATGGTAAACCATGTCATTTACCATTTGAGCTAGAACACAAAGCATTTTGGGCAATCAAGAAAATAAACATGGACTGGGGTGCTGCTGCCAAACATTTCTTACTAGAGCTTAATGAGATGGATTCATTTCGAGCTCAAGCTTATGAGAATGTGAGACTGTACAAAGAAAATAAGAAGAACTAGCATGACAAGATAATTTTTCTACGACAATTTGTACCTGGACAACAAGTCTTGGTCTTCAATTCCAAACTTAAACTATTTCCTAGAAAATTGTAGTTGACATGGTCTTAACCATTTGAAGTCGAGCATATATAACCTCATAGAGCTACCAATGTTAAAGATGAAAAAATAGGATCCACTTTCAAAGTCAATGGCCAACGCCTGAAACATTATTTTTGGAACCCTTATAATGCGCGATAAAAATTTTATTTCTCTTCGAAATACTTAATAAGTGTTCTTATGCAGAAATTTTCTTTGTTTATTTTATTTTTACTTGTTACCCAATAGGTGTATTTAACTATTTATTTTCTTTTGTTACAAGTTCTTTTTGCCAGAGTAAAAATAATTTGAAAGCAATGCTGACTTCTTTTATGCAATTTTGTTTAATGATCTTGTTATTACTTTTCTTTTTCCCACTCAATTTACTCATGTGTTGTGTACTCACAATCCTATGGCATCAAGATCACAAGGCCAAAATATCCGAAGTCAAACACATATCACTTACTATTTATCCGTACACAACCACTGCAAATTTGCATCTTTAGTAAAACATTGTCACTAACATTAAACATATACATAATATGTACATATTTGCACTTTCACAACAGTTATCATAACCACATATCACATGTTATATCATCTCATCTCAATTCAAATATTCACAAACACATAAGCACTTTATTCACAAGATAACATAGGTATGAGAAAGCGTACACCTAGAATTTAGAGTAGGGGTTTAGGCTACTACTAAATTCCAAAATAATGCATTGAATCATATCCACAAAATATTATTCCAACCACTCACAAGTTACACTTTTTTCGAAAAGCTAAAAGCTCAAACTAGATTTTTCTTGCCTTGGTGTGAAGGGGTTTAGGGCAAATTTGTAGCAAACAATTAGCTACAGGGAGATACTTGGGTGGCAAGCATGGAAGGAAATATATGTGGTGAAAAAATTAGGGTTTTGGGGAACCCTTTGGATGGAAATTGCATGGGTAAATTTCTCTTCTTCACTAGTAGGGGCCTCAAGCTCAAACTATAATTATTTTGTTGTACTTGAAAAATAAACTAATTCGTACTTGGGCCAATTTGACCCTCTTATTAAGCATAAAAAATAATTAAAAATTTCTTTTGGCTTAATTAGAGAATTTATTCTCGAAAGATTACATTAAATTAATATCCCAAGAAAGGTTAGAGGGGTCACAAATGGTACCTCTCAAGTTTCAATCTCCTTAGATAGATTTAATTTAATGCATTAATTCAAGAAAATAATTTCGAAGTATGCCATTTATTAAAGAGAAAAATATGAAAAATCAAGGGTATATTAAATTGAACGAGGTTTCACATCGCTCAATTTCACCATCCTATTAGTGTTTGAGACGTTGACCATTCACTTCAAATATACCTCTATTGTTATCGTACAATTTTGCTACTCTATATGGATAAAATTTGTGGATGGTATAAGGTCCTTTCCATCGTGATTTGACCTTTCTCAAAAATAACCTTAGCCTTGAATTAAACAATAACACTTTCTGACATTCTTTGAATTCACGAGGATGTATATGACTGTCATGCCATCACTTAATCTTTTCTTTGTACATCTTGGCATTCTCGTATGAAAATAGCCTCAATTCCTCAAGCTCATCAAGCTGTAACATTCTTCTTTCACCGGCTTGCTTAATATCCAAATTTAAATGTTTCAAAGTTAAGTGAGCTTTATTATCAAACTCAAGCAGCAAATGACACACTTTTCCGAAGACTAACCGATAAGGAGTCATTCCTAATGGTGTCTTAAAAACAGTTCAATAGGCCCATAAAGCATCATCGATCCTTCAAGACCAATCTTTTCTATTAGGTCCCACCACCTTCTCTAGGATTCCTCTGATCTCACGGTTAATGTAACACCCTTAAACCGTATCCGTCGCCGGATTAGGGTTAAGAGGCATTACTGGACAAACGAAAACTTTTATAGATATTTCATGATTTAATACAACCAATCAGATCAAATGTCCCTTTTATAGGTCAATGAGACCTTAATCATGCTTTAGAATAGGGTCGAGAGTAAACCGAACACATATGAAATTTCTCAGAAATTTAAAATATTTTCTAAGTTACAGAGGTCATACGCCCGTGTGGGCAGGTTGTGTACCCCCACGAACTCAACACGCCCGTGTGTCTAAGCCGTGTCAAAACAGAGCATACATACTGACTTGTCCACACGGTCGTGGACACACCCGTGTGCCTCACCTGTGGTCGCTACTGACATTACTACACGGCCAGTCACACGCCCGTGTGTCCAGCCTCAGGTCGATCCTAGCTTGCCTTGAATTTCAAACACGATGGACACGATCGAGCCACACACCCGTGTGCTCAACCGTGTGGGCAAATATAGGCCATTGTCAAGGCCGAAATGCCACCCACACTTGGGTCATTCCTACAATCTCAAACAAGGATTATTCCATACACAATTGGCAACCAAAATAATGTCAAATGAACAACCTATCATCTCATTTAATCTCATTTCTAATCATGCCAACTTGTATACCAATTTGCACAACCGAAACACATGTATAACTATGCATAATTCAATCACAAATTACCATCATATAACTATTTCATTGCTTAAACATACATACTCAAATTTGATTCATGTGCTTACCATAACTTGACCATTTCATAGACATGAGATCATACCAAAACCAACATCATATACCATATTCACAAATGCATAATACCAACATATAACTAGCCACATCACAAAGCTAATTTCACATCTCAAACATATACCAAAAAGACTAGCCTATACATGCCATATTTAGCTATATACACTTTTCAAAGGTACCAAAACAAGTTTGAGTAGTGTGATGACGATCCTCAACGGTCCCCGAGCCTTCAGTAGCTTCGATGATATATAAAAAAGAGCAAATACACACAAAGTAAGCTTTCAAAAGCTTAGTAAGCCATATACAAATAAACTTAGCATAAAATGCACATAACCATATTGATATAATGACATTAATGTTTCTCAATACAAATTCATCACATATTCTTTGGCTCATTTGCCTAGCCATAGCTTACCACATTCTTCAAATCAGATGTTACATATACACATAGCTCATTCAAGCATATATTCACATATTATCTCATCATTTGAATACACATATTCACCTTAGTAAGTTCATATAGACATTTACCTTTCACACACACATAGAGTACTTTTCAAATGTACTTGAAACATATATACCACTCACATAGTCGTTCATTTTCTCGAATTTGCCCGTTGAACCGTTCAAAATATAATAGGATACTCGTAATGCTCGGAATAGTCATCCAATGCCAACGTCTCAAAAGTGGTCTTACATGTAACCGAATGTCGATGCCATTGTCCCAGACAGGGTCTTATACGAATCAATACGATGCCAATGTCCTGGACATGGTCTTACACATAAATCTCATATCGATGCCAACGTCTCAGACATGGTCTTACATGAAATCTCGTATCAATGCCAACGTCCTAGATGTGGTCTTGCATGATATCACATAACGGACACCTATGTCATGACATATACTATCCTATCTATCCCTAGGTTCAAACGGGACTTATCAGACTTTAACAACTTGTTGCTATTTCGTAATCTCGAATTTCACATACATTCCATCTCAATGGATATTCATAGCAATTCAACTTTTATTTATACACAAATAGATCAATATAAATACATTTATTTGCATATCAACTTACCTAGAATTCGGATATTCTACTGGATTCGATTATTCGACCACTTTTGATTTTCCGTGATCAAAATTTGTTTTCTTTGGTTCTTGATCATACATATTCAAATTTAACCCATTTATTCAACAACTCATTCAATTCAATCCAAGAACACATATTCAGGGCAATTTACAAATTAGCCCTCAATTTTTGCATTTTGACATTTTAGTCCTTATTTCATAAAATCACAAAATACACATAATTTCAAGTTACCCATGCCTAGCCGAATTTTCACATGCTTCATACTAGTCCATATATTTCATTTATTTCACAATTTAGTCCTTCAAAATATTATTTTCTCAATTTAATCCAAAATACTCAAATTCACTAAAAACTCAATGATAAACTATGTTAATCAAACACGTATAATTCATATTTCATCATCAAACATCCAAAAACTCACATGTTCATCAATAGCACTTTACAAAAACATCATCAATTCACAAAATTGAGACATGGGTTTTGAAGTACACAAAGCAATGATTGCAAAAACGTAAAAATTATCAAAAATTGATCAAAAATATACACCCGATTTATGCTTAAACCATGGCCAAATAACAAGCTCAAACACTTTCTTTTCTTTCTTATTTTCGGTGGATGAAGACTTAGAAAAATCCACCATTTTAACTTTTTTTTATTATAACATATAATATTAATTTAAATTACACATTTAACCTTTTAATTTCACCTTTAAAATCCCACTTTATAATGTCCATTACCGTCCAACTATCATTCTTATGGCATATTTCCACCTTAAGGACTTCATATTAAAAGAACATTATCAATTCAGCACTTATTTAATTAGAAGGCCACTTTTACCTTTTTTTTTGGATTTAGTCCTTTTGTCAAGTTAAGCACACAAACAGACAAATAAATTTATGAAACTTTCACACATGCTAAATCATGTCCTGTAGACACAGAAAATAATATTACAATATTTTTCTATCTCGGATTTGTGGTCCTGAAACCACTGTTCTGACTAGGGTCAAAACCGGACTGTTACAGTTAACCCGTTCAACTTGCCCATTTGACTGTGGATGATAGGAAGTGGCAATCTTGTGTTTCACATTGTACTTGTCAAGCAGCCACTTGAGCAATTTATTTACAAAGTGAGATTCTTCATCGCAAATTATAGCTTTAGGAGTCCTAAAACATGTAAACACATGCTTATGTAGGAATCACATGACAACCTTAGCATCATCATTGAGTATGCTTTAGCTTCAACCCACTTGGATACGTAATCCATAGCTACTAAGATATACCTATTACCATAAGAAGAAGGAAACAAACCTAAAAAATCAATGCCCCATACCTCTAAAATGTTTGTCAAGGGCATTTCGTTCCTCCTGGATATGTTCTTCATCCTTTGACATCTATCATAATTTTTCACATATGCATACGCTACCCTAAACACTCTAGGCCAAAATAATCCTGCTTGTAAAATTGTTGTTGTAGTGCAAGAACCACCAAAGTGTCCCCCACTCAGAGATGAATGGCAGTGATACCAGATATCATCAAATTCTCTTCCAGCTACACACTTCTCGATTATGTTATCTCCACATTGTTTACATAAAAATAGATCCTTCTAGAAATAATATCGACTATCATGAAGGAATTTTTTCAATTCTTAGTATGTTATTTCTCGAGGAATTATTCCACATTCTAAATAACTTGCAAAATCAATAAACCAAGGTATTTCATGAATTCGGCTTACCTCAAAGATAGGCTCATTTAGAAAATTTTCATTAATTGGAATAAGTGAATGACTTACCTCGCTTTGTTCCAACCTCGACATATGATTAGATACTTAATTTTTGACACCTTTTCTTTCTTGGATCTCAAGGTCAAATTCTTGGAGTAAAAGTATTCATCAAATTAGCATTGGTTTAGCATCCTTCTTGTAACAACCCTTTTTAGTCAAACCAGAACAGTGGTTTTGGGACCACAAATCTGATGTCAAAATAATTATTTTATTATTATCTTAAGGTTTACAGTATGATAATATGAATGTGTGAAAATTTCGTTAAGAAATTTTATCATTTGAATGTTTAATTTGATAAAAAAGACTAAATCGCGTAAAATGTAAAACTTATATTCTATTAGCTAAAGGTGTCTAATAGCTATGGAATATCAAAGTGGAGGTCCTTATGTAGTAATTAGACCATTTTTAAAAAAATCGGACAAAGATGGACATCATTTGGGTGATATTAATGGTTTATTATTAAGGTTAATTAAGTAATTAGATAATTCATATTAAACTAATAAAACAAAAAACCATTAATTTCATTTATCATCTTCTTAGCCGAAATTAGGGTTGGAGAAAGCCATTAAAATATCTTGAAGCACTCGGTCACTTGCTAGCTTAATTGTAAGTTCATTTTTGTCCAATTTTTAATGATTTTTATGTTTTTGAGATCATTGCAGCTTAGTCTAGCTAGCCCATGGACTATTTTGTAAACCTGTTAAAGGTTTAGGGTTTTTCCATTAATGAATGTTGGTTTATTTTGATGTTTAATGCTAGAAAATGCATGCTTATTGTTAGATAAAGAACATTTGTAAAGTGATTTTTAAAATTGTCAATTAGGGGTTAAATTGTGAAATGTGTAAAATTCATGCTTAAATTGTGAAATAAATGCAAAGTATGGGCTACTAGGGACCTAATTGATATTTGGCTAGCATTGGTTTTGGTGGATTTGCATGAATTTGTAATTTTATGAAATAGGGACTAAATTGTAAAAATGTTGAAATGTTAAGGGAAAAATGTAAATTTGCCTTAATGTGTGTTTTGGAATAAACTGAATAGAGAGATAATTAAATAAGTTAATTTTGATTATATTTAGATCAAGAAAGTTGAAATACAGGTTTAGATCGGGGAAAGAACAAGATTTCGGATTAATCGACTTATTTTGTCATTTTTACATTCGAGATAAGTTCGTATGTAATAAGCTTTTTTATAATTGTGTTTAAATGTTTTGATATTGCATAAATTGTAAAACAAAATTACGGACATATTCGACGACGATTCGACAAGTGATGAATCCCAGTTGAACCTAAGGAATAGATTAGAATACAAATGACATATCGTTAGGGGTTATGTGATTTGGGTGCTAGTCTATACATCCTACCGATGGCTAAGTTATCTAGCATGGGTTGCGGATACTCGTCAACTTGTGTGAGCAGCACCGTGTTGCTTCGTTATGACTGTCAGCTTATGTAAGTAGACCCGTTTATAGCTCGAGAGTGAGCATTATATGTGATATGAGATTGAGATAGCTTCGGCTATGTATGTGGCACTTAGGGTGCGATATTCCTGAGTATCTAATAGTATTCCGAATGGTTCAATGGGTATGTCAGAGATGTGGTTGTGTTAATGTTGATACGAGGTGGTACAAGTATGTACATAAACCATACAACCATTGAATTGAAGAAACTTATGAAATTTATGTCTAATTTTGGGAATGGAAATTGTGATAGGTTGATGGTTCAAAATGAGATATGTTATGATATGTTTTAATTGCTTAATTTGTGCATATTTGGTATGTTAAGCTTATTGCTATATGAACTTACTAAGCTTTATAGCTTACTTTGTTTATTTTCTGTGTTTTTGTAATGCCCTAAAGTTGGGCCTAGTAGATTTGGGCCTATTAGGCTATAACGCCCCAAATATCCCGAAACTTTAAATTTCTGTGTACTGAGGTTGGTATGTATGAGTAGCACTTAGAATATTAATTTAAGGTATTATCAGGATTATTTGAAGTCTTAGAGATAGGGATGACTATAGGGAAAAATTTATTTTTCTTACCTTAGTGGACCCTAGTCTCGGGCATTAGGACTCTTAAGCAGATGAAGGGGAAAATAGGACATAAATGGGCTTGTGGTCCAATGCCAAGGTGGCGTCACTAGGGGAGCTACAAGGTGGCGTGAAGAGGTCCATGGTTCGAGTAGTGGTAAGGTGTTTTTGGAGTGTTTATTTTGCTTAGTGGACGGCCAGAGTTGTGTGGAATTTGGACTCTTTTGTTGAAGTGTTTCAATTGGTCTTGTGAGCTGATAAAGGAGGGAATTTCAGATGAGATAAGGGAGATTCATAGAGAAAAATTAGGAGATGAGATATGGGAAGAGTTGGCGCTGAATTGGACTGTGGGGAAGGTAGGATTCGGCTATTTCCTATAAAAAGAGGTGCCGAATTCCTTGGAGAGGTTCCTTGGGTTCCATTACATTTCTTCTTCTCCCCCTTAGCTGAATTCTTCCATTTGCCCGAAAAAAACCCATCATTCATTTGCCAAAATTTTGGTTTTCTCTCTAGCCGAATTCCGCATACCTTCTCTTCTTAAATTCCTTCTCTTGTTCACCTTTATTTCTAGCTGATCACTTCTCCTCTTCTTCTCCCTAGTGGTGCTGAATTGTCTCTGTCACTATACTAATCTCAAAAACTGAATTTAAGCTGTAGGAACAAAGGAGGATTTCAGTAAGTGCTTAGTTGATCTTTTTAGTGAGTTTTGATAAAAGCCGAAGGGCTATCTAACCCCTCATTGTCGTTAACTTTGTATTAAGCAGGTAAGGATCATTAGCAAGAGGTAAGTGCACTCGTCCCCATGGTGGTTTAGTAAATGGCCGAATGTTTTACGGCTCATAGGGCTGACTTATGTGGAGTATGGGTCACTTGATTTTGACGATGTATGTTTGGGTGCAAATCTAGAGAATAATCGCAAATAGTAGCTAAGGAAAGGCTACTAGGACGTGTGGCACACGGTAAGGTTACGGTGAGGTTTCAGTTTCTGATAAAGTGTACATAAAGTTATGATTAATTGTTAGGTGTTGTCGATTGTAGGTTTGTGATTAAGGGGTTTGCAGCATGTGTGCTTACCAGGTGTGTACAAACACTATGCACACAAACGAATCCGGCAATGCCGAAAAGCTAAAAAGTCGAAAGTGGTTAAATGGGCCCAGTGGGCCCTGAGGCTAAATTTGATGAAATGGATTAATTTTGGTTATATGAAATGGGTTAGAGACACATTTCTGTCTATGAATCGTTTGCACATAGTAGCTTCGGTCGAGACACATTCTCTCGCATATTGACTCAATCTTACGAATTCTCGCTTGTACTCAGTAACAGACAACCGGCCCTATTTCAATTCTAGAAACTCTTTACATTTCTGGTCAATGAAGCATTGACTGGTATACTTCTTTCTGAACTCAGCTTGAAAGAAATCCCAGGTGATTCTCTCTCTCGGAACCACAGATATCAACATTTTCCACCAGTTGTAAGCTGTGTCTCTCAACAGGGAAACTGCACACTTAATACACTCATCAGAGTTCAACGACATCTCATCAAATACTCTGATTGTATTTTCAAGCCAAAACTCGACTCATTCAGCATCGTCATCTGATGTGGCCTAAACTCTTTGGCCCCATATTTTTGAATCTTGTCTACATGAGGCTTATTCAATCTGAGCGGATCTACAACTTGAGGCACAATAGGTCCTTGCGGGGGTGGAGGTTGTGAAATGACCGGAGTCATTTGAACGAACTCTCTAAACCACTCACTCATCATTCGGAAGAAGGCTTGCTTAGCCTCTCCTCCCTCACCACTATCATTCGGCCTTGATGTGGCCGACGCTGTCCCTTGAGCGGGAGCAGGTGCATTGCTTTCTACATTGTCAGCAACTGCTCGATCGGGATCCATTACTATATGTAAACACATTTTCAAATGTCAGATTTAGTCACACTATCGCAATTTCAAATATGGCATGTATAGCTAGACTCACACTCACTATGTTAGCCTGAGAATCGACTAAACCGTAGCTCTGATACCAATCAAATCTAACACCCCTATCCCGAGTCCGTCGCCGGATTAAGGTTAGGAGCGTTACCGAACAGATCGGAAACATTCACAGACAAAATCATACATTCGATCATCATTCTCAAACATAATGTCCCTTAAATGGGTCCTCGAGACCCTAAGCATGCTTATAAATTGAGTTCGGACTAAACCGAAATACATATAAAGTTTCATGAAAATTTGAAACTTTTCTAAAATATAGGGGAGACACGCCCGTGGGAGGAGACCGTGTGCCCTCAACGGCTTCTAAACACCCCCGTGTATCCATCCTTGTTTATACTAACTATACCAACACGGTCATTAGGCACGCCTGTGTGCCATGGCTGTGTACTTTTAGGCCATATCCTGACTTCCCCACCACGGGCACCAAGCACGCCTGTGTCGAGGCCGTGTACTTTTATGTTAGCTACTGACTTGTACACCACGGCCAGAGGACACACCCGTGTCGAGGCCGTGTGATGATAAACTAGATCCTATAATTCACCCACGATCGTTAGGCACGCCCATGTGCCACAACCGTGTGACATTATAGGCCATTTGCAATGCCAAAATGCCAACCAAATGATTCAAACCTATAAGCATCATTTACCAACACTTATCAAGCATATATGGCAACCAAAAACATACCAAATAGCCATTCAAATCATGCATTCAATACCAATTCTAACCATGTCAATATCAAAGACTAAAACTCATATCATCATAAGCATATTACATTCAATACCAAACATCATTTCTTCTCAATATCACTAATTCATATTAGCATTTTATCAACACCAAGTTACCATTCATAAGTTAACCTCTCAAACCACAAACCATGCCAAAAGATGCATCACATATATACCAAAGTCATTCATGCTAAAACTAGCACATATCTAGCCACATCTCATGGCTACTACAAATCTCAAACATGATTCAAAAGACTAGCCTATACATGCCATATCTTAACTATATACATCTTTCCAAAATACCCCAAAATAGATTACCGATAGTGTGACTGAGAAGCTGACGATCCCCTGATCCGAGCTAGCTTTACTGACACTGCAAAGTAGAGAAACAAATCACACAGTAAGCTTATAAAGCTTAGTAAGTTCTTAACATAATACATAATATCATCAATTCAAATTAACATATACAATAGTCATCACAAAGATCATTTCTCACATGCTCATACCATATCTTCTATTGTTAAAATGCTCATTTCTTCAGTCATAGCTCGATTATACTCATCAACCACAAAGGTTCAATACAAACCTTAGCTACACATAGTTGTTAAACCACCAAACTATTCAAAGATCGATAATACTTGTTGGTCATCCTTTAATTTCCATTTAATATAATCGCACACATAGTGCTCTATGTATGATCGTAACATTTTTGTTATCGTACACTTAATGCCTAGTCTCTTAACTGACCTGTTTCGATGTCGCACACACAGTACCAAGTCAATAAGCCGTAGTTTCCATACCATCGCACACTCAGTGCCATTCATTTCTGTTTCAATTTTCCATTTCTCAAGCTTAGTGCCACCAGCTTATCCTTGCACATAGCATCTTGATTTCATCCACATATACACATTTATTTCATAATACGAAACATATCTTAAAAACATGTATTATATCCGAACTTACCTCGGACGTCCACTATCGATACAGTCGACTAATCGAGCACTTTACCTTTGCCTCGATCTCGATCCAAACCTCATCTCTCTTGGACTATACACATTTAAAATCAATCCATTCAATCACAATTTCATTCAATTTAGTCCACACACACACACAATTAGAGAATTTTTCATAATAGCCCTTATATTTTCACATTTCAACACTTTAGTCCCTAATTCACGAAATCATCAAATTCACATAATTTCACTTAGCACTAGTCTAGCCGAATTTTACTAATATCCATACAAACCCACACATTTCATTTATTTCACGCTTTAACCCTTCAATTTGCTATTTCCACAATTTAGCCCTAATTTGCTAAATTCACCAAAAATTCAAAAACAACACATGTTAATCCAACACCAAGTTCTCATATTTTACTATCAACTAGCACATAGCTCAAGCATTCATCAATGGCTCATCACAAAAACATCTCACAATATTACAACACGGGTTAGCTAGAGCACGAAGCAACGATTACAAAAAACGTAGAAATTATCAAAAACTGACTCAAAATCATACCTTAATCAAGCCAAATTCTAGCCAAAATTTTCAAAGCTTTTCTTCATTCTTTTGTTTTGTATTTTTGGCACTAACAAAGATGATAACATTCATGTTTTCTTTCATTTGTTTCATTAATATTATCATATTAAACCTTTTACCATTTTATCCATCAATCAAACATATAAGACAAATTTTATACTAAGGTTATTTAGTCATTCAATCAACCATTATCTGGCTTATTTGCCATATAAGGCCTCCACAATATAAAGACATCAACACTTTGATATTTATAAATCAGCACACAGCTCTTACTCTTTACGCGATTTAATCTTTTCTCTTAATTCAACACATAAACGATTAAATTATCACACAGAATTTTCACACAGATGATATCGTATAATATTCATGCAGAAAATAATATTAAAAATATTTTTACGACCTCAGGTTTGTGGTCTCAAACAACTGTTTCGACTAGGGTCTAAACCGGAATGTTACAAAAATAGCCCCGAATTGTGAAATTACCAGAATACCCTTGGTTTGCAGAATTACCAAAACATCCCTGATTTACAAAATTTCCAAAGCACCTCTATTTTGCAAAATTACCTAAATCCCCTGTAGAGTATATTTACGAAAATATCATTGGGTTGAGAAATAACAAAAATACCCCCATGTGATAAGTATGAGTTTTGTAGATGTTACTCATGTGCATGTTGCATTCATATGATATTCTGATCAGGATGCATATGGGTGTGAATTATGGTTCAGAGGAAGATTTGAGGATTGCATAGTCGCTTGACGACCATGGATCCATCGGTGGCTTAAACCAATTATAAGATTAGCAGCTTTGCTGCAACGTTGAGTAGTACCACTGTGAGTGCTACCTTTGGTGTGTAGAGGATGGGTGGGTCGATTTAAAAATCCCCACAGGTGTGTAGGGTTGGAAGGGAAATGGTGTGTAGTGGATGGTTTTTTGGGGAGGGTTTTGCATTACCTTGTTTTGCATATGATATGATATGATATGATATGATATAATGTGATATGAGGTCATTGTGGGCCAAGGCCCAAGACCACCGATTTTGATAGGGCTTAGGCCCAATGTGAATATTTGTGTGTTGATTTGATCCCCAAGGGGTGTATACACTGAGTTTCGAAACTCACACCCTTTATTTAATGTTTCAGGTGATCCTTAACAGATGGCTCGACATGGGAGGGGACTCGAAGATGGCCACACTACAAGAAGTTTAAATTTTGTTTTTTGTTTTTTTTTTTTTGTTTCAAAGAAAAAAACACCTGGTTTTTAATTGCTTATTTTAGTTGGATGTAATAAGGCCTTGTACTCCAATTTGACTTTAGATTTTGGGTTGTTGTTTTCAACTGCTTACTTAAATATTAAGCCTAAGTAAATTTCGTATGTTTTAAACTCGATTTCTGAAGTACTTAAAACTATAAAAATGGGTTTTTATTATTACTTAACAAGACTCAAGGATGAAAGGGCTTTTGGGCCTTAAATTGTTAATTTGCAAAATCATTTTGAATTGTGCCTTTAATGTAACATTCCAGATTCGAGCCTAACTTCTAGGCCGGGTTTAGGGTGTTACAATTTTATAGTGAAATCAAAGCTAGCTCAGATTCGAGAATTTTCGGATACTTCATCATACTATCCAACTATCACTTTGATACTTTTGAACTTAAGTATTTTGAATATATGGCATGTATAGGGACTTTGGTCATGTTGGTATTTGTGTTGTTAATGAATTTAGTCATTTGAAATGGCTTATAAATATTAAGAGTTTGGTTTTGTATATAGCCATGACAGTTGGCTTAATTTGGTTGATTTGGTTGTGTATATATATATATATGCATATGGCTTGTGTTGTGAGTTTGTTGATGGATGTATGATGCTTGTTGATTATAGGTATTGTGGATGTCAAATGGTTGATATTTAAGAATTAGTATGCTTATTTGTTTAGGGAAAATTATGCATAATTATAAGATATCATTTAGGTGATTTGTGATTGTGAGTTTGTAACACCCCTAACCCGTATCCGTCGTTGGAATAGGGTTACGAGGCATTACCGATCAGATCACAACATACAATATACATTTATACATCTATTCTAAAACACCATTCAATCATAATCACATTGTCCCTTTTAAAGGGCCTACGTGGCCTTAAACATGTTTTAGAAGTGGTTCGGGACTAAACTGATAACTTACGAAAATTCTCAAAAACTTAGAAATTTTCAAGCATACAAGAGTCAGATGCTCGTGTGAACAAGCCGTGTGCCTCACACGGCTCCAGACACGCTTGTGTCCCAAGCCGTGTGAAAACAGGGCATACATACTAACTTAGGTCACATGGCTGACCACACATCCGTGTGCCCTACGAAATGGCTACACACACCCGTGTCCTAGGCTGTGTGTTAGGCCATGCCAATCCTGTAGGGTATACTGACTTATGCAACACGGCCATGTCACACGCCCATGTGCTAGGCCGTGTGCCATTTAGGGGGTATACTGACTTGTGCCATACGGCCAGTCACACGTCCGTGTGTGAGACCATGTAGAGCATACTGACTTCAACTCAATTTAAACACCAGGGGACACACGGCCATGTAGTATGACCGTGTGTCGCACACGGCTGAGACACACGCCCGTGTCTCTGCCCGTGTGGACAAAATAGGTCATTTGCAAGGCTAATTTGCCACCCTTTCTCATGCTAACAAAAAACAAACAAAATAATACCATTTCAACACATTTGTAGGCAACTAAAACATGCCAATTCATATACATATCATGCCATTTCATCTTCAACCATTTCACTAATCAAATCATAACTATAAACATACCAAAACAATATATCATCACCAACCATTTCAGCTATTTTCCCTATGCATTCTTCTCATCATTTTATCGACTAATTCGTGCCACAAAATATACCTATTCATCATCCCTATAACATACCAAAACAACCATGATATATCATTGGTAATTAATCAAAACAATTAACCACTTAACTATCGCAACAACCATACTAAACATGCCAAAACACATGGCCATATATATACATCATATATCGCTTACCAAATTCATAAATTAAGCCAACTTAGATGGCCAAATACACACCAACATGTACATCATTTACAAGCCAACTCTTATGGCTAAAATCACAACTGAAAACATATCACCTTAACATTAGCCTATACATGCCATATACCATATATACATAACATCAAAAGTACCAACAAGTTGATAGATAGTGTGACGATGTTCCTGATGATCCCAGAGTCTGAGCTAGCTTCGATTATCTATAAAATAGAGAAAGAACAAACAAAGAAAGCTTTAAAAGTTTAGTAAGCCATATTCAAATAAAATTACCACATAAATCAATATCATTTTCATTAATAGGCAAATCATGAATAAGCATATAAAAGCTCACAAACCTTTCCCATTGACCACATATTCAAATTCATAAGAGAATTCATGAAATACTTCCCTTTTCAATACTCGTATGAATCTCGTACGTACCTGAGTCACTTAACTCATTCACAGATTCTTTCTCAACTTGACTTTGCTCGTTGAACCATTCGAAATCGTTAAGGATACTCGAAAATCACATATAACTCGTACAATGCCATATCCCAGATATGGTCTTACATGTTATCACATATCGATGCCACTATCCAAGATAGGATCTTATACGAAATCATATAATGATGCCAATGTCCCAGACATGGTCTTACACATAATCACATCTTGGTAATCCTAATGTCATGACATTTGTATCCTATACTGTTCCTAAGGGTTCGTACGGGACTTTCGGATATTGTAACCCTATCGATTCTTACTCGTATTTGATCATTCAACATTCATAAAAATTCAATGATAATTAAACATATATAATTCAATTTAAAGATGTTTATTTTCATATGAACTTACCTCGTATATACGATGAACGAATCGGATCGACTACTCGACAACTTTCGATTTCCCCCGATCTAAACCTGATTTCTTTCTTTCTTGATCTATATGAATTCAAATTTAACTCATTTATTCATCAAATCATTCAATTCAGTCCACAAATACATATTTGGGCATTTTTACATTTTAGCCCCTAAAATTCCATATTTTTACAATTTAGTCCCTCATTCACAAATACACAAAATTCATGAAATTTTATTAAACCAAAGCCTAGCTAATTTATACTTGAACCCCCAGCAGCCTAAAACTTTCATTTATTTCACATTTTAACCCCTCAATTTGCAAAATTATCAATTCAATCCCTATTATGCATTTTTATCAAAATCACTTTATAAAACATGAAAATCTATCATCCAAATTTCATATTTCATCATCAAACACCAAAGAACCTATAGATTCAATAATGGCATATCACAAAATCATCAACCAATTCAAAAATTAGGGTATGGGCTAGCTAGTACTCAGAGCAACGATCACAAAAAACATAGAAATCAGTAAAAACTGAACTCAAATCATACCTTAATCACAAACACAAAGTGTCAAACCCTGAAACATGAAAATGGCTTCTTCTTTCTTCTATTTTTGGTGCAAAAAGATGATAAAATGGCCACCATATTGTTTTGTTTTAATAATATTAACATTAATATCCATTTTACATTTTTAACCTTAATTAAAACCATTTAAAAGCATTCATTTAATGGCCATTTATGTCAAATTCCACTATCAATGGTCTAATATCAACATAAGGACCTTTAATTTAATAAATCATAACAATTAGACACCTTTATCAAATAGAATACAACTTTTGCATTTTAGGCGATTTAGTCCTTTTCTCAAATTAAGCATCCAAATGATAAAATTAAACCACGAAACTGTCACACATATATGCTATCATTGTATAAACATGTAAAATAATATTAAAAATAATTTTTGACCTTGAATTTGTGGTTTCAAAACCACTATACCGATTTAGCTAAAATCGGGCTATTACAGAGTTAGCATGAATGAGGCTGTCAATTTTGATACTTGTGTATATTATGGTTAATGGAATGAGAAAAATCATGAATTGAGCTTGATTGGAATTGATTTGGAATGCCTATTATATGACATGTTTTGGTGCCAATTGGGTTGATGTAGAGGTAAGCAAGTCTATGTGGCAATATGGCTTGATAAATAGTCTCTTTTTGTCCACACGGGCGTGTGACTCAGCCGTGTGTGACACGTGGTCAGTTTACACGGTCATGTGTCCCCCAATTTTGAATAAAAAGATCAAGTCAGTATGCTCCACACGGCTTAACACACGGGCGAGTGACTTGGCCGTGTGGCATAAGTCAGTATAACCTACAGGTTTGTCACAGCCTAGCACACGACTTGGTATACGGTTGTGTGAGGACATTTCAAAAGGGCACACGGACTGGTCACACGGGCATGTGGTTTGTCGTGTGACCCAAGTAAGGGAGTTACACGAGGTAGGATAGGGGCTGGGACACGGTCATGTGATCCCATTTTGAATGTCCACACGGCCTGTAACACGGTCGTGTCTTTGGCCATGTGAGACACATGGCCGGGCCACACGGGCACGTGTCCCCTGTAGTGTGAAAATTTTTCTAAGTGTTTCAAAAATTTCCTAAGTTCTCGGTTTAGTCCTGAACCACCCCGAATATATGTTTAAGGCCTTGTAGGGTTGTTTTAAGGGAAATGTGAATAATAATGAATGATGATTACTTGAATTTGAGAAATGTATGTAAAATTTATGATAAATTGTGTTATAACCCCGTTAATGCTCCGTAACCCTATTTCAACGTTGAATACGGGTGAGAGGTGTTACATTTATTGGTATCAGAACTACGGTCCAGTTGATTCTCGGACTAATGTAGTGTATGTGAGAGTCTAGCTATGCATGCCATATATAACCTGTGATAGTTTGATATCTCCTGATAGTTTTAAATCGTGTTTTCGTGTAGTAAATGGATCCTAATCGAGCTGTAGTTGATGCTATTGAAAGTAATGTGCTAGCCTCCGTTCACAGAATAGTGCAATCAGATTCGAGAGCTGTATCGGGTAGTTAGGGAGGAGAGGCTAAGGAAGCCTTCTTCCAAATGATGAATGAGTTGTTCATGGAATTTGTTCAAACAAATTCGGCTGCTTAACAACCCCCACCCCCACCTAATCCCCAACCTATTCCCGTAGCTCCTCAAGGTGTGGAACTTTTAAGATTTAATAAATTACCAGTTGATAAGATCCAGAAATACAGGGCCAAAGAGTTCAGAGCTACTAATGATGACGATCCTGAGATAGTCCAGTTTTGGCTTGAAAATACTATTTGGGTATTTGATGAACTTTCGTGCACACCTGCTGAATGTGTTAAATGTGTTGTTTCACTTCTGAGAGACACTACGTATCAGTGGTGGAATACTTTGATAACCGTGATATAGAGAGAAAGAGTTACCTGGGAATTCTTTCAAGCCGAGTTTAGAAAGAAACATATAAGCCAACGGTTTATGGACCAGAAGTGCAAGCAATTTCTGGAGCTAAAACAGGGTCGTATGTCTGTAACCGAGTACGAGAAAGAATTTGTAAGACTCAGAAAGTATCCTCGAGAATGTGTTTCAACCGAAGCCATTATGTGTAAAAGATTTGAAGACGAGTTGAACAAAGACATCAAACAGTTAGTTGGGATTTTAAAATTGAAATAATTTGTGGTACTAGTTGACAAGGCTTGTAAAGCCGAAGAACTTGGCAAAAAAAAGAGAAAAGCTTATTTCGAGGCTAGGGATTAGAGAAAGAGGTCAATGAGTAAACCATACCAATCTTTGTCAAAGAAATCACGAGATTCATATAGTCGTCCAAATGTTTCAATGGAATATGCTAATAGAGATTGTGGAAAGCAATATTCAAGTCCTAAAGCTCAAGCTACTTCTGTTTCAAGCATCGATAGTGCGAGAAACAATAAACCCGAGTGTCAACAATGTGGAAGGTGACATTTTGGAGACTGTTGGATGAATAATAAATGTTGTTTTAAATGTGGCCCTCAATCCATAATATTCATCAATAATGTTTCATCATAATTCAAAGATAATTCATACATGGATAATCCAACTCAAAGAGTCCTAAAGATTCAAACAATTTAAGTCATACATTTGTAGCATAAAACATAGGTGTTTCCCCTCATCTAAATAATTACCTCTGATTCAAAATCGATAGGAATTGACATCCTCACTAAAGATTCACACAAATCACTCGAAGTGTTTAAGGTTCAGAATTAGGCACTCAAAAGTCGAACATGAAAAGTTAATCCCATAGGCTTGCATGAAAATCAAATCTCCACCACAATAATATGAGATGTTACACAAATCAAAAGGTCTTTAACAGGGTTGTAACGGGGCTTGGGTTAAAGTGTTGATAAAGGCTGAATTAGAGGGTTAGAATCGAGATTGAATTGACAAACTACCTAACTAGATACAATGAACTGATAAATAATTACATCAATTGAAAACTTGTACTAATAATACTTTAATACGAGCTTCTTCTTCAGAATTGGCGTTCAAACGTATAAGCTCATTCAATCACACAACTAATAATGAATATACTTCGATATTTTTTTTCAACACAAGTCAAATATTTAATAAAGGATAAATTTAACTATTGAAATAAATAAAATAGTTAGGCAACTAATCAAATCAAATCTCGACATAAGGGTAGTCAAAAGGAATGGTGATAACAAATACAAATGGTTTTGGGTTAATATTAGCGGATGAGTCAATAAAAAGGGTTGTTAGGATCAATGGGGTTCACTAGGGGTTAATTATGAAGGTAGGCTTTTAGTGGAGTAAGTAGGTTAAAACCTAGGTGCCTTTATCATCTTTGTATATCAAATCAAAGGTGTGGTCTCGACGTGTATAATCGATGCAAGTTCTAGAGTAACAAATCAATGTTGACACACTCATAATTAAAAAGTGAGCAAGAAAAAGAATATGTGCTCTATAAGGCTCAAAATCTCACAAGAATTATGGGTATTTGATGTCAACCTTGTAAATTTCAAACTTCAAAGTAATAATTAGATTCAGGTAGACAACCTAGCAAAAATTTTAATTCTTGAAAATAGGCTTATCATGCTCGATTCTCTAGTATTCTTCAAATTTAATCATCAATGCACAATTATCATTGACTTAATCTAAAACATATCCACAAAAATCATAAATCAAAGAAAATTTCATTCTAATCGTAGAATGAGAAACTTGCTTTAGAACAAGGCATAATTCAGGGATTTTCAAATAATGCAGAAAGTTAGGCACTTTCTTGAAATAAATATTCACCCCCCACACTTAAGATGTACATTGCCCTCAATGTACAAATATAGATAATAGCAAAATAAAATCATAAGATAGGGAGAGAAGTGAAACTTCCTGAATTATTGATGAAATTCCTTGAGTTGGGAGTCCCGTGGTATGGTGGCTGTTACCGAGCTCTACGCTAGATGAAGAAATTGGGAAGCTCGTAGAGAATTAGCCAAGAAATAATAATAATAATTCAAAATATACTAAATATATATTTAAAAACGAGAAAGAGAAAGAGAAAGAAAATAGAAAGTAAAATAAAATTAAAAGAAAAGATGAATGGACCGAAGAGTCCTTATTGCTAGATGGTTCGCGAGCTGGGTGTGATTTCTATGGCTGTAGTGGCGTGGTGGTCGTGGTCTAGGTGTGATTCCCTAGTAGCCTTTAGAACCTAAAACCAAGAAACTAAAATAAGATAAACTAAATTTAGTAGAAGAGAAGTAAATATAAGGAAAATAAAGAAAACGAGAAAAGAAAAATAAAAGTTAAATGGCCTCAAAGACCCTTGGCTTGTCGAGTAGATGAAGCGGTCGTCATGAACTTATGTAGATTGGTCTCTCATGCTTGGATCCTTCCACTTTTTTGACATAGCTATTATGGAGATCAAGAGTTTGGGGAAGGATTAAAGAGGAAGAGTGTGGAAGGGGAGAGGTCTAAAGAATGGGATGAAAGAAAAGAGATGGGGATTAGGTGAGAAGAAGGAGGGGGGATGGTTTAAATAAAGTTTTGGGGTCTGGTACATCCCCACTCCCGTGCACCATGGGCGTGTTGTGTCACACGACCCTATTGTACGGCCGTGTTGTGCTTCGTTTTACTTCTCCCACGCCCATGTTTAAGTCGCCACGCCTTTGTATGATCTAACAGTGTCGGCCACGGCCGCATCGCACAGCCGTGGTGTGGTAGTTGTAGTCCGTGACTCAAAGATACGATTCGTTCTGACTAGTACCATCTCTGCCATGTCAGTACAGAGATTCGTGGTGTCCACACGGCCACAACTACGGCCGTGTGTGAGGTCGTGTGGCATGAAAATCTACACTTTTGGTTAGCTTATAATTAGATACTGAAGTAGAAACAAAAATAAAAATAAAGGAATGTAAAAATTAATAGTGTTAGTGCTCGGGTTGCCTCCCGAGAAGCGCTCGTTTATAGTTTTAAGCTAGACATACCTCTGATTCGCATATTCATGGTGGTTTGAAGAGTTGAACATCCTCTGTCATGCCATCAGTTCCATTATCATGATAAAGTTCAGGACAAGTGGTGTTTATTTTCGAAATGCCAAAAATAGGATTACTTACCTCGACTGTCATTGATTACCTTAAAAGGGATTTCTTTGTTTGTGTTAGGGTCAGGAGGAGATATTCGTGGGTCTAATAATACCTGATCTCTGATTTTGAACTTGTCTGTCTCGTAGAGTGGCTTTGGTTCTACTTCGTGTATCCCTAATTTTTCCTTGAAATGCGCCTTCCACTTGTCTATATCATCGATCTGAAACCTTCGTTCCTTATGAGTTATTTCTTTGTCGGCACTGGGTCTAGGATTGGGTTTAGTTGTGTTCTCTTGTGGTGCTTCCTGAAAAGAAGGGTTAACCGAATGGTTATCAATAGAATTTACTTTCTTGCCTTGATTATTCGGTGCCCTAGCCGAATCGAGAGCTTGAAGAGTGACTGTCTCGTCACCTATACAGAGTATGAGTTCACCTGTGTCGACATCAATTTTTGTCCTGGCAGTTGCTAAAAATGGTCTTCCTAAAATTAGGAGGATTTTGCTGTCCTCCTCCATGTCTAAAGCGACAAAGTCTACTGGGAATACGAATTTATCAATCTTCACGAGTACATCTTCGATTATACCCCTAGGAGTTCTAATAGTTTTATCAGCTAATTAAATGCTCATCCTAGTTTGTTTGGGTTTCCCTAGACCTAGTTGTCTAAACATTTTATAAGGCATGACATTTATGCTTGCCCCTAAATCATCAAACGCATTATCAATAGATAAACTACCAATTAAACATGGAATTGTAAAACTCCCTGGATCTTTCAATTTCCGTGGTAGTCTATTTTGCAGGACTGCCGAGCACATTGCATTTAGTTCTACGTGTGATTCCCCATCTAACCTTCGTTTGTTCGTCAATAGCTCCTTTAAAAATTTTCTAGGAACTGGCATCTGCGAAAGAGCTTCAAGTAACAGTAAGTTAATATGTAATTTATTTAAAAGTTTAAGAAACTTATCAAACTGTTCCTCAGTGTCGTCTCTCTTCATTGCTTCGGGATATGGTATGCGAGGTTGGTATTCTTTGATTACCGGTTTCGACTTATTATTACTTACCTCAACCTTACCTTTCTCGACCAAATTTTCTTACCTTAAGTTGGGCTCGTCTGACCCTTCATTTTCTTGAGCCGTTATGTCTTGAATTTACTTCTTTGGGTTGGTCTCGGTATTGCTTGGTGGCTTCCTTGTGGTCGTTCCAAGATGATCTTGGCAAGTTGCCCTAATTGGTTCTCGATCCCTCGAATCGATGCCTTTTGATTTTTAAGTGTTGTTTTAGTGTTTTGGAGACAAGTGTCTGTCGCTATCATAAATTTCGTTAGCATCTCCTCAAGGTTCGGCTTCTTTTCCTGTGGGTAGGGCTATTGTTGGAAGTTCTGAGATGGTTGTTGCCTTTGATTTCCTTGACCATCCCATGAGAAATTGGGGTGGTTTCTCCAACCAGGATTATAAGTATTACTATAGGGGTTATTTTGAAATCGAAAATTGTTACCCATATAGTTCATTTGTTTGCTCTCCATGCCCTGCCCGTAGGGTGGGTACTCAGGATTCGCCACGCCTCCACTTGCATCGCACTACATAACTGGATGTACCTGCAAAGAACCACATAAACCATCAATCCTTTTATGTAACATCTCTATCTGATTTGATAGTATGGTTACTATGTTGAGGTTGAAAACTCTAGGTGGTTTTGCTAGCTTTGTCCTTGTAACTTGCCACTGATAGTTATTCAGCGATATCTCCTCTAAAAATTCGTAGGTTGCTTCAGGAGTTTTCTTATTCAAAGTTCCGCCAGCGGCTGAAACGATTAATTGCCTTGTTGAAGGGTTAACACCATTGTAAAAAGTTTGGACTTGTAGCCACAAGGGTAATCCATGGTGTGGGCACCTCCTCAACAGATCTTTGTATCTCTCCCATGCATCATAAAGTGTCTCTAAATCCATCTATACAAAAGAAGAGATATCATTCCTTAACTTGGCCGTTTTGTCTGGCGGAAAATGTTTTAATAAAAATTTTTCGGTAATTTGATCCCATGTAGTGATTGATCCTCGTGGAAGAGAATGCAACCATTGTTTAGCTTTATTTCTCAAAGAAAAGGGAAATAACTGAAGATGGATGGCATCATCAGAAACGTCATTTATTTTGAAGGTATCACAGAATTCTAGAAAATTCGCTAAGTGTGTGTTAGGATCTTTATCCTGCAAACCATCAAACTGAACAAACTGTTGTATCATCTGAATTGTGTTAGGTTTCAGTTCAAAATTATTTGCAGCAATAGTAGGCCTAACAATACTTGACTCAGTTCCTATTAAATTAGGTTTAGCATAATCATACATAGTTCGAGAAGCATGATTTTCGGCCATCGCTGGAGGTGGCGGATTGTTCTCAGCCATCTCTTCGGTGGTATTAGTTTCGACTTCTTGCTCTTCTTCTATGTAGTTTAAGCTTCGCCTTATCTCTCTATGATTTCTGCGAATAGTTCCTTCAATATCACTGTCGTAAAGTAGGGGTCCTGTCGGGTTCCTTCTAGTCATAAACTAGAGGTACCTGAAAGGAACAAAATAAAGAATATTAGAAATGTTAAAAAACAAAGTAAAGAATAAGAGTAAATTGCAGGAAATAAAAAACATGGCTAAAGCAATAAAAATCGAGCTTTCTTAATATTTCAGTTCCCCGGCAATGGCGCCAAAAACTTGATCGTTGTGATTTGTTAAAGTTTTAAAATTTATAAAGAGAATGATCGAACCTGGAAACTAACTATGACAATGATTTGAGGCAAGTGCACCTATCGAACAGTAGTATAGTTAAGGCAAGACCGGACTGTCGAACCCAAAGGAACTAAAAGTACTAATACTACCTTTCTTTTTATTATCTAGCCTAAAATAAAGGGAAGTTGTTGTTTAATCTAAATTAACTAACTACTAAGCTAAAGACTCTAAGAAAAAGAAGAATAAATTTGAGGAAATACGTGAGAGAAACCAATTGATTAAGACAATACCCGATGAAGAATCCATCTAAACTTCACTTGTTATCTAATTCTGAACCAGATGATTTATTCACTTGACTTGATCCGTAAGATTCCCTAATGTATATTAGCCCCTCTCTCGAGGCGACTAATGTCTAACCCTAAGTTGATTAATTGAAATCTCTTTCTAATTAAAACCCCTAGAATTGCATTAACTCGATCTATGGAATCCCATATTAGGTTTCGCCCTAATCTTTCAAAATCTCGTCACCCTATCTCTAGGCGTGCGATCAACTCCACTTAACTATGCTAGATCTACTCTTAGGCGGGGACTTTTGCTCCTCCACCTAAGCACATCAAACTTGAATCAATATCCCGGAAATATCAACACAAGAATTAAGAAAACATAATTAAGAATAAGTCAAATATTTATCATATAGTTCAGCAAACGATAACAAGATCCATCTTAGGTTTCATCCCCCTCAAGTATCTGAGGGTTTAGTTCATAATGATAAAAGAAAACATCTCGGAAGAAAAGATAAAACAAAACATAAGAAATCCCTAAGACCCCATGAAGGAATTGAAGGAGAGATCCTCCGTCTTCAGTATGACTCCGGCTTCTTGAGATGAATCAACTGGCTTTCTTCTAGTAAATTCCCACAAATCTGACCCTTCTGGCTCAGCTCTTTGGCCTAGCTGGACGCCCCCTGAAGGTTGGCCTCAAGGGTGTTTATACAGGCTTTTGCAATGGCTTTCTTTGCCTCTAAATACCCTAATCCGAATGAAACTCTTCTTTCTCACATCAGGGAACGCCCATGGCACACGCCAGTGTGAATCGTGGCCAGGCCGTGTTCGAGTCTAATAATGAGGCACGGCCGTGTGGCCTTTGGGCCCAAGCCGTGTCAATTTCGTGATATGGCCCATTTGGTTCATTTTAAGCCCTTTTTCTGTTCTTTTCATCCTCCGGTGCTTCCCTGAGTATAAAACATGAAAACAAAGGATTAAGAGCACCAAATTACATAATTCAAGGCTTAAATCATCCAAAAGCATGCTAAATATGGGCTTAAATTGTAACACCCCAAACCCGGCCTAGAAGTTATGACCGGATCTGGCATGTCACATAAAAGGTTGTTTAAAAACTGCGTGTTTATTAAAACTTTCGAGTTTAATTATTTATTCGCTTGTTATCCTTTTGTTAACATTTTGGAAAAGGGTTATTAAGGGTTTATGAAAATCCCGTATTAAACATTTAATAATAATAGGCAGTAATCATATTAAAAGCTAAACCAAAAAAAAAAACCAAATTTAAAGTTGTAGTGGCCTTATTACATAATGAAATCCCAAGATTAAAAAGTACTATTAAATAATAACTGGAAGTTTACGAAAAAACAATGCATGGCCACCTCGAAGTCCGCCTCAGCTCCAAAATCTCAATCTATGAATTACCTGAAATATTTAAAAATAGAAGGTGAGTTTATGAAAACTCAGTGTGTAATTCCCCTTATCAGTGAGAACATGCATCAAAACAATTCGGCCGAAGCCCATTACAATAACATGTGGAGAAAAATGAAACAAGTGGAGTGTGTGGTGTAGTGACAAAGTGACGCCACATAAGAAACAAAGGACTGACGCCACAAGGAAGGAAGAGGTCCAAGGTTCAAGTTTTAGCTCTTGCATTTTGGTTTTCTTTTTACATGGACCTTAGAATTGGACTATAGATTTATATTTAGGTTTTCATGGTTTAAGACACAAGAGGAGCTTGTGACTTAGTGGCTAGCGACGTGGATTATGTTGCAAGGGAGCCTGGGTTTGAATCTCATGAAAAGCAATGGAGTATTTATTTTTGCGGTCTGGACGAAAGAGTTTGAGTTGGATTTAAACCCTGCTGATGGAAGGATCCCACATCGAAAAGATACAAAGAAGGAAGGTGAGAAGCTAGCTATATATAGAGCATTCTAGGAGGAGAGTGAATATACCTTGGTGGGCGTTTGGGCACAAGAGTGGTCGAAGCGCGGATTAGCACCAATTCCTATCAGGTGTGTACTTCTCTACTCTAGTTATAGAGCGGCAAATGCCGAAGTGCCGGTCACGGCAATAGTAGCCACACGAGCGTACGAGCGCACGTGTGGGGCTTCGACGCGATAGTTGAGGCCATCAGTAGTATTCTTGTGCGTTGAGGCTGCTTGGGCCACGATGGGCAAAAGTGGGCCCAATGGGCCCGTGGGTCCAATTGAATAAAATGTATGATAGGTGTAGTACATAGTGAACTAGACTAGATGAATCTCATATACGTGGCTAGATTTGTGTTAGGTGGGCCACACGAGCATGTGGCCCCAAATGGGTCGAAATCGAGTTTTAGGCCCAATAGTTCGGTATGACCAGAAATGGTAGTTGAGTCGCTTGAGGTGACATTAGGCCTTTGGAAAGGCCATTGCAGGTGCAAAATTACTAATATACCCCTGGAGGGTACAATTACTGAAATACCCTCGATGGGTAAAGTGACCGATATGCCCCCGAAAGGCAAAATGACGGAAATGCCCCTACATGTTATATGGTATCTTTGTATGCGATTTATAATTGTTATCATATGTTTAATTGTGAAACATTGCATTCATGTGATGTTATGTTGAATGGGGATGGGATTATTTGAAAGTGGAAGTGCAAATAGGATCGCATGGTTTGTAACATCCTAGATTAGGGGTTATGCGTTTGTGCATAATTCATGAGTTAGTAGGTTTTGGCAGTGTTGGAAGTGTATTAAGGGTTTTTAGAATTTTAGGATAGAAGAAGAAAGCTTTGGAAAATTATTAGTTTTTAAGTAAAAAGGGGAGCTAGGTAAATGAGGCTTTAAAAGAAACTCCGTGTGAAGCATGACACAAGGAACCATGTGGTAAAATGGCATGTTTTATGAATTATGAATGTGTTATGTGAATTCTAGAAATAAGGAAATGTATGGAAATATATGGAAATGTATGGAAGTGTATGGAAATGTGTGGAAATGTGTGGAAATGTATGGAAATGTAAGGCAATGTAGGGAAATGTAAGGAAATGTAAGGAAATGTATGGAAATGTATGGAAATGTAAGGAAATGTAAGGAAATGTGAGGAAATGTATGGAAATGTAAGAAAATGCAAGGAAATGTAAGGAAATGTCTTGTCTTGGAAATGTAGGGAAATGTCCTGAAAATGTAAAGGAATAAAGAGGAAAGTGAACATTTATGGAAACTAGGAAATGTAAGGAAATGATTCAAAAATGGAAAGTGAAAATTTCTGGAAACTTGGAAATGTAAGAAAATGGAAAGTTTATAGAGCCGATTGAAAATTTTAGGAAACTTAGAAATGACTTAGAAATGTCAAGTTTTAAAGTTTAAAATAGGAAATTAAGGCAAGGTGGCCTTAAAAGAAAAAGTTGGTGAAATTTGACACACAAACAGGCTTGGAAAAGTGGCCTGAAGATGTCACTTAGGGCCTATGGAAATGGCGCCATATGCAAGAGGAATGGGCCTGGGTTCGAATCACTTGGGAAGCAAATAAGGGAGGTTTTATTTTTGCTTCCAGAAGACTGAGGTGGATGGCACATGCTTCTAGAAAGGAGGTGTTTTATTTTCATAAATATTCGATTAAAAAGGTGATAAATAAAGGGTTTTTAAATTGGATTATTTTGAAGAGATAAATGTTGGATTAAACTCTTTTATTTATGATAATTAAAGGATAAAGTTATCAAAATAGAAGAGTGGTGGCCAAGTAAGGGACTCTAGCCTAGTAAATTTGGCTATAAAAGGAAAAGAGAGGCCATTCAGCATTTTTTACTCTTCCTTGATAACCTCTGCCAAATTTTCTCTGCAACCCCTATTCTTTTCTTCTTCATTCTTCTCCTCTCAATATTCCAAAAGTTGAAAGCTTGCTAAGATCAAGGCCATAGCCGAAGGTTGAAGTGAAGGTGCAATCGATTTCTTCAAATAAGGGTAAGATCCAAGTTTGGTTTCCATTCTTTTATACTTTAGAATTATCGAAATCTAGGGCTAATTCCATTAATGTTCATGGTTGCCGAAACCTTGAAGAGATCTTTCGGGATTTACTAAGTGTCGACTACAAGGAAGGAGAAGTTCTTTTCCCGAAGGTACACCATAGGCCGCGTGTTCCCTAGTTATTCGGTGAATTTCTGGATTTAAGAATCTAAGGTAAGTCATATTTAACATTCGGCTAAGGGTTATTTATTGTGAATAAATGTTAGAAATTGATCTAACATGTAGTTATAGGGATTTCGACAGAGGGATACAAGGATTTTGGGATTTGAGAGTTTCAAGGTAAGTTTTAAGTATACTAATCCTACTAGGATTTGGATTCATAGCCGAATGGCTCTTTACTAAGTATTAAATGATTGAATGTAGAGAATTAAGATCTAAGGCATTAGATCAAGCTTTTCGAGATTTGGATTGGAAACCTTAAGCGAATCAGGTGTGTACCCATACTAACCTTCAATACGATATATGGCAATTATTAATTATATGAATATGCATAAGAATGTGAATGTGGCTATGTGCCCTAATGTGGTACAAAAAGTACTCAGGTACGTTTCCTACTTCTGATAGGATTATGAATATGTTATATTTTTAAATAGTAATATGAATGAGAAAAATAAGTATGTTGTGCATGATAAAATATGTAGGGCATTTCGGGCTATATGTGAAAGGGAAGAAGGTGTTGACTTGGTCTCACTAGCGGAATATGGTGACTACGGTCACATAATTTGAATATGGTAACTTCGGTTACATTATCTGAATTTGGTAACTTCGGTTACATTATTTGAATATGGTGTCTAATGACACAAATTATATGGGCGATGAGCACGTCGACTGCAGTGACTGCCTTCGATGGTGTGTAGCGGATGGAGGGTTGACTTAGTAGTCCCCACGGTGTGATTGGCAGGTACGGGTGGTGTGTAGCGGATGGACAAATAGGCTTGGGTTTGGGTTGCATCATTATTTATTTGTATATGAATATGAACTTGATATGAACTTGTATGCCCGATTTGTTGAATGTTAGTATTGTGTGCACATTGAGTCTGTTGACTCACCCCTGTGGGACCATTTTTCTGTAATGAGCAATAATGGAACGGGCCGGCGGGGAGTTAAAGGTGGCCATGCATAGCAAGGAGAAACTTTCAATATTTGGGGACTTTTATTTTACCAAGTACTTTAAATTTTATTTGGGTTTACTTGATGTAATAAGGCCATAAGGCCCAAGTGAATTTCTTTATTTTTGATTTACTTTTAATTATTATGTTACGAACTATTTAGATTAAAGTTAAGCAAAATTATTTCTTAAAAATGAACCCTACAATTATTTTGTCACCTTAATTAAATTAGATTTTCAAAATTAATTAAATGAGTTCCCAATCTAAGCCCAACCCAAAACAATATTTTTCTAAAATTTTTTTACAAATTATATCCAAGAAACAAAGAATTTTGAAACCGGTTTACTTAAGGAACATACCAGATCCAGTTCAGGCTCGTGGGCCGGGTGTGGGGTGTTTCAGTTTGGTATCAGAGCCTAGTTTTAAACTCCCGGCCTGTGGGGTCAGGCCCAAAATGTTTTCAAATCGAGCCAAATGAATTTTATGAAGTATTTCTGAAAATAAGCATGTTTCTGGCATGGCACCTCAGTCTCCGACCCGCAGTCCACCAGGTAAGTACCCCTAACCATTTGGGTGATTATGTGATTTATATTATGTTATGGAAGTGTAGAAAAAGGAATGGAACGTAGAATAGCATGATAGGAACTTGAACCCTAGGACTAGTCTACTCAAACACAAATACATAAGACTTAATACTTACTCAAACAAACCCATGACTAAGTCACTAAGTTAGGGTGTGGTAATCCTCATGCGCATGTCTAGGATTGGATGGGAAGAGCACGGTATTTAAGCGATCCTAGTGACTCACCTCCTCTTCGCAGAATCCTGCCTGGTGCGTAGCTTTGGTTCACCCTGACCGAAGAGGGCTCGGACATAGGCTAAACACAATAACTAAAACCCAAAAGGGAACTAGCTGTGTTTTTATAAAAACCCTAGTTTTAAAACTCTTAAAATTACCTTTTCAATTTGTGAGAACTATTTTTACAAAATTTTTCGAAAAATTTTTAATTTATGAAATTACAAAAATACCCCTAGTGGTAAATTACAAAAATACCCTTGGTTTATGAAATTCCCAAAATGCCCACAGTTCTTATCAAGATTTCATTACTTTATAAAATGTTCAAAAACTCTAATTTGCAAAATATCAAAAATACCTTGATTTTGGAAAATTACAAAATTGCCCCTAACTTACAAAATTACCAAAATGACCCTGATTTTAAAAATTTTTTACGACATCACCGACTTGAAAAACAAATGCTCAAAAAAGAACCCTCAAAGTTTTGCAAATTTTGAAATACCCCTGAATTATTAAACTTTACAAATTTACCCTGGTTTGTAAAAAAGAAATTACGAAATACCCCTGGAATTTCAAAATTACCGAAAGGCCCTGGGATTTCAAAATTACCAAAATACCCTTATTGACAAAATCACCAAGGAACCTTATTTTGACAAATTACAAAAATACCCCTGTAGGACAAAATTACGAAAATACCCCTGGGTAGTGGAAAAACAACAACAATGAAAACTACAACATTTCTCTGAATGAACGAAAGTTCATAATTGATTGATGGATGTATGAATGTAAAGACTGTGTGCATGTATGAATACGAAAGAACCACTCCTAAAGTTCTTTCTATAAAACTTCTTCGCGGGTAATCAGTGGAATAAAGACAAATTCATAAAATTCTCTTAAATCAGATTAAATCGCGACGTTAGAAATAAGTTCTAGGGGACGTGAACTTAGAGATTGTGCCTAGAAAGTATGATGGTTCTATTAAGATCAGAGTGTGCAACGTAAGCATAGTGCAGTGAGAAGGATGGTACGACTGTTAGTAAGTAATTTCGAGGACGAAATTATTTTTAAGGAAGGTAGCACTGTAACATCCTAGATTAGGGGTTATGCGCTTGTGCATAATTCATGAGTTAGTAGGTTTTGGCAGTGTTGGAAGTGTATTAAGGGTTTTAGAATTTTAGGATGGAAGAAGAAAGCTTTGGAAAATTATTGGTTTTTAAGTAAAAAGGGGAGCTAGGTAAATGAGGCTTTAAAAGAAACTCCGTGTGAAGCATGACACAAGGAACCATGTGGTAAAATGGCATGTTTTATGAATTATGAATGTGTTATGTGAATTCTAGAAATAAGGAAATGTATGGAAATATATGGAAATGTATGGAAGTGTATGGAAATGTGTGGAAATGTGTGGAAATGTATGGAAATGTAAGGCAATGTAGGGAAATGTAAGAAAATGTAAGAAAATGTAAGGAAATGTATGGAAATGTATAGAAATGAAATGTGAGGAAATGTATGGAAATGTAAGGAAATGCAAGGAAATGTAAGGAAATGTCTTGTCTTGGAAATGTAGGGAAATGTCCTGAAAATGTAAAGGAATAAAGAGGAAAGTGAACATTTATGGAAACTAGGAAATGTAAGGAAATGATTCAAAATGGAAAGTGAACATTTCGGAAACTTGGAAATGTAAGAAAATGGCAAGTTTACTGAGCCGATCGAAAATTTTAGGAAACTTAGAAATGACTTAGAAATGTCAAGTTTTAAAGTTTAAAATATGAAATTAAGGCAAGGTGGCCTTAAAAGAAAAAGTTGGTGAAATTTGACACACAAACAAAGCTTGGAAAAGTGGCTCGAAGATGTCACTTAGGGCCTATGGAAATGGCACCATATGCAAGAGGAATGGGCCTAGGTTCGAGTCACTTGGGAAGTAAATAAGGAGGTTTTATTTTTGCTTCCGTAAGACTCGAGGTGGACGGCACATGCTTCTAGAAAGGAGGTGTTTTATTTTCATAAATATTCGATTAAAAAGGTGATAAATAAAGGATTTTTAAATTGGATTATTTTGAAGAGATAAATGTTGGATTAAACTCTTTTATTTATGATAATTAAAGGATAAAGTTATCAAAATAGAAGAGTGGTGGCCAAGTAAGGGACTCTAGCCTAGTAAATTTGGCTATAAAAGGAAAAGAGAGGCCATTCAAAGATTATTTACTCTTCCTTGATAACCTCGCCAAATTTTTTCTCTGCAACCCCTATTCTTTTCTTCTTCATTCTTCTCCTCTCAATATTCCAAAAGCCGAAAGCTTGCTAAGATCAAGGCCATAGCCGAAGGTTGAAGTGAAGGTGCAATCGATTTCTTCAAATAAGGGTAAGATCCAAGTTTGGTTTCCATTCTTTTATACTTTAGAATTATCGAAATCTAGGGCTAATTCCATTAATGTTCATGGTTGTCGAAACCTTGAAGAGATCTTTCGGGATTTACTAAGTGTCGACTACAAGGAAGGAGAAGTTCTGTTCCCGAAGGTACACCATAGGCCGCGTGTTCCCTAGTTATTCGGTGAATTTTGGGATTTAAGAATCTAAGGTAAGTCATATTTAACATTCGGCTAAGGGTTACTTGTTGTGAATAAATGTTAGAAATTGATCTAACATGTAGTTATAGGGATTTCGACAGAGGGATACAAGGATTTTGGGATTTGAGAGTTTCAAGGTAAGTTTTAAGTATACTAATCCTACTAGGATTTGGATTTATAGCCGAATGGCTCTTTACTAAGTATTAAATGATTGAATGTAGAGAATTAAGATCTAAGGCATTAGATCAAGCTTTTCGGGATTTGGATTGGAAACCTTAAGCGAATCAGGTGTGTACCCATACTAACCTTCAATACGATATATGGCAATTATTAATTATATGAATATGCATAAGAAAGTGAATGTGGCTATGTGCCCTAATGTGGTACAAAAAAAGTACTAGAGTGCACGTTTCCTACTACGATAGGATTATGAATATGTTATATTTTTAAATAGTAATATGAATGAGAAAAATAAGTATGTTGTGCATGATAAAATATGTAGGGGCATTTCGAGCTATATGTGAAAGGGAAGAAGGTGTTGACTTCGGTCTCACTAGCGGAATATGGTGACTACGGTCACATAATTTGAATATGGTAACCGGTTACATTATTCGAATTTGGTAACCGGTTACATTATTTGAATATGGTGTCTAATGACACAAATTATATGGGCAATGAGCACGTCGATCGCAAATGATCGCCTTTGATGGTGTGTAGCGGATGGAGGGTTGACTTAGTAGTCCCCACGGTGTGATTGGCAGGTACGGGTGGTGTGTAGCGGATGGACAAATAGGCTTGGGTTTGGGTTGCATCATTATTTATTTGTATATGAATATGAACTTGATATGAACTTGTATGCCTGATTTGTTGAATGTTAGTATTGTGTGCACATTGAGTGCATTGACTCACCCTTTGTGGGACCATTTTTTGTAATGAGCAATAATGGACCGGGTCTACAGGAGTTAAAGGTGGCCATGCATAGCAAGGAAAAACTTTCAATAGTTGGGGACTTTTATTTTACCAAGTACTTTAAATTTTATTTGGGTTTACTTGATGTAATAAGACCATAAGGCCCAAGTGAATTTCTTTATTTTTGATTTACTTTTAATTATTATGTTGCGAACTATTTAGATTAAAGTTAAGCAAAATTATTTCTTGAAAATGAACCCTACAATTATTTTGTCACCTTAATTAAATTAGATTTTCAAAATTAATTAAATGAGTTCCCAATCTAAGCCCAACCCAAAACAATATTTTTCTAAAATTTTTTTACAAATTATATCCAGGAAACAAAGAATTTTGAAACCGGTTTACTTAAGGAACATACCAGATCCGATTCGAGCTCGTGGGCCGGGTGTGGGGTGTTTCATGGTCACTTGACGACTGTGGATCCACCGAGGGCTTTTTAGCCACCGACCAGCTATGCTGCACCGTTAAGGTAATACCGCAACCGGTGTTACATAAGAAGTGTTCGGATGGGTGGGTCGATTAAATCCCCACAGGAGTGCATGGTTTGATAGGAGACGAAGTGTTCGGCTGGTATGGGCATTAATGCATTGCATGTATGGATTATATTACTGAGATGGGCTTAGGCCCAGATATTTATGATATGTGACATTTGATATGGGTTAAGGCTCAACTGAGGCTTTTATGGGCTAAGGCCCAATTGCCACCGTTATTGTAATAGGCTTCGGCCGAATTGTTTGATGCATGTTCTTACTGATGAGGGTGTACACACTGAGTTTTCGTAAACTCACCCCCATCTTTTAAATATTTTAGGTAATCCCTAGTTTGAGGACTTGGAGCCGAGTTGGACTCCGTGGTGGCCATGCACTGTTTTCTCGTAAACTTTCAGTTTCTATTTAAACTTACTTTTTAATTTTGGGATTTTGCAATGTAATAAGGCCTTTGGTATTTTATTTGGTTTTAGCTTTATATTTGGCTACTGCTTATTATTAAATGTTCAATACAGGATTTTCCTAATATGTTAATAAACTGTTTCTTATTCAAAATTACTTAAACTCGATTTTCACAACAATTACAATTTTTTTTAAATTAATAACAACTTTGTAAAATGGGCATTAAATGAATCGGGTTTTATAAACAAACCACGAAAAGCGGAGTTTCAAAAAGAATACGAACTTTTTAACGAACGCACAGTTTTTAAACATTCATTTCATGTGACATGCCAGATCCAGTCGTAACGTCTAGGACGGGTTTGGGGTGTTACAATTGATACCACAATTGTAACACCCCAAACCCAGCTTAAACGTCACGACTGGATCTGGTATGTCATAGGGAAAGGTTGTTTAAAGAAACTTGTGATCGTTTAAAAATTTTTTTTGGTTCAATTTAAGAAAACAGGCTTGATTTAATGATGCTTGCCAAAACGTTATAAATACTATTAATTTCGGAAGGTTATATTGTGGTACGAAAATCGAAACCAGTGGACTTCAAAAATGTGACCTTTTGAAAATAATATTTGTAGTTCTAAGAAAATCCCAAGTTTAATTATTTATTGCTTGTGATCCGTTTGTCATTATTTTGGAAACTCCGTATTTGACAGTTCATAAAATATATAATAACAACATTAAAGTCAAAATCCAAAACTAAGTTACGGAGGCCTTATTACATAACAGAAACCTAATTAAAAATAAATTTAGATAAAGAAAACGGAGTTTACGAAAGAAGTAATGCATGGCCACCTCGAAGTCCGCCTCGGCTCCAAAGCCACAATCTATGAATTACCTGAAACATTTAAAAAGAGAGGGTGAGTTTACGAAAAGTTAGTGTGTAATTCCCCTTATCAGTGAGAACATGCATCAAAACAATTCGGCCGAAGCCCATTACAACAATGGTGGCAATTGGGCCTTAGCCCAAAATAGCCTCGATTGGGCCTTAACCCATATCAAATGTCACATATCATATGTATAGATCTGGGCCTAAGCCCATCTCAGTAATATAATCCATATATACAATGCATTAATGCCCATACCAGCCGAACACTCCGTCTCTTATCCAACCGTGCACTGCTGTGGGGATTCAATCGATCCACCCATCCGAACACTCCTTATGTAACACTGATTGCGGCATTACCTTAACGGTGCAGCATAGATGCTCGGTGGCTAAAAAGCCTTCAGTGGATCCACAGTCGTCAAGCGACCATGCGATCCTATTTGCACTTCCCCTTTCAAATAATCCCATCCCCATGCATCATGTCGTGACATAATAATTTGTGTATGCAGTATGACATGTATGAAAATCATATATCAAGTATAACATATGAAATGAATTACCATCATACTCAGAATAACAAATACAACACAATCAAGCTAATCAACCTCTAAGGGGTATACCAGTAATTTATCTTTCAGGAGTATTTCGGTAATTTACCCCCCAAGGGTATTTCGGTAATTTACCCACCAAGGGTCTATCAGTAATTTCGCACTTGGGATGGCCTTTCTGAAGGCCCAAAGTCGCATTGAGTGACTCAACTACCATTTTTGGTCTTTACCGGACTATTGGGCCTAAAACTCGATTTCGGCCCATTCGGGCCCACATGCTCGTGTGGCCCATCTAGCACAAATCTAAGCACGTATATGAGATTCACCTAGTCTAGTTCACTATATACTACACCATCATACATATTATTCAATTGGGCCCACTTCGACCCATCATGGCCCAAGTAGCCTCAACCTACAAGAATACTACTGATGGCCTCAACTATCGCGTCGAAGCCCCACATGTGCGCTCATACGCTCGTGTGGCTACTATTTTCGTGGCCAGCACTTCGGTATTTGTCGCTCTACAACTAGAGTAGAGAAAGTTACACACCTAATAGGAATCTGGTGCTAATCCGCGCTCCGACCACTCCTGTGCCCAAACGCCCTCCAAGGTGTATTAACTCACCTCATAGAATGCTCTATATATAGCTAGCTTCTCACCTTCCTTCTTTGTATCTTTTCGATGTGGGATCCCTTCATCAGTAAAGTTTAAATCCAACTCAAACTCTTGCCGTCCAATTCGCAAAATAAATACTGCCTTGCTTTTCATGAGATTCGAACCCAGGCTCCCTTGCAACATAATCCACACTGCTAACCACTTGGCCACAAGCTTCTCTTGTGTCTTAAACCATGTGCAACTAAATATAAATCTATAGCCAAATTCTAATGTCCATTTAAAATGAAAATACAAATGCAAGAGCCAAGACTTGAACCTTGGATCTCCTTTCTTCCTTGTGGCGTCACTCCCTTGCTCCCTAAGTAGCGTCACTTTGCCACTACACGACACACTCCACTTGTGACATTTTTCTCCACATTTTATTCTTAAAGCCAACCTACTAATTCCTAGGGTTTTTTTTCACCTAAAGCCAAAGTTTGATCCCAAGACTTCATAGAAGCCCTCTAACCTTCCAAAATCACTCACCTAAGAGGTCCAACTTGCATTTAAGCCGATCTCTTGTTCTCCTAATTTTAAACGCTACTACTCCCAAGGCCCATTAGGCCCAATCCTACTAGGCCGAATTTCGGGATGTTACATAAAATATGTTACTATTACAGTTTATCAGACAAATATTTATCATTGGTTGAATTTGCATATAATAAAAATTTTTAGTTGAGCCTAAAGATGGCACCGTACTAAGCTTTGTATGGTCACAAATGATGAACTCCATTGTACTGGACTGAGCTTAGTCAGAAAAAGATTCACGGGGTTGATTTAATCAAAGAGACTGAAGATAAAGTGAAAGTAACTCGCGATAGTTTGAAAGTAGCTCCAGATCGACCGAAATAGTACACGAATTTGAAATGAAAAGACATCGAATTTCAGATCAGTGACAAAGTATTTCTGAAAGTATCTCCATGGAAGAAAATTCTTCGATTTGGTCGCAATGGCAAACTGAGTCTGCGATTCATCGGGCCTTATAATATTATCAAAAGAATAGGGATAGTGGCATATCAATTAGCTTTACCTTTAGAATTAGAAAAAAATCCATAATGTGTTTTATGTTTTAATGTTGTGCCGATATAAATTAGATCCATCACATGTAATTTCCCCGTCAGAAATTGAAATTCAACCTGATATGACATATAACGAAGAATCGATCAGAATTTTAACTCACGAGGTTAAAGAGTTGAGAAACACATAGCTTTGGTAAAGGTTTTGTGGCAACGACACTGCGTTTAAGAAGCTATGAGAAAAGAGAAAAGAGTACCTTAACCTATTTTCTGGTAAGATTTTCGGGGACAAAAATTCCTAAAAAGGAGAGTTGTAACAACCCCTTTTTAGTCAAACCAAAACAGTGGTTTTGAGACCACAAATCTAAGGTCAAAATAGTTATTTTATTATTATTTTAAGGTTTACAGTATGATAATATGAATGTGAGAAAACTTCATTAAGAAATTTTATCGTTTGAATGTTTAATTTGATAAGAAGGACTAATTCGCATAAAATGTAAAACTTATATTCTATTAGCTAAATGTTTCTAATAGCTATGGAATATTAAAGTGGAGGTCCTTATGTGGTAATTAGACCATTATTAAAATAAGTGGACAAAGATGGACATAATTTGGTGATATTAATGGTTTATTATTAAGGTTAATTAAGTAGTTAGATAATTTCATGCTAAATTAATAAAACAAAAAGGCATTAATTTCATTTATCATCTTCTTAGATGAAATTAGGGTTGGAGAAAGCCATTAAAATAGCTTGAAGTATTCGGTCACTTGCTAGCTTAATTGTAAGTTCGTTTGTGTCCCGTTTTTAATGATTTTTATGTTTTTGAGATCGTTGCAGCTTAGTCTAACTAGCCCAGGGACTATTTTGCAAAATTGTTAAAGGTTTAGGGTTTTTCCATTGATGAATGTTGGATTATTTTGATGTTTAATGCTGGAAAATGCATGCTTGTTGTTAGATAAACAACATTTGTAAAGTGATTTTTGACAAAATTGTCAATTACGGGATAAATTGTGAAATGTGTAAAATGCATGCTTAAATTGTGAAATAAATGAAAAATATGGGCTACTAGGGACCTAAAATAAATTTGGCTAGCATGGTTTTTGGTCGAATTGCATGAACTTGTAATTTTATGAAATAGGGACTAAATTGTAAAAATGTTAAAATGTTTAGGGAAAAAATGTAAATTTTTCTTAATGTATGTTTTGGATTAAATTGAATAGAAAGATAATTAAATAAGTTAATTTTGATTACATTATATCAAGAAAGGCGAAATACGGATATAGATCGGGGAAAGAATAAGATTTCAGATTAATCGACTTATTTTGTCATTTTTACATTCGAGGTAAGTTCGTGTGTAATAAGCTTTGTTATAGTTGTGTTTTAAATGTTTTGATATTGCATAAGTGTTTTAAATGTTTTGATATTGCATAAACTGTAAAATGACATTACAGACATATTCGGCGATGATTTGACAAGTGACAAATCCCGGTTGAACCTTAGGAATAGATTAGGATACAATTGACATGTCATTCGGGGTTATGTGATTTTGGTGCTGGTCCGTACGTCCTACTGGTGGCTAAGTTACCTGGCATGTGTTGCGGATACTCATCAGCTTGTGTGAGCAGCACCGTGTAGCTCGGTCATGACAGTCAGCTTGTGTAAGAAGACCCGTTGATAGCTCGAGCATGAGTATTATATGTGATACAAGATTGAGATAGCTTCGGCTATGTATGTGGCACTTAGGGTGTGAGATTCCTAAGTTTCTAATAGTATTTTGAATGGTTCAACGGGTATATGTGTTTTTGTTAATGTTGATACGAGGTGGTATAGGTATGTACATAAACCGTACAAGCATTGAATTGAAGAAACTTGTGAAATATATGCCTAATTATGGGAATGGAAATTGTGGTAGGTTGATGGTTCAAAATGAGATAAGTTATGATATGTTTTAATTGCTTAATTTGTGCATACTTAGTAAGTTAAGCTTATTGCTATACAAACTTACTAAGTTTTATAGCTTACTTTGTTTTTTTTTTCGTGTTTTATATTGAAATCAATGCTAGGTCTGATTCAGGAATTGTTGGAGACTTCATCACACTATCCAACTATCACTTTGGTACTTTTGAACTTAAGTATTTTGAATATATGACATGTATAGGGACTTTGGTCATGTTGGTATATGTGTTGTTAATGAATTTAGTCATTTGAAATGGCTTGTAAATATTAAGAGTTTCATTTTGTATGTAGCCATGAGAGTTAGCTTAATTTGGTTGATTTGGTTGTGTATATATATATGCGTATGGCTTGTGTTGTGAGTTTGTTGATGGATGTATGATGCTTGTTGATTATAGGTATTGTGGATGTCAAATGGTTGATATTTGAGAATTAGTATGCTTATTTATTTAGGCAAAATGATGCATAATTATAAAATGCCATTTAGGTGATTTGTGATTGTGAGTTAGCATCAATGAGATTGTCAAATTTGATACTTGTGTATATTGTGGTTAATGGAATGAGATTATCACGAATTGTGCTTGATTGGAATTGATTTGGAATGCCTATTATATGACATGTTTTGGTGCCAATTGGGTTGATATAGGTGTAAGCAAGTTTGGGTATGTTTTGGTGCGAATTGGGTTGATATAGGTGTAAGCAAGTTTGGGTGGCAATATGGCTTGGTAAATAGCCTTTTTTTTCACACGGGTAGAGACACGGGTGTGTCTCAGCCATGTGTGACACACAGTCAGGTTACATGGCCTTGTGTCCCCTGATGTTGAATAAAAAAATCAAGTCAATATGCTACACAATGCTTAGCACATGGGCGTGTGACTTGGCCGTGTGGCATAAGTTAGTATACCCTACAGGTTTGGCACTTCCTAGCACGAACTGGTCACACGGGCATGTGAGGCCATTTTGAAAGGGCACACGGACTGGCCACACGGGCATGTGAGGCCATTTCGAAAGGGCACACGGACTGGTCACACGGGCATGTGGTTGACCGTATGAGCCAAGACAGGGAGTTACACAAGGTTGGACACGAGCTGGAACGCAGCCATGTGATCCCATTTTGAATGTCCACACGGCTGGTAACACGGGCGTGTCTTGGGCCGTGTGTCGGGCCACACGGGTGTTTGTCCCCTGTAGTTTGAAAAATTTTCGAAGTGTTTTAAAAATTTCCTGACTTCTCAGTTTAGTCTTGAACCACTTAGAATATATGTTTAAGGCCTTGTAGGCTTGTTTTAGAGACAATGTGAATGATAATGAATGATGATTATATGAATTTGAGAGATGTATGTGAAATGTATGATAATTTGTGTTATAAGTCTGGTAATGCTCCGTAACCCTATTTCGGCGTTGAATACGGGTGAGGGGTGTTACACTTCTTTGTGAGTATTTAATGGTTGCATGATCGGTAAAAACTGTGACTTTCGTTCCTGTGAGATAAGAACGGAACTTGTCAAAAGCAAAAACTATAACAAAAAGTTATGTTTTTGTTACCGTGTAATTGAGTTGGGCTCTTGTCAAAATTCTGCTTGCATAGTACGTTGGATGAAACACTCTATTTCTTCTTTGACCCATCACAGCTCCAATAGTGAAATTGCTTGCATCAGATATCAACTCAAAAGCTGAGCTCTAATTAGGTGTAACAATTTTGGGGTGAGATTAATCGATTTTTCAAATCGTCAAAAGCTTCTAAATATGCTTTGTTAAAATAAAAAATAGTATCCTCTTCTAATAAGGAACACAAAGACTTGGAAATTTTTGACAAATCTTTGATAAACCTTTGGTAAAAGGCGGCATGGCCAAAGAAACTTCTAACCCTTTTTACACTAACTGGTAGTGGTAAAATTTCAATTACATCCACCTTCGCTTTGTCAACTTCAATCCCGTTTCTGGAAATTTTATGTCCTAAGAAAATCCCCTCCTAAGCCATAAAATGATTTGTCTCCTCCCATCTTTTCAATACCTTAGCCAAATTACACAAACAAACATCGTAAGTATTACCAAAAAAAAAAGCATCCATGAAAACCTCAAATTAATTTTCAACCATATCAGTAAATATTGTCATCATGCATCACTGAAATGTGGCAGGTGCATTACATAAACTGAAAGAGGCATTCACCTAAAAGTAAATGTATCGTACAGGCAAGTAAAAGTCATTTTGTGTTGGTCTTCCAGGGCTACAACTACTTGGTTATATCTCGAATATCCATCTAAGAAATAGTAATATTCATTGCCTGTCAGTTAGTCAACATTTGATCCCTAAAAGGCAACGAAAAATGGTCATTCCGAGTAGCTTTGTTCAATTTTCTGAAGTCTATACAGATTCTCCAACCCGTTGTAACATCCCGAAATTGGGCCTAGTAAGATTGGGCCCAATGGGCCTTAGGAGCAGTAGCCTTTAAAATTTTTGGAGAACAAGAGAATGGCTTCAGTGCAAGTTGGACCTCTTAGGTGAGTGATTTTGGAAGGTTAGGGGGCTTCTATGAAGTCCCGGGATCAAACTTTGGCTTTATGGAAATTTTGGTTTTAGGTGAAAAAAAACCCTAGGAGTTAGTAGGTAGGCTTTAAGAATAAAATGTGGAGAAAAATGACACAAGTGGAGTGTGTGGTGTAGTGGCAAAGTGACGCCACATAAGAGACAAGGGGGTGACGCCACAAGGAAGGAAGGGGGTCCAAGGCTCAAGTCTTGGCTTTTGCATTTGGGTTTTCTTTTTACATGGACCTTAGAATTTGGCTATAGATTTATATTTCGTTGCGCATGGTTTAAGACACAAGAGGAGCTTGTGGCTTAGTGGCAAGTGGCGTGAATTGGCTGATGGGGGAGCTTGGATTCGAATCTCATGACAAACAAAAGAGTATTTATTTTGCGCACTGGACAGCAAAAGTTTGAGTTGGATTCAAACTCTGCTATCGGAGGGATCCCACATCGGAAAGATACAAAGAAGGAAGGTGAGAAGCTAGCTATATATGAAGCATTCTATGATAGGAGGAAGGATATACCTTGGAGGGCGTTTGGGCACAGGAGTGGTCGGAGCGCGGATTAGCACCAGATTCCTATCAGGTGTGTACTTCTCTACTCTAGTTGTAGAGCGGCAAATTATCGAAATGCCGGTCACACGGCGATAGTAGCCACACGAGCGTGCGAGCGCACGTGTGGGGGGCTTCGACGCGATAGTTGAGGCCATCATTAGTTTTCTTGTGGGTTGAGACTGCTTGGGCCAAAGTGGGCCCAATGGGCCCGTAGGCCCAATTGAATAAAATGTATGATGGTGTAGTATATAGTGAACTAGACTAGGTGAATCTCATATATGTGGCTAGATTTGTGCTAGATGGGCCCCATGAGCGTGTAGGCCCAAATGGGTCGAAATCAGGTTTTAGGCCCAATAGTCCGGTACGACCAAAAATGGTAGTTGAGTCGCTCGAGGCAACATTAGGCTTCGGAAAGGCCATTACAGGTGTAGAAATTACTGAAATACCCTTGGTGGGTAAATTACCGAAATACCCTTGGAAGGGTAAATTACCAAAATACCCCTGAAAGGTAAATTACGAAAATACCGTTGGTAGGTCAAATTATGGTTATACCCTTAGAGGTTTATTAGCTTGATTATGTTGCAACGTTTTATTTGGTTATGATGGTAATTCATTTCATACGTTATATTTGATATATGTTTTGCATACATGACATATTGCATGCACGAATTATTATGTCATATTGCATGGGATTGGGATATGATATTGATGAAAGGGGAAGTGTTTATCGGTGACTTTGTCATACTCCTTTTGATGGCTCGGTGCCTTATTGAATATCGGTGACTTGGTTACATATTTATCAGTGGCTAGACCACATTATATCGACTTTGAGTAGCGTGACTGTCAGCATGGCTGCCAAAGAGGAGTGTAGAGGATGGAGGGTTGATTGTAGAAATCCCCACAGGTGTGTTGAGGATGGATATATGGAGCAGAGTGTAGAGGATGGAATACTAGGTTAGGCTGGGTTGTATTGCATTCACTATCTAATATGCCATGATGTTAGGGCTACGGCCCGAATCGATTTATGTGGGCTTCGGCCAAATATGTTACTGTAAGGGCTAAGGCCCAATTTGCTTCTGTGGGCTTAGGCCCAGTTATCGTTGTAAGGGGAATTGCACACTGAGTTTTCGTAAACTCACCCCATCTTTTTAAATGTTCAGGTAATCCCTAGTTGCGGATTTGGAGCCGAGGTGGACTTCGAGGTGGCCATGCAGTACTTCTTTCGTAAATTCGTTTTTCCTTATTTAAATTTTACTTTTAATTTGGGATTTTGTTATGTAATAAGGCCTCTAGGATTTTAATTTGGTTTTTGTTTTAACGCATTTATTATCTATTATGAATTGCTCAACACGGGGTTTTCCTAAAAACATAAATAACGGTTTTCCAAAACATTAACAAACGGTTCGCAAACTATTAATAATTAAAAACAGTATTTTCTTAGAAATACAAACATTATGTTCAAAATGCCAACAAAACTCAAAATATTTAAAAAATCGCGAAGTTTCTTTAACAACTTTTCCATGTGACATGCTAGATCCGGTCGTAACGTCTAGGCCGGGTTTGGGGTGTTACACCCGTGGATGTTCTTGTCAGGATTAACTCATTACGTTCATTCTAAACAATCATGATTCTGCTTTTCTTCGATACACATTGTACCGAACTTACCCAGAAATTATCTAAGATGGGGTAGATAATTTTTGCATCTAACCATTTGACAACTTCCTTTTGCACTACCTTTTTCATGGTTGGATTGAGTCTCTTTTGCCCATTGATTCTACCTCTGTCACTCTCCTCTAGGATAATCTTGTGCATACAGAAGGAAGGGGTTATTCCTCGAATATTAGCTATGGTCCAACCAATTGCCCTATTAAATTTCTTTATGACTTCAATCAGTTTCTCCTTTTGGTGTTCTGTCAGTTTTACTAAAATAATCATAGGAAAAGTAAAATTGTTACCCAAATCAACGTATTTCAAATAGGAAGTACCTTAAGTTCAAGATTGGGCAATTCCTCAGTTGACAACTTCGGTTGTGTAAATTCTCGAACTTCTAACTCTAATGCTTCAAACCATGCTAGTTGAACATAGTTCCTCGGGTTGGCTTCAGTCAAAGCCATATTTTCATTATGTTCTTCATCTTCCAATGGCTCAGACCCAAAGGTGTTCTCCAATAGGACCTTTAGAAAATCATTATCAAATTCCATAGAAACTAAGGTTTCTAACTCTTCCATCACTAAACATTCCTCCGCCAGATCGGGAAACTTCATTGCTTTAAGAATATTAAATGTTACCTGATCGTCTTGAACTCTCATGGTAAGTTCACCTTTTTGAACATCTATTAATTTCTTCCCATGGCTAGTATAGGTCATCCCAGGATGACCGAAACTTCCTTATCTACTTCAAAATCTAACATAATAAAATGAGGAGGAAAAATAAACTTATCCATTCTTACCGAAACATCCTCAATCTCTCCTTTGGGGTATGCTTAAGATCGTTCCACCAGTTGCATTGTCACAGTCATGGGTCTTACTTCAGCTATTCCCAAAAACTTGTAATTAGATTTGGGCATCAAGTTGATGCTTGCTCCTAAGTCGCACAAAGCTTTACCATAATAAGATTCTCTAACATTATAAGGTATGGTAAAACTTTCAGGGTCCTTCAGTTTCAGAGGTAGCTTCTTCTGTAAGAATGCGCTGCACTCCGTCGTTAAGGCTGTAGTCCCATGTTCACTAAGTCTCTTCTTCTTGGATAGAATGTCCTTCGTGAACTTGGCAAAATTGGGCATTTATTCTAAAGCCTCTACCGGTGGGATGTTGATGTGAAGTTGCTGTAGAACGTCCAACAAATTCTTGAATTGCACCTTATATTTCTACTTATTTGGTTGGAATTTTTTAGGATACGGAGGTGATGGAACTTTGGGTTGGACAGGAAAACTGTTTTGAGGTGATAATCTGAATCTAAAAAAGTGTTAACTTATAAAAATTCACTGGATTAGATTTTACCTCATCAGCCTTTGTAAGTTCTGGCTCTTCTAGAACAGGAATTTCAACTGATGGTTGCCTTTCCTCATTTTTAGTTGGTTCATTTGTAATCACAATCGTCTTAGGTTCCAAATTCTTACCACTTTATAAAGCCACTACCTTGCAATGTTCATTACCCAAATTCCTTGGATTTTCTGTATCGCTCGGTAAGGTTCCTTGCAGTCAGTTACGAAGCTCTGAAGCTAACTGACCCATTTGGTTCTCCAAATTTTTTAATGTTGTTTCTTGGCATTAGATGAAGGCATCGTTCCTTCCCATGTACACCTTCAACAAATTCTCCAAACTATTAGATGATTCAACTTGAGGTGGTTTAGGAACTTGCTGATTAAACCCTTGGGATTGATTGGGTCTATGCTACATGTAGTTGTTCAGTCAATTTCCTTGGTTACTATAAGAAAAGTTTAGATGATATGCCATAAAAGGTTGGACTGTGGTCCTTATCCACTTCTATATTGGTGTTGGTTCCCCACATAATAAACAGACTCAGGAATTGATGGACAATTCTTGAAAGAATGAGCATCCCTACAGTAAACATATAAAATAACATGAATTGATTTGGTGGCTGGGCTACAACAAGATTAAAACCATTAGTAGTAAATTGTTTTAACATTGAAGATATAGAAGATACCTGAGCTAAGAGTCATGTAATCGCGTCAACTTCAAGTACTTCAGCTACTCGTCTTCCTAAAGTTGCTCGACTTGTCGGCAATTGGTAATTGTTATTGGATATCTTCTCTATCATCTCATAAGCCTCATTATAAGGCTTCAAAAAGAGCGCACCAGTAGCAGTAACATCTACCACTAACCTAGTGTGTGTATTGAGACCATTATAAAATGTCTCATGATGAGGAATCCCATGATGAGGACAGTTATGAGGTAATTCTTTGAATCTCTCCCACGCCTTGTACAAGGACTCATCATCCAATTGTTGAAAAGTGGTGATCTTTGTAACAACCCATTTTCAGTGAAATCAGAATACTGATTTCGAGACCACAAATCTGAGTTAGAAAGAAAATTTATTAGAATAAATTGTATGGTCCGCATTATGATAGGAAAGACGTATGAAAATTTTGATAAGAAAATTTTACCGATTACATGTTTAATTATAGAAATGACCAAATTGCATGAAATGTAAAAGTTGAATTCTAGTAGCTAGAAGGATCAATTAGCTATAAAATTCAAAACTTGATGTCCTTTTCATCATTTTTGATGAAAAGTTAGTAGATATTTTTTATGATTCATCCATGGAAAATTAGAAATAGAAAAGGACTAAACTGGAAATTGAAATAAATAAAAGAGGATAAATAAAATAAGTATCTAATATCATCATTTCATATCATCTTCTTCCCCATATTTCTATGGAAACCCTAGGAATGAGAAAGAAAATCAAGCAAGCTTAATTGGGAAAGTAATCTTGTCTCATTTTTAGTAATTTTTATATTTTTTAGATCGGAATAACCTAATCTAGCTATTTTAGGGATCAATTTTTTAAGTTATCAAAGTATTAAAAATTTTTCATGGATGAATATGCTGAAATTTTGAAATTTATGATAGAAATGAAAGGTTGTTGATAGATAAACAACTTTTGTCAAGGAAATTTTGATGAAATTGTGATTTAGGGACTAAATTGTAAATATGTAAAAATTCATGGAAAATTTATGATTTTTGTGAAATACATGGGCTGTAAATGTTATATGTACAAATGATTAGGTTTGGAATGAGGATTAAATTGCATGAATTTCATTTTTCTGAACCTAGGGATAAAATTGGAATTAGTCAAAAGTATAAGGGGAAATAGTAATTTTGCCTATGTGAATTGAATGAAATTGAATGTGAATTTTATTAAATTAATGTTAAATTCATTTATATAGATCCAGATAACTCAAATACGAAGTTAGATCGATGAAAAGAAAAAGTGTCGGATTAGTAGATTTCCGTATACGAACAAGTGACAAGGTAAGTACGTGGAACTAGATTATGTATATTAGTATGTTCAGAATTGAATGTTGAAGTGAAATGTATAAATTTTTAGTGTATAAAATTAATTACATGCTTGATATTTCTTGATAAGTATAAGTCCCGTTTGAATAGATGGAATTCGATGGATACAGGATTTCCTGATTGGTTGTGGTCTTGCATATGTTGCTGACACACCACAGCTCTTACGAGCATCCCGTTATAAGCCCTCTCGAGCTTTCCATTACATGGTTCCTGCGAGCATCCTGATGAGTATTGACCCTGCATGTGTTGTAGTCATATCATAGCTCTTTGTAAGCGTCCTATTATATGATCGGTTGTGATCCTGCATATATTACTAACACAAACCCAGCTCTTTATGAGCGTCCTGATATAATCTCCTTTTGAGCTTCTTGATATGGCTTGCTTGAACATCCTGTTATATGGCTATCCGGAGCTCCCTGATAATAGCTCTTCGGAGTTACCTGTTAAGCTTAATGAGCTTCCTGCTTTATACTCTTATGAGTTTCCCGATTTAGGTTGAATAAGCTTCCTATTACATGGCTCACACGAGCATCCTATTATATGGCTCGAGGGAGTGCTTCTTGATCATGTACACTTCAAGTGTGCTACATGAGTATCCATCGATATTTCAAATAAATTTAACGAGAAAAGTTCTATTATGGCTAATCTGAACTTGAGATGATTTATTATAGTAATGTATATGGAAATATGGAAATATGATAAGAAAAGTATATGTGCATGAAAGTTATTATATGATGAGCTCATCGTTAAATACTTGAAAAGTAATTAGAACTTCATGACTGACTTGCTTGTTTGAGTGTATGTGACTAGACAATTGGTCAATTTGTTGGGATGCATGTTATTTACATGATTACTTAAATTGAACATAATTGGTAAGTTAAATTCCTGTTATACGAACTTAGTAAGCATTAAATGCTTACTTTGTTCATTTTCCTCTATTTTATGCTACTCAGAAGCTCGTGAAGGTTGGAACTTGGTTGGAGACACATTGCACTGCCCCTTTGACCTCTTGGTATGTGAATCAAGCTAATTTTTGATATAATGGCATGTATAAGTTAAATAGATTAAATGATAAAATATTTTTGGTTGTATCTAGCCATTGGAATGGCTAGTGTTAAGCATAATTTGATGTAATTATATAAGGTCTTATCATGTTTGATGTGTGCTGAAAATGAATTTATGGTGAAAGGTGTATAACCCATATGATGAATAGATTTGAATTAGTATAATTGATAAAATTTGCATATAAACATAAGTGCAAATCTGGTAAGTTTAATCACTTAACATATGTGCTAATTTGTTATAAACAATACAGGTATTTGGCTTGATTTTAATGAATTTCATTGGTTTGGATATGTATTGAAATGTTAATGTATGTACAAGGAAATATTTGGGTGATAAATAAGGCTTGGCAATGGCCTTATTTTTTCCACACGGGTAGACACACGGCCATGTACACAAGCGTGTAATTTGGCCATGTAGCATCTTAAAAATTTAGAAATAGAATGTTCAGAATTGTTCACACGGGCAGAGACACGAGCGTGTGTCTCAGCCGTGTGAATCCTGCACCTAATTTTTGAAAATTTAATTGTCCACATGGCCTAGCACACGAGCATGTGGCTAGCCGTGTCACCCAAGTCAGAGAGTTACATGGGTATGAACACGGGCTGGGACACGATCGTGTGCCTTACATTGAATGCCCACATGGGCGTGTCATGTGACCGTGTGAGCCACACGGCCTACTCACACAAGCGTGTGACCCTTATATTTATAAAAATTTTTGGAATTTCGTGAAAAATTCTTTGACTTCCTTCTTTAGTCTCGACTTCTTTTGAATGCTTAAATTGGGCTTCGAGGGTCCATTTAAGGGACAACATGATTAAATATGATTGATTTCTAATATGAATAGTATATGACATAATTTAACTGTATTTGTTTTATAAACTTTGATAATGCTCTGTAACCCTGTTTCGGTGACGGATATGGGTTAGAGGTGTTACATTTATTGGTGTTAGAGCTATGGTTTAGCCAAATCTCAGACTAAAGTAGCAAGAATGAGATTAGCCATACATGCCATTATAGAATTTGTGATAGTGTGATATCTCTTGTCCATTTTAAATGTGTTTTTCATATAGTGATATCTTCCAACCGAGCCAGAGCTGAATTCGAGGAAGTTGAGAGCAATGCTCCAGCTTCAATTCAAAGAGTTGCATCTAGTAGTAGTAGAAGGCCTATATCTGAGGGCCGAAGTGAAGAGGCAAAAAAAGCCTTCTTTCAAATGATAAATGAATGGTTCACTAAGTACTTGAGAACAAATCTTGCTGTACAACAAACTTCCCCTCCTGCTTCTCAACCGGTTACTGATATGCCGCAAGGTACTGATCTTGATAGAACTGGTAAACCTCCGATAGATAAAATTCAGAAATATGGGGCAGAAGAATTTAGGGCTACTGCCAAGGATGATCTGGAAAGGGCTGAATTTTAGCTATAAAATACAATCAGGGTTTCTGATGAATTATCTTGTACACCTGAAGAATGTTTGAAATGTGTTGTATCTTTGCTAAAAGACTTAGCCTATCAATGGTGGAATACCTTGATTTTTGTTGTACCGAGGGAAAATGTTACTTCGGAATTTTTTCAAACAAAATTCAAAAAGAAGTTCATTAGCCAGAGATTCCTTGATCAGAAAAAGAATGAATTTTTAGAGCTTAAATAGGGAAATATGAATGTATCTGAATACGAGAGGGAATTTATCAGACTAAGAAAATATGCCAGAGAGTGTATCCTGACTGAAGTTGCCATGTTTAAACGTTTTGAAGATGGATTAAATGAAGACATCAAGTTGTTAGTTGGGATTTTGGAGTTAAAAGAATTTGTTGTACTGGATGATCGAGCACATAAAACTGAAGAATTAAATAAAGAAAAGAAGTAGGCAGAGATGGAAGCCCAAACTTCAAGTAAAAGATTTATGGGTAAGTCACAACCATCATCTTTAAAGAAATCAAAGAAATATCATGATCATTCTGTCTCATCTATGGGGTATTTTCGAAAAGATCGAGGCTCTCAACGCTCTAACCGGAGATCTTCGGCCCCACCAGTAGCAAGTGCTGGAAGTGTCGGTAATCCCAAACCTAGATGTAAACATTGTAAAAAATTTGATTTTGGAGAGTGTCGTATGAGAAGTGGAGCCTGTTATATATGTGGTTCTCTCGACCACTATCTTAAAGATTGTCCATGAAGGCTTGAAAAAGATACTGTTTAGACTTCAAAGCCAAGTAACCCTGGTTCAAAAGGTAGACCACCCCGTCACCCTGGCAATATCAGTGGTAGTCGAGGTGCAACAAAAGATTCAATAGTGAAACTTGAAGCACAAGCACTGGTAAAAACATATGCTATTCATCTAAGAGAATATGCCTTTGCACCAGACATCATTATTGGTATATTTTCTCTTCTTGATACTGATATTACTACTTTGATTGATCCTAGCTCAACACATTCATACATAAACATGAATTTTGTGTCTGTTAAAAATTTACCTGTTGAGTCCACTGAATTCGTGGTTAAAGTTTCGAACCCCCTAGGCCAGTATGTGATGGTGAATAAAGTTGTAAAAATTGTCCATTAATGTTACGGGGTTATTGTTTCTTAGCTGATTTAATGTTGTTTCCATTTGATGAATTTGATGTAATTTTGGGTATGGATTGGTTAACTCAGCATTATGCAGTGGTAACTTGTAAACAGAAATATATTGTGTTAAAATGTCAGAATGGTAAATTGCTTCGTATTGAATCTGATAAACTGGATGGGTTGTCCAATGTAATATTAGCTATATCAGCATAGAAATATATCAAAAAAGGGTATGATGCTTATCTTTCATATGTGTTGGACACTAAAGTATCTGAGTCAAAGATTAAGTCAGTGTCGGTTGTTTGTGAGTTTCCTGATATGTTCTTGGAAGAATTACCCAGATTACCGCCAGTCAAAGAGGTGGAATTTTCTATAGATCTTGTTCTAGGGAAACTCCAATATTTATAGCTCCTTACAAAATGGCTTCTACAGAATTAAAAGAGTTAAAAGCACAGTTGCAAGAATTGACTGATAGAGGTTTTGCTTAACCCAGCTCATCACCTTGGGGTGAACCAGTTTTGTTTGTTAAGAATAAAGATGGGTCATTGAGATTATGTATTGATTACAAATAGCTCAATAAAGTTACAATAAAGAACAAGTATCCATTGCCTCGTATTGATGACTTGTTTGATTAGCTGAAAGGTGCCACCATATTTTCAAAAATTGATCTTCGTTTTGGTTACTATCAGTTATGAGTAAAAGACTCAGATGTATCGAAGACAACCTTCAGAACCAGGTACGGACATTATGAGTTCCTTGTGATGCCGTTCGGTTTGACAAATGCACCTGCGGTATTTTGGATATAATGAATAGAATTTTCAGACCATGTCTGGATAGATTTGTTGTGGTTTTTATTGATGATATTCTTGTATATTATCGGGATAAAACTGAACATTTTGATCATCTAAGAATTGTATTGCAAACTCTACGTGAGAAACAGCTATATACCAAATTCAGTAAATGTAAGTTTTGGATTCGGAAAGTTGGTTTTCTTGGACATATAGTATCTGTTGCAGGTATTAGAGTAGACCCAAATAAAATTTCAATTATTGTGAACTGGAAACCACCGAAGAATGTGTCAGAAGTTAGAAGTTATAAACTCCTAAAAATAAATCACAAAAAATAAGGAATAAGGAATAAATATTTAATTAGTAAATTTTAAATTAAATAAAATTAAGATTAAAAACCAAATTGCAAAGAATAATTAAATAAAAATTGTAACACGTAGTTTGTGCAAGTGTACACAATCACTATCAAGTAATAAGTAAGTAAAAGATTATCGTCTCCACATGAACTGTATATATTAATCAATTAATTGTAAAATTAGAGTTAACAATCTGGTGATAAAAAAATATTTTTTTGAGTGGTGTGATGTAAAAATAATTCCTAAATGTAAGGTGATCCCTAATGCAATTTTAATCAAAATGCATAGTGTGAACTAAAATGTATGAAATGAGTTTAGCAGCAAAAACACAAAATTCAACAATCAATAACATGAATAAGCTAGGACATTAACATCATTCAACTTAATTCATTTTTCTCATGCTTAACAGTGTTCCAAAAATATTTCATGGTAACTCGAGTTTTCATGAGTTTTGAAACCAAATTAAGTCCTTTCGAAATCTTTACTTAGTAAAACATGAATTTTACTGATCATATTAAACTAAGGGTTTCTTAGAATTCATGTGAAGTAGCAGGGATGGGTTAGGGTTGAAACAATTTAATCACATAAATCTAAAAACTATGCAAGATAATAGAGCTCGCTAAAGTTATTATGAACCTTTACTTTCATCGAGTTTGGATCTAAATTAACCATGCACTTTTCAACTATTGTGTCCACTAGTCGTCAACTGGTTAGGATCGCTCAGCTAATTCTAATGTATTCAATCACGTATGAATGAAATGCATACTTGAGTTTAATTGAAAATATGACCGACTAAGGCCCAAACACTATAAACAAGTTTAAACAAACTTCATTGAATTAATGTAATCATCCTAGCTAAATAGATGTAAGCTGTCATTGTTGATGACAAGATAGCAAAGCACATTGCAAACATGATTAAAATCAAAGTAACAGAGTAAGATAGAAAAAACTCTATCGAATCAGTAGTCTCTCGAACTCTGATTGAAAATGTTTTCCTCCGATTCTCGTGCTACTCATTTGGTAGTGGCTCCTCAAGGTGGTCAGCCAAGAGATGATCTTATCAAGGTTTTTCTGGCTATGAAAAAAAAGAACTATGGGATGCTATGCATGGGAATGAAGAGAGGAAATGAGAGAAAGGAATAATGATATGAAATGATAGATAAGGGATTGAGTAAGGGATGAGAGAAATGTAATATGGGAATGGATATTTATAGTTGAGGTTGTTGAGAGAGTTCACGAAAAATATTGAAAAATATCCCCCCATTTACTCCTTTACTTCGTTGGCCACACATTGTGGAAATGTAACACCCTATACCTGGCTTGGTCGCCAAACCTAAATACGAGATGTTACACCACCGTCTCATCTCATGTATATCAAATAGAAAACTAGATCCAAACAAATGGATCTTCTTTTCTTAACCCGTATAAGTTTTAAGTCATTCAATTAGTTAATTAACTTTGCTTATGCAAATCATTCATTAATCGGTCTTACATATAGTTAGAATCATTCATAAGGGCTGTTTAGAAAATTTTCACAAAATAGCTCGTAGGCTTCGATACTGACATTTAAGGTATCGATATTTCCTTCATGTAGTATCAATATCACTTGGAAAAACAATACCAAAATAGCTTAATATTTCTCAGCCAAAAACCCCAATTATCAAAAGTTATCGGTACTTGCTATAAATTATCGATACTTTGTTACTGAGTATTGATACTCGAGATAAGGTATCAATATCAAATCCCTATTTTTTTCTGCACATTTTAATTCATAGAGGTATCGATTTTCAAAGCCAACTATCGATACCTCTGCTACTGGAGCTAAAAATGCAACATAGAAGAGCAAATAATTCATTCCAAATAGTTCCTAAGCAACATGCATCAAGTACTTTGTTTATTTCACCATACTATGGCTAAGTTTATCAGTCCATAGTGTCCAATCATCCAAGTAAGAATTTTTATGCCAACATCAATGAATAAAAATAACATGAAATTCTTATAAGCTAAATCAAAATGTTTAAATATCAATAACCCAAAATAGTTCTACCACATTTTCTATTTCCCCAAATACAAATATAAATAATAGAACACCTACGATAAATAACTAGTCTTCTCTGGATCACTCCCTCAATAACCACACCACCCACACCATGACGTCACTAATCTGCATATGTTGAAATGAGTGTGAGCTTCAACAAGCTCAATGAATGCAAAGAATTTCCACAACGCAAATATAACATCATGCAACACAACCAATAATTTACTCACAAGAACCTTATTCTTAAGTCCAACATCATGTAATATTAGATCATGTATCATCCAATAATTCATTCTCACAATGCATACATACTCATTCAAGCATAGAATATATTCCACACGATTACATAACTTACGATAAGATGACACTTGGGATATGAAGCATATAGTGAGCTCTATCATCACACATCGGATACATAGATCTCCATTACACCACATATACTCATAGACTCAAACATGTCCCAAAAGTGAAGCATATAACTAACACTCTCCTTATTTCCCTCACATGTCCCATTGAATGGAGCTTAGCTCTCATTCCCTTATCCTTCCAAACATGTCCTAGGGCCTTAACACCCAAAACCACTATACATATAAGTGAGTACTCACAATCCTATGGCATGCCAACTATACCCAATGGTTCCAAGATCACAAGGCCAAAATATCCAAAAAAACAACACATATTACTTACTGATTATCCGTGCACTATCACTGCATATTAGCATCTTTTGCAAAACACTATCATTTTCATATAACATATATATTACACATTTATTACATGTATATAATTGCATTTTATACAATAATCACCATACTCATCACGTTTCATGCACAATACACAACCACGATATAATTAGAGATTCAAGAAATCCTATGCTCAGAACTTAGAGTAGGGGTTTAGGCTACATCTAAATTCCCAAATAACAAATGACTCGTGTTTACAAGTAGCAATTCCATACACTTACCACTTTATGCTTTTGTCAAAAAGTCGAAAGCTCAACTAATCTCTTCCTTCGGTTGTAGTAAGTTCTAATGAGTCTGGGGCTTCACACACATTACTCACACAATAAACACAGTCAAATATTCAGTTACAAATTCACTTAAATCCACTAAAACACAAGCTTAAGCTAAATTCCCATGTAACTTAAACTATTAACATAACAAACTTTTAATTCGAATATCTCGATCTATACACAATCTTTTTGCCTAAAATTAGTTCTATTCATCTAATTAATCATCTATGCCTAATTTGCAACCTTCAAACTAGATAAATCTACTCAATTAATGGTATCGACATTTTTCGACATCTTTTAGGCAATTTTCACGAAATTCATTCAAAATGTTAGAAATCTTAAACAAAACTTCGAGGTAAGTTTAAAAACCTTCAATCATGCTAAAAACAGCTAAATAAAACACTTTGAAACCAAGTTTTGATTTACAATCCTGAAATCCACCATTACCCCCCAAAAAATGAAATGGATCTTTAATTGCACTTCATTACACTTCACGCTAATTTTTTTTTATAATTCAATCAATATTTTTAGGTGAAACAGAGGATATCTCATTGAGTGAGAGAACGGGGGAATCCCATAGGACCCAATATATTTCACATGTTGCACAATATGTCAACCCAAACAGCATATTCCTCTCTCAGATTTTGAAAAAGAACTTTTGGAACACCAATAGGCATTAAAGGAAAGAAAATGAATTAATGGCTTGACTTTTTGATTTTATGTAACACCCAAAACCCGGCCTATATGTTATGGCCGAATCTGGCGATGTCACATGATAGTGCTTTGGAAAACATAATTACAATAAGGCCATTTTTGATATCCTAGGTTACCGTAAAAAAACGTGTCATTTATTCATTCATTATCCATTTTCAAAATGTTATACGTTGCAGAAGCTTGTAAAATAATTTGCAAATTCGTGTGTATTTGATAAAACATTTTGTTTATTTTGAAAACTTGCGTCTTATCCTATTGTTAGCAACATCAAAATAAAAATCCCAAATTTAAACAAAAATCCATAAGGGTCGTATTACATAAATTTTACCCAGATATAATCAAAACCATGAATAAAATTAAAAACCATAAAGGTCCAGAACCGTGGTCACCGCCGAGTCCTCCGCTGCATCGACCCGTCTACTGCTGGGGATTACCTGAACAGATTAAGAGGTTAAGGTGAGTTTTTGTAACTTAGTGTGTAATCCCCATAGAAAACATGCACACAGTATCATATCAGAAAATAGTTATTCATTTATAGTTCGAGTCTAAGCCCATTACAGAATCGGTGTGGACCATAGTCCACTTAGATACAGAATCAGAAATAATCTAGGGCCTTAGCCCAATTCAGACATAATATACAGATCAGAACAAAATAGTAGAGTCCTACCCACCAGCCTCTATACACCAACTCCATCCAACCCTAGACACCATGTAGGGATTAAATCAAACCACCCATCCCTACGCACCATGCTTGTAACAGCCCGGTTTAGACCCTTGTCAGAATAGTGGTTTTGAGACCACAAATTTGAGGTCAGAATAATATTTTAATATTATTGTTGGTGTATGTTATATGTGATATAGCCTGTGTGAAAATTCTGTGTGATAATATTATCGACTGTGTGCCAAATTATGAGAAATGACTCAATCGCATAAAGTATAAAATGTTGTGTGTTGATTTATAAGTGCTTAATTGTTGTTGGATTTTTAAGGTGGAGGATTTATGTTGTTATTAATCCATTTTTAAGATAGTGGATGGTTAAATGACTAGATAACCATAATGTTAATTTGACTTTTATGATGATAAAAAAGGGCTAATATTGGAATTTGATTATTAAGTGACATTGTAATAAAACAAAAGCATAAAAATACTATTATGCTCATCTTTTATGTCAAAAAATCAAGGAAAGAAAAAGAAAGAAGAACACTTAGGTTTCAGTTGGTTTTACGCTTGATTTAAGATATGTTTGAGCTCGGTTTTAGATAATTTTTACGTTTTTGAAATCGTTACTTTATATTCTACAAAACCCTTGTTTCAATTTTGTGAACTGATGATGTTTTAGTGATAAGCCATTGATGAATGCTTGATCTATGTGTTAGTTGATAGTGAAACATGAAAACTTGGTCTTGGGTTGATATAGTTTGTATCTGGATTTTTGATGAAATTGAGTAATTTGGGTTAAATTGAGAAAAGTGTAAATTGAAGGACTAAAATGTGAAATAAATGAAATGTGTGGGCTTATATTATCATGGGAAGAATTCGGCTAAGCTTGTGAGAGTAGAAATTTGATGTATTTTTTGATTTTGTGAATTAGGGACTAAAGTGTCCAAATGTGAAAATGTGAGGGCTATTTTATAAAATGCCCTAAATAAGTGTGTGTGGACTAAATTGAATGAATTGGTGGTTGAATGGATTTAATTTGAATGTGTATATACCAAGAAAGGAGAAGTTCGGATCGAGATCGAGGCAAAGACAAAGTGCTCGATTAATCGGCCATTTCGATATTTCGACGTCCGAGGTAAGTTCGGACATAATATGTGTATATAGCTATGTTTCAATTTTATGAAATGAATGGTATGATAATATTGAAATGTGAACGCTATGTGAGGGCTCGAGATATGTGGCACTGAGTGTGCGTATTCAGAAATGTGACTGAGATGATTAGCACTGTGTGTGCGAAATAATATAAGCTTCGGCTTTATGGTTGGCACTGTGTGTGCGATACTGATTTAAGATTGGTTTGATATAGATGTACTATGTGTGCAATGTTAATTAAGCTTCGGCTAACTATTTGGGCACTATGTGTGTGATTGGATCGAAGAAAGGACGATAGTTGATCGGAATGAAATAGTGAGTATTGAATAGCATATGTAATCGACAACTAAGTGTTGGCTAAGGGATGCTCGGAGATTATGTGGTTGATGAAACTATGAATATGTTTATGGAAGGGTTAATTGAACATATTAGTTTTGGATGGTATGATATATGTGAATGTAAATTAATCTATGTGATGGCATCTTTTGGTATAATGTATTATGTTACCAACTTACTAAGGTTTTGAAATCTAACTGTGTGATTGTTTCTCTGTTTTACAGGGTCAGTAAAGCTAGCTTGGATCCGGGGATTGTCAGCATCTGAATCACACTATCAGCAATCTATTTTGGTACCTTTGGGAAGATGTACATAGTTGAAATGTGGCATGCATACGCTAGTTGTTTTGAAATATATTTGAGATGTGTAAATAACCATGTGATATGGCTAGATATATGTTGATTATAAGCATAAACGGATTTGGTATATGATGCACATTATGGTATAGCTTGTTGGTAATGAGAGTGTCTTAAGAATGGTACACTTAGTGATGGATTAATTCTAGTATGATCTATTGAATTTGAGGATGAATCATGTTTGGTAATGCATGTGTTTAGTTGTGAAATTGGGTTATAAGTAGACATGACTAGAAATGAGATTGGATAGGATGGTATGTGATCATTTGACATGTATTTAAGTGCCAAATAGTGTGAGAAAATATGCTTAATTGTGCTTGTAGGGATAACCCTAGTGAGGGTGGCATTTTGGTATTGCAAATGGCTTGTTTTGCATACAAGGTTGTGGCATACGGGCGTGCCTAGTGGCCGTCGGATTAAGTCAGTAGCTAGCCCAGGTGTGCATGGCCATGGTACACGGACGTGCCTGTTAGTCGTGTGAATAAGTCAATATCTACCCTAAGAGTACACGGCCATGGAACACGGACGTGTCTGGTGGCCGTGTGGATAAGTCAGTATACAAGCTTTGTTATGGCACAACCAAGTCACATGGGTGTGTCTAGTGTTTGTGAAAGGCACACAACCTGACTGCATGGGCGTGTGACCTCAACAGTATTGAAGAATGTCTGAATTTCTAAAAACTTTTATAAGTATCCGGTTTAGTCTCAACCTCTTTCTTACACGTGTTTAAGGTCTCAAAGACCCAGATAAGGAACTATATGCTCGTATTTGAGTATGTGTGATCGATGATTGACTTTGTGTCGTGAAATGGATGTGAAATGTTTCGATTGATCGGTAACACTAATTAGGTGACGATTTTGGGTTAGAGGTGTACATTTTATTGGTATTAAAGCTACGGTATAGTCTATTCTCGGACTAACGTAGTGCGTGTGAGTCTAGCTATACATGCCATATATGAAATTGCGATAGTGTGATGAATTCTGACAGTTGAAAATGTGTTTTCATATAGTAATGGATCCTTATCGAGCAGTTGCTGATGATGTAGAGAGTAACACGCCTGTTCCTATTCAAGGGACAATGCCAACCACATTTAGGCCGAATGAAAGTAGTAAGGGAGGAGAGGCTAAGTAAGTCTTCTTTCGAATGATGAGTGAGTAGTTTTCGGAGTTCGTTCGAGCGAATCCGGCTGCTCCACAACCTCCACCCCCACAAGTACCTGTTGTGCCACAAGTTGTAGATTTGATCAATTGAATAAACCACCTATGGATAAGATTCATAAGTACGGGGCCGAAGAATTTAGGGCCACAGCTGATGACAATGCTAAGCAAGCCGAGTTTTCGCTCAAGAATACAATTCAGGTATTCGATAAGATGTCATTGACCCCTTCTAACACCCCATACCGAGTCCAAAGCTGGGACTAGATACGAGACATTACCATACTTGAAACATACATAAACGTGTACTTACGAGCTATAAAATTTCATTTTGATTTAAACACTTTTCCTTCTAAGTCATAACATGCATTACACGGGCCTACGAGGCCTTAAACTCAAATCCGGAAACTTTTACGAACTTAGAAAACTTTTCATCGAAACAGGAATCACACGCCCATGGGGTCAAGTCGTGTGGTCACACCCATGTCCCTACCCCGTTTATAATAACTTGGATATTCTGCTTGTGTCACACTACCTAGGAACACGCCTGTGTTCTCTACCCATTGTAAACACTAACCATCTCACACAGCCTAGGCACACCCATGTGGCTAGCCCGTGGTCTATTCTGACTTAAAACACTAACATGGAGGGGACACACGGCCTATTAACACACCCATGTTGGTTGACCGTGTGTCACACACGACCTAGACACACGCCCATGTGTCTACCCATGTGGACACTTAAAGGCTATTTTCCAAGCCATTTACCACCCTGAAATCAGTATCAATCATATACCCAATTCAACAACTCAAATACTTCATCAAACATGAACGATAATACATAATTCATCGACCTTGATATATGTATATAAATTTAGTAAATATTGGCCAGTCTCATTAGCCATATACAAAAGAATAATGGACTTAATAACCAACACCTTGGCTCCTCTTAAGACATAATTCAAAATGAGATGTTTCCTATACATGCCATACTTAATATAAACAACTGGGCTATACCAAAATAGTGATTGATAGTGTGTTCCAAGCTTTGACGTCAATGATCCACGAATTAGCTTGGCGAGACTACAAGGAAAGAAGGAAATAAAGACGTAAGAATTTAGCTTAGTAAGTTTGCATGTAATGCATAAAGCAATATGACTACTTAACATAACTCATCCATCATAAAATGATAGAATCACAATTCCCAAGTGCTAGAGCTTACTTATTCTTACTTATTCATACTCATCTCATGTTACTTACTCGTCTCATGCTTGTAATGTAAGTAAGATACCTGTATCACTTAATCATATAAATTAGTATACTTTGCTAATGTAAGCATAAAATCAAACTTCATCTTTCTTAGCTTGAAGAATATTCTTATTCAACTATGACTTGATAATAGCTTTATAAGCTTAACTTTCTTGTTATCTCATTCATTCTTTACTCTTTTGCCCGATGAATTTACCAGAAGAACGGAAGATACTAAATCTATCATACATATGTCTCGATGCCAATGCCATATCCTAGATATGGTCTTACATGGGATCTCTTAACTTGGTCTCAATGCCATGTCTTGACACGGGCTTACACGAAGACTTCCTTTGGTGTTTCCTTAGAAACTTACCATTGCCATGTCTCGGCATGGGCTTACGTGGTATCTTTACTTAGTGAAACTTGTCAATGCCATGCCTTGGCTTGGATTTACATGGGATCTTTATCTCATGATAACTTTTCAATTCCAAGACTTGTCTTGGACTTAAATATATCTTTGCTTGGAGACTCACCAATGCCATGCCTTGGCTTGGACTTATATGGGTCTTTATCTCATAGTAACTCTTCAATGCCAAGACTTGTCCTGGACTTACATGATATCTTTGCTTGGAGACTCACCAATGCCATGCCTTGGCTTGGACTTATATGGGTCTTTATCTCATAGTAACTCTTCAATGCCAACACTTGTCCTGGACTTGCATGATATATTTGCTTGGAGACTCATCAATGCCATGCCTTGGCTTGGACTTATATGGGTCTTTATCTCATAGTAACTCTTCAATGCCAAGACTTGTCTTGGACTTACATGATATCTTTGCTTTATTGCTGATGCCATGTCTTGACATGGTCTTATATGGACTTTCGTGTCTCATGTTGTAGATTAAGAATCCTCGGTCATCCACTTCAATCGGGACTTTCATGTACTTAATTTCATTAATTTCCTTGTTCAAACATATTTAAAAAACTTCATGGAAATAATGTACAATAACAATATAATAAGCAATTCAACGAAAATACTCATGAAGCTTAATGATCATAAAAACTTACCTCGATATACAAAATGTATGAAGATAGTCAACTTAGTCCACGACTTTGTTCTCGCCTTGATTACGATCCAGGCTTCATTTTCCTTGATCTATAATAATAATTTAACTCATTTAATACTCACATTGACTAAATTAACTCATAACTCATACTTTAGCAAAATTACTATTTTGCCTCTAAACTTTCTCATATTTACACTTTTACCCCAAGGCTCGTAAAGTGATTTTTATTCAACTTTCTTGTATGCCATGCATAGCTGATTCATTTTCTCAACTATAGCAATATTCAATTCTCACTATTTCTCTCAGGTATGAGCAATTTCATAACTTTTACAAAATAGTCCTTACTAGCATTTTTCATGAAATTCAATTAGAAAAAGATGTTTATTCTACATCAAACTCTCATAATCTCCCATAAAACATCAAAATACATGCATGTCATACATGGGTATATTTTTGAACATGGATCCTAACTCAAACTATAGCTAAAAATAGCTAAACCATGTTACGAGGACTTCAAAAATATGAAGATTATTAAAAACGGGTCTAGGATGCACTTAGTAGGAGCTTGAAAAATTGAAGAAACCCTAGCTATGGAGTTCTTCAAAATTTGGGCTAAGCTTGAAGAAGATGAACATGAATTTTGACTTATTTCATCCGTGTTAATCATTAATTATCCAAATGACCAAAATACCCTTTTTTACTAAACTTTCAAAAAAATTACTAACTCATGTCCATTTTTTTCCAAAAATTAGAAATTGGGCAAATTGCTATTTAAGGACCTCTAATGAAGAATCCAAAGCTATTTCATATTAGAAGCTTCTAGAATTTCATATTTTGCAACTTTTGCAATTTAGTCTTAATAGACCATTAAATCACAATTTAATAGAATTTCTTCATGAAACTTTAATACTATCATGTAAACATCTCATAAACCTTAAAACTCACATTTCTACCTCGAATTTGTGGTCTCGCACCACTATTCTGACTAGGCCCGAAATCAGGCTATTACAATTCTCCCCTTCTTAGGGATTTTCGTCCTCGAAAATCTTACCAGCGAAAAGGTTTGGGTACTGGTTTCTTATGGTTTCTTCTAGTTCCCATGTAGCTTCTTCTATCCCGTGTCTTTTTCCATAGCTCCTTAACAAGGGCAATACTCTAATTTCTTAGCTGTTTGACTTCTTGAGCTAAAATCTTAATCGGTTCTTCACTATAAGTCATGTCGGGTTGAATCTCCACTTCTGTTGGGGTAATTACATGCAAAGGATCCGATCGGTAGTGTCGCAACATAGACACGTGAAACACATTATGTATCTTCTCTAACTCAGACGGCAAGGCCAATCGATAAGCTACCGGCCCAACTCTCTCGGTGAATTCAAATGGTCCAATAAATCGTGGACTCAACTTTGTACCCAAGGCCTCTTGCAATTTCTTCCAAAATCTGGATGTGAACCTCGTATCTCTATCTGATATGATTGATAATGGAACTTCGTGAAGCCTCACTATTTTTGAAACATACAAGTTTGCCAACTTGTCGAGTGAGTAATCAACTCGTATTGGTATGAAATGGGCTGACTCCGTGAGTTTATCAATCACAACACATACAACATATTTCTTACTTGGTGTCAACGGTAAACCCGTTACAAAGTCCATAGTGATATGGTTCCACTTCCACTCGGGAACCATAATAGGTTGGAGGAAACCCGAAGGTACTTGGTTTTCAGGCTTCACTTGCTGACAAAGTAAGCATCTTGAAACAAACTCGAACACATCGTTCTTCATGTTCGGCCACCAATATCGTTGTCTCAAATCATTATACATCTTGGTACTACCCGGATGTACAGATAAACATCCGTTATGTGCCTCGTATAGAATCCTCCGAATAAACTCCTCATTCCTCGGTACACAAATTCTATCTCTGAATATTAAACCTCCATCGAAATTAATCCGTAAGTCAGGCTCAACACTCGACTCGCACTGAGCCTTCTTGACTTGTAATTCACTGTCATCTTTCTGAGCCTCACAGATCTCTTGGAGGAATATTAGTATAGCCTTCAACTCAATTAGAATAGAACCATCATCGAACAAGGTCATCTGCGAATTCAATGCCCTTAATGCAAATAGGGACTTTCTACTCAATGTATCTGCGACCGCTTTTGCCTTTCCCGGATGGTAGTCGATGATCAACTCATAATCTTTTATCAACTCTAACCATCTCCTTTGCCTTAAATTCAACTCCTTTTGCATCATCAAATACTTCAAGCTTTTGTGATCAGTGAAAATCTGACACTTTTCACCATATAAATGGTGTCTCCAAGTCTTCAATGCAAAAACTATGGCAGCCAGTTCTAAATCATGTGTCAGATAATTCTTCTCACGAGGCTTTAGTTGTCTTGAGGCATATGCTATCACTTTGCCTTCTTGCATAAGTACACAGCCTAATCCATTTAAGGATGCATCACTGTAGATCACAAATTCTTTCCCTGACTCGGGTTGCACTAAAACTAGAGCCTCTATTAACAATGCTTTCACTTTCTCAAAACTTTGTTGGCATTTTTCTGTGCACTCAAACTTCACATTTTTCTGTAACAGTTTCGTCATCAGAGTCGCTATCATAGAAGACCCTTTAACGAATCGTCTTTAATAGCCAGCTAGGCCTAGAAAACTCCTAACCTTAGATATATTCTTCAGCAGTTTCTAGTCAAAAATAGCCAAAATCTTACTTGAGTCAACTCGGACTCCATCTCCCGAGATAATATGTCCCAAAAAATCCAACTTCTTTGAGCCAAAATTCACTTTTGCTGAACTTGGCATACAACTATTTTTCTCGTAGAATCTACAAAACTGTCCGTAGATGCTCGACATGCTCTGTCTCATCTCGAGAATAAATGAATATGTCGTCAATAAAAATGACCACAAATTTATCGAGGTATGGCCGAAAGATGCGATTCATAAGATCCATGAACACCGCAAGAGCATAGGTCAAACCAAAGGGCATGACTAAAAATTTGTAATGTCCATATCTCGTTCGAAAAGTAGAACCAAAGGGCATGACTAAAAATTTGTAATGTCCATATCTCGTTCAAAAAGTAGTCTTTGACACATCTAAGTCTTTTACTCTCAACTGATAGTACCCAGATCTTAGGTCTATCTTGGAGAACACAGTGGCTCCTTTTAATTGATCGAACAAATCATTGATCCTGCGCAATAGGTACTTGTTCTTCATTGTCACTTTATTAAGCTGTCGGTAATCTATGCACAATCTCATGGTGCCATCTTTCTTTTTCACAAATAAAATGGAGCACCCCATGAAGAACAACTTGATCTTGCAAAAACCCTTGTATGTTAACTCTTGCAACTGTGCCTTTAGTTACCTCAACTCTGTCGGAGCCATCTTGTAAGGAGTAATAGATATCGGTACAATACCAGGAGCTAGCTCAATGCCAAACTTAACTTCTCTTACTGGAGGTAGTCCTTGTAGTTCTTTAGGAAAAACGTCCAAGTACTCACATATTATCGGTACTAATTCAATTTTTGACTCTGTCTCTTTAGCATTCATCACAAACACAAGATACGCCTTGTACCCCTTTTTTACCTATCTCTGAGCCGACATATGAGAGATCACCACTGGCGATATATCTTGTTCATCTGATTCAACATGAAGGGTGTCTCCATTTCCACATCTTAACTCAAAATATTTCTTTCCACAGTTTACTATCACATCATGAGTAGTTAATGTAGCAGTCCAAATTTAACCCTAATTGGAACAGTGGTTTTGGGACCACGAAACCGAGTCTAAAATATTTTTAAATATTATATTTTGTCTTTATTATATGTTAATTAATGTGTGTGAAAGTTTCATAGAAAAATTTAATCGTTTGTGTGCTTAATTAAATAAAAGGACTTAATCGCGTAAAGTGTAAAAGTTGCAAATTATAGTAAAATGTGCCAAATTGATGGTGGCTTCTTAATTTGAGGCATTAAAAGGGAAAATAGCCCATTTTTCATGATAGTGGATGGTCATGGTCTTAAATGACCTTATAATTTATGTTACGAATATTATTATTAAAAGGTTAGTATGGTAATTGTTAAATAATATATGTTATAATTTACTAAAACAAAACCACTATCATCTTTATTTTATCTCCTGGCCGAATGTTAGCAAAAGAAAAGGGGTTGAAGAAGCTTTGATTTTCGGCAACCATTTGGTTTAATTAGGTATGAATTTTAGCTCAATTTTTGTTGATTTTTACGTTTTTGAAATCGTTGCTTAGAGTATTAGCTGACCCATGTTGAAATTTTGATATAAACTCATGAATGATGTTCGATCATTGGTATGTTCTTGAATTTTTTGGTGTTTGATGATTTTATGTTAATGATATGTTAAAGATTAGCTTATTTTGTATTGGAAATTTTAGTGATTTTGAGTATTTAGGACTTTATTGCAAAGAATAAATTTTTGAGGGGCTAAAATGCAAAATGAATGAAAGAAATGGACTTGTATAGTCCCTATGAAAATTTGGCCCTAAGGTATTATAGTGAAATTTTGTGTATTTCGTGTTTTGTGCAAATAGGACTAAATTGTAAAAATGTGAAACATTAGGGGTAAAATGGTAATTTGCCCATTTATGTGTTTTGGGACTAAATTGAGATGAAATGTGCTTGAATGAGCTAAATTTTAATGTGTTGAGATCAAGAACAAAGAAAAATGGATTTGGATCGGGGAAAGGCGAAAATTATCGAGTAACCGGTATACGCTGTCCGTCGATAGTCGAGGTAAGTCCTTAAGCAAATATATGTCTCAGAACTAATAATGAGTATATTAAGTGATGAAATGTGAATATTTGAAGTAGTAAATTATGAAATGGTTGAATGTAGAGCATGACATTGGATTGAATTTTGTTTTGTTAATAGTAATGTGGATAGATATGCTCGGTTTGTTATGTGAAGGTGATAAGAATTACATAAGTTGTTTGAGATGTTAGTAATAAGAATTGTGTATTGAATGATTGATTATGTTGTTATTTTGGGCTTCGAGCCTAGCAGGCCTCGTGCCAGTGAATTATTTCGGGCTTATTGCTTAGGAGGCCTTGTGCCGGTGGAATGAATTTCAGACCTTGGGTCTAGCAGGCTTAATGCCGATGTGTACTTCGGGCCTTGATGCCTAGCAGACTTAATGCCGGTGACATTTATAATTGAAAAGCCATGGATTATTTACAAGGTGGGATATAACTACGGCAATAAGGTAAAGGTTCGGGTAAGCCTAAGTTGTACTTAAAATGTATGTAAATAGGTAAGTATATATATATATATAAATACCCTTTCGAATCAAGTAAATTGAAGTATGGCCGAAGCTTTTGTTGAAATGTTAAAGTGCACTTTCATTCATATTGAAATATGATTATGATATGTGCATTGAAGTATGAGTTTGGTTATGCAATTGAGATTCGGCATATGTATAATTAGTATATGTGAATAACAGATTATATGTGGTTAAAATATGTTGTATTAATAGCTTCGAATTATGCAAATACTTAAGGTATTTAAGTGTTGAGATTTCATGCTTATAATAGATGGTTAGCTAATTTGCTAAATGAGATTCATGACTTACGGCTTTGGTAACATTTATATGATAAATTACTGTATTTAAAATCCTAATCGAATTGATATTTGGTTGTATGCATAATATTGTTTGAATGTTTAGTTAAGTACCGAATTTGCCTTGGACTTACTAAGCTAGCAAGCTTACCTTGTATGTATCCCTTGTTTGTTTTATAGATTTCATTCCAGCTACGGGCTCAAAGGATAGTCAGAAGAATCATCTACACTATCAACTCCTTTTTGGTACTTATATATGTGGTTTTTGGATCAAAAAGGCATGTATAGGTTAGACTAAGTTGTTTAATTAAGGAACTTTGGTTTTGTTTATAAGCATAACTTAGCCTTTAGGCTTATTCCTTTTGATTAATTCTAGTTATTGTGCTCTTTGATATATTAGTTGGATATATGTATGAATGGTTGAATGCTTGATGTGTTCGGTGCTTGGCAAATTTATTCTTGGTTTGTTATATTCTAATCCAGGTTGATGTATGATACATAGAGAGTATGTTTGCGGTTAAAATGATTTCATGTTCTTTAAGTCCAATATGTTTACAAATGGATATTAAGTTTGGTCATATGTATTATAGTCATATGAACATGGCTTTTATTTTGTGTTATAATGAGGATATATACGATTTTCTTTCTAATGACTAGATGATGCATATGGTTATGTCATTGTGGTAAGGATTTGCTTACTTTATATTCGACCATGGTCTAGGTGTTTGTAATAGGTACAATTTGGTCTTACGAGTAATGACACCATAGGCTAATATTAATGTCTTATTCATATGAAATTATGTAACACCCTGGGTTAGGGGCTGTGCAGATCGGGTAAATCGAGTGTTAGTAGGTTTTTGGAGCGCTTGGATGAGTTGTAGAGGTTTTCAGAAGGTTTGGATGAAACGGGAAGAGCTTGGAAAATTTTTAGAATTTTAGTGTGAAAGGGGATCGGGTCAAGGGAGGTTTTAAGGATTATTTTTGGTAATTTGTGGCACAAGAAAGGATCTGGCATAGTGGTTCATGCGCTGCATTGGGGGGCTGGAAGTAGCGCCCTTGGGGGCCTGGGTTCGAGACCAAATGGCGCAAAAGGGTTTTAATTTTTGGGGTATGGCGCTACGGGTAGAAGGCCTTAAATTATTTTGGGGCGAGTTTTGTCGTAAGAGAGCAGCTAGTTCGGGTGGTGTCTGCGGAACTTAAGCGCCAAGGTGCGTGTGGCGCTGGTTCGAGCAACTAAGGCGACATTTTGGCGTTTCATTTTATGTAATTTGCAATGGGCTAGGAAGGGTTAAGATTTAATGTTGGGGTTTTGTCACAAAAATCAAGTGGCCGAGTGGCCTGGCGCTGGGGAAAGGAGCAAAGACTTGGTCCTGTGTTCGAACTCGGAGAATGTCAATTGGAGTTTTAGTTTTTTTATCTATTTTGGGCAAAGCAAATTGAAGTGGGACGGCACATGTAGATTGAATGGGAAGATAAGGATGAGTTGGTTGTTATTTCTTTTGAATTCGGTGGGTTATGGATTAGTTTTTTTTTAGTTTTTATTTTATATTTTAAATTGGAGGGGTGGTAATGGATTAAAGGTGGGTTTTATTTTTAAATTTTGAATTGTTTTAAAATGGTTGGCTGGGAGCAGATTTGGGGGTTTGATTAATTCAATTTCGGTTGAATTAGTGGTTAGGAAAATTTTAGGAAATGGTAGGATGTTGGAGTCTTCAAGGGGAGGGTTGTAGAATGCTTTAAATAGGGGAAGTGCTCACCTTTTTGTTCCTTTTTGACCAATTGCTCTTTTGCCGAAATTGCTAGTATTGCTAAACACCTCTCTTCCTTCATAAAAATCACCTAAGCCGAAACTTTAAGTCATCTATTCCCATCTTCTAAAGTTGAAAAGCCTTTCTCCTTTATGTTGTGTTAGCCGAACCCCTTGTTGAGCCTTACCCATACTTTTCCTCCTCTTCATTCTTTTCTAGAGCATTGATTCTCAAGGTTACTATCAAGCCGAATTTGGGGTAGTAAGGTGGTAAGGTTTCCTTTCTTATTATTGGTTTTCTCTTCTTTCTGTGATTGACCGAAATCATGTAGCTAATCATGTATTCTTTTGTTTGGACGAATCATGGAGGGCTAGGTGGGGGTTCTTTTGCTTTTAGCTAGCGTTAAAAGTGCTAAGGGGTTCTCGGGATTCGTTTTACCAGGGATTTTTCGACAAGGTTCTTAGTCAAGTATCGTTTACGGGTTTTGATCGATTGTGCTAGTAAGGTGCGTAATCATCGCACTATTTCTTCGGTATTTTACTTGCTAACGTTTATACATGAGTAAGTTTGTGATATTGAAGTTAACGATGTATATATATAAATATATGATGTGGTAATGATATGAGATGTATGCTCCTATTATATGATGATTTGATAAGATGCGTTATCACATATGCATGGGATTCGGGTTTGATCGAGGAAGGAAGGGAGTACACATTGGTGTACGTGGTCTAGTGTTAGCTTCGGGCTACACTAGCGCTTGATGAGTTGCTGTGTGCATCATCAAGGGAGATGTTGGCTTGGTGCCCATCTCGGCGGTTGATAGCTATGTGCATCACCGTAGGCGGATTTTGATATCGGGATCACGATTGGTTGATCGGTGGCTCAGCCACGGCCTTGAGCAGTGAGTTGCCAAGGTAAGGATTTTGGATCACGAGGTGATCAGTGGTGGTTTATCCACGGCCTTAGGCAGGGAGTCTGCCAAGGTTGGAGTACGGTTGGTTTGTGGGTTGGGCTGAGATGCATTCTTGCATGATTTGTTTCGATGGCTGTGTGGGTATGGGCCAAGCCCATACGGATGGAAATATGTGTTGTGGTTATGCATCGAGAGCCGGTGGACTCACTCTTTCATTAACCATTTCGGTGAGGCGTAGATCGGACCAGGGATCGGAGAGAGGACACATGGTGGCCCATGCAGAAAAGAAGAATTCAAATCTTTTAAGTTTATTTATATTAAGTATTTGGGTTTAAATATTGATGTAATAAGGCCCTTTGACTTTTTCATTTATTTTGGGAATTTCTTTATTATTATTTTTAAATAATGGTTTGATTATTTTGATTACTAGGTGCAAACAACTTAGTTTTTAGCCATTTTTTTTTACTCAACAAATTTATAAATTAAACGAGTGTTTTAAGATGGATATTTCTATTTATTATCAAAGTCTAAAAGTATTTTTTTTTTAAAAGTACACGGGTTTTACCAGAAAAATAGTAGATTTTCGTGTTTTAAATTCTAAGTAAAGAAAGATATTTTCGCTAACGTAACCAGATTCGGTCGTAGTGAATGGGCCGGGTTTGGGGATGTTACAGATTGGTATCAGAGCCCGATTCAAAACTCGGCTTTGAGGGTTTTGGGCCCGAAATAGTTTTCAAAATGGGCTTTTCGAAAGGTGGGTTTTCATAAGAAGTTTTCAAAGTTATTCGGCATGGCACTGTACACTCCAATTCAAGTCCACTGTAAGTGCTTGAACTTTTAAATTGTGTTGTTTTGTTTGTATGAATTGATTTGGGCTTAGTTTGGGCTTGTAGATTAGAAAGTTAGGACTATTGGACCCTAGGACTAGACTACTCAAACATGTGTATAAAACTTAAATCTCTTAAACAAACTCGTGAAGTAAGTCAGGAGTTAAGGTGTGGTAACCCCAGACGCATGTCTAGGAGTGGAGCAGGAAGAGCTCGGTATTTAAGCGCAAATCAGTGTGACTCACCTCCTCTTCGCAGTATCCTACCAGTGCGTAGCTACTGTTCACCTTAACCAAGAGGACTTGTTCATGGGCTAAACTGATTAATAAAACCCAAAAGGGATATGGCTTTCGATTGTTTTAAAACCCCTGCTTTAAAATTTTCAACTTTACCCCTTTGGTTTGTGAAACCCTAAATTTGATTTTGGAGGGACGTTTTTATTTACAAAATTACCAAAATGCCCCTAGTGGCAAAATTACTAAAATACCCTTGTGTTATAAAATTTCCGTACTACCCTCAACTTTTGATAAAATGATTTTTACTTTACAAACTACCAAAATTTTGCGGTTTCAAATATTGAGATACCTGGTTTGTGAAAATTTATGAAAATACCCCTGGGCCATAAAATTACCAAAATGCCCTGGTTTCTAAATCTTGATTTCTCTCGATCTTTTACTTTAAATATTCCTATTTCACTAAATATCAGAAAATTCTTTTTTTTTTGTGATATTTCGATTTTGAGAATTTACTGAAAATGCCCATGATTTCCAAAATTACTTGAAATAACCCCGATTTAAATTTGTGCAACACATTTTGTTCGAAAAACAAAATTTTCAAGATGAACATTTGAGATTTTGTGAATTTTGGAGATATCTTTAAGTTGGAATTTTATTTTCAAAATTTACCTCGAGTTATTACCAATATACCCCTATAGGAAAATGACGAAATTACCCCCGGGTAGGAAGTGGAACTTGATTGTTCGAAAGAACTACTCTCGGAAACTTTATTGCATAAAATTGCTCGTGGATAAAACGATTGGAACAAGAATTTCTAATCCATAAAACTTTCTAAACAGAGACTAAATCGAGGCGCTAGATATGAGTTCTAGGGGCGTGGTCGCAATACTCGTGGACGTGGTAGAGGCGGGATGTCGATTCGGAACCGGTTGGGTCACGCCATGGGTCGAGAGCGATGCACCGCCACCGGCGGTTGAGGTTGAACAACGAGGATCGATGGAGGAGACGACGTGAGTGTCACAAGCGGTGTTGCGAGTACTCGAACGCAGTGGCGAGGAGCCAATGTGGGCAATAGGAATCGGAAGTCGGTGCAGAGACTTTAGGCGAATGGAGCCGAGGTTTTCGAGAGGAGTGTCAGGGTAGCTCGAACGCGCAGTATTGGCTTGAGGTCGTTGAAAGGATTATGGACGACCTAGACTTAATCGCCGAGGAGAAGCTTAAGGGTGTTGTTTCGTTGTTACGGGATGAGGCCTACCGCGGTGGTGGCTCATCGTTAATGAAAGTACTACTGCGGATCGAGTGGATTGGGGTTACTTTAAGATCAAGTTTGAAGGGAAGTATGTTGGAGCGAGCTATGTGGACTTGCAGAGGAAGGCGCTCCTTAATCCGGTGCAAGGTAGCAAGTCAATAGCAGAGAGCACGGCCGAAGTTTCTGCGTTTGAGCCGGTATGCTCGGGGCATCGTGGCAACGGATTATGAGAGATGTGTCGATTTGAAGATGGGCTACGGATGAGTCATGCGAGTTTTGATTGCTCCGCATCGGGAAAGAGACTTCGCAGCTTTAGTGGAGAAAGCTCGAATAGCCGAGGAGGTCAAGAAGGCCGAGAGGCACAATAGAGAAAGGAACCGTGATAAGAGAAGTGTTGGATCGCGAGAAATGGTTGAGAGGGTTCGAGAAAAGACCGAGGGTTGAGACTCTCATTAATATTGCTAAGCCACCACGGAAATCCGGATCGTCCGTGTGTGCTCAATGTGGAAGGTACCATGTTGGCGAATCTTTGGAATCGTGTTCGGAGTGCTTTAGATGCAAGTCCAAGTTCCACCTGATTAAGGATTGTCCCCAGGATCCGAATAGGACTCGGATAGTGGGTCAAGGTTATGTGCAACAAGGCAGAGGTGGTCAGCAGGCGACGAGAGGTCGTGGTCCGAACCATGGAGGAAATGGTTCCGGCCGAGGTCGTGGAGCAGTAGACCGTGGTAATGGTAGCACCGAGGCAAGGCAGCCAGGTCTGGTTTATGCAGTCCGTCGGAGGGAGGATAATGATGTGCCGGATGTGTCAGCTGGTAAGTTCCTTAAGTCTGGAATATTCTCTGTTGCTTTGTTCAGTTGGGTGGCTGTTTGTTTTGTTGCTTGTAAAGTATGGGGACTTTGAGTATGAACTTAGAATCTTTACCTAGAGATATGTTAGCTCTTTAAGATCAGAGTGCGCAGCGATAGCGTAGTGTGGGAATTAATTTGTGGAGTCGTTGGTCTAGCCAAGTAATTTCGAGGACGAAATTATTTTAAGGAGGGTAGAATTGTAACACCCTAGGTTAGGGGCTGTGCAGATCGGGTAGATCGAGTGTTAGTAGGTTTTTGGAGCGCTTGGATGAGTTGTAGAGGTTTTTAGAAGGTTTGGATGAAACGGGAAGAGCTTGGAAAATTTTTAGAATTTTAGTGTGAAAGGGGATCGGGTCAAGGGAGGTTTTAAGGATTATTTTTGGTAATTTGTGGCACAAGAAAGGATCTGGCATAGTGGTTCATGCGCACGCATTGGGGAAGTGAAGAAGCGCCTTGGGGGAACTGGGTTCGAGACCAAATGGCAAAGCAAAAGGGTTTTAATTTTTGGGGTATGGCGCTACGGGTAGAAGGCCTTAAATTATTTTGGGGCGAGTTTTGTCGCAAGGAGCTGACTAGTTCGGGTGTGTGTGTGTGCGGAACTTAAGCGCTGAAGGTGCGATGTGGCGTTGGTTCGAGCAATGAGCAAAGCATTTTGGCGTTTCATTTTATGTGCGGTGTGGAAATTTGGGCTAGGAAGGGTTAAGATTTAATGTTGGGGTTTTGTCACAAAAATCATGCCGCCGAAAGTAGCCTGGCGCTGGGGAAAGGAGCAAAGAGACTTGGTCCTGTGTTCGAACACGGAGAATGTCAATTGGAGTTTTAGTTTTTTTATCTATTTTGGGCAACAAATTGAAGTGGGACCAGGACATGTAGATTGAATGGGAAGATAAGGATGAGTTGGTTGTTATTTCTTTTGAATTCGGTGGGTTATGGATTAGTTTTTTTAGTTTTTATTTTATATTTTAAATTGGAGGGGTGGTAATGGATTAAAGGTGGGTTTTATTTTTAAATTTTGAATTGTTTTAAAATGGTTGGCTGGGAGCAGATTTGGGGGTTTGATTAATTCAATTTCGGTTGAATTAGTGGTTAGGAAAAATTTTAGGAAATGGTAGGATGTTGGAGTCTTCAAGGGAGGGTTGTTTCGAATGCTTTAAATAGGGAAGTGCTCACCTTTTTGTTCCTTTTTGACCAATTGCTCTTTTGCCGAAATTGCTAGTATTGCTAAACACCTCTCTTCCTTCATAAAAATCACCTAAGCCGAAACTTTAAGTCATCTATTCCCATCTTCTAAAGTTGAAAAGCCTTTCTCCTTTATGTTGTGTTAGCCGAACCCCTTGTTGAGCCTTACCCATACTTTTCCTCCTCTTCATTCTTTTCTAGAGCATTGATTCTCAAGGTTACTATCAAGTCGAATTTGGGGTAGTAAGGTGGTAAGGTTTCCTTTCTTATTATTGGTTTCTCTTCTTTCTCGTGATTGACCAGAAATCATGTAGCTAATCATGTATTCTTTTGTTTGGCCGAATCATGGAGGGCTAGGTGGGGGTTCTTTTGCTTTTAGCTAGCGTTAAAAGTGCTAAGGGGTTCTCGGATTCGCGTTTTACCGAGGATTTTTCGACAAGGTTCTTAGTCAAGTATCGTTTACGGGTTTTGATCGATTGTGTTAGTAAGGTGCGTAATCATCGCACTATTTCTTCTTGATATTATGCTTGCTAACGTTTATACATGAGTAAGTTTGTGATATTGAAGTTAACGATGTATATATATAAATATATGATGTGGTAATGATATGAGATGTATGCTCCTATTATATGATGATTTGATAAGATGCGTTATCACATATGCATGGGATTCGGGTTTGATCGAGGAAGGAAGGAGTACACATTGGTGTACGTGGTCTAGTGTTAGCCGGGCTACACTAGCGCTTGATGAGTTCTTGTGTGTGCATCATCAAGGAGATGTTGGCTCGGTGCCCATCTCGGCGGTTGATAGCTATGTGCATCACCGTAGGCGGATTTTGATATCGGGATCACGATTGGTTGATCGGTGGCTCAGCCACGGCCTTGAGCAGTGAGTTGCCAAGGTAAGGATTTTGGATCACGAGGTGATCGGTGGTGGTTTATCCACTACCAGGCAGTGAGTCCGCCAAGGTTGGAGCACTGTTGGTTTGTGGGTTGGGGTGAGATGCATTCTTGCATGATTTGTTTCGATGGCTGTGTGGGTATGGGCCAAGCCCATACGGATGGAAATATGTGTTGTGGTTATGCACTGAGTCGGTGGACTCACTCTTTCATTAACCATTTCAGGTGAGGCGGGATCGGAGAGGACACATGGTGGCCCATGCAGAAAGAAGAATTCAAATCTTTTAAGTTTATTTATATTAAGTATTTGGGTTTAAATATTGATGTAATAAGGCCCTTTGACTTTTTCATTTATTTTGGGAATTTCTTTATTATTATTTTTAAATAATGGTTTGATTATTTTGATTACTAGGTGCAAACAACTTAGTTTTTAGCCATTTTTTTTTACTCAACAAATTTATAAATTAAACGAGTGTTTTAAGATGGACATTTCTATTTATTATCAAAGTCTAAAAGTATTTTTTTTTAAAAGTACACGGGTTTTACCAGAAAAATAGTAGATTTTCGTGTTTTAAATTCTAAGTAAAGAAAGATATTTTCGCTAACATAACCAGATTCGGTCGTAGTGAATGGGCCGGGTTTGGGGATGTTACAAATTAGCCAATGGATATAAGGATGATATGTTTGTTATGTTTATGATTGGTATTCGAGTATGTTTAATGAGGTTTTAATCTCACTTTGGTAAAAATGTGCAATAACACTTGTAATTTGTAAATGTGGAACTTTTGGTTTAGATTTATATATATATATATATAGGAAATTTGGTAAGATTAAATTGGGTTAGAAATAATGGATGTAACCGAATAGGTAGTGATTTATTAGTTCAATGTACGAATTTTAACTATTCTATTTGGTCATTCGAATTATGTGTATTTGTATTTGTCACTTATGTTCAAAATGCTTTAAAATGTTTATAGACTATATGATAATTTGGTAATGAAATAAAATGGTATATGTATGATGATTTGTTTTTAAAGCAAACGAAATTAGTATGTTAAGAACTATTCCTTTTTATCATAAATGTAATATATGATCATATAGGTATGCAATGTATGTACGTATAAACATCTTAGATTCATTTATATGCCTGCAAATGAATTCATGTGAACTTTGAGTTGAGTGATTATTCATTTTAATTTGAATTTTTGGTATGAATTACTAATTGGATATTGAGAAGTTGAGTATGCAATTTTGGGATTTGATAAATGTATGAATTGCTATAAATGCCTGCGATGGTCTGAGTCTAGTTCAGTAATGCCTCATAACTCTAGTCCGGCGACGGATACGGGTTAGGGGTGTTACAGTTAACCAGTCCATACCAAGAATAATATCAAATTCATCAAATGGTAATAACATAAGGTTGACCTTAAAGCAATGACCTCTAATCATCAATGGACAATCTTTGCATACCTTATCAACTAGTACACTTTTGCCTAATGGATTAGACACCTATATCACCAACTCTGTAGACTCTATGGGCATACTCATTTTAGATACTAATTTCATGCAAATATAAGAGTGGGTAGATTCGGGATCTATTAAAGCAATAACTTTAGTATCATGAAGAGAAATGTAACACCCCAAACCCGGCCTAGAAGCTAGGCCCGAATCCAGAATGTCACATTAAAGGCACAATTCAAAACGGTTTTGCTAATTTAAAAAAAATTTAAGGCCCAAAAGCCTAAAATCTTTTAGTCTTATTAACTAATGATAAAAAACCCATTTTATTAATTTAAGTATTTCAGAAACCAAGTTTGAACATAAGAGCTTACTTAGGTTTAATAACTAAATAAACAATTAGTCTCAAAACCCAAAATAAATCTGAAGTCAAAACGGAGTACAAGGCCTTATTACATCCACCAAAAATTAAGTAACTAAAAACATGTATTTTAAAACAAATAAATGAAAATTTAAGCCTCTTGTTGTGTGGCAACCTCTGAGTCCTCTCCCACGTCGAGTCGTCTATTCGGGATTGCCTGAAACATTAAATTAAACGGGTGTGAGTTTCGAAACTCGGTGTGTACAACCCTTGGCAAACAAATCACTTACAAATATTCACATTGGGCCTAAGCCCTATCAAAATTGGTGGTCATGGGCTTTAGCCCACAATGACCACGTATCATAGCATATCGTATCATTTATAGACAAATAATGCAAACCCACCCCAAAAATCCATCCGCTACACACACCATTTCCCTTCCAACCTTATAACTCTTGTGGGGAGTTCTAGCTCGACCCATCCCTCTGCTACACACCAAGGGTAGCCCGGTTGCGGTACTACCGAATGTTGTAGCAAAGCTGCTAAACACATGTTGGGCTTAAAGCCTTCTATAGATCCATACCATACGGCCATGCGATCCTGGATCCATACCATACGGTCATACGATCCTCAAATCTTCCTCCATACCATAATTCCTACCCATATGCATCCTAAGCAGAATATCATATGAATGCATCAAACACACAAGTAACATCCATAAACTTATATTCGTCACATAGGCGTATTTTCGTCATTTCACTACCCAGGGGTATTTTTGTAATTCAATCCTACAGGGGTATTTTTTTGTAATTCTCCAACATAGGGGAATCTTGGTAATTTTACAAAATAGGGGTATTTTGGTACTTTCGCAAAACAGGGGTATTTTGGTACTTTACAAACCTAGGGGTATTTTAGTAAATTTTACAAATATAAGGATATTTTAGGAATTTTACAAATATAAGGGTATTTGGTCCTTTTTGGGTTTTAGCTATGAACTTTGGCCCATCAACAAGTCCTCGCGGCTAAAGTGAACAGACACTATGCACAAGGTAGGATTCTAGAAAAGAGGAGGTGGGCCATTAGGGCCGCTTAAGTACCAAGCTCTCCCTAGATCCACTCCTAGACATGCGTACGTCTGTTGCCACACTCGAACCCATCGACTTGTTCACAGACATGTTTAATTAGATTAAGTCTTATGGAATTTAAGAGCTGTTCAAACTAGGCATAATGTTCATAAACCCTAACATACATGTCTACGTCTCCATAACCCCATCATGCCCAAATCACACCCTTACGGCCCATTAGGCCCAAATCTTATCATATGGCCTTTTAGGCCCCAAACAAATCCAAATCGTGTATCATGCATGACTAACTCAATACGTTTAACACACCAACCCATTTCAACAATTCTTAGCCTCAGGGCCCACCGGGCCCATTTAGCCACTTTCGGCTTTTTGCCATTGCTATTATCGTGTGTGTAGTCTTTGTACACACCTGGTAACCTTGCGTACTGCGAACCCCTTAGTCACAAACCTACAATTGACATCACCTAACGATTAAGCATAACTTAAGATGCACTTTATCAGAAATCGAAACCTCACCGCAACCTTACCGTGTGCCTTACTTTCTCGTAGCCCTTCCTTTGCCACTATTGGCGATTATCCTCTAGATCTGCATCCAAACACCTATATCGTCAATAACCAAGTGACCCATATTGATCATAAGTAACCACTATGAGCCAAAATAGATTCGGCCACTTATTAAAACTCTAGCTGGATCGAGAATACTTACTACCTTGATAACAAACCTTACCTACCGCGCTTGCGATTGCTGAGCCTTACCCTTGTTAATACATGGTAATGGAAAAGAGGGGTTAGATAGCCCTTCGGCTTTTAACAAAACACACTAAAAATTCAACTAAGCTCTTACCAAAATCTTCCTTTGATCCTGCGACTTAAGTCCGGCTTTTGAGACTAGAAAGGTGACAGAGGCAATTCGGCAACACTTGGGGAATAAGAAATAAAAGTGATTTGGCTAGAACCGAGTGGTGAACCAAAAGGGAATTTGAGAAGGGAGGATATGAAGGATTCGGCTTTGGCACACTTAGAAAAACGTCTGCCTTTCACAAGTGCTAAAATTCGACTAGCAGAGAAGCAAAAATTCAGCATTAACCTAGGAACTTAATTTGGCACTCATATATACAGCCCCTAGCCGAACTTCCCTTACCTCAGAGTCCAATTCGGCACCACTATATCCACCTCCCAATCCCTATATTTTCTCTCTTATCTGCACCATAAATTTATCTCCTGAACATTCCTTTTCAGATTCCCTTCCAACGCCAACTTCTGTCCTGGCACAAAAATAAAACTCTTTAATTTTCACTTCCTAGGCCTCGAACCTTGGACCACTTGACTGCCTAACACACCACCTCATAGTCCCTATATGACGACACTTTCCACTGTACTATAAGCCCATTTGTGTCCTCTCTCCTCTTAATCTGCTTATGAGGCCTTATGCTTGAGACTAGGGTCCACTAAGTGAGAAAATTACATTTTTCCCTAAGGTCACCCTTAACTCTAAGGCTTCAATTAATCCCGGTACTATCTTAACAATATTCTAAGTCCTACTTATATCTCAAAAATTTTTAAACGCTCCCATTCCCAAGGCCCATTAGGCCCAATTCTTTAAGGCCCAAATTCGGGGTGTTACAATTCTACCCTCCTTAAAGAAATTTCTTCCACGAAATTTCCAACTAACTATTAATCATACTACCTAAGTCTCACCATTATGCTTTCACTGCGCACTCTAATTCTAAAGCCAAAAGAAACACTTAGTATACTATGATAGAGTATGTACCAGTATCCGCATCCAGAGCGTCCTCGTCCCCTTGGCGACGTAATGCATAGACCAAAGCTGGCTGCCTCACCTCAGCATAACCTGGACCTCCACCTGGTGCTCCACGACCATGTCCTGTGCCATTGCATTGTCTTAACCACGGGCCCTTGGTGGTTGTTGACCACCCCTCCGAGGTTGAAAATTACCTCTACCATCAGCTTGCTCCTGATCTAGCCTGCTCAGGCACTGCCTAACCCTATGCTCCACGGATCCATAGCCCAAACATGCTCCTATCCTCCTCCAACATTCGCCCGGATGCCTTCTCCCACACTCAGCACAAAGTGGTATCCTGTTATTAGCAGCAGCGGTAGGGGCCTCAACTCTAACGGGCCCATTCACTCTGGCCCTCATTGCAGGCCTCTGTTCAGCTCCCATAGGTTCCATAATCCGCTTGTTCTTGCCCCTCTCTTTGTCTCAGTTGCGGCGCTCTGTGCTCTTTACCTCCTCTACTATTTTTGCTTTCTCCACCAAGACCGCAAAATATCGCTCCCTCTGAGGAGCTATCAGTACCCTAAGGCTATCCCTTAATACATCCTCGAACTGTACGCATCTTTCGTACTCTGTTGCTACTATCCCTTTAGCATATCGACTAAGGCGCAAAAACTCAGCCTCGTACTCTACTACCGGTTTATCTCCCTGAGTCAAACTCAAAAACTCCTTCCTTCGAGCATCCACATAGGCTGCTCCAATGTACTTTCCCTGAAATGTCGATTTAAAGAACTCCCAAGTGACCTGCTCCAGTTGGTTACCCTCCTTTACGGTCAACCACCACTGATAAGCTTCCTCCCTAAGTAAGGATATCGCCCCCTTTAACTTCTGTTCTGCCGTGCAATCTAGGTCATCCATTACTCTTTCAGTAGCTTCCAACCAATACTCTGCCACATTCGGGGCCACCCTCGCCACTCCTTTGAAAATCTCAACCCCATTAGCTCAAAGTCGCTCCACGATCGACCCACGAATCCCCGTACCATTATTGGGCCCAATGACCCTTTCTAAATTTCTCAACATGGCCTGGGATAAGGCATCTTCTGTAGCGGTAGCCTGTTCATTTGCTCCTTTTTCAGCTACTGGTGGAACCAGAGCCTCCCCTACTCCTATGTTGGGCATATGGCCTAACTCGGACGACCCAGCCCTAACACTTCCACGGCCTCTGCCGCGGCCTCTTCCACCTCGTCTAGTGCTTATCGTTGCGTATTTCTGAACTAAGAATTCTATGAATATTACTACTTTGTTCCACTTGTTTAGGGCACATGTCTTACGTAAGTAACAACGATTTCTTAGAGTTTTCCGCGGTCGAGAATCCACTACAGGCTTAAGTTTCCTATGGGCTTTAGTCTTTAAAAGCCTATTTTTAAGTAGCTCATTATCTATACAGTTCAATAATTCAAACATTAACAGAAAAACTTACTTGGCTCAACATCGAGGGCTCGATGAACCACACTTCAAGAATCCTGCCAAAACTTAAAAAAAACCAAAATCTAAGGCCCATTTCACAGCCCGAGATTTCCAACTGGGCTCTGATACCAGTAAATGTAACACCCTAAACCCGGCCTAAAAGTTAGGCCCGAATTCAGAATGTCACATTAAAGGCACAATTCAAAACGGTTTTGCAAATTTAAAAAAAAAATTTTAAGGCCCAAAAGCCTAAAATCTTTTAGTCTTATTAATTAAAGATAAAAATCCCATTTTATTAATTTAAGTATTTCAGAAACCAAGTTTGAACATAAAAGCTTACCTAGGTTTAATAACTAAATAAACAATTAGTCTCAAAACCCAAAATAAGTTTGAAGTTAAAACGGACTACAAGGCCTTATTACATCCACCAAAAATTTAGTAACTGAAAACATGTATTTTGAAACAAATAAATGAAAATTTAAGCCTCTTTTTATGTGGCCACCTCCGAGTCCTCTCCCATGTCGAGTCTTCTATTTGGGATTACCTGAAACATTAAATTAAACGGGTGTGAGTTTCAAAACTTAGTGTGTACAACCCTTGGCAAACAAATCACTTACAAATATTCACATTGGGCCTAAGCCTTATCAAAATCGGTGGTCTTGGGCTTTAGCCCACAATGACCTCATATCATAGCATATCGTATCATTTATAGACAAATAATGCAAACCCACCCCAAAAATCCATCCGCTACACACACCATTTCCCTTTCAACCTTATAGACAAATATAAGGGTATTTTAGGAATTTTGCAAATATAAGGGTATTTGGTCCTTTTCAGGTTTTAGCTATGAACTTTGGCCTATCAACAAGTCCTCGCGGCTAAAGTGAACAAACACTATGCACCAGGTAGGATTCTAGAAAAGAAGAGGTGGGCCACTAGGGCCGCTGAAGTACCAAGCTCTCCCTAGATCCACTCCTAGACATGCGTACGTCTGTTGCCACACTCCGACCCATCGACTTGTTCACAGACATGTTTAAGTAGATTAAGTCTTATAGAATTTAAGAGTTGTTCAAACCAGGCCTAAGGTTCATAAACCCTAACATACATGTCTACGTCCCCATAAGCCCATTAAGCCCAAATCACGCCCTTACGACCCATTAGGCCCAAATCTTATCATATGGCCTTTTAGGCCCCAAACAAATCCAAATCGTGTATCATGCATGACTAACTCAATACGTCGAACAAACCAACCCATTTCATCAATTCATGGCCTCAAGGCCCACCGGCCCATTTAGCCACTTTTGGCTTTTCGGCATTGCTAATATCGTGTGTGTAGTGTTTGTACACACCTGGTAGCCTTACGTGCTGCGAACCCCTAAGTCACGAACCTACAATTGACATCACCTAACAATTAATCATAACTTAAGATGCACTTCATCAGAAACTGAAACCTCACCAGAACCTTACCGTGTGCCTTACTTTCACGTAGCCCTTCTTTTGCCAATATTGGCGATTATCCTCTAGATCTGCATCCAAACACCTATATCGTCAATAACCAAGTGACCCATATTGATAATAAGTCACCCCTATGAGCCACAATAGATTCGGCCACTTATTAAAACTCTAGCTGGATCGAGAATACTTACTACCTTAATAATAATCCTTACCTACCGCGCTTGCGATTGCTGAGCCTCACCCTTGTTAATACATGGTAACAGCAAAGAGGGGTTAGATAGCCCTTCGGCTTTTAACAAAACACACTAAAAATTCAACTATGCTCTTACCAAAATCTTCCTTTGATCTTACGACTTAAGTCCGGCTTTTGAGACTAGAAAAGTGACAGAGGCAATTCGACAACACTTGGGGAATAAGAAATAAAAGTGATTTGGCTAGAACCGAGTGGTGAACCAAAAGGGAATTTGAGAAGGGAGGATATGAAGGATTCAGCTTTGGCACACTTAGAAAAACGTCTGCCTCTCACAAGTGATGAAATTCGGCTAGCAGAGAAGAAAAAATTTAGCATTAACCTAGGAACTTAATTCGACACTCATATATATAGCCCCTAGCTGAACTTCCCTTCCCTTAGAGTCCAATTCAGCACCACTATATCCACCTCCCGATGCCTATATTTTCTCCCTTATCTGCACCTTAAATTTCTCTCCTGAACACTCCTTTTCAGAGTCCCTTCCAATGCCAACTCCTTCTGTCCAGGCACAAAAATAAAACTCCTTAATTTTCCCTTCCTAGGCTTCGAACCTTGGACCACTTGACTGCCTAACATGCCACCTCATAGTCCTTATATGATGCCACTTTCCACTGGACTACAAGCACATTTGTGTCCTCTCTCCTCTTAATCTACTTATGAGGCCTCATGCTTGAGACTAGGGTCCACTAAGTGAGAAAAATACATTTTTCCTTAAGGTCACCCTTAACTCTAAGGCTTCAATTAATCCCGATACTATCTTAATAATATTCTAAGTGCTACTTATATCTCAAAAAATTTTAAACGCTCCCATTCCCAAGGCCCATTAGGCCCAATTCTTCTAGGCCCAAATTCGGGGTGTTACAAGAAAAGGTACCCATAATAGCATCAGAAGAAGATGCCTCTTCGCGAGCACGAATGGCATAAGTCCTTGTAGGCGCCCTACCCTCGGGTTTCACAGCCTGCTCTCTAGGGTTACCCCTACTACTCACCCCACTTCCCGGGTTCCTCTGTGGTCTACCTCTGACCATGCTCCCGAATCTCACATTCTGAGTCTTCTCTTCTTTCATCATCTCGGGGCTATCTTTTATAAAGTGATCTTGGGAAGCATACTTGAAGCAAGCATTCTCATGTGCCTGGTATTCGCCGAGATGACGTCTACCACACTGTGGGCATTTCGGTCTATTAGATCGAATGTTCCCAACACTAGCGACCGAGGTAGTTTAAGCCTTATTCCCCGAATACTGTTTACCCTTATTTCTACTCGAAAACCCGGTGGAAGTAGCCAATCGAGTGGAGAATTCTCTTGGTTTCTTGGATGAGGATTGGAATGAGTTATTCCATTGTCTTTTTCTCGAGTCGCGAGACTCCATTTTGGCTTTCCTTTTTTTCTTTTACTAATTCTTCGACTTTACAAGCCCTCTCTACTAGCACAATGAATTCTTTCAATTCCAGGACAGCAACAAATAATTTGATATCCTCATTTAGTCCATCTTCAAATCTTTTGCTCATGATGGCTTCGGTGGACTCACACTCTCGAGCGCATTTGCTGAGTCTTACAAACTCACGCTCATAATCAGTCACTGACATCTTGCCTTGCTTCAATTCTAAAAATTCCTTTCTTCTCTGATCGATAAACCTTTGACTGATGTACTTTTTTCTGAACTTTTCTTGAAAGAATTCCCATGCGAACTTTTCCCTTGGTACTACTGGCACAATGGTATTCCACCATTGGTACACGAAATCTCTTAAAAGAGAGACTACGCAATTCATGCACTCCTCGGGTGTGCATGATAGCTCATTAAATACTCTAATGGTATTTTTGAGCTAGAACTTTGCCTTTTCTGGATCGTCATCCTTTCTAGCCTGAAATTCTTCTGCCCCATGTTTCCTAATCCTATCAACCGGAGGTTTGTCTCCTCTTACCACTTCTATTACTTGAGGGGTTACTAGGATAGGATGAGGAATAGGCGTGGGTGGAGGGGCTTGTGCATTAGGCTGAGGATTAGGCATGGGTGGAGGGGCTTGTGCATTAGGCTGAGGAATAGGCGTGGGTAGAGGGGCTTGTGCATTCGGGTTCGTACGAACGAACTCCGGTTCATCATATGGAGGAAAGCTTCTCTAGCCTCTTCTCCTCCTCTCTGACTCACCGTAGTGGGTCTATTCTCATCCTCATTAGGCACCGTCCCCTCAGCGGGAGTCGACACGTTACTTTCTAGATCATCCGCTAAAGCTCTTTCGGGATCCATTACTATAAAAAAAACATAATTAGGTCATCAGGAGTCGTCACACTATCATTACAAAAAATCCATTCGGAAGGCATGTATAGCTAGACTCATGCTTACGCTATGTTAGTCCTAGAATCGACTAAACTGTAGCTCTGATACCACTAAATGTAACACCTCATACCGAGTCAATTACTGGGGCAAGATACGAGACATTACCATACTTGAAACATACATAAACGTGTACTTACGGGTTATAAAATTTCATTTTGATTTAAACATTTTTCCTTCTTAGTCATAACATGCATTACAAGGGCCTACGAGGCCTTAAACTCACATCTGAAAACTTTTACGAACTTAGAAAACTTTTCATCGAAACAGGAATCACACGCCCATGGGGTCAGGTCGTGTGGTCACACACACCTATGTCCCTACCCCCTGTATAATAACTTGGATATTCTTCTTGTGTCACATTGCCTAGGAACACGCCCGTGTTCTCTACCCGTTGTAAACACTAACCATCTCACACGGCCTAGGCACACCCATGTGGCTAGCCTGTGGTCTATTCTGACTTAAACAACTAACATGCAAGGGACACACGGCCTATTAACACATCCATGTTGGTTGACCATGTGTCACACACGACCTAGACACACGCCCATGTGTCTACCCATGTGGACACTTAAAGGCTATTTTCCAAGCCATTTACCACCCTAAATTCAGTATCAATCATATACCCAATTCAACAACTCAAATACTTCATCAAACATGAACGATAATACATAATTCATCGACCTTGATATATGTATATAAATTTAGTAAATATTGGCCAATCTCATTAGCCATATACAAAAGAATAATGGACTTAATAACCAACACCTTCGCTCCTCTTCAGACATAATTCAAAATGAGACATTTCCTATACATGCCATACTTAATATAAACAACTCGGCTATACCAAAATAGTGATTGATAGTGTGTTTCGAGCTCTGACGTTAATGATCTACGAGTTAGCTTGGAGAGACTACAAGGAAAGAAGGAAATAAAGAGGTAAGCATTTGGCTTAGTAAGTTTGCATGTAATGCATATAGCAATATGACTACTTAACATAACTCATCCATCATAAAATGACGGCATCATAACTCCCAAGTGCCAGAGCTTACTTATTCTTACTTATTCATACTCATCTCATGTTACTTACTCGTCTCATGCTTGTAACGTAAGTAAGATACATGTATCACTTACTCATATAAATTAGTATACTTTGCTAAAGTAAGCATAAACTCAAACTTCGTCTTTCTTAGCTTGAAGAATATTTTTATTCAACTATGACTTGATAATAGCTTTACAAGCTTAACTTTCTAGTTATCTCATTCATTCTTTAGTCTTTTGCCCGATGAATTTACCAAAATAACTAAGGATACTAAATCTGTCATACATATGTCTCAATGCCAATGCCATATCCTAGATATGGTCTTACATGGGATCTCTTAACTTGGTGTTGATGCCATGTCTTGACACGGGCTTACACGAAGTCTTTCTTGTGTGTTTCATTGGAAACTTAGCATTGCCATGTCTCGACATAGGCTTACGTGGTATCTTTACTTAATGAAACTTCTCAATGCCATGCCTTGGCTTGGACTTACATGGGATCTTCATCTCATGATAACTTTACAATGCCAAAACTTGTCTTGGACTTACATGATATTTTTGCTTGGAGACTCACCAATGCCATGCCTTGGCTTGGACTTATATGGGTCTCTATCTCATAGTAACTCTTCAATGCCAAAACCTGTCCTGGACTTACATGATATCTTTGCTTTATTGCCGATGCCATGTCTTGACATGGTCTTATATGGATTTTCTTGTCTCATGTTGCAGATTAAGCATCCTCGGTCATCCACTTCAATTGGGACTTTCATGTACTTAATTTCATTAATTTCCTTGTTCAAACATATTTAAACAACTTCATAGAAATAATCTACAATAACAATATAATAAGTAATTCAACGAAAATACTCATGAAGCTTAAAGATCATACAAACTTACCTCAATATACAAAACGTATAAAGATAGTCATCTTAGTCCACGACTTTGTTCTTGCCTCGATTACGATCCAGGCTTCATTTTTCTTGATCTATAATAATAATTTAACTCATTTAATACTCACATTGACTAAATTAACTCATAACTCATACTTTGGAAAAATTACTATTTTGCCCCTAAACTTTCTCATATTTACACTTTTACCCCCAGGCTCGTAAAGTGATTTTTATTCAACTTTATTGCATGTCATGCATAGCTTATTCATTTTCTCAACTATAGCAATATTCAATTCTCACTATTTCTCTCATGTATGTCCAATTTCATAACAAAATAGTCCTTACTAGCATTTTTCATGAAATTCACTTAGAAAAAGATGTTTAATCTACAACAAACTCTCATAATCTTTCATAAAACATCAAAATACATGCATGTCATACAAGGGTTTATTTTTTAACATGGATCCTAACTTAAACTATAGCTAAAAGTAGCTAAACCATGTTACGAGGACTTCAAAAATATGAAGAATATTAAAAACGGGGCTAGGATGCACTTACTAGGAGCTTGAAAAATTGAACAAAACCTAGCTATGGAGTTCTTCAAAATTTCAGCTAAGCTTGAAGTAGATGAACATGAATTTTGACTTATTTCATCCTTTTTAATCATTAATTAGCCAAATGACCAAAATACCCTTTTTTACTAAACTTTCAAAAAAATTACTAACTCATGTCCATTTTTGTCCAAAAATTACAAATTGGGCAAATTGTTAGTTAAGGAACTCTAATGAAGAATCCAAAGCTATTTCATACTAGAAGCTTCTAGAATTTCATATTTTGCAACTTTTGCAATTTAGTCCTAATAGACCATTAAATCACAATTTGATAGAAGTTCTTCATGAAACTTTAATACTATCATGTAAACATCTCATAAACCTTAAAACCCACATTTCTACCTCAGGTTTGTGGTCTCACACCACTATTCCGACTAGGCCCTAAATCGGGCTGTTGCACCCCTGATGAGTTTATTAAGTGTGTAGTTTCTTTGTTGAGAGATACGACTTATAACTGGTGGAAGACGTTAACATCCGTGGTTTCGAGAGAGAGAATCACCTGGGATTTCTTTCAAGTTGAGTTCAAAAAGAAGTATGTCAGTCAACGATTCATTGATAAAAAACGTAAAGAGTTTTTAAAACTGAAACAAGGTCGTATGTCAGTTACGGAATATGAACGAGAATTTGTGAGATTGAGTCAGTATGCACAGGAATGTGTTTCGACTGAAGCTACCATGTGTAAACGCTTCATAAAAAGATTGAATGAGGACATTAAGTTGTTGGTTGGGATACTTGATATAAAATAATTTGTTGTGTTAGTCGAAAGAGCATGCAAAGTCGAGGAGCTCAGTAAAGAAAAGGCAAAAGCTGATTCTAAAGCTCGTGATGATAAAAAAGATCGCAGAGTAAGTTTTCTCAACCTTCGATGAAGAGATTTAGAGATGCAGGCAACTGATCAAATACTTCATTTGGACATCTGAATAGAGACCGTGCATGACTAAGTGTTGGTCCAAGAACTCAAGCTCCAATAGAATCAAGTGTTGATAGTGCCAAAAGTAACAAACCTGAGTGTAGATAGTGTGGAAGACAGCATGTGGGAGAATGCTGGGGCAAGTACAATAATAGAGTTTGCTATAAATGTGGATCACGAGATCACTTCATTTGAGACTGCCCAAAGATGGCTGAGGAAGAAAATGTTCAGAATGTGAGATCCAGTAATGTGACGGTTAGGGGTAGACCACCCAGAAACACCGAAAATGTGAGTGGAAGCTAGAGAGGGACTACCGATACAGCTGTGAGATCGGAGGGCAGAGCAGCTACCCAAGCTTATGCTATACGAGCACGAGAGGAAACGTCATCTCCAGACGTCATCGCTGGTACTTTTACTCTATTTGATACTGATGTGATTGCATTAATGTAACACCCCCAGACCCGGCCTACACGTTAAGGCCGAATCTGGGAATTCACGTCAAAGGCATAATTCAAAACGATTTTACTAAGTTAGAAATCCAGATTTAAGGCTTAGAAACTCAAAATCCTTGCAATTTATTAAGTTGTGATAGAAGCCCATGGTTTTAGGTATTTCAAAAACCATGTTTAAACTTAAGAAAATTTATTTAAGTTTGCGTAAACAGTTGAACAAGGATAAAAAAACACAAAATCTAGAGTCAAATCGGGGTACAAGGCCTTATTACAACCAACGAAAATAAAGTAATTAAAATCATGTCTTTTGAAACAAATAAACGAAACTCCTAAGTATCTTGTAGTGTGGCCATCTCCGAGTCCTCTCCCACATTGCGCCGTTTACTGAGGATCACCTGAAACATTTAATAAAAAGGGGGTGAGTTTCAAAACTCAGTGTGTATGACCCTTGGTAATCCAGTCAACATAAAATTATTACATTGGGCCTAAGCCCTATTAAAAAAGGTGGTCTTGGGCCTTAGCCCGCAATGACCTCATATCAGATCATATCACATGAATGCAATGCACCCATCCCAAATCCAACCCTGCACTCCATTTCCCTTCCAACCCTACACTCCTGTAGGGATATAAATATCAACCCACCATCCCTACACTCCAAAGGTAGCACCAATAGCGGCACTACTCAAATGTTGCAGCAAAGCTGCTATAATGGGCTTAAAGCCACCGGTGGATCCACGGTCTTCAAGCGACTATGTGATCCTCAAATCTTCGTCCGTATCAACAAAACCCACCCAAGTGCAACATATATTTCATGAATGCAACATACACATTTTCACGCATTTGGCACTTGGGGGTATTTTAGTCATTTCACTACCCAAGGATATTTCCATAAATCTACTCTACAGGGGTATTTAGGTAATTTTGCAAAACAGGGGTATTTTGGAAATTTTATAAATCAAGGATATTTTGGTAATTCTGCAAATCAAGGGTATTCTGGTAATTTTACAATTCGGGGGTATTTTAGTAATTTTACAAATCTAAGGATATTTTTTGTAATTTCCAAACTAAGGGTGTTTGGTAATTTTTCAAATCAAGGGTATTTTGGTCCCTCTCAGGTTTTAGTTATGAACTTTGGCCCATTAACAAGTCCTTGCGGCTAAAGTGAACAGACACTACGCACCAGGTAGGATTCCAGAGAAGAGAAGGTGGGCCACTAGGACTGTAAGAGTATGCCCAAAGACCAATCATGAGATGGTTGTAATAACATACTTAATTTACCATGTTTATTAATATAAAGTGTTGTCATTATTATTTCAGTTTTTCTTTCTGTGTGTATAAATAAACTGTTTTATAATAATGTCCTAAGAATAATATGATTATTCTTAAAAGATCCTTAGTCGAGTATTATTGTTGACTAGGACAACAATAATGCATTAAGACTAACATGTAGTTGATTGATGATAAAGAGTTGTCATTGATGTGGATTGTCAAAATCAATGCATGAATATGTGTGTTAGAGAACAACATATTGGATTGACCGTTATGAGTATGTTTATTGGATTATTATGTAATTGTCACAACATTACTCATAGTGATTAATATGTATATGATCCTCGGACTTGAGATAATTATTATCTCAACATCGTGAGTAGTATATTTTGATCTGATCAAACGTACACCAGTAATTGGTTGTTCTATAAAGATCGATGTTGGATATACCACAATCTATGTAGAGGATATGGTTGATCAATATAGGATAAGTCCCTCCTACATAATGGGAGTAATATCTTAGGCCACTTGATTGAGTGAGACTAGAAATGCATGGCCATGCTCAAATAAGTTGACATGAGATGTCATACTAATTTGTATATCATAGTCTACTCAAGATATCGGATATGGGTATGTTTATCTCATGCGCCATAAGTCTGAGTCCCTTGAAAAGTTCAAGGAATTCAAAAATGAAGTACAAAATCAACTAGGCAAAACTATCAAGTCACTTCGATCTGATCGAGGTGGAGAGTACTTGAGCCTAGAGTTTGATGATCTTTTGAAAGAATGTGGGATTGTCTCACAACTTACTCCTCCTGGTACTCCTCAATGGAATGGAGTATCTGAGAGAAGAAATCGAACTTTGTTAGACATGGTTCGATCCATGATGAGTCATCTTTGATCTACCGACTTCTTTTGGGGACATGCACTTGAGACAATTGCTTTCACACTAAATCGAGTTCCATCTAAATCGGTTCAAAAGACGCCATATGAGATGTGGGTCGGGAAACGCCCTAGTATGTCTTTTATGAAAATTTGGGGCTGTGAAGCTTATGTTAAACGTCAGACGTCTACTAAGCTTGAACCCAAATCTGAAAGGTGTAATTTTGTGGGGTATCCAAAAGAAACCAAAGGATATTATTTCTTTAATCCCACTGAGAACAAAACGTTTGTTGCTCTGGATTTGGTGTCTTCCTAGAGAGAGAATTTACTTCTAGAAAAGAAAGTGGGAGAAAGATTAAACTTGAAGAAATTCGAGAATCACAAGATACCATCAACTGTAGATTGAACAACAAACAAATTCCACAAGAAATTGAGGAACAAATAGCTCTTTGTAGAAACACAACCACCGCGCAGATCTTTAAGAGAACGCCGTGCACCTGAGAGATATGGATTTCTCATTACAACGCATGGTGACGTTCTTCTTATAGATCAAGATGAGCCTAGGACTTATCAAGAAGCGGTGACAAGCCCAGATTCTGAGAAATGGCTTGAGGCCATGAGATCTGAGATGGATTCCATGTATGAAAACCAAGTATGGACCTTGATTGACCCACCCGAAAGGGTTAAACCTATAGGGTGCAAGTGGGTTTTCAAAAAGAAAACAGACATGGATGGTAATGTACAAACATACAAAGGGCGATTAGTCGCTAAAGGTTTTCGCCAAATTCATGGTGTTGACTATGATGAAACCTTTTCTCCTGTAGCTATGTTTAAATCCATCGAGATTTTGCTCGCCATATTTGCATTTCATGATTATGAAATCTGGCAGATGGACGTCAAAACAGCTTTCCTTAACGGGAAACTTGAAGAGGATGTGTACATGACACAACCTGAAGGTTTTGTAAATCCAAAGGATGCTAGAAAGATATGTAAGCTACAAAGATCCATTTATGGATTAAAGCAAGCTTCTCGAAGTTGGAATCTTCGTTTTAACGATGCAATCAAAGAGTTTGGTTTTGTCAAAAATGAATATGAACCATGTGTTTACAAGAAAGTTAGTGGGAGCACTATCACATTCTTGGTACTATATGTGGATGACATACTTATCATGGGAAATGACATACCTACTTTGCAGTCTATTAAGACTTGGTTAAGAAGTTGTTTTTCTATGAAGGACTTGGGCGAAGCCACTTATATCTTAGGAGTCAAGATCTATAGAGATAGATTAAGGCGACTACTAGGTCTAAGCCAAAGTACATACATAGATAAAGTAATTGAAAAGGTTCAAAGATGGAAGAATCTAAAAGAGGATTTCTACCTATGAGACATGGTATTTCACTCTCGAAGGAAATGTGTCCTTCAACTCCACAAGAGAGAGAACGTATGAGTAAAATTCCATATGCTTCCGCTATTGGATCTATCATGTATGCTATGTTATGTACCCATCCAGATGTATCGTATGCCTTAAGTATGACGAGCGGTATCAAGTAGATCCGGTGAAGGTCATCTGGACCACGATCAAGAGTATCCTTAAGTACTTAAGAAGAACTAAGGATACGTTCCTATTATATGGAGGTGAGGAAGAGTTAAGTGTAAAAGGTTTGCGATGCGGCTTCCAAACCGACAAGGATGATTCTCGATCGCAATCAAAGTTTTGTGTTTTGCCTTAATGGTGGTCTTTGTGAGTGGAAGAGTTCAAAGCAAAGTACGTGAGCCGATTCTACAACGGAGGTGAGTATATTGCATGCGACGGTGAGGCGACAAAGGAAGCGGTTTGGATCAAGAAGTTCATTCTTGGACTAGGGGTTGTGCCTAGCATATCGAGATGCTATAGAGCTCCAATGTGATAACAATGGAGCTATTGCACAAGCTAAGGAACCCAGATCTCACCAATGATCCAAACATATACTTAGACGCTACCATCTTATTCGAGAGATTATCGATCGAGGGGATGTAGAGATATGCAGAGTACCTTGGATGATAACATTCTTTGATCCACGACCAAGCCTCGACGACACGCAGAAGCATGATCGTCACACTAAGTCATTTGGTATTAGATATATGAGTGATTGGTCTTAGTGCTAGTGGGAGATTGTAAGAGTATGCCCAAAGACCAATCATGAGATGGTTGTAATAACATACTTAATTTACCATGTTTATTAATATAAAGCGTTGTCATTATTATTTCATTTTTCTTTTCGTGTGTATAAATAAATTGTTTTATAATAATGTCCCAAGAATAATATGATTATTCTTAAAAGATCCTTAGTCGAGTATTATTGTTGACTAGGACAACAATAATGCATTAAGACTAACATGTAGTTGATTGATGATAAAGAGTTGTCATTGATGTGGATTGTCAAAATCAATGCATGAATATGTGTGTTAGAGAACAACATATTGGATTGACCCGTTATGAGTATGTTTATTGGATTATTATGTAATTGTCACAACATTACTCATAGTGATTAATATGTATATGATCCTCAGACTTGAGATAATTATTATCTCAACATCGTGAGTTGTATATTTTGATCTGATCAAGCATACACCGTAATTGGTTGTTCTATAAAGATCGATGTTGGATATGCCACAATCTATGTAGAGGATATGGTTGATCAATATAGGATAAGTCCCTCCTACATAATGGGAGTAATATCTTAGGCCACTTGATTGAGTGAGACTAGAAATGCATGGCCATGCTCAAATAAGTTGACATGAGATGTCATACTAATTTGTATATCATAGTCTACTCAAGATATCAAGAAACATGGGATGGACTATACAAGTGTGACTATTCCATGACTTGTGTCCATTCGAGAGATAAAGGACTTAAGGATTAATGTATGAAAGGTTAATCACAAAAGGTTATGTGGAATCATGACTTCTTGTAACTTAGGTAGCAATGATGCATTGCTAGATGCCACTCATTGTTTGTGACATTAGAATCGTTCTATTATTATCGCTAACGTTGCAAGAACCTCTGTGGTCACACCCTATGGTTTAAATGAACGGAATAAAATATAATTGGTATTATTTTTAGTTGTCACATGAATTAAATTAATTAAAGAATTAATTTAATTGGGCAATCAAATATTGAACATATTATATGTACAAGGATGTTGTACACATAATGACAACATAATTCTATTAATATATGAATTTGATTCATATATAAATTTAAATAAATATAGTTTATGAAATCCTTATTATAATTAATGTAATTATAATTTTTGGATATAATTAATGTAATTATAATTTTTGGTTAAAAACTTTATTGTATTTATTTAATCTTATGATACATTGAAGAGATACCAATTATAAAAGGGTATTAAAAGGATACCAAATAATAGGCCCAATGAAAAAGATACCCATTATAAAAGGCCCAATTAAAAGGATATCCAATATAAAAGGTATTTAAAAGAGGCAAAGCTTATGAAAAAAAAAAAAAAACCCTAATAGATTGCTTGTTAGGTCTAGTGTATTGTCAAGCAAATAAACCTCAAAATAGTTTTGGAGATTTCTTCCGTTCATAGTCAAACCGGGTGGATCACGTAGAGGCCGACATCGGAAAAGGTTGTGGCTTGATTCGACAGTAGATCAAAACTCTTGTTGTCAAGGCGTCGCTGTCTACTCAGATTGAAGTTTTGGTAATTTCGAAACCTTTATTTCACCCCGATTCGTTCCTCACACATGGATCCATGGTTTGGATCGCCGGATCTAATTTTATTCTGCTGCGCCATGGGGTATCGGCGTTCCAACAAGGACCGCTTAAGTACCAAGCTCTCTCTAGATCCAATCCTAGACATGCATATGTCCGTTGCCACACTCTAACCCAGCGACTTGTCCACGGACATGTTTAATTATTAGATTAAGTCTTATTCGGTTTAAGAGTTGTTCAGAACCAGGCCTGAAGTCCATTAAACCCTAGCATACTTGTATACGTCCCCATAAAGCCCATCAAGCCCATTTCACGTTCATATATCCATTAAGCCCAAATCACATCATTATGGCCTATTAGGCCCAGATCTCATTCATATGGCTTATTAGGCCCTAAATAATTTCAGATCATGTATCATGCATGACTAACTCAATTCATATAACCAAATCAATCAATTTCATCAAACTTAGCCTCAGGGCCCACCGGGCCCATTTAGCCACTTTCGGCTTTTTGGTATTGTCGATATCGCGTGTGAGTAGTGTTTGTACACACCTAGTTACTGCGACATGCTATACTATCCTTGGTCTTGATCCTACAACCAACCAACCTTCAATTAATCACCCATACTTAATAAAAATATTTACCAAAAGCCGAAGCCTTACCGTATCCTTACCATTTGCCACCGGTTCTAATAGCCCTTCCTTAGCTACTAATCACGAGTATCCCTTAGATCTGCACTCACACATACACCACCAAACTTTGAGTGACTCATAATCCACACAACTCACCCCTATAAATCATACTCACATTTGGCCATTTACTTAAACCATAATCAAGTTGAGTACACTTACACTTTGCTAACGATCCTTACCACGCTTGCGATCTCTGAACCTTACCCTTGTTAATACAAGATTAATGACAATGAGAAGTTAGATAGCCCTTCGGCTTTTAACAAAACACACTAAGGGGTTAACTGAATACTTACTGTACACTTTTGATCCTGCGGCCTAGATAGCTACTGAACGAGATTCAACTTTTAACATTGACTGATAGTAGATAACAATCGATTTGTGATGGAGGGAAACAACAAAGATTCGGCACTAATAGGGATTTCAGCAAGAGAAGATGATGATACTTCGGCAATAAAAGAGTTTGGCTATGAGAGAATTTGGCAAAAAGGGATTCGACTATAGGAGATTTCGGTAACAAGGTAAGGTATTTTCGGTTGTGGAAAAATAAGATTTCGGCAAGGAAAAGAAAAAGAATGGAAAATTCGGCATTACCTATGACCCCAGATTCGGCACACACACATTTATATAGCCTATAGCTGAAACTTAGCCACCCCTAAAGTCCAATTCAGTACCACTTCATCCACTGCTCATCTTCTAATTTTTCTCCATGATATCTCCCTTATCCTTCTTCTAAATTCTCTCTACTAATCACTTCTTCTTAGAGTCCCTCTACACGCCACTTCCAGGCTTCTAGAAGCCTAAAATTAAACTCCAAAATAAAGCTAAACTAGCACTCAAACCTCAGACCTTCCTGTATGCATATGTCACCACCTCTCTACACCTTAGTGGCGTCACTTAGCCACTTCACCATAGGCTTCTTTGTGTCATCTTTCACTTATTTTTATTTAAAAGCCCACTACTCACAACCCTGATTCCTTAATTAATAAATTAAGAATCCTCCACCACAAAACTCGAACCCAGAGCTTCTCCAACACACCTAGACACTACAAATTCATTAAACCTTTAAAGTCGTCATGTAATTTGTCATTTTCTTGCTCACTTAAAAATTTTATGAGACCCAAAGCCCAATAGGCCCAATTCTTCTAGGCCCAAATTTGGGGCGTTACAATTAATAGATCCAAGTTCTACTCATTCCTATGTGTGTGTGAATCTAGTATCGAGTAAGACTCTATCTGTTGAGTCTACTAAATTTGTGGTTAGAGTATCGAACCCTTTATGCAAGTGTGTCTTGGTGGATAAAGTGTGCAAGAATTGCCCATTGATGTTTCGAGATATATGCTTTCCTGTTAATTTGATGTTGTTACCATTCGATGAATTCGACATAATTCTGGGTATGGATTGGCTCACTGTACATAATGCTATAGTGAATTGTAAAAGAAAGAGTATCGAATTGAGAAGTCAGAATGGTGAAATAGTTCGAATTGAATCATGTGATATGAAAGGGTTACCAGCCGTTGTATCTGCAATGAAAGCTTTGAATTATGTAAAAAAGGGTTGCGAAGCCTATCTGGCATATGTGATTGATACAAAGGTGTCAGAAAAGAAAGTTGAATCCGTGCCTATGGTTTGTGAGTTTCCAGATGTGTTTCCTGAAGAGTTATCGGGATTACCTTTGATTCGGGAAGTTGAATTTAGTATTGAATTAGTTTCGGGGACTACTGCCATTTCAATAGCTCCATACACAATGGCACCAACAGAGTTGAAAGAGTTAAAGTCTCAGTTACAATAGTTGACTGATAGAGGATTTGCACGACTGAGTTTCTCGCCATAGGGTGCTCCTATTTTATTTGTGAAAAAGAAAGACAGTACTATGAGAATGTGTATTGATTACTGACAATTGAATAAAGTGAGAATAAAGAACAAGTATCCATTGCCACGTATTGATAATTTGTTTGATCAGCTAAAATGAGTTACAGTGTTTTCTAAGATAGATTTGAGATCGGGCTACTATCAGTTGAGAGTTAAAGAATCCAATGTGCCAAAAATTGCTTTCAGAATGAGGTATGGACATTATGAATTCTTAGTGATGCCTTTCGGACTAACAAATGCTCCTGCAGTGTTTATGGATTTGATGAATCAGATATTCAGACCGTATTTGGATCATTTTGTTATGGTGTTCATTGATGATATTTTGATCTACTCATGTGATGAGACGCAGCATGTCAAGCATTTGAGAATTGTGCTACAAACTCTGCGTGAGAAATAGTTGTATGCTAAGTATAGCAAATGTGAATTTTGGTTACGTGAGGTTGGTTTCCTAGGGCATATTGTATTAGCTGCAGGAATACGAGTTGATCCGAGTAAGATTTCAGCTATTTTAGAATGGAAGCCTCTGAGAAATGTATTTGAAGTCCGTAGTTTTCTGGGACTAGCGTGATATTATAGACGATTTGTGAAAGGCTTCTCGATGATTGTGACTCTGTTGACGAAGTTGCTACAGAAAGATGTTAAATTCGAGTGGTCAGAAAAGTGCCAATAGAGTTTTGAGCAGTTGAAAGCATTGTTGATGAAAATGCCAGTGTTAGTTCAACCGGAATCGGGTGAAGAATTCATAGTCTACAATTATGCATCATTGAATGGTTTGGGCTATGTGCTGATGTAAGAAGGAAAGGTTATTGCTTATGCTTTGAGACAGTTAGAACCGCATGAAAAGAACTATCCGAAGCATGACCTTGAATTAGCCACGATTATGTTTGCGTTAAAGATTTGGCATCACTACCTATTTGGTGAGAAATGTCATATTTATACTGATCATAAGAGTTTGAAGTACCTGATAACTCAGAAAGAATTGAATTTGAGACAGAGGAGATGGTTAGAATTGTTGAAAGATTATGAGCTTGTTCTTGATTATCATCCAGGCAAAGCTAATGTTGTAGCTGATGCCTTGAGGTGAAAGTCTATGTGTGCCTTGCGAGCAATGAATGCTCAGAAAGGTCTGTGTGATGATAGTGCAGTTTTGGCCGAGTTGAAAGTAAAGCCAATGTTTATACGTTAGATTTGTGATGCCTAGAAAAGTGATGTTGAAATGATGGCTAAACGACCTCAGTGTGAGTTGAATGTTAATTCAGAATTTTGAGTTGATAATGATGATTGTCTGATGTTAATTCAGAATTTTGAGTTAATAATGATGATTGTCTGAGATTTAGAGATCGAATTTGCATTCTGAGAAATTCAGAGTTGAATCAAATGAATTTGAATGAAGCTCACAATAGTCGTTCAACTGTTCACTTAGGGAGAACGAAAATGTTTAACGATTTGAAACAGTTTTATTGGTGGCATGGTATGAAACGGGACATCTCTGACTTTGTGTCGAAATGTTTAATTTGTCATCAAGTTAAGGCTAAACATCAGGTTCCTTTCAGTTTGTTACAGCCGATCATGATTCCTGAGTGGAAATGGGAGAGAATTACGATGGCTTTTGTGTCGGGGTTACCTTTATCTCCAGGAAAGGAAGATGCGATCTGGGTTATACTTGAAAGATTGATGAAATCGACTCATTTCATTCCAATGAGAACAGATTATTCACTTGATAGATTAGCTGAATTATATATTGCTAAAATTGTGAGATTGCACGGGGTGCCACTATCTATTGTGTCTGACAGAGATCCGAGATTTACCTCACGATTTTGGAAGAAGTTGCAAGAGGATTTAGGAACAAAATTACATTTCAGCACTGCATTTCATCCGGAAATGGATGGTCAGTCTGAGAGGATCATTCAGATTCTTGAAGATATGTTGAGATGTTGTATACTTGAGTTCGAAAGTACGTGGGAAAAGCATTTACTGTTGATTGAGTTTGCATACAACAATAGTTTTCAATCCAGCATTAAAATGGCACCATTTGAGGCTCTTTATGGTAGAAAATGTCGAACTTCATTTTATTAGACTGAGCTGAGTGAGAATAAGATTCACGGGGTTGATCTTATAAAAGACACTGAGCAGAAAGTGAAAGTGATTCGTGATAGCTTGAAAGTAGCCTCAGATAGTCAGAAGTCTTATGCAGATTTGAAACAAAAGGATATTGAGTTCGAGATTGGTGACAAAGTGTTTCTGAAAGTGTCTCTGTGGAAGAAAATACTTTGATTTGGCCGAAAAGTCAAGCTGAGTCTGAGGTTCATTAGGTTGTATGAGTTCATTGGACGAATAGGGTCGGTTGCTTATAGATTGATATTGCCACCTGAGTTAGCGAAAATCCATACTATGTTTCATGTGTCGATGCTTCGACGGTACCGATCTAATTCGTCTCATGTGATTGCTCCTACTGAGGTTGAGATTCAGCTTGATTTGTCATATAGTGAAGAACTGATTCGAATTTTAGCACGAGAGTTTAAGAGTTGAGAAACAAAAGAGTTTCATAAGTGAAAGTTTTATGGCACAAACACGGAGTTGAAGAGGCAATGTGGGAGCCTTAGAATGTTATGAGAGAACAATATCCACATCTATTCATTGGTAAGATTTTCAGGGATGGAAATCCCTAAGCGGGAGAGCTGTAACAGCTCGGTTTAGACCCTAGTCAGAATAGTGGTTTCAAGACCACAAATCCGAGGTCGAAATAATATTTTAATATTATTGTTGGTGTATGTTATATGTGATATAGCCTATGTGAAAATTCTGTGTGATAATCTTATCGACTGTGTGCAGAATTATGAGAAAGGACTCAATTGTATAAAGTATAAAATGTTGTGTGCTGATTTATATGTGCTTAATTGTTGTTGGCTTTTTAAGGTGGAGGCCTTATGTTGTTATTAATCCATGTTTAAGATAGTGGATGGTTAAATAACTAGATAACCATAATGTTAATTTGTCTTTTATGATGATAGAAAGGGTTAATATTGGAATTTAATTATTAAGTGATATTGTAATAAAGCAAAAGCATAAAAATTATCTATTATGCTCATCTTTTATGTCGAAAAATCAAGGAAAGAAAAAGAAAGAAGAACACTTAGGTTTCAGTTGATTTTAAGCTTGATTTAAGGTATGTTTGAGCTCGATATTAGATAATTTTTACGTTTCTGAAATTGGTACTTTGTATTCTACAAAACCCATGTTTCAATTTTGTGAATTGATGATGTTTTAGTGATAAGCCATTGATGAATGCTTGAGCTATGTGTTAGTTGATAGTGAAACATGAAAACTTGGTGTTGGGTTGATATAGTTTGTATTTCGATTTTTGATGAAATTGAGTAATTTGGGTTAAATTGAGAAAAGTATAAATTGAAGGACTAAAATGTGAAATAAATTAAATGTGTGGGCTTATATTAACATGGGAAGAATCCGGTAAGCTTGTGAGAGTAAAAATTTGATGTATTTTGTGATTTTGTGAATTAGGTACTAAAGTGTCGAAATGTGAAAATATTCAGGCTATTTTGTAAAATGCCCTAAATAAGTGTGTGTGGACTAAATTGAATGAATTGGTGATTGAATGGATTGAATTCGAATGTGCATAGACAAAGAAAGGAGAAGTTTGGATCGAGATCGAGGCAAAGTCAAAGTGCTCAATTAATCAACCGTTTCGGTATTTTGATGTCCGAGGTAGCTTCGGACATAATATGTGTATTGTGACAGTCTGGTCTAGACCCTAGTCAGAACAATAGTTTCGGGACCACAAATCCAAGTTCGTATAATATTTTAATATTATGTTTTGTGCCCTTGATATGTGACTAAGCATGTGTGAAAGCCTCGTATGAAAATTTGATCATTTGTGTGTTTAATTTGACAAAAGGATTGAATTGCATCGAAATGCAAATTTGTATGCTTTATGAAAATATACCTATTTGTCATGTCTTTATAAGTGTGAAGGCTTTGTGTGGGAATTAAGCCAATAATTAGATGGTGGATGATTAAAAGTCATTAATAGCCTTATGCTTATATGTTATACATGTTTAATATTAAGGTTAATTTTGTAAATGAGTTAATAACATAATATTAAGTAAAACAAAATCTTGTAAATGGCTATAATGTTCATCCATTTAGCCGAATATTGAAAGAAGAAAAGAAAGAAAAGTATCCTAGGTTTCGGCATCCATCAAGCAAAATTAAGGTATGTATTGGCTTTGGATTTTGATGATTTTTATGTTTTTGAGATTGTTTATTAGTCTACTATCAAGCCCATGTCTCAATTTTGTGTATTGATGATGAATGTGAAATGTGCCATTGATGAAACGGTGAGCTTTGTGATGAGTTTAGGTGTTAAATGATAGTTATGTGTTATATGAACATGTTTGTTCTTGATTTTTTGATGAATTTAGCTAATTAGGGCTAAATTGTGAAAATAGCTATTTGAGGGACTAAATTGTGAATTTGATGAATTGTATGGACTTGTATGAGATACATGAAAATTCGACAAGCATCGGTATATGGTGATTTTGTGTATTTGATGATTTTTTGAATTAGGGACTAAATTGTCCAAATGTGAAAATATGAGGGTTAATTTGCAAATTGCCCTAAATATATGTTCTCGGATTGAATTGAATGAGTTAGTGAATAAATAAATTAAATTTGAATATGTAGAGATCAAGAACCGAAGAAAACGGACTTAAATCGCGGGCAAGCGAAGGTAGTTGAATAAACGAGTCCGAACGAATATCCGAATCTGAGGTAAGTCATTATGCAAATAAACGTATTTGCATTGAACTTTCTATGTTCATATGACTATTGTTAACGATGAATGTATACGAGATGATGGGTACAAGAATTCCGAAATAAGGTTGACTTAGTGACAATGTCCGAGAAGTCCCGTACGAACCTAGGAATAGATAGGATTAGCTATGTCACGACATAGGTATCTATTCTGTTTTTTCATGTAAGACCACATCTGGGACGTTGGCATGGATTCCAGATTTCGTGTAAGACCACGTCTGGGACGTTGGCATCGATATGATCTTTACGTGTAAGACCATGTCTGGGACATCGGCATCGTATTAATTCGTATAAGATCCTGTCAGGGACAGTGGCATTGTACGACTATTCTGAGTATTTTGTATATCCTATTAGATTCAGAATGGTTCTACGGGCAAATTCTGAGCTTTGAACGATTATGTGAATGTATATCCGTTTCAGGTACGTTTGATAAGTATACAAGGTGTGTATGAAAGGTAAGTATCTATATGAACTTACTAAAATGAATATGTGCATATATGGTATTAAGTTGAAGTATGTGATAAGTTATGGCTAAGCAATTGAGCCAAACTCTATGTGAGATGTATATGCTATGATAACCATTATTGTCATTGTATAAATATACTATGTGCATTTTTAAATTAAGTTTATTTGTACATGACTTACTAAGCTTTTTAAAGCTTACTCTGTGTGTGTTTGCTCTATTTTATAGATCGTCAAAGCTACTGAAGGCTCGGGGACTGTCGAGGATCATCATCACACTATTCAACTTGTTTTGGTACTTTTGGAATATGTATATAGCTAGATATGGCATGTATAGGCTAGTCATTTTAGTTATGTTTGATATGTGTATAATAGCCATGAGATGTGGCTAGGTAAGTATTGGTAATATGCTTGAGCAATTATGAAAATGATGTATGTTTTGGCATGGCTAGATAGCTTATGAAATGGTTAAAGATTTGGTAAGCATATGAATGCAACATGAGCATGTTTGATTGATAAAATGGGTGGATATGTGAATGATAAAGATGGATGAATTATGCTTAATTGCATATGTGTTTAGTTGTACAATTTGGCATTGTTGGAGTTGCTATTGTAGGTGAAGATTTGATAATTACCTTGACATGTTTTGGTTGCAAAATATGCATGAGATGATTTGGTAATTTGCTTGTAGGTAAGACCCAATTGTGGGTGGCATTATGGCCTTGCAAATGGCTTGTTTTGTCCACACGGCTATGGCACACGGGCGTGCTTAATGAACGTGGGGAAATGGCAGTGTCTAGCTAAGAGAGCACGGCCTTGGCACACGGACATGCCTGGTAGCCATGTGATTAAGTCAGTATATGGCCTAAGAGCACACGGCCATGGTACACGGGTGTCCCTAGTGGCCATGTGGAAAAGTCAGTATACATGCCTTGATTTGGCACGGCCAAGACACATGGGGGTGTCTAATGCCAGTGGAAGCTACACGGCCTGCCCACACTTTCATGTGTTCTGTATAACTTAGAAAAGTTTTAAATTTCCAAAAAATTCTGTATGTGTTTGGCTTTGCCTCGACCCTACTTTAAAGCATGATTTAGGTCACTTTGACCAATATAAGGGACACTTTGATTGTGATTGGTGAATGATTGTGTGAAATGATTATAAAAGTTTTTATTCTATCCTGTAACACCTTTAATCCTAATTTGTCGTCGGACAAGGGTTAGGGGTGTTACATTTGATTTGTATCAGAGCTACGGTTTAGCCGATTCTTGGACTAACGTAGCGTGTCAGAGTCTAGCTATACATACCATATATGTGAACTGGATGAATCCTGACATGTAAAATGTGATTTCCGTATAGTAATGAATCCCAAAAGAGCCGTAGCTGATGATGTAGAAAGTAATGCGTCTACTTTGGCGTAAGGGATAGCACCTTCTGATTCGAGACCGGCTATGAGTGGTTAAGAGGGAGAAGTTGAACAAGTTTTCTTCCAGATGATGAGGGAGTGGTTCACTCAGTTTGTTAGAAATAACCCAACTGTTCCACAACCTCTATCCCCGCTTAATCCCGCTCAGACATCTGTTATGTCTCCGACTACAAATCTGAATCTGTTGAAAAAGGCTCCTGTAGACAAAATCCGTAAGTGTGGGGCTGAAGAGTTCAGAGCTACCAGTGATGATGATGCTGAGAGAGCCGAGTTCTAGTTAGAAAACACTATCTGGGTATTTGATGAGATGTCCTTGACTCCGGAAGAAAGTATTAAATGTGTTGTTTCACTGCTTCGAGATGCAACTTATCAGTGGTGGAAGACCTTGATTTCTGTTGCTCCAAAAGACCGGGCCACATGGGAATTCTTTCAAATTGAGTATCGAAAGAAATATATCAGTGAAAGATTCATCGATCAGAAATGAAAGGAATTTTTGGATTTTAAACAGGGCCGTATGTCTATCACTGAATACGAGTGAGAATTCATGAGACTGAGTCAATATGCTCGTGAATGTGTATCTACTGAGGCAATAATGTGCAAAAGATTCAAAGATGGCCTTAATGAAGACATCCATTTACTTGTTGGGATTCTGGAAATAAAAGAGTTCGTTGTACTCGTTGACTGAGCATGTAAAGCTGAGGCACTCAGAAAGATAAAAAGAAAGCTAAGTCTGAAGCTAGAGATGTCCGAAAGAGATTTCAAAATAGATCATTTTAGTCTGCTACGAAGAAATTTCGAGAGGAGCATAGCCGTTCAAAGTTTAATGTGGGACATTCGAGTAGAGACCGAGCTAGGTCACAAGTGTGCTCAAAATCTCTGGCAACTTCAGTGGCAAGTGTTGGAAATGTATGATCCGAGAAACCTGAATGTAAGCATTGTGGAAAAAGACATCCAGGAAATTGTAGATTGAATGATCGGGCTTGTTTAAGATGTGGATCATTAGATTATTTCATCCAAGATTGCCCAGAGTCTGTTGAACCAGAAACTGCTCAGAGTCCGAGATCCGATAATGCTCCAGTGAGAGGTAGACCCTTTCGAAATGTAAGAAATGTCAGTGGTAGTACGAGAACTACAAGAGATACTGTTGTGATTTTCGAAGCTATAGGGCCTGTTAGAGCCTATGCTATCCGCTCTCGTAAGAAGCTTTATCTCCAGACATTATTACGGGTACATTTACACTCTATGATACTTCTGTGATTGCATTGATAGACCCTGGTTCTACACATTCGTATATATGTATGAATTTAGTATTTAGCATGACTTTGCCTGTATAGTCTACCGAGTTTGCTACAAAAGTATCGAACCCCTTAGGTAAAAGTGTTCTGGTTGACAAAATATGTAAGAACTATCCGTTAATGTTTCGAGATATTTGTTTTCCTGTTGATATGATGTTATTACTATTTGATGAGTTTGATATTATTCTGGGTATGGACTGGTTGACATTGCATGATGCTGTTGTAATCTGTAAGAGAAAGATTATTGATTTGAAATGTTTGAATTGTGAAATAGTCAGAGTTGAGTCTAGTGATTTAAATGGATTGCCTGCTGAGATATCTATATTGAAAGCTCATAGATATGTGAAAAAGGGATATGAAGCATACTTTTCTTATGTAATTGATTTGAAAGTATCCGAGAAGAAAGTTGAATTAGTACCAGTTCTTTGTGAGTTTTCTGATGTATTCCCTGAAGAATTGTCGAGATTGCCTCCAATACGTGAAGTTGAATTTGGTATTGATCTGTTGCCTAGTATTACACCTATTTCGATAGCTCTGTATAGAATGGCACCAACAGAGTTGAAAGAATTAAAGTCTCAGCTGCAAGAGTTTACTGATAGAGGGTTTGCTAGATCGAGTTTCTCACCTTGGGGTGCTCCTGTTCTGTTTATGAAAAAGAAAGATGGCACGATGAGAATGTGCATTGATTATCGTCAGTTGAACAAAGTGACTATAAAGAATAAATATCCGTTGCCTAGGATTGACGATTTGTTTGATCAACTAAAAGGAGCCACTGTGTTTTCAAAGATAGATCTGAGATCAGGTTACTATCAGTTGCGAGTAAAAGATTCAGACATTCCGAAAACTGCTTTCAGAATGAGATACGGACATTATGAATTCTTAGTGATGCCTTTTGGATTAACAAATGCTCCTACTATTTTTATGGATCTGATGAACCAAATTTTCAAACCATACCTAGATCAATTTGTTTTTGTATTTATTGAAGATATGTTGATTTATTCACAGGATGAGACTGAACATGCCGAGCATCTAAGAATTGCGTTGCAAACTCTGCGAGAAAAACAATTGTATGTAAAATTCATTAAATATGAATTCTGGTTACGTGAAGTCAGTTTTCTGGGACATATTGTATCTGCCTCTGGAATAAGAGTCAATCCTAGTAAAATTTCAACTATTCTGGAATGGAAACCTCGGAAAAATGTATCTGAAGTCCATAGCTTTCTAGGACTCACCGGTTATTATCGTCGGTTTGTAAAAGGCTTTTTGACGATAGCTATTCCGTTGACTAGATTGCTTCAGAAAGATAATGTCAGAACAGTTTTGATCGATTGAAACCTCTGTTAACTGAAGCTCCAGTTCTAGTACAATCAGAATCGAGTGAAGAATTTATGATATGCAGTGATGCTTCGTTGAATGGTCTGGGATGTGTATTGATGCAGGAAGGCAAAGTACTAGCGTATGCTTTGAGACAACTGAAGCCACATGAAAATAATTATCTAACTCACGACCTTAAGTTAGCTGCGATTGTATTCGCATTAAAGATTTGGCGACATTATCTGTTTGGTGAAAAATGTCATATATTTTCAGATCATAAAAGTCTAAAATACTTGATGACCCAGAACAATCTGAATCTACGACAGAGAAGATGGTTAGAACTTTTGAAAGATTACAAACTTGTGATAGATTATCATCCGGGAAAAGTAAATGTTGTTGCTGATGCACCGAGTAGGAAATCGCTGTTTGCACTACGTGCTTTGTATGCTAAATTGGATCTGTCTGATGGTAGTTCTGTGATAGCTGAATTGAAAGTAAAATTGTTGTTTTTACAACATATATGTGATGCTTAGAAAGTGGATAATGAAATAATAGTGAGATGAGCTCAGTGTGATTTGAACTATGATTCTAAATTTCGACTTGATGATAATGATTGCTTGAGATTCCGAGATCGATTATGTGTTCTGAGAAATCCTGAGTTTATTCAGTTGACATTAAATGAAGCTCATAATAGTCATTTATCTGTTCATCCGAGAAGCACTAAAATGTATCATGATCTGAAGCAACACTATTGGTGGTCTGGTATGAAACGAGATATTTCTGATTTTGTTTCTAAGTGTTTAGTCTGCGAGCAAGTCAAAGCTGAACATCAGGTTCCGTCTGGGTTGCTACAACCAATTCTGATTCCCGAGTGGAAACGGGATAGAGTAATGATGGATTTTCGAACTCATTCCACAGTCGAGTTTCGCAACCTGGCTCTGATACCATAAAATGTAACACCCCAGACCCGGCCTAGACGTTATGACCAGATCTAGTATGTCACATAGAAGGGTTGTTTAAAATCTTACGCGTTTGTCAAAAAGTTCAGATTCCTTTTCTGAAACACTAAGCTTTGTTATTTGATAAAAATAAATTTGTTATTACAGTCCTCTTGTAAAATTATTGTTATTATACTCAAAACTCGTTTATAGCAGAAATTAAATTTTATGATATGCGAAAATGTGACATTTGAAAACCGTTATTGTAGTTTTACGAAAAATCCCCAGTTTAATCATTTGTAGTTTGAAAATAACCGAAATGAAAGTTTAAACGAAAAGTTAAGTCCAATGGCCTTATTACAGAAATATTAACCAATTCTGATTCCCGAGTGGAAACGGGATAGAGTAATGATGGATTTTCGAACTCATTCCACAGTCGAGTTTCGCAACTGGCTCGATACCATAAAATGTAACACCCCGGACCGGCGCCAGACGTTATGACCGGATCTAGTATGTCACATAGAAGGGTTGTTTAAAATCTTATGCGTTTGTCAAAAAGTTCAGATTCCTTTTCTGAAACACTAAGCTTTGTTATTTGATAAAAATAAATTTGTTATTACAGTCCTCTTGTAAAATTATTGTTATTATACTCAAAACTCGTTTATAGCAGAAATTAAATTTTATGATATGCGAAAATGTGACATTTGAAAACCGTTATTGTAGTTTTACGAAAAATCCCCAGTTTAATCATTTGTAGTTTGAAAATAACCGAAATGAAAGTTTAAACGAAAAGTTAAGTCCAATGGCCTTATTACAGAAATATTAACGCAATCAATAATTAAACTAAAGTAAAGCAAAACATAGATTTACTAAATTCCCGAGAATAATTCCCAGTGTATGGCTACCATAGAGTCCTCCATAGCTCCACATCCACTAACATTGGGGATCACCTGCATGGTTGAAACAACAGGGTGAGTTACAAGAACTCAGTGAGTAATCCCGATTCTAGTCGCCGTCATGGTCTTAGTCTTGGCCTAAGCCCCATACAGAAGTAATTTGGGCCCACGGCCCCAAAATCATGGTAATGCAAATAGAAAATACAGCCCCAACCTAATAGTCCATCCATTACACTACACTAGTACCAGCCCTACACTCCATGTGGGGATTTCTAAATCGACCCATCCATCCGCTACACTCCAAAAATGCTGTCAAGCTGTAGTATAAATGTAGCAAAGCTGCCAGGAACAGTATATGTGGCTGAGCCACTGAAATCAGTATACTGTGGCATAGCCACCAGTACAACACTTATTCCATCATTATTACCCATCCCAATGCAACATGTCTTGGCATAATAATTCAGTGTATGCAAAATGTATCATGATGGCAATTAATCAAGTTATACACAATCATACCAAATCTGCCCCTAAGGGTATAACAGTAATTTCACCCAACGAGGGTATCTCAGTAATTTACCCACCGAGGGTATTTCAGTAATTTACCCACCAAGGGTATTTCAGTAATCTATCAATTTACGACTTTTCAATAGCTTACTGTTGCCTCGAACGACACGAGACCCTTACTGGGTCTGTACGGAGCTAATGGGCCTTAAATCCTTTCAGGCCCAAAAGGGCTCACACGCTCATGTGGCTCATTTCGCATGGTTTCAGTCTCAGATTTCCCAGATTTCTCAACCGCACTTACCCTTTTACGGTTTTCCACCAACTTCACCCATGCGGGCTGGAAAGCCCATTGGGCCCGTCAAGCCCGTATTGGCTCGGTTAGGCTTGATACAGCCCAAATGCCGCGAAAGTGCTATGACACTCTCAACGCTTACCGTCACTACTCATACCTCAATTTACCACTACGAGTGCTCGCACGCTCGAGTGGCACGGATGCCGATTTTTTGGCTTTTCAGCTTTTGGCCGATTTGCAAGTCATCACATGCAGTCAATCCGAAGGGTGTGAGATTACAAGCATGTTTTACGGTTTGCGAATCACACAACTCTTCGAAGCACCTAAGAACCATAATCGGCTAAAGGTTAGTCTTAATCCACGACATTCGAAATTGATCAAACAACCCACCACACTTACCAGCAACGACGGCCACTCCTTGCTATGCTAAAACGTTGGTTACTCCCTTCGACTTTGAAGTTGGGTCCCTACAAAGGAACATAAGTCAAATCTGTTGTTCCAAGTTCACAAAATAAGGCTATTTGGCCTTAAGAAACTTAGCAAGATTGGGGAAACTTCCACCCTTAATCGGCCATGCCCCCACTTACCAACAATAGAAGAAAATCACGTAGTCGTTTGCACCCAGAGTACCTTAGAGGGTTCGGCTTTCACCACACAAGAAGGATTCCAAAAAGAAACAAAGAATCGATTTGGCCCATGGCAAAAAGGTAAGAGTCCGGTTTAGCAGAGAGAAGAGATAAAGAGAAAAGAACTCTCTACCTTGCTCAATGAGAACCCAAATAGAGACAGATTCGGCTATGGGATTAAACCGAAATAAGCATTCCACTATGAGAGAAGAAAGGAAATAGTTAGTTAATAACTAGGAGAAAAAGGAACGGCAAATTCGGCTACGTGAACATAGGAGAGAAAAGAAAAGAAAGTAGAGAGAATTAACATTACCTTAGATTAGAGATAAGTCGAATGAGAATGCAAGTTTTGGCACAAGCAGCAACTCCAAAGAGTCAAAATTCGAATATAGAGTGAAACTGAAATGAAACAATTAGCAAAAACACAAGCCACAATATTGGTGTCAGAGGGATCGGCTATAGGTAGAAACAAAAAGAAGACTAAAGAAAGAGTTGAGAATAGAAAGAGAGATCACAAGGGAATTCGGTAGAGGTTTACCAATAAGGGAAAAGAAATGACCTAAAACGTGACACTAACTCAAATGGCAATAGCTATTTTTCCAAAAATGACACAAGCAAAAAGAATTCGGTACAACACTCCCACAAACCGAATGCACCCTTACAAAAGACCCTTCCCCTGACTAAAACCCCTATGCACTTCCCCATATTCGGCCACAACCTCCTCTCCTTCCATTCCCACGATTCTCTCAATTTGCTCCCAAACTTCCTCTCCATCACTCGCTTGAAATGCTTGACTCAGTCCTCTCTCTCTCCTGCAGAGTTTGAACTCCACTCAGCTTCCTCCTTTCCGGAGCACAAAAATAAAAGTCCCCATGTGCTACCTGTGGGATTCGAACCCCACTTCCCTTGCTTCACAAGTGACGCCAACACCACTCCACCACAAGCTCCCTCTTGTTATCACAACACCAACAATTAACCTTAAGTCCTGCCTCCTACAGCTTTGCCTACTTAAGTGCCCAAAACCCAAAATTTCTTCAGGGCTTGGGCTCGAACCCGAGCCTCCCCAGGACCCCCAAACACACCCAAATAACAAACTTATCAAGCACAACACATGCAATAATGCAAAAATGCCAGACCCTTATTTTTAGGATGATATAGTTCTACCCCCTTAAAGAATTTTGGCCTCAAAATTTACCTGATCAAAAGAGGTGAGAGTATTATTGTCGAATTGTTTCCTCCAGCTCCAACGTGGCTTCTTCTGAACCGTGATTACGCCACAACACTTTAACCAATGAAATAGATTTTCTTCTCAATACTTTAACATCCCGATCGAAAATCTGCACTGGTTCTTCTTCAAAAGACAAATCAGGTCTTACCTTAATTTTTCCACCGGCACTATATGAGAGGGATCTGAACGATAGCGCCTCAACATCGAAACATGGAATACATTATGTATCTGATTCAACTTTGGGGGCAACTCAAGCTGATAAGCTACTGGTCCCACCCATTTCAACACTCGATAAGGCCCGATAAATCTGGGGCTCAACTTGCCCTTCCTCCAAATCTTAAAACCTTATTCCAATGTGAGACCTTCAAGAAGATATGATCCCCTACTAAAAATTCTATCTCCTTACGCTTCAGATCCGCATATGACTTCTATCTATCAAAGGCTTCTTTTAACCGTTCTCGAATCAACTTAAACTTTTCCTCAGTTTCTAAAATCAATTCCAAACCCAACAACAGTCGCTCACCCAATTCTATCCAACAGGTAGGGGTATGACACCTACGACCATACAACGACTCGTAGGGTGCCATCTGAATGCTGGATTGGTAGCTGTTATTATACGCGAATTCTACTAACGACAGATAATCTCCTAACTACCCACGAAGTCAATCACACAGCCCCTTAACATGTCTTCCAGAATCTAGACTACCCTCTCCGACTGACCATCAGTCTGAAGTCTAATCTTGTACCTAAAGCTTCATGTAACGCTTTCAGGAACCGAGATGTAAATCTAGGGTCCCTGTCCGATATGATTGACACTGGTACCCCATAAAGCCTCACAATTTCTGCCACATACAACTTGGCCCGCTTTTGTAGCGGGTAGTCAGTGCGAAACGGTATGAAGTGCGCGAATTTAGTCAACCGGTCCACTTGCTCACAAAGTCGGTAACTTCCCACTTCAACCCGGGCAACCAGTACTATTCACGTAGGTCTCGGTACATTTTGCTTCCACCGGGATGAATAGCGTATGGACTACTATGTTCCTCCCGCAGAGTCATCTGTCTTAACTCAAAGTCCTTCGGCATACAAACTCTTCCATGGACACATAATACCCCTTCACTGTTCAGCCCAAAATCCACTATCTCTGCACTTTTCACTTGCTGAAGCCGAGAACCCAACGATTCATCCAAAAATTACTTCTCTCTAATCTGACTTACAAAGTCAGTTTCACCTGAAGTTCCGCTAACAAGCTACCATCTTCATAAAAGCTGAGATGAGCAAACATTGCTCTCAAATCCGATACGACCTTACGACTTAATGCATCTGCCACCAGATTGGCCTTACCCAGGTGATATTTGATCGAGCAGTCATAGTCTTTCAGCAACTCTATCCACCTCCGTTGCCTTAAATTCAGCTCCTTTTGGGTAAGGAGATATTTCAGACTCTTGTGGTCGATGTAGATAATCGACTTTTCTCCATACCTGTAATGTCTCCATATCTTTAGGGCGAACACTACTGCAGCTAGCTCCAAGTCATGAGTAGGATAGTTCACTTCATGTGGCCTAAGTTGACGAGATGCATATGCCACTACCTCCCCTCCTTGCATTAGCACACAACCCAAAGCTGTGTGCGATGCATCACAATAGACAACAAATTATTTCCCAGTCTCAGGCTATATCAACACTGGTGCTTCAGTCAGAATGTTTTTCAACTTTTCAAAACTTTCCTACTGTTTATCAGCCCACACAAACAGTACTCCCTTTCGTAGTAACTTAGTTAGGGTGTAGCAATCAACGAAAACCCCTCAACAAACCTTCTGTAGTACCCAACCAAACCCAGAAAACTTCAAATTTTTGCTACTGACTTCGGTGGCTTCCAATCCAATACCGCTTCAACTTTTCAAGGATCAACCCTAATCCCCTCGGCAGACGCAACATGCCCTAAAAACGTCACTTCCTTCAACCAAAACTCGCACTTACTGAATATAGCGTAAAGTTGCTTCTCTCTCAATATTTGCAGAATAACCCGAAAATACGAGTCATGCTCCTCTTCAGTTCTTGAGTACACCAAGATATCATCTATGAATACTACCACGAACCGGTCTAGATAGGGTTGGAAGACCCGGTTCATCATATCCATAAAAGTGGCTAGTGTAGTTGTTAATCTGAATGGCATCATCAGAAACTCGTAATGCCCATAATGAGTTCGGAAAGCAGTCTTGTGAATATCTGCATCCTTGACCCTTTTCTAATGGTACCCCGATCTCAAATCTATCTTTGAGAAAACCGAAGCTCCTCGCAGTTGATCGAACAAATCGTCAATCCTTGGTAGCGGGTATTTGTTCTTAATAGTTAGCTTGTTCAACTGACGATAGTCAATGCACATACGCATCGACCCATACTTTGCTTCCCACGGAGATACACTTGGTCGGATAAATCCACGGTCCAACAGCTCTTGGATCTGAGCTTTTAGTTCTGTCAGCTCCTTCCGTGCCATCTATAAGGGGCGATAGACACTAGAGCCGTTCCTGGTAATAGCTCAATGCCAAATTCAACCTCACGATTCGGGGGAAAAATGTCTAAGAACTCATTCACGGTTCTGACATTCCCAACAGACAATTTCTTATCATCTGATGTGCTAATAAAAGCTAGAAACGCCTCACACCCTTTACGGACCATCTTCTCAGCCTTTAATGTCGAAATCACATGGGATAGATAATCTCTTCTCTCTCCTATCAAAATTACCTCCTCATCCTCTAGAGTCTTTAAAACCATACGCTTAGCAGCGTAATCCAAATTTGCACGATGCTTAACTAGCCAGTCCATGCCTAAAATAATATCAAACTCATCGAACGGCAGTTACATCAAATCTGCCAAAAATACCGCTCCTTGAACTTCTAGAGGCACATTCCTAAACAACTTGTTCACTACCACAGATTGTCCTAGAGGGCTAATCACAGACATTTCTCTAGCAGCAATCTCAAATTTTATACCCAAAGTCCCAGATACAGTACAAGCAACATATGAATGTGTAGAACTAATATCAATTGAAGTGGTAAAGGGCACATGAAATATAAGAAACGTACCGGTTATGACGTCCGGTGTGTCGCCTTCCTCTCGACGTCTAGCGGCATAAAGCAACCCCGGCTGCCTTGCATCTGTATTTCCAGTACCTTTACCCGGTGCTCCACGACCTCGTCCAAACCCATTTCCCTCTCGGGCTGGGCCACGACCTCTCGGTGTCTGCTGACCACCTCTCTCTGGCTGAACATAACCCTGTCTCGCAGCTGGCGTCAGACCCAGTTTCTACGTACAGTCCTTGATTTTGTGGACTCTTGACCCACACCTGAAGCAAGCCCCAACTTTCTTCCAACATTCATCCTGATGAAATAACGCACACACTACACGAGGTCATGCGCGCACAAGAGAACTCGGTTTGTCTTGGCAGGCTCGTTAAATTTAGGCCTCTTTTGAAACCTATCAGAAGAACCAGAAGGCCTAAAATCCCTCTTATTCCTGCCCCTATTCTTGTCACGGTTCTGACACTCAGTGTGTTTCACCTCCTCAGTGATCTTGGCTTTCTCCACCAATACAGTAAAATCTCTTTCTCGCTGCGGAGCTATTAGTACCCAGAGCTCATCCCACAGACCATCCTCGAACTGCACATAGCGCTCATAGTCAGTCGCGACTATACCCCGAGCGTAATGACTTAAGCACAAAAACTCTGCCTCATATTCTGCTACGAATTTATTTCCTTGAACCAAGTTCAGAAATTTCTTCCTCTAGGTGTCCACATAATTCGCCTCGACATATTTTCCCTGGAACGCTGTCTTAAAGAGGTCCCAGGTGATACAATCCGCTTGAGTACCTTCCCTCACTGTGAGCTACCACTGGTATGCCTCATCTCGCAAGAGAGACACTGCTCCTCTCAATTTTTCCTCTGCAGTGCAGTCCAGGTCATCCATAATTCGTTCAACTGCCTCCAACCATTATTCAGCTACATTTGGGGCCACACTAGAAATTCCCCTAAAAACTTCAGCCCCGTTTGCCTGGAGTCGCTCAGGAATAGATTTTCGGGCTACCAATCCAGTACTTGCTCCAGCAACCTGTTCCAAAACTCGCAGCATAGCTTGGGACAAAGCACCATCCCCTCCAGTTCAGTCATAGGACCCTGTTTTGATCACTGGTGATGCAGGTTCTTCCATTTCAGGCATGTGCCCCGATGCTTCGGATCTAGCCCTAGGACCTTGGCCCCTACCACGGCCACGTCTACCACGCCCATGTCCTCTTGTGCTCATACCGCTAAATCTAATTAATCTGATTAAAAATTTTATGAATTAGTATATAATTCCAATGTTTATTAACAAATGTTTTATGGGAAGCAGATATAAGAGTTGTTCTTGCTAATTGAATTTCCTAATGTCTCAGTCTCTACAGTCTTAGCTCTTATATCTAGCAGTCTCAGTATACTATCACTAACTCTAGTAGTTTCTTACAAAAGTCATTTCATCATAACATCAAATATAGGCTAAGAGAACTTACGGATTTGGTGTCGGAGACTCGGGTGCCATACTTCCAATAAAAACGTATATTTTATAAACCATATTTCAAACAAATTTTGAAAAACATTTTCGAACCCATTCCACAGCCGAGTTTTACAACCTGACTCTGATACCATTAAATGTAACACCCCAGACCCGGCCTAGACGTTATGATCGGATCTAGTATGTCACATAAAAGGGTTGTTTAAAATCTTGTGCATTTGTCAAAAAGTTCAGATTCCTTTTCTGAAACACTAAGCTTTGTTGTTTGAGAAAAACAAATTTGTTATCATAGTCCTCTTTTAAAATTATTGTTATTATACCCAAAACTCGTTTATAACAGAAATCGAATTTGGTGATTTGCAAAAATGTGACATTTTGAAAGTCGTTATTGTAGTTTTACGAAAAAATCCCGAGTTTAATCATTTGTAGCTTGAAAATAATCGAAATGAAAGTTTAAACAGAAAGTTAAGTCCAGTGGCCTTATTACAGAAATATTAACCCAATCAATAATTAAACTAAAGTAAACCAAAACGTAAATTTACTAAATTCACGAGAATAATTCCCGGGGTATGGTCTCCAAGAGTCCTCCACAGCTCCAAATCCACTAACGATAGGGATCACCTGCAAGGTTGAAACAATGGGGTGAGTTACAAGAACTCAGTGAGTAATCCTGATTCCAGTCACAGTCATGGTCTTAGTCTGGGCCTAAGCCCCATACAGTATCAATTTGGCCCACGGCCCCAAAATCATGGTAATGCAAACAGAAAATACAGCCCCAACCTAATAGTCCATCCGCTACACTCCACCCGTACCAGCCCAACACTCCATGTGGGGATTTCAAAATCGACCCACCCATCCGCTACACTTCAAAAATGCAGTCGAGCTACCAATATAAATGCAACAAAGCTGCCAGTATAAATGCAGCAAAGCTGCCAGTAATAGTATATGTGGCTGAGCCACTGAAATTAGTATATTGTGGCATAGCCACCAATACAGGACTTCATCCATCATTATAATCCATTCCAATGCAACCTTTCATGGCATAATAATTCAGTGTATGCAAAATGTATCATCATGGAAATTAATCAAGTTATACACAATCATACCAAATCTGCCCCTAAGGGTATAACAGTAATTTCACCCAACGAGGGTATCTCAGTAATTTACCCACCGAGGTTATTTCAGTAATTTACCCACCGAGGGTATTTCAATAATTTATCAATTTACGGCTTTTCAATAGCTTACTGTTACCTCGAACGACACGAGACCCTTCTTGGGTCTCTACGGAGCTAATGGGCCAAAAATCCATTTCAGGCCCAAACGGGCCCACATGCTCATGTGGCCCATTTCGCATGGTTTCAGCCTCAGATTTCCCAAATTTCTCAACTACACTTACCCTTTTACGATTTTCCACCAACTTCACCCATATGGGTCGGAAAGCCCATTGGGCCCGTTAAGCTCGTATCGGCTCGGTTAGGCCCGATACAGCCCAAATGTCGTGAAAGCGCTTGTGACACTCTCAACGACTTGCCGTCACTACTCGTACCTTGATTTACCACTAAGAGCACTCACACGCTCGAGTGGCACAGATGCCAATTTTTTAACTTTTCGGCTTTTGGCCGATTCACAAGCCATCACATGCAGTCAATCAGAAGGGTGTGAGATTACACTCCTGTTTTACGATTTGTAAATTACGCTACTCTTCGAAGCACCTAAGAACCATAATCGGCTAAAGGTTAGTCTTAATCCACGACATTTGGAATTGATCAAACAACCCACCACACTTACCAGCAACGACGACCACTCTTTGCTATGCTAGAACATTGGTTACTCCCTTCGACAATGAAGTTGGGTCCCTACAAAGGAACATAAGTCAAATTCGTTGTTCCAAGTTCACAAAATAAGGCTATTTGGCCTTAAGAAACTCAACAATATTAGTGAAACTTCCACCCTTAATCGGCCATGCCCCCACTTACCAACAATAGAAGAAAATCACGCAGCCGTTTGCACGCAGAGTACCTTAGAGGGTTCGGCTTTCCCCACACAAGAAGGATTCCAAAAAGAAACAAAGAGTCGATTCGGCCCTGGCAAAAAGGTGAGAGTTTTGTTTAGAAGAGATAAAGAGAAAAGAATAAAGAATAAAGAGAAAAGAACTCTCTACTTACTCAATGAAAGCTCGAATAGAGACAGATTCGGCTATGGGATTAAACCAAAATAAGCATTCTACGATGAGAGAAGAAAGGAAAGAGTTAGTCAATAACTAAGAGAAAAAGGAATGGCAAATTTGGCTATGTGAACACAGGAGAGAAAAGAAAAGAAAGTAGAGAAAGAATTACCATTACCTTAGATTAGAGATAAGTCGAATAAGAATGCAAGTTTCGGCACAAGCAGCAACTCCAAAGAGTCAAGATTTGGATATAGAGTGAAATTGAAATGAAACAATTAGCAAAAACACAAGCCACAATATTGGTGTCAGAGGGATTCGGCTATAGGTAGAAACAGAAAGAGGACTGAAGAAAGAGTTGAGAATAAAAAGAGAGGTCACAAGGGAATTTGGCAGAGGTTTACCAAGAAGGGAAAAGAAATGACCTAAAACATCACACTTACTCAAATGGCAATAGCTCTTTTTCCAAAAATGACACAAGCAAAAAGAATTTCGCACAACACTCCCCAAAACTGAATGCACCCTTACAAAATACCCGTCCCTTGACCGAAACCCCATGCACTTCCCCATATTCGGCCACTGCCTCCTCTCCTTCCATTCCCATGATTCTCTCCTCAATCTGTTCCCCAACTTCCTCTCCATCACTTATTTGAAATGCTTGACTCAGTCCTCTCTCTCTCCTGCAGAGTTTGAACTCCACTAAGCTTCTTCCTTTCCTGAGCACAAAAATAAAACTCCCCATGTGCTACCTGTGAGATTCGAACTCCACTTCCTTTGCTTCACAAGTGACGCCAACACCACTCCACCACGAGCTCCCTCTTGTTATCATAACACCAACAATTAACCTTAATTCCTGCCTCCTACAGCTCTGCCCACTTAAGTGCCTAAAACCCAAGATTTCTCCAAGGCTTGGGCTCGAACCCGAGCCTCCCTAGGACCCCCAAACACATCTAAATAATAAGCTTATCAAGCACAACACATGCAATAATGCAAAAATGCCAGACCCCTATTTTTAGGATGTTACACACACGGCCATGGTACACGAGCGTGCCTAGTGGCCGTGTGGAAAAGTCAGTATACATGCCTTGATTTAGCACGACCAAGACACATGGGGGTGTCTAATGCCCACGGAAGACACACGGCCTGCCCACACGAGCGTGTGTTCTGTATAACTTAAAAAAGTTTTAAATTATCAAAAATTTCTGTATGTGTTTGGCTTAGTCCTGGCCCTACTCTAAAGCATGATTTAGGTCACTTTGACCAATATATGGGACAGTATTGGTGAATGATTGTATGAAATGATTATAAAAGTTTTCATTCTATCCGGTAACGCCTTTAACCCTAATTCGTCATCGGACAAGGGTTAGAGGTGTTATATGTATATAGCTATGTTTAGATGTAATGAAATGAATGGTATGATGATATTGAAATGTGAATGCTATGTGAGGGCTCGAGATATGTGGCACTAAGTGTGCGTATTCAGAAATGTGATCGAGATGATTAGCATTGTGTGTGCAAAATAATATAAGCTTCGGCTTTGTGGTTGGCACTGCGTGTGTGATACTGTTTTAAGATTGGTTCGATATAGATGCACTATGTGTGCGATGTTAATTAAGCTTCAGCTAACTATTTGTGCACTAAGTGTGCAATTGAATCGAAGAAAGGATGATAGTTGATCGAAATGAAATAGTGAGTATTATATAGCATATGTAATCAACAACTAAGTGTTGGCTAAGGTGTGCTCGGAACCTATGTGGTTGATGAAACTATGAATCTGTTTATGGAAGGGTTAATTGAACATATTTGTTTTGGATGGTATGATATATGTGACTGTAAATTAATCTATGTGATGGTATGTTTTGGTATAATGTATTATGTTACGAACTTACTAAGGTTTTGAAAGCTTATTGTATGATTGTTTCTCTATTTTACAGTGTCATTAAAGCTAGCTCAGATTCGAGGATCGTCAGCATCTTAATCACACTATCGGTAATCTATTTTGGTACCTTTGGAAAGATGTACATAGTTGAAATATGGCATGTATAGACTAGTTGTTTTGAAACATATTTGAGATGTGTAAATTGCCATGTGCTGTGGCTAGATATATGTTGATTATAAGGATGAATGGATTTGGTATATGATGCATATTATGGTATAGCTTGTTGGTAATAAGAATGTCTTAAGAATGGTAAACGTAGTGATGGATTAATGCTAGTATGATCTATTGAATTTGAGGATGAATCATGTTTGTTAATGCATGTGTTTAGTTGTGAAAGTGGGTTATAAGTAGACATGACTAGAAATGAGATTGGATAGGATGGTATGTGATCATTTGACATGTATTTGGGTGCCAAATAGTGTGAGAAACTATGTTTAATTGTGCTTGTAGGGTTGACCCTAGTGTGGGTGGCATTTTGGCCTTGCAAATGGCCTATTTTGCATACACGATTGTGGAACACGGGCATGCCTAGTGGCTGTAGGATTAAGTTAATAGCTAGCCCAAGTGTGCACGACCATGGTACACGGACATGCCTATTAGTCGTGTGAATAAATCAGTATCTAGCCTAAGAGTACACAGCCATGGAACACGGGCGTGTCTGGTGGCTGTGTGGATAAGTCAATACACAAGCTCTGTTATGGCAAGGCCAAGACACATGGGTGTGTCTGGTGTCCGTGGAAGGCACACAACCTAACTGTACGGGCATGTGACCACAACAGTATTGAAGAATGTCTGAATTTCTACAAACTTTCATAAATGCCTGGTTTAGTCCCGACCTCTTTCTTACACGTGTTTAAGGTCTCAAAGACCTAGATAAGGGACTATATGCTCGTATTTGAGTATGTGTGATCGATGATTAAATTTGTGTTGTAAAATGGATGTGAAATGTTTCGATTGATCGGTAACGCCTCTTAACCCTAATCCAGTGACAGTTTCAGGTTAGGGGTGTTACAATGATGTACCGAATGCGGCACATAATCAGATAGTTGCAGCTCAGCTGCAAAATAACAGGCTTAAGATCCTTTCAGATACTTCCTCCAAATATCATCAACCCACCTCGATACAATACAACATACAAAGGATGTCATGCTATTATGTCATTAAAAGTACATACATTAAGATCAGTATACATGCTTAGTACAGAAATCAGACAAACAGATCATTCATATAGGGATCTAAGTACCGCTTACCGACCCTACGGTAGGTTCACAGTCGACTTGGGTGACCCGTACAATCTTACAGATCATTTTAGAAATATTGGCTCAAATGCCCATGTGGTCTACCCGTGTTGACCCACAAGTCTGTGTGGCCTACACGGCCCAAATTGGCCTTAGCTATGTGGCCCAAAATCTCACACGCCCGTCTGGTTCACTCGTGTAGGACCACACACCCATGTGGCCCACACGACCCAATTGGTCGAGCCCATGTGTCCTACCCGGCCTTTCCCAGCCATCACACGACCATGTCACTCGCGCACAGCCTGGCTCGTCGATCACACAGCCGTGTGGTGACTTGCAGTCTTGCACACAGCCTACAACACGGGAAACCACACGCCTGTGTGGCATCGACAGTAAGGTTTCGGCTTGCTCCAAAATCTCATTTTTTGCATTTTTCAAGTAACACCTGGTTCGTTTTCGCTCTTTACGCAATCCTGAGATCACCTGCACCTATACTTGAACAACGTTTACTTAGTTAATTTCTTAATTGACCTAATCAAACTAAACCCAAAATGGAATGCTCATCCAACAAGCGACCATCTTACGTTTGAGCAAGAAGTAGCGTCTTTGTAACCTGAGAACCCGATTAAGTCCCTCGAGCAGTACCTAAATTTGAGTAAGACGTTTCATTCATTAATCGCTTAATCAAAACAATGCCAGAACTAAAGAAAAACCCGCTTCTCAAACCAGGGAAACAACCGTTGCACGATAGAAACTGATTTAAATGGGAATGTAAAGGAGGGGAAAGGTGGATTTCGGCACAAGGGAAGAAACGAAAAATCTAAGGGAAAAGGCAGCGGAAAGGGAAGGAAAAGGGAAGAAAATGGTAGCAAGGATTGTGGGAAACAACTGTGAAAAACCGAAAAAGAGAAAAGTACTCAGATTGGCAAAAATTCTGATAACTCCCCTATCCAGTCTCCATAATTATCTCATCAAGCTCTCCACTATTAGAATTTTAGTCCATCACAAACTCTTCCCATGGCACAAGCAGCAAAATAAATCCCCTGTTTGCACAGGGATTCAAACTCAGGACCTCAAACATAACCAACACTCTACTTACCACCAGACCAGCAGGCCCATTCTGATGTATACTCATAAACAATAAAATATAAGCCCACTGACTAGAGATAAGACTTTAATCATAAAAATACCAAAATCTTCCTAAGTTGTTCTTGAACTTAGGACCTCCCACACACCCTCAGAACACTTAACCACTGAAGCAGATACAGATTTTTGTCATAATTTAACAGAGCATAATTTAAAACTTGGGGCATTACAACTCTACCCCCTAAAAAAATTTCGTCCTCAAAATTTTACCTGATCAGAAAAGGTGAGGATACTATTGACGGATCGAATCCTCCGGCTCCTAAGTGGCCTCCTCAATGCTATGATTCTGCCACAACATTTTTACTAAAGGGATAGATTTCTTTCGAAGCATTTTAGTGTCGCAACCCAAGATTTGGACCGGCTCCTCCTTAAATGTCAAAACTGGGCTAACCTTAATATTCTCAATAGGAAAAACATGCGTGGGATCAGAGCGGTAGCATTTCAACATTGAGACGTGGAACAAATCATGAATGTGATCCAACTCTAGAGGAAGCTGTAACTGATATGCGATTTGTTCCATTCGCTTTAGAATATGGTACAGCCTAATAAATTGAGGGCTCAGCTTACCCTTGCGACCGAACCTCAAGACCGTCTTCCATGGCGAAATCTTAAGAAAAACCAAGCCCCCCACAAATACTCAATATCCTTTCTCTTCAGATCAGCATAGGATTTCTGCCTATCAGATGCCCCTTTTAGTTGATCTCAAATCAATCGGACCTTATCTTTAGTTTCAGAAACCAACTCCAAACCCAGTACCCATCGCTCCCCTAACTCAGTCCAACATAAGGGAGTATGACACTTACGGCCATACAGGGCCTCGTACGATGCCATCTGGATGCTAGATTGATAGCTGTTGTTATAGGTAAATTCACCAACGGTAGGTACTCCTCCCAGCTACATCGAAAATCTATAACACAGCTCTTCAACATGTCCTCAAGTACTTGAATCACCCTCTCCGATTGACCATCTATCTTAGGACTAAAAGTCGTACTGAAGTCCAACCTTAAACTTAGAGCCTCGTGCAATTTCTTCCAGAATCAAGATGTGAAGTGAGGATCCCTTTCGGAGATGATTGAGATAGGAACCCCATCCAGTCTCACAATTTCATATATGTACAGTTTAGCTAACTTCTGGAGAGAAAGTTCGTCCTGACCGGAATGAAATGAGCGGCTTGGTCAATCGATCCACAATGACCCAAACAGAATCCTTCTTAGTGGGTGTTAAAGGCAACCCACTAATGAAGTCCATCGTTACTCGCTCCTATTTTCACATTGGAATCTTTACTGGCTGCAGCAACCTCGAGGGCAACTGATACTCAACCTTAACCAGCTGACAAGTCACACTACGAGCAACGAATTCCTTAACCTCATGCTTCAACTCTGGCCACAATATAACTTTCGTAAATCTCGATACATTTTATTCCTGTCGGGATGCATAGCGTAAGGGCTACTATGCATTTCCCTCAAAATCGACTGTCCAAAATCCTTCTCATTTGGTACACAGATCCGACCATAGAAACAAAGAATCCCATCACTGTTAATCCCAAAATCAGTAGTATCCCCATTCTCAACCTGACGGAACCTCAAATCAAGCAATTTATCCCCCATCTCTTTACCTCTGATCTAATCAATCCATACAGGCTTAACCTGAAGTTCCACTAATAGACTCCCATCGTCGAATAAACTGAGTCGACCGAACATCTCTCTCAAATCGGTCATAGCCCTATGACTCAAAGCATCTGCCACCATATTAGCCTTACTTGGATGGTACTCGATGGTGCAATCATAATCCTTAAGCAGTTCAACCCATCTACGTTGCCTAAAGTTTAACTCCTTCTGAGTGAGGAGATGCTTGAGGCTTTTGTGATCAATGTAGATAATACACTTCTCATCGTACAGATAGTGCATCTAGATTTTCAGAGCGAAGACTACCGCTGCCAACTCCAAATCGTGTGTCGGATAGCTAGCCTCATGCATCTTCAACTGACGAGACGCATAAGCTACCACTTTACTATCCTGCATCAGAACGTAACCTAAACCCACATGCGACGCATCATTGTATACAACGAAATCTTTCCTAGATTCAAGCTGTATCACAACCAGAGCCTGTGTCAAAATAGATTTGAGCTTCTCGAAGCTCTCTTGTTGCTTATCAATCCAGACAAAGGGAACTCCCTTGTTTAGAAGCCTAGTCAATGGTGTTGCAATCAAATAGAACCATTCTATGAAGCGTTGCTAATAACCCGCTAGCCCCAGAAAGCTGCGGATTTCGGACACATTCTTCAGCTGTTTTCAATCTAACACATCCTCAATCTTAAGAGGATCAACACAAATCCCCTCTGCAGAAACTACATACCCCAAAAAGGTTACTTCCCGGAGCCAGAACTCACACTTACTGAACTTTGCGTACAACTGTTTCTCACGCAGAGTTTATAATACCAATCTGAGATGCTGATCGTGTTCGTCCTTAGTCTTTGAATACACCAGGATGTCGTCAATGAAGACTACCACGAATATATCCAGATGGCTGGAACACTCGGTTTATCAGATCCATAAAAGCTGCTGGTGCATTTGTATGTCCAAATGGCATCACTAGGAACTCATAATGGCCGTAGTGAGTCCTAAATGTCATCCTATATACGTCAAACTCTGTAACTTTCAACTGGTGATACCCTGATCATAGATCAATCTTGGAGAAAATTGAAGCTCCTTGGAACTGGTCAAACAGATCATCAATCCTCTATAGGGGTACTTATTCTTGATGGTCGGCTTATTTAATTGACGGTAGGCGAAACACATACGCGTGGATCCATCCTTCTTTTTTACAAACAGAGCAGGTGCTCCCACTAAGATAAACTAGGGCGAATGAACCCACGATCCAGTAACTCTTCGATCTGAGCCTTAAGCTCCACAAGCTGCTTCGGTGCCATTCGATAAAGGGCGATGGACACCGGAGCTGTACCAAGGTACACTAGAGCGGATGAACCTAGGATCCAGTAACTCTTGGATTTGAGCCTTAAGCTTTACAAGCTCCTTCGGTGCCATTCGATAAAGGGCGATGGACACCAGAGCTGTACCAAGAAAGAGCTCAATCCCAAACTCTACCTCTCGGCTTGGAGGCAGACCCAGTAGTTCCTCAGGAAAAACATCTGGAAAGTCCCTTACGATTCTGATGTCTCTAGCCGAAGAGTCCCCAGAATCAGAAACACTAACATAGGCCAAGAATGCCTCACATCCCTTTCGTACCATCTTTTCTGCCACCAACGCAGAAATCACATTAGTCAGGTAGTCTCGACATTCCCGGATCACCACTAACTCATTCTCCTCATCGATTCTCAAAACTACCCTTTTTGTCGCACAGTCCAAACTCACCTGGTGCTTGACAAACCAGTCCTTTCCCAGAAGCAACTTGAACTCCCTAAATGGAAGCTCCATCATGTCAGCCAGAAATACTGTCCCTTGAACCTCTAGCAGGACGTCTCTAAATAGTTTACTCACTCGGATAGACTGCCCCAACGGACTCACAACAGTTATCTCGCTCGAAGTACTCTCAACCAGAATCCCCAAAGTTTTGGACACAAAGCTAGCTACGTAAGAGTGTGTAGATCCTATGTCTATCAATGCAGTATAGGGTACATTAAAAATTAAAAACGTATCCGTGATGACGTTCGGTGCATCTCGATCCTCACAGCAATGAGCATTATAAACTAGTGTAGGCTGCCTCGCCTAATTTGGTCCAGCACCTCTACCCGGTGCTTTCTGACCTCGGCCCATGCCATTATGACCCTAGCCTGACCTCAGCCCTTAGGTGGCTGCTGAACTCCTCTCGGTGGCTGCGTAGTACCAGTACCCGCAGCTTGCATCTGATCCATTCTTAGCAAACAATCCCTGACACGATGCTCAGTCGACCCACATCTCCAACATGCCCCAGTCGTCCTCCAACACTCGCTCAGATGATTCTTTCCGTGACACCATGACACCATGCCCCTTGAGCTTCTGCTCCGCGGTAAAATCCAGATCGTCCATGATTCTTTCCGTGGCCTCCATCCAGTACTCGGCCACACTAGGGCGACTCTAGTGACACCTCTGAATAATTCAGCCCCATTGGACCGGAGTTGCTCCATAACTGACCCACGTGCCCAGATCTGGTGTTGGGCCCAGCGAACCTCTCTAATATCCTCAGCATAGCCTGGGATAGTGCGTCGTCCCCAGCCATGCGATCTCGAGACCTAGTCTCTGTAGCGGGTGAGATCGGCATATCTCTCATAGCCATATTACGAAGATTTTCAGATGTTGAGAACCCAGCTCGAGCCCCTCTACAGCCTCTACCACGGCCTCTAGTACCCCGTCTGTAGATACCTCGTGTGCTTATCACAAATTTGGAGTTCATTTGTATTAACAGTTTTATGCATTAATTACAGTTCCAATATTTCTTAACAGATGTTTTATGCAGAACGGTATCAAAAGTTCAGAGTTTGTTATCACGAATCACAGTTTTGCTACGATTTTCAGTTTTGCTACAGTTTTCGGTTTACACTACCTAGAGTGCTTTCAGTACAGTATACTACCTATTGGTTCTTTCAACCATATAAGTAGTATTTTTAGACAAATTTAAACAGAGTTCAGAACACTTACAGGATCAGCACCGTGGACTCGTTGTACTACATACTCATTCTAAAAATATTTTAAATCATATAAAAATTATTTTGAAAAAACTAATTTTTAAAAACCCAAATCCACAATCGAGTTTTACAACATGGCTCTGATACCACTAAATGTAACACACCAAATCCGGCAGAGACATTATGGTCGAATCTAGCGATGTCACATGATAATGCTTTGGAAAACATAATTACAATATGGCCATTTTTGATATCCTAGGTTACCATAAAAAATGTGTCGTTTATTCATTCGTTATCCATTTTCAAAATGTTATAAATTGCAGAAGCTTTTAAAATAATTGGTAAATTCGTGTGTATTTGATAAAAATTTTGTTTATTTTGAAAACTCGCGTCTTATCCTACTGTTAGATGTTATCAAAATAAAAATCCCAAATTGAAACAATAATCCATAAAGGTCATATTACATAAATTTTACCCAGATATAATCAAAACCATGAATAAAATTAAAAACCATAAAGGTCCAATATTGTGGTCACAGCCGAGTCCTCTACTGCACCGACCCGTCTACTATTGGGGATTACCTGAATAGATTAAACAGAAAAGGGTGAGTTTTCGCAACTTAGTGTGTAATCTCCACATAAAACATGCACACTGATATCATATCGTAAAACTTGATCATGCATTTCTGATTCGAAGTGCAGAGCTAATTACAGAATTGGTGTGGAACTTAGTCCACTCAGATACAGAATCAGAAATAATTTAGGGCCTTAGCCCAATTCAGACATAATATACAGATCAGAACAGAATAAAAGAGTCCTACCCACTAGCCTTTACACACCAACTCCGTCAAGCCCTACACACCATGTGGGGATTAAATCAACCCACCCATCCCTACACACCATGTTGTACTTGATGTGGCACATAATCAGATAATTGCAGCTGAGCTGCCAGATAACAAGCTTAAGAGGCTTTCAGAAAATTCCTCCAAATATCATCAACCCACCCCGATGCAATGCAACATACAAATGATGTCATGCTATTATGGCATTAAAAGTACATACATTCAGATCAGTATACATGCTTAGTACAGAAATCAGACAGACATATCATTCATATAGGGGTCTAAGTACCGCTTACCGACCCTACGGTAGGTCCACAGTTGACTTGGGCAACCCATGCAACCTTACAAATTATTTCAAAAATATGGGCCCAAATGCCTATGTGGTCTTCCCGTATGGGCCCACACGTCCGTGTAGCCCACACGGTCCAAATTGGCCTTGGCCGTGTGGATCACACGACCTAGCCCAAACTTTCACACGCCCATGTGGTTCACTCGTGTGGGCCCACATGGCCGTGTGGCCTACAAGGCCAAATGGTCGAGCCCGTGTTTCGCACTTGGCCTTGCCCAGCCGTCACACGGTCGTGTCACTCGCGCAGGGCCTGGCTCGTTGATCACACGGCTGTGTGTTGAATTACAGTCTTCCACACGGCCTACCACACGGGCAACCACACCCCCGTGTGGCCTCGACAGTAAGGTTTTTAGCTTTTGCCGAAACCTCGTTTTCTTTATTTTTGAGTACACACCTTGTTCATTTTCACTCTTTACGCAATACTGAGATCACCAGAACCTATACTTGAATAACGTTTACTCAGTTAATTTCTTAAACGATCGAGTCAAACTAAACTCGAAACAAAATGCTCATCCAACGAGCGACCATCTTACCTTTGAGCAAGAAGCAGCGTATTTGTAACCCGAGAACCCGATTAAGACCCCCGAGTAGTACCTAAATGTGAGTAAGACGTTTCCTTCGTTAATCACTTAATCAAAACAACACTAGAACTAAGGAAAAACCCACTTACCGAACTAGGCAAACAACTGTTGTACGACAGAAACTAATTTGAACGAGGAACACAAATGAGGGGAAAGGTGGATTTTGGTACAAAGGAAGAAAGGAAAAATCTAAGGGAAAAATGCAGCAATAAGGGGAGGAAAAGGGAAGAAAACAATAGCAAGGATTGTGGGAAACAACTGTGAAAAACTAAAAAAGAGAAAAGTACTCAGATTAGCAAAAATTCTGATAACTCCCCTATCCAATCTCCTTAATTATCTCCATCAACCTCTCCACTATTAGAATTTTAGTCCAACACAAACTCTTGCCATGGCACAAGCAGCAAAATAAATCCCTTGTTTACACAGGGATTCGAACTGAGGACCTCAAACATAACCAACATTCTACTTAACCACCAGACCAGCAGGCCTATTCTGATGTATTCTCAAAAACAATAAAACATAAGCCCACTAACTAGAGATAAGGCTTTAACCATAAAAATACCAAAATCTTCCTAAGTTGCTACTAGAACTTAGGACCTCCTACACACCCCCAGAACACTTAACCATTGAAGCAGATATAAATTTCTGTCATAATTTAACAAAACATGAATTTAAAACTTGAGGCATTACATTTTATTTAAAACATGTGATTTGAAGTCTAATAATTCAGTTATAAAGTCTAAATAACATTAAAAACCAATGGTGACATGAATGGTTACCTTTTTTTCTTGAAATTTATGGAATCTATGGAGTTTTGGGTGTTTTTCTTGAAGATTTATGATGGTAAATGACTTGGGAATGATAGGAAATCAAGGTATTGTGGTTTGGAACTTAAAAATCTATTTAAATATCAAGAGAATAGCAAGGGGCGACACAAAGGAAAGGAGAGGAAGAAGCTATCGTGAAAATTATTGGTGCGGGTGATTTTTAGGTTCAATTTTAAAAATTGGTAGCATTTCCACAGAAATGCCCACTATTTTTACTTTGTTACAAACCAATCCTTTTCCAAAATTAAGGGTTTTTAGAACACTTTTTAAAAAATTGATTTAATAGTTAAGATGTCATAGTCGAATACAATCTCGATTTACCATGCTATGAAATTTCGAGAGCTCTACGACTAAGATTCCTAAAATACCCCTAAAATTCTTAGGCCCTATTTTCGAGTGTTACAGGAAAAGGGTGGACGATGTTTGCTTGATTCAAGCACGAAACTGTGCTAGAATCAAGAAAGGGTTGGATGGTTTCAAGGCAAAACTTCAAGGGCGCCTTTCTAATTTAATTTCAACTATAGGGGCCTCCAATAAATATCTCAAAACTGACTTTTGGGCAGTCAACATGCTTATGCCAAATTGGGTTTGTCTTCCCCTTGTTTGGATGGTTCTGTGACCCATTAAATAATCAGACTTGTCCAGCATGAAACATCATTTTAAACTAGGTCAAAGTAACTTTAATGTCCTTAACCCGTATCCGTCACCAAAATAGAGTTACAAAACATTACCAGAGTTTACAGATCAAACAGACAGAAATTTCAAACATTTCATAACATAATAATATTTAATATAAAACCAATCAAAATCATAAACATTGTCCCTTCCACGAGCCCTGGAAGCCCAAAATATGCATTAAAAACAAGTTGGGACTAAATTGGATACTCACAGAATTTTTCAGAAAACACTGAAATTTTTCAAAGCTGCAGGGGCCACACGGCCGTGTGACTCTCAAGGCCAAGAGACACGACCGTGTCTTAGGTTGTGTAGGCATTCGAAATAGGGACACACGTTCGTGTCCCAACCTGTGTCTGTGCCCGTGTAATTCTCTAACTTGGTCACACGGCCAAGCCACACACCCGTGTGCTAGGTCGTGTACCCTTCGAAGTAACTTCACACGCCCGTGTACCAAGCCGTGTGCTAGGTCGTGTAACAACCAGACTTCTAACCCTTTATAAACTACAGAAGACACATGATCGTGTCATCTGGCACATGGCTGAAACACACACCCATGTCACTACCCGCGTGGACGAAAATAAGTCATTTTACAAGCCATTTTTCTCACCCAAATTGGCATCCACCTACGCTCAACATTGTGCATATAAACAAGCTATAATCATGCATCCAAAACAAGAAAAAAATATCTTTAAACATGTCATATATTTAGATACGACCAATATGCCCTTAGGCACCTCAAATGAAAAGTATGAATATGTGCAAACTTGAAATCCATGTAACCAAGTGATCAACTAGCTTACATGTATAATTGTCTGAATACATAACATGTAAAGCATTTACCAAGACTTACCATTAGGTACCAATTGTACCACACATCAATAGCATCAAAATACCTTTATGCTTACCAAAACAAGGCACCGAATTACCTTAAGCTATAAGACATTCACATATACAAATCCAACTACATTTTACCTTTTATCGTTCAATCATAAATCAAACCACACATCAATCATATAAGACAAATATTTACATACCAAATACTAAGGTTATACCATCATCAAAGTGTCTAAACTCAAGCCAAACAAATGGCCAAATTATCAACTAAGCATATGGGCCAACGTTAGCCAAAACAACCTATACATGCCAAACCAAAAGTATCGAATGAGCTGATGGATAGTGTGATAAAACTTCAAAAAGCTTCCAACCCGAATGACTTCCAAATCACTATAAAACACAGAAAATAATACAGAGTAAGCATTCAAGCTTAGTAAGTTTATATAACATAGAATTTAACTTACCATTTAATCACAATTTAGGTAAGTAAACATAGCATATCCCAACTCAATTTGGCCAAATGCCTAAGCACATATTCACCAACATGTTAGTCATGTGAAACACATATAATAGCCAACACACAATGATGAACTCAACAATTATTCAAGTTTCCTATATATGTATCATCCATTTCATATATCAATGTATCGTATAACATCATTTCCATGTATTTCATGTAAATGCCTATAGTAGTTCATATCGAACTCATATAATCTCGTAACAGAACTGTACCTATTGAACCATTTAGAATATCGTTGGATGCTCGGGAAGCACACGTAAGGTGTACTGAACTATAATCCGTCAATTCCTGTACATGTATGCTCATACGAGCTTTGAAACGGTATGCTTTTATGAGCTGTAAATGATAAGCTCATATTGAGCAACACCATGAAAATGGTTATCGATTGGGTCTATGGGTAGACATCATGAAAATGGTCTACAGGCGCTATAGAGCAACATCCCAAAAGAGGTGCACTAACTCTTCAAAGTCAAAATACCATAGCATGATCCAGATGAGGATAGGTTCATCTTATGGAAAAATGGAGCCCATTAGGGCAATAAACATAGAAGCCTAGTAGGGTAGAAGTTACATATGACTTACGTGGTGAAAAGTTTGACATATCAATTTTGGGTGTTTAAGAACACTGACAAGCATGTTGATAAGAGGTCTAGCCAAGACGAAATGGCATAACAAAAATATGAAAGTATTTTGTACATGGATATACATGGAATCAGGGGTTTTCTTTCAAAACTTTTGTGAATATGTATCCGCGATTAAAAGTCCTTAGATGTGACGGACAAGCCAACATTTGTTATGAGAGAGTGAAACAATTCTCCAGATCTTATTCCTAAGTGTGTATTGGCAACGAGGTCGCCAGAAATGGGAAGTCTGCCAAAGATTATGTTATGTGAAAAGTTTGCCACAGGCTATCTTATGTGGAATGTCCGCCAATAATTATTTGTTTTGTAAAGTCCTCTAGGGACTGACGAAGAAAGAGGATGTCTTTCAGGAATACCTAGTGTTGCCAAGTTCGTTAAGGACTATCTTGTGAATAGGAATTCCACCTTATACAAACAAGTGAAGAGATAGCCCGTTGGGAACTATCGGTGACTGAGATGTTCATTAAGACTACTTGATTAAGGAAATATGACTATTTTATAATTATAGTTCCACAAGAAAATCATAGTGTTTGATTATCTGCCAAAAATGATATTTCGAAGGCCACCTACAATGTTGTAAGTTAATAGGTTTTTCCTCTAGAATCATATATGCATAGGCTAAGTTTTAAGAAGTAAATTGTCAGGATGATATGGTAAGTTGATATCGAGTTTAATTCTGATTGAAGGGATTAGGGTAAGAATTCACCTTAATGGTGAGATACTTGAAAATCTGCCAAAAGTAGTTGTCATTCTGCATACTTGCATACATGGTTATCTTTGATGAGTCAAACCAGAAAGGTAAAATGAAAGTCTGAGAAGAAGCTGGACAAAGTCCAATCTCAGATAGGTGGGTAAAACAAGTAAAATTACATCTAAATCAACTCGATATGTTTGCCAATGGTTCATGTAAGAGGAACGCATGGACGTCATCTATACTAGTGAACTGTAGAATCCCCTATTAAAATTAGGAGTTTAATTTTTTTGTATTACTTTTTTAATTACTCGAGACTTCAAAAGTCACTTAAGAATACTATTGTAGGAATGAGTTGAGGTTTGTGTGGAGGGACCAAGCCAAACACCGCCAAGTCCATGCAAATGGCGTTATAGTTGTAACAGCCCGATTTATGCCCTAGTCGAAATAGTGATTTCGAGACCACAAATCTGAGGTTGTAAAAATATTTTAATATTATTTTATGTGTTTACAGTATGTGAATTACCTTGTGTGAAATTTCTGTGTGAAGAGTTTTATCGATTGTACGCTTAATTAGCAAAAAAGACTTAATTGCGTAAAATATAAAAGCTGTGTGCTGATTGTTAAAGTGTTAATTTGACATGGCTTATTAAAGGAAAGGTCCTTATGTTGATATTACACCATTAAATAGTTAATGGATGATAATGGCATGATATTGTTTGTTATTATTAATGTTCATTAAGGGTAAATTGGTAAAATGTTTAATAAGGTAATAATAAAAAAACATTAAATTAGATGAGTGTTCATCTTCCACCCACCAAAATTAGAAAAGAAAGGAGGGTTAGTGAGCTTTGAAGGTTTTGGTAAGCTTAGGCTCAAATTGGTATGTGATTTCAACTCGATTTTTGATAATTTCTACGTTTCTGTGATCGTTACTTTATGTTCTTTCAAGCCCATGCTTAAATTTTAGAAATTGATAGAGGTTTTGAGATGTGCCATTGATGAACATGTGAGCGTTGTGATGTTAGTTGGTGAAATATGAAAGCTTGGTGTTGGGTTAACATAGTTTGTATTTGGATTTTTGGTGAAATTGAGTATTTTGGGCTAAATTGAGAAAAGTGCAAATGGATGGATTAAAATGTGAAATAAATGAAAAGTGTGGACTTGTTTGATCATATGAATGTTCGGCTAAGCATGGGTGATATGAAATTGTGTATTTGATGAATTTATGAAATAGGGACTAAAGTGTCGAAATATGAAAATATGAGGGCTATTTTGTAAAATGCCCTAAGTATGTGTGTGTAGACTAAGTTGAATGAATTGGTGCTTGAATTGACTGAATTTGAATGTGTATAGACCAAGAAAGGAGAGGTTCGGATCGAGATCGATGTAAAGACAAAGTGCTCGATTAATCTACCATTTCGATATTTCGACATCCGAGGTAAGTTATGAAATTAATAGTATGATATTATTGAATTGTAAATGCTATGTGAGAAATCGAGTTAGGTGGCACGAAGTGTGCATATTTGGAAATGTGACTGAGATGATCAACACTGTGTGTGTAAAATAATATAAGCTTCGGTTTTGTGGTTGGCACTGTGTGTGCGATAACGATTTAAGATCGGTTTGAGATAGATGCACTAAGTATGCGATGTTAATTAAGCTTCGGCTATGATTTGAGCACTAAGTGTGCGATTGAATCGAAGAAATGACGGAAGTTGATCAAAATGAAATATTGAGCATTGAGTAGTATCTATTTTAAGTGCTCGATTAATCGAACATTTCGGTATTTTGACGCCCGAGGTAAGTTCGGACATAATACGTGTATTTAACTATGTTTAATGTTATGAAATGAATAGTATGATATTATTGAATTGTAAATGCTATGTGAGAAATCGAGTTAGGTGCACTAAGTGTGCGTATTTGGAAATGTGACCAAGATGATTAGCACTGTGTGCGCGAAATAATATAAGCTTCGGCTTTGTGGTTGGCATTATGTGTGCAATACCGATTTAAGATCGATTTGAGATAGATACACTAAGTGTATGATGTTAATTAGGCTTCTGCTATGATTTGAGCACTTAGTGTGTGATTGAATCAAAGAAATGACGAAAGCTTATCGAAATGAAATATTAAGCATTGAGTAGTATATGTGATCGATAACTAAGTGTTGGCTAAGGTATGTTCATAACCTATGTAGTCGATAAAGTTATAAATGAGTATATAGAAGGTTAATTGAGCATACTAGCTTGGATGGTATGGTATATGTGATTGAGAATTAGTCTATGTGATGGTGGATTGTATTTGGTATAATGTAATTGTATTAATGAACAATATGTGTTATGTTACGAACTTACTAAGCTTTTAAAGCTTACTGTGTGATATGTTTCTCTATTTTACAGTGTCAGTTAAGCTTGCTCGAATCAGGGGATCGTCAGCGACTAAATCACACTATCGGCTAACCATTTTGGTACTTTTGGAAAGATGTATATGGTTGAAATATGGGATGTATAGGCTAGATGTTATGGCATGTTTTAAAATGTTTAATCCTTGCCATATGATTTGGCTTTGAAGTTGAATGATGTTGAACTCATGAATGAGCTATGAATATGATATATTTTATGCTTATGTGGTTAATGAAAGTTGTACTTTGAAGATGAATTATGGCATGGATTACATGATGCTTGATACATATATATATGTTTTGAGATGTACATTTGTTACTTTGGATGGACTTATTTGTGATGATGTTTGGTATGGAAGTAGATGGTATTGTTGGTGATTAACTGGTGCAAGAAATGGTATGTTTGGATGCATTTAGAAGCATGATTTAGTATTGACTTGAAGCTTGTAGGAGATTCAAGGTGTGGGAGGCAAGTTTGGCCTTGAAAATGGCCTATAACTGTCCACACGGTTGAGCACACGAGCATGTGGCTCAATAGTGTCCCTAGTGGTTGAAATTCAAAGCAAGTCAAGATCGACCATGGGCTAGACACATGGGCGTGTGACTAGCCGTGTGGTGGAGTCAATAGCGACCACAGATGAGGCACACGGGCGTGTCCACGACCGTGTGGACAAGTCACTATGTATGCCCTGTTTTGACACGGCTTAACCACATGGGCGTGTCGTGGCCGTGGAAGGCACACGGCCTACCCACACTGGCGTGTGACCTCTGTAGTTTTGAAAAATGTTTAAATTTTTGAAAATTTACGTACATGATCGATTTAGTCCCGACCTCTTTCTAGCACGTGTTTAAGATCTTGTAGACCTCATTAAGGGACTATATGATTATGTTACGTTACATTTTATGATGATTGACTATGTGTTGTAAAATGAAGGTAAATTGTTCTGATTGTTTGGTAATGCCTCTTAACCCTATTCCGGCGTCGGTTTCAGGTTAGGGGTGTTACAATAGTTGTGTCACGCTTATAGAGGGGCTCTCTTAGAAGCTACACCTCAAGATTCAAATAAGTGAAATTTCATATAAATTTTTAGTTCCAGGTCACTCTAATCATATGTACAGGCCCTAAAGGGCAAAATGATTGTAAGAACCTTAATGCTTATGTGATAGAGAACTCATTCGAAGTTTAATTTTACAGACATGTTGTCATCTAAGAAACTAGAATAAAGTTGTATAGTAAATATGGATTAAAATTTGGCATTGTTTAAATTGTAAATAAATCAAGTGAGGAAGGTTGTAAAGTAATATGCAATAATTGTGACATTTGTACCCGAACCGGATGCTCGAGTCGAGTATAGGGTGTTATAACTTAGCTGATCAGAGTTTCGATTCAGTTGATTCCTTAGACATACAAAATCAAGAAACAACCATATATGCATGTTACTTTAGATCTGGCTTAGTCCCTTAGGTTATTATATGGTTATTATGTGTTATGAAATTTGGTACAAATTGGCAGACCATGACAAGCCTAGTGTTAGGCATTTCAAAGACAATAGAAAGATAGGTAATTAAAGTAAATGTGAAGAAAAAGTGAAGAAATGAATGGGATTCTATTAAAGAGAGAGAGTCGGTGTATATATATACAACAGAAAAAAAATGAATTTTCCCTTTGAGCGGGAATAGTAGCTACACCTATTGGGTTTTCATTTTCTGGGTCAACCTCTTCTGAAGAAGTGGTGTTGGTATCTCTGGTTCTTGATGAAACACCCCAAACCAGGCCCACGAGCCTTGACCGGATCTGGTATGTTCCTCGAGTAAAACGGTTCAAAATTCTTTTGTTACTTTGGAAAAACTGTGTGGTTTTGAAAGAAAGATTATTTTTGGGTTGGGCAAGAGTTGGAAACAAGTTTATCTTATTTTGAAAACCATTTGTTTTAGGGTGTCCAAAACAATTAGAGGTTATTTTTAAAATTTATTTACTCAATCTTTAATTTGGTAACAATCCGTAACATAATATAAAAAAAAGAAAAGAAAAGAAAAGAAAATAGTTCAACTATGGCCTTATTACATCAGAATTTAAAATATAACATGTCCAGAATTAAATAAAAGAAAGTCTAAAGTTTAATAAAACTCTGAGTTGAGCATGGCCACCACAAAGCTCCTGCCGACCCGGTCCATCACTGATCGTCACCTGAACAATGTTCCCACAACGGGGTGAGTCAACAGACTCAATGTGTAACCACAACACTAAGTCCTAACAAATTCAGGCATATCAAGTCATACATGTACATATAACATTTAAATAATATGATGCAAACCCGGACCCAAACCTAGGTATCATCCGCTACGCATCACCCGTACCAACCTACACACCGTGGGGACTACTAAGTCAACCCTCCATCCGCTACACACCATCGAAGGCAGTCGCTGCAGTCGACGTGCTCATCGCCCTTATAAATATTGTGGCATAGCCACCAGAAAATATTTCGTGCCAAAAAGCACCACATTCAGATATTCGTGACCGAAGTCACCACATTCAGATAATGTGACAGAAGTCACCACATTCACTTCCCCTTGCATAATCACCCAAATGCCCATGTCATACATATCATGCACAGATTATGTCCCATTCTTTAATTCACATTCTTATAATTTCACATATGCTATAACAGTTCATGTTATAATCCTAGTAGGAGTAGGAAAACGTACCTAAGTACTTTGTACCATTGCATGGTACCTTTGGCCACATTCACATTAATATAAACATATATATTTATTAAGTTTATTGCCTTAAATCTAATAAGAGATAGTGTGGGGGGTACACACCTGATATTCTTATCGATTCACTGATTTCCCGAAAATCCCGATCTACTGCTTTAGATCCTTAATCCCTACATTCGGTCAATCACTCAATGTTGAGTAAAAACCTATTCGACTATAAGATTAAATCCCAAAGGCTTATTGCACCTAAAACCCTTACCTTGATGCCGATTTGATTACTAATCAAATGCCGAAACTTGTAGTCTTTCTTCCTTGCAATCGGCTAATCCTTTAATCACATTACAAGTTAGTTTCCGGCTTTTTGAATAATATGAAACAGATCTAATCATTGAATAGGGCCTTGGTCGAATGTACATATTTACTTTACCTTGTGTTTTGAAATCCCGAAATTGCTATTTACCCTAGGTATCTGTCGAAATCACCTAGACACATGTTAGATTAACTTCTAACATTACATCATAATAAATGGCCCTTGACCGAATTCTTGTGGCTTACCTTAGATCTTTGAAATCCCGAAGACAGTCCCGAAAGATCCTTCCTTGTGGTCTACAATAGGCAAATCCCGAAACCTTCTCCATAGTTTCAGCCAAAGAATAATTTCTTAGATTTTGACAAGCCTATCGAAAAAAGAATGGAAAACGAATTTGATCTTACTCCTACTGAAGATTTCAACAGCACCTATGTCAGTCACCACTGAGATATTCGGCTTGATGAAAAATTCATCTAGAAGCTCCTTCTATATTCGGCTCTTGAAAAGGGTAGCAAGGGTTATGGATTCGGCTTCCACAAGGGTCACAAAAGAAAAGGTATGAAGTATTAAGGGTAATGGCAATGGTGAAAATAGGGGAATGGAAAGTTCGGCTAGAACAGATAAAAAGAAAAGAAGAAGAAGATGATAGTTTGGAGAGAAAAGAGTGCTTGAAAGAGAGGCAAAAAGTATTGAATGATATTCGGCTATCCCCCTTTTACTAGCTTAGCCGAATTTACTAAGCTTAGAGTCCCTTACTTGGCCATCACTTCTCCCTTATCATAGCCCACATTTTCCTTCTTTATCACTTCATTTAAAATTAATAAAAATAATCCATCAATTATCCCCCGTTTATCTCTAAAATAAAAAGGACTTAAGATCCTTGAATCTAGCCTTGGTGTTGTCCACTAGTCCCCTCACTTTGATGTCACAAAGCAAAAATAAACCTTAAAATTTTGCTTCCCATGCGACTCGGACACAAGTCCTTCCACCTTAGCATATGGCGTCATTTCCAGAGCCCTAAGTGGCACTTCCATGCCACTTTTCCAAGCCCAATCGTGTGTCATATTTCCTCTAAAAATTTTCTTAAGGCCACCCTGCTTTAGTTCCCTCTTTTTAAGCTTAAACTTAATATCTTCTAAGACATTTCCTTACATTTCCAAGGTTCTAAAAATGCACACAACACATTCATAACACTTAAGACATACTATTTCATATAATTAAGCAAAAATGCACAAGCCCAATTTAAGGATATTACAGTTCTACCCCCCTTAAAATAATTTCAAACTCGAAATTACCTGGCTAAAACAAAGTGAGGGTATTGCTGTCGCATTGCCTCTTCTGTCTCCCACGAAGCTTCCTCTGATCCATGATTGCGCCATAACAATTTAACTAGAGGAACTGATTTCCTTCATAGCACTTTCACATCTCGTTCCAAGATCTGAATCGGCTCTTCCTCGAAGGACAAATCTGGCCTTAGCTCCACCTCTTCAATCGGAACTACATGAGATGGATCCGATCGATAACGACGTAACATGGACACATGGAATACGTCGTGCATCTACTTCAATTCCGAAGGCAACTCCAACTGGTATGCCACTGGTCCAACTCGCTTCAATACCCGATAAGGTCCTATAAACCACAGACTTAGCTTTCCTTTTCGACCAAATCTCATCACCTTCTCCCAAGGCGAAACCTTAAGAAATACTTGATCTCCCACATCAAATTCTATCTCCTATCGCTTAAGATCTGCATACGACTTTTGTCTATCAGAAGCTTCCTTCAACCGTGCCCGGATTATCTCAACCTTCTCTTTGGATTCTGCCACAATCTCTGGACCCAAAACTCGTCGTTCCCCTAATTCCGTCCAACAAGTAGGAGTTCGACACTTCCGTCCATACAACGCTTCATACGGTGCCATCCGAATACTGGCCTGATAGCTGTTGTTGTAAGCAAATTCTGCTAAAGGCAGATGTTCCTCCCAACTTCCTCTGAAGTCCATCACACAGCCCCTCAACATATCTTCTAACACTTGGATCACTCGTTCAGACTGCCTGTCCAACTGTGGATGAAAAGCCGTAGTGAAATCCAACTTAGTGCCTAAAGCTTGATGTAGAGCCTTCCAAAACTGAGAAGTAAACCTTGGGTCTCTATCAGAGATGATCGATACCGGAACTCCATGCAACCTTACAATTTCTGCCACATACAATTTTGCCAACTTCTACAAAGAATAGTCAACTCTTACCGGAATGAAATGCGCAGACTTGGTCAAACGATCCACTATTACCCATACCGAGTCCTTCTTAGTAGACGTAAGGGGAAGCCCACTAACGAAGTCCATGGTAATTCTCTCCCACTTCCATTGTGGAATTTTGATTGGCTGAAGTAACCCTGATGGAACCTGATGTTTAGCCTTAACTTGCTGACATGTCAAACACTTGCCGACAAATTCTGTAACTTCATTCTTCAAACCAGGCCACCAAAACTGTTCCCTCAGATCCCTGTACAACTTAGTACCTCCGGGATGCATAGCATAAGGGCTACTATGCGACTCCCGAAGAATTTTCTGTCTTAACTCCTCGTTTTTCGGCATACAGACCTTGCCCTTGAAACACAACACTCCTCCACAGGACATACTGTAATCCTCTAAACCACCATTCTGAACTTGCTGCATCTTAGCACTTAGATCCTCATCAGCCAACTGACCCTCTTTTACCTCACTCAACCACGTCGTTTTGACTTGCAACTCTGCCAACAGGCTTCCATCGTCATACAAACTCAGATGTGCAAACATCGCCCTTAGATCCGACACCACCTTCTGACTTAGAGCATCTACCATAACATTCGCCTTGCCCGGGTGATATTCTATAGAACAGTCATAGTCCTTCAGTAACTCCACCCACCTTCGCTGTCTCAGGTTTAACTCCTTCTGAGTCAGCAAATACTTAAGGCTCTTGTGATCTGTGTAGATCACAGACTTTTCTCCATAAAAGGTAATGCCTCCACACCTTAAAATCAAAGACCACTGCTGCCAATTCCAAATCATGAGTCGGATAGTTAACCTCATGTGGCCTTAACTGTCGAGACACACAAGCGACCACTTTTTCGTCTTGCATCAAAACGTATCCTAATCCTGTTTGAGAGGCGTCATAGTACACTACAAAATCTTTCCCTGCCTCAGGCTGAATCAATACCGGAGCTTCAGCCAACACCCTCTTAAGCTTCTCAAAGCTCTCTTATTGCTTATCTGTCCATACGAAAGGCACTCCCTTCCTCAACAACTTAGTTAAAGGTGCGGCTATCGATGAAAACCCTTCCACAAACCTTCTGTAGTAGCCTGCCAACCCTAGGAAGCTATGAATCTCAGCCACAGACTTAGGTAGCTTCCAATCTAACACTGCCTCAATCTTTCGAGGATCCACCCTTATTCCTTTCGCGGATACCACATGCCCTAAGAATGCAACTTCCTTTAGCCAAAATTCACACTTACTGAACTTGGTGTAGAGCTTCTTCTCTCTTAACACTAGCAACACAATTCGAAGATGCTCGCCATGCTCCTCTTCCGACTTGGAGTACACTAGGATGTCGTCGATAAAAACAACGACGAACCTATCCAAGTAGGGTTGAAAGACCCAGTTCATCATATCCATGAACGTGGCTGGGGCGTTCGTCAAACCAAACGGCATCACTAAGAACTCATAGTGCCCATATCTTGTTCGAAAAGCCGTCTTACGGATGTCTGCCTCTTTCACCTTAAGCTGATGATATCTCGACAGTAGATCTATCTTCAATAATACCGCGGCCCCCTTAAGCTGATCGAACAAGTCATCTATCCTTGGCAAAGGATACTTGTTCTTGACGGTCAGCTTATTCAACTGACGATAGTCTATGTACATACGCATAGTTCCATCCTTCTTCTTCACAAACAGGACCGGTGCTCCCCACGGAGACACACTGGGTCGAATAAACCCATGATCCACCAACTCTTGGATTTGAGCCTTGAGCTCAACCAACTCCTTTGGTGCCATTCTGTATGGGGCAATTGACACAGGAGCTGTTCTCGGTAGCAAATCGATTCCAAATTCCACCTCCCTATCTGGGGGTATTCCAGGTAATTCCTCTGGAAACACATCTTCAAAGTCCCTTATGGTCCTTACTCCACTAACTCCCCCTTCCTTAGTATCCAACGCGCTATTAAAAGTCAAGAAAGCCTTGCACCCTTTCCGAACCATCTTCACAGCCTTAAGTGCTGAAACTACATTAGACAAGTAGTTTCTTCTTTCTCCGATCATAACTATTACTTCATCCTCTGGGGCCCTTAACTCGATTTGCTTAGCTGCACAATCCAGCACAGCCCGATGCTCCACTAACCAATCCATGCCGAGTATGAGATCGAATTCCCCGAAAGATAGTTCCATTAAGTCAGCAGCAAATACTACTCCTTGAATTTCTAGAGGCACACTCCAAAAGATTTTATTCACCACTACAGTTTGACCTAGTGGGCTTACTACAGTCATCTCCCTATCCGAAAGTTCAGAGGCTATGTCTAGAGTTTCAACTACTCTACTTGCAACATAAGAATGGGTCGAGCCCACATCAATTAAAGCAACATAAGGCTTGCCATAAATAAAGAATGTACAGGTTATGACGTCCGGTGCGTCTCCATCCTCCCTCCGGTGAATCGCATAAACCAAACCCGGTTGCCTTGCCTCAGTATTAGCAACACCTCGCCCCGGTGTTCCACGTCCTCTGCCAGCACCATTACCTCTGCCATTCGGACCATGGCCTCGTTGAGGCTGCTGTCCACCTCTACCAGCCTGATTAACATTCTGAACTGTTGGTCGATTCCCATCTGGTCTCATAGGACAGTCCTTAATCATATGATCCTTGGACCCACACTTAAAGCATCCTCCCGTTTTCTTCCAACACTCACCTAAGTGTTTCTTCCCACACAGATCACAAGTACGATACTGCCCTCCTGAGCTAACTGGCTGACCTCGCGGCCCATCAACTCTAGGCCTCTTCTGCACATTTCTAGACGATCCTAATAATCCATAACCTTTCTTCTGTCTGTTCCGATCAGAGTTCTGCTTAATAGAGTCCTTAATCCCCTCGGCTACCTTAGCATTTTCTACCAACGCAGAAAATTCCCTCTCCTGATGTGGGGCTATTAACAACCTCAGATCATCCCTTAGTCCATCCTCAAACCGGACACATCACTCATGTTCCGTAGCCACCACGCCTCGAGCATATCGGCTTAACCTCAGGAATTCCACCTCATATTCCGCTACGGACTTATTCCCTTGAACTAGCCCCAAAAAAGCTTTCCTCTGCGCATCTGTATATCTGGTTCCAATATACTTCTTTTGGTACGCCGCCTTGACGTACTCCTAGGTCAGATCCTTAGTTGTGGCACCATCTCGAACTGTTAACCACCATTGATACGCTTCATTGCACAACAGTGCCACCATTCCTTTCAATTTCTCCTTAGGGGTCAGATCGAGCTCATCCATAATTCGCTCGGTTGCCTCCAACCAATATTCAGCCGTACTGGGTGCTACACCCGATACTCCACGGAACACCTCAGCTCCATTAGCTCAGAGTTGCTCGGGTACAGACTTTCGAGCTCCCATATTTCCACCTGCTCCAGCCACCATATTTAGGACTCGCAGCACAGCCTGCGATACAACATCATCCCCCGTCTGATCGTGCTGTTCCACGCCAACAGCTGGTGGTGGTGGCGGCGGTGGTACCTCATTATCAGATCCCTGACCCGACCTAACGGGTTCAGATATGGTCATCCTACCTCTACCGCATCCTCAAACGTTATGACCATGTCCCCTAGAGCACATTCTTACGATCGTGCCTTAATTTGATTAGGAAATTTTATGCATTAGTATATGTTCCACTAAATATCCGCGAAGAAATTTTATGAAACGAGAATTAATAGGGGTTCTTTCGGTCAAACAAAGTTTCAAGTTCTCTATCCTAATTCAGGGAAGCACATTCATCGAACCATTCATTTGGTAGTATCTACCATACACATTCATTTACCCTAGCCTCTTTGTCTCATTCCTATCCCAGGGGTATTCTCGTCATTTTTCCTACAAGGATATTTTCGTAATTTTTCAAAATAAGGTTCCTTGGTGATTTTGTCAATAAGGGTATTTTGGTAATTTTGCATTCTCGGGGTATATTGGAAATTTTGAAATTCAGGGGTATTTCGAAAATTTTTAAACTTGGGGGTATTTCAGTAATAAACCAGGGTAAATTTGTAAAGCTTAATAAATCAGGGGTATTTCAAAATTTGCAAAACTTGGGGGTTCTTTTTGAGAATTTGTTTTCCAAAACGGTGATGTTGCAAAAATTTTGGAAATTAGGGTCGTTTTGGTAATTTGTAGGTTAGGGGCAATTTCGTAATTTTCCCAAAATCAAAGTATTTTGATATTTTCCAAATTAGGGTTTTTGGACTTGTTATAAGGAAATTTTGATAAAACTGCGGGTAGTTTGGACATTTTATAAACCAAGGGTATTTTTGTAATTTTACAGTCAGGGGTATTTAGGTAATTTTGCAACTTAGAAATTTTTAGGAAATTTTCAAAAATAACAATTTTCACAATTCAAAAGAGTAGTTTGTTGACTTTTAAAAACTAGGGTTTCCATGAAAATGTGGCTAATCCCTTTCGGGTTTTAGTTATTGTGTTTAGCCTGTGACAGAATCCTCTTGGTTAGGGTGAACCGAAGCTACGCACCAGGTAGGATTTCAGCGAAGAGGAGGTGAGTCACTAGGACTGCTTAAGTACCAGGCTCTTCCGGATCCAATCCTAGACATGCGCACAAAGGTTGTCACACCCTAACTCGACGACTTAGCCATAGGTTTGTTTACTTAGGCACTTAAGTCTTACGTAGGTGTTGGGGTAAACTAGTCCTAGGGTTCAAGTACCTATCATACTATTCTACGTTCCATTTATACCCCTCTACAATCCATAACATAAATCACATAGATGGTTAGGGGTACTTACCTGGTGGACTTCGGGTCGGAGGCTTAGGGGCCTGCCAGAAAACCTGCTTAAATTTCACGAAAACTCATTTGGGCCTTAATTTAAAAACGTTATGGGCTTTAAACCCAAGGCCGAGAGTTTAAAATTGGGCTCTGATACCAAGCTGAAACACCCCAAACACGGCCCACGAGCCTTGACCGGATCTGGTATGTTCCTCGAGTAAAACAGTTCAAAATTCTTTTGTTACTTTGGAAAAACTGTGTGGTTTTGAAAGAAAGATTATTTTTGGGTTGGGCTCGAGTTGGAAACAAGTTTATCTTATTTTGAAAACCATTTGTTTTAGGGTGTCCAAAACAATTAGAGGTTATTTTGAAAATTTATTTACTCAATCTTTAATTTGGTAACAATCCGTAACATAATATAAAAAAAATAAAATAAAATAGTTCAACTATGGCCTTATTACATCAGAATTTAAAACATAACATGTCCAGAATTAAATAAAAGAAAGTCCAAAGTTTAATAAAACTCTGAGTTGAGCATGGCCACCACAAAGCTCCTGCCGACCCGGTCCATCACTGATCGTCACCTGAAAAATGTTCCCACAACGGGGTGAGTCAACAGACACAATGTGTAACCACAACACTAAGTCCTAACAAATTCAGGCATATCAAGTCATAGATGTACATATAACATTTAAATAATATGATGCAAACCCGAACCCAAACCTAGGTATCATCCGCTACATATCACCCGTACCAACCTGTACACCGTGGGGACTACTAAGTCAACCCTCCATCCGCTACACACCATCAAAGGCAGTCGCTGCATTTGACGTGCTCATCGCCCTTATAAATATTGTGGCATAGCCACCAGATATTCGTGACCGAAGTCACCACATTCAAATAATGTGACAGAAGTCACCACATTCACTTCCCCTTGCATAATCACCCAAATGCCCATGTCATACATATCATGCACAGATTATGTCCCATTCTTTAATTCACGTTCTTATAATTTCACATATGCTATAACAATTCACGTTATAATCCTAGTAGGAGTAGGAAAACGTACCTGAGTACTTTGTACCATTGCATGGTACCTTTGGCCACATTCACATTAATATAAACATATATATTTATTAAGTTTATTGCCTTAAATCTAATAAGAGATAGTGTGGGGGTACACACCTGATATTCTTATCGATTCACTGATATCCCGAAAATCTCGATCTATTGCTTTAGATCCTTAATCACTACATTCGATCAATCACTCAATGTTGAGTAAAAACCTATTCGGCTATAAGATTAAATCCCGAAGGCTTATTGCACCCAAAACCCTTACCTTGATGCCGATTTGATTACTAATCAAATGCCGAAACTTGTAGTCTTTCTTCCTTGCAATCGGCTAATCCTTTAATCACATCACAAGTTAGTTTCTGGCTTTTTGAATAATATGAAACAGATCTAATCATTGAATAGGGCCTTGGCCGAATGTACATATGTACTTTACCTTGTGTTTTGAAATCCCGAAATTTCTATTTACCCTAGGTATCTGTCGAAATCACCTAGACACATGTTAGATTAATTTCTAACATTACATCATAATAAATGGCCCTTGACCGAATACTTGTGGCTTACCTTAGATCTTTGAAATCCCGAAGAAAGTCCCGAAAGATCCTTCCTTGTGGTCTACAATAGGCAAATCCCGAAACCTTCTCCATAGTTTTGGCCAAAGAACAATAATAACAATTAGATCTTAGATTTTGACAAGCCTATCGAAAAAAGATTGGAAAACGAATTTGATCTTACCCCTACTGAAGAACTCGACAGCACCTATGTCAGTCACCACTGAGATATTCAGCTTGATGAAAAATTTGTCTAGAAGCTCCTTATATATTCGGCTCTTGAAAAGGGTAGCAAGAGTTATGGATTCGGCTTCCACAAGGTTCACAAAAGAAAAGGTATGAAGTATTAAGGGTAACGGCAATGGTGAAAACAGGGGAATGGAAAGTTTGGGTAGAACAGATAAAAAGAAAAGAAGAAGAAGATGATAGCTTGGAGAGAAAAGAGTGCTTGAAAGAGAGGCAAAAAGTATTGAATGATATTCGGCTATCCCCCTTTTACTAGCTTAGTCAAAATTACTAAGCTTAAAATCCCTTACTGGGCCATCACTTCTCCCTTATCATAGCCCACATTTTCCTCCTTTATCACTTCGTTTAAAATTAATAAAAATAATCCATCAATTATCCCCCGTTTATCTCTAAAACAAAAAGGACTTAAGCTCCTAGAATCTAGCCTTGGTGTCGTCCACTACTCCCCTCCCTTTGACGTCACTAAGCAAAAATAAACCTTAAAATTTTGCTTCCCACGCGACTCGAACACAAGTCCTTCCCCCCTAGCATATGGCGTCATTTCCAGAGCCCTAAGTGGCACTTTCAAGCCACTTTTCCAAGCCCAATTGTGTGTCATATTTCCTCTAAAAATTTTCTTAAGGCCACCCTGCTTTAGTTCCCTCTTTTTAAGCTTAAACTTAATATCTTCTAAGACATTTCCTTACATTTCCAAGGTTCTAAAAATGCACACAACACATTCATAACACTTAAGACATACTATTTCATATAATTAAGCAAAAATGCACAAGCCCAATTTCAGGATATTACACTTGATCATAAAAGAGATTTTTAGATTCCTTTAATTTTCTCTAGAATTCCTCCCATTCAAACTCAAGAGATTTAGAATGTCAAACTCAAGGTTGGTGTTGGTGTTTTTCACATCATGTTAAAGTTCACGCGATTCAAATCGAAGGGATCCACAGTGACTTGTGCATGCAGCACTAAGTTGGACCTTAAGCTGGGCAGAAATGCTCAAATGTTCACATTGGTATCTACCTTAAAATTTTCTAAAGCCTTATTATTTTCTCTCTGCACCTGTTCTTTCTTGATGCGGTGTTGTTTCTTGATGACTTCCAGTTTGCGAAGCCTCTCTTCCAACTATTTTGTACGAACCTCTAGAGATTGGTACTTGTCTCCCTTAATAGAATTGGCAGAACAGGTTAAATGATTGCTTGCCAGAATGGATGGTCTTCTTAGATGCTACCTGCCTAGCCTTACTTAACAAAATTTAGGAAAATAGTTAGCAATTTCCCTTACTTAAAACATTTCTTTGTTTATTTTATTTAAAAACTCCATATAAAAGAACAAAGGAAAGTAATTAATTAAATATATACATATTGCTTTGGGCTTGTTACAATTTATGATAACACATTGTTTACAAAAGATAATCTCTTAGGGCGTAGTCCTACTAGCATTGTCTCTTCTAGACGTCTCACTTAAACAACAATACTTGAAACATAAACATATCACTAGTAAGTTAATAGGAACATAGTGAGTTTTGACCACAACATACCTTTTAATCTTTCCTGATAGATTCTTCATCTTGAATGTTTGAATCTCCCTATATCTATATCTTGGCAAATACCTTCACACTCTTAGTTATATAATTTTGTACTATAATTTTGTACTTATGTGATACTTATCATTCATGTCTTATCAGTTGATACTTTCTTTTTATTTTCTCTTCAGAAAACTTGCAACAGTTATTCTTGAACAGATAATAGCATGCACTATTCTTGGCAGATACCACTTACTATTCATACTTTTGGCTAATACGTATATCGATCTTGCTAAATCAAATCATAATTTAGACAATACCTTGATTCAACCCAACACATACTCATACTGATGGACAACCTTCCAAATCGTTCAAAAGAATTATGCAAATTTTTATTACAGGCCACAAGACATCCAGTATAATGAACAACTAAGATTTCATTAGAGCTCAGAACAAGATATAATACTATGTAGATATATTGAATAACAATTAACTCAGAATTCTACCTTAAAAGCATGATAATTCAAATTCACATACCCTTATATTTAATACGCCAATTTGTTATACTTACAGATAACCACAAAGGATACCTTCTTCGAAGATACTTGGAACAACGGAAATGTGCAAGTGTACACAATCATATCAAGTAATAAAATGACAAAAATGTCGAGTTATCGTACCCATAGGGACTGTGCAAGAAAATAGTTATGAAATGTAAAAAACTAAATTAATTTTTTATGAAAAATATGTTGATTTGAACGAGGTGATATAAAAGCTAAAAATTAACTAAGTTATTAACTAAGAAATAAAATTTCAAATGCACAATTTTTAAAAGTTAATTTAATCAATATGACATAAATGTGTTACAATAATTTCATTCTTTAACTTAGAACTTTTAAAACTATGTTCATGTTGCTACGAATAATTTCATGTGAACTTGATCTTTTGTTAACTAATATACATACTTACTTAATAAATCAATTAATTTCTTAAACATATTTCTATGTCAATTCGATCAATTAATTAATTTTCATAAGCAAGTATAAGATAAAGTGAGGTAACAATATATTCTTATATTGAATCAATTTAATCACAATAATCTTACAAGTTATGCAAGGATAAGATAATGTTTAATACCATCTCTAATTTATCTCTCTTACACCTTAGAAAATTAAACATGCACTAATTAAATATTGTGTCAATTAATTGTAATTTGAATTTGATTAATAATTAATTGTTTTTTACCTTACAATTAAAATGCAAGCATAAAATAAGCATGATTTTATTTAATTGAACAAACTACTAAGACCAATAACAACACAAACATGAATTTAACAAATTAAGTGGACAAAATGCAATTAATCTAACACGAATGAAATTTAAGTCATTTTAATTAAGTCAAAAACATCAACACAACAAGTATTCATATTTATGATCATTACATAAACTGACAAAAAAGATTAAGAGAAGGGAACTATAAAACTAATCTCGGTGATGTTCCGAAGCCAGACTAGTGCACTTCTCCTCTTCTATGCTCGTTCTGTTGATCGAAGGTCTTCATAGATAATTGATATTTGCTACTCCAAGGGGCGTGCTAGCTCTTTTTCAAGAGGGGAAATCGGTAAGGGAAGAAAGAAAATTGGAAAGGCAAAGAGAGTGAAAGTGGGAAATGAATAAAAAGATATGTGGATGAATGAGTTGATAATAAATAAAGAGGTGAGGAGAGGTATTTATAGTGGGAGATGGTTGCACGCATTAGCTAAAAATAGCACCAAATCCCCCTCCTTATGGCCAGCCATGCTAGGTGGAATGAGAGGTTGAATTGGTTTTGTTATTTTTAGCTTGTGGCTAGAAAATAAATGCACAAAAAAAGAAGGGGTTTGACCGACATTTAGAAAGAGTTCAAAGATTGATTTGTAATGACTAAAATCAGCCAAAATTAGCTGATTGGATCAGCTAGATGGTACAGTTTGGGCTTCTCTCTTGGGCTTGTCCATCCTCCCTCTTTATTTGCTCAATTTAGACCCTTTTTTTTCTACTTCAACAAGCCCACTTTTCCCAATAAAAAATAAATCGGACCAATTGATTCAAGGAAGCCCAAAAGCTTAAAATTAAGTCCTCCACAGTTGTTAATTCATCATATTGAGCTCCCAAGGTGCCTCGTCGATTATTTCTTTCAAGGTGACTGTCGAGCTGATTTTTCACCTTTTGTGCAAATTTGCCAAAAACAACCCAAATTATGAAAAATTATTATAAAAATAACCAAAATTAAAAATGTTTTATAATTTAAGCTCTAATTAATTATTTTATAATAAAAGTATAAAATTTGACAAAAAATACTTTAAAACAGCATGGATTAGTGCTCAAAAGGTGCTGAAAAAGTCTATATATTTTAGTGTTTCCACACCCCCAAACTTAATTCATTACTTGTCCAGAGTAATGCACAAATTGCAAAAGAAATTTAAGAAAATCCCTTTGAAAATTTTCTTCAAAAAAAAATTTCCTACAATTATGAGTTTAGTGTAACTATGCTCAAGAATAAGAATTTTGAAATTATGCAACTCAAGTATACACATTGTTCGAATTATTCTCAATTATTATCATGATAGAAAGAATAGACTAAATGATGTATCAATTAAGATATGTTAATTTCTTACATATTAACTTTTACATCATCATTCAAGACTAAATTGCAATCATTAAGTTTAATTACACCTTCATAGGTTGAGTCTAGCAATTTCTCTCCACTAATGTATTCAGCACAAAAATCTGAATCAACAGGTCTTTTAAATAGGTTGTAATGTGGCGTGGCTAAGGGTAGGTAAAAGATAGATAATTTTAGGCTAAAAACCCTAGACTCAGCTTGCATCAGACATTTGGAAAAAAATACCTCCAAATTTATCAACTAATTTTGCATTTGAGTACACGTGCTCTTTGTACATCTATTTTTTCGAATACAGATGCTCTTTTTTTAACACACTCAAGCATATTAATGCATTTACTACAATTTTCTGACAATTTGATACTTCTTCTAAACTCCCACAAACTCAATTTTTTAGAGAATATTCTAGATTGATTGAGTCTAGTGTTTGGGACAATTTAGAGATAATTATGATAGAAGCGATGGCTTTTTATTGCAAGGTTCGGATAAAATCAGGTCATATAGTCTCAAAGTTGGTTTTCAAGGGATAAATATTCGTTAAGGTTGGCTTTAAATGCTCAAACAGTCCACACAAAAATGTGTCTAAATCATTTTAAAAATTCCATGTGTAACACCCCAAACCCGGTCCAAACGTTACGACCAGATCTGGTATGTTACGGGAAAAAGGTGTTTTAAGAAACTTGAGATTTTGTGGAAAACTCGAAAGTTGGAAGCTCTTATTTAGGTGAGATTTTTAGAAAGTGGTGGTTTGTAGCTTAAGAAAATCCCAGATTTAATTAATCGTCAATTTGTTATCTTTGTTAGAATTTGAAGAAAACGGTTGCTTTATGTGTCTTATGTTTTTAAGAAAAACTCCATTTTTATCAATCACGTTTAAGAAAAATACGATTACGTCATACCATATTGAACCGCAAAATGTTAAACCAAATAGAAAGTTAAGAGGCCTTATTACATCAAATTAAAATAGCCCAAAACACCAAATTAAAATAGTACTGAAAAGAAACTAAGTTTAATAAAATTTGCATGCTATGGCCTCCACACCCAAGTCTGCCTCGGCTCCTAAGTCCACATCTCACTGATCACCTGCAAGGTTAAGCAGAGGGGGTGAGCCACCAATACCCGGTGTGTAATTCCGCCTCCCAGTGGCATGCTAAAATATGAAATGCAATACACCCAGCCCAACCTAAGTTTCCATCCTCTACACACCACCCGTACCAACCGATCACTCCGTGGGGATTTCAACAATCAACCCTCCATCCGCTACACTCCATATGTGGCACCTAGCCACTGGTGACATAGTCACAAGATATCATATGTGGGGCCAACCCACTGTGGTACCTAACCACTGGGACGAGTCACGAATCATACATTTACGAGGTACCAAACCACTGGTGATTCAAAACCACTGAGACTTAGTCACGAATCAAGAATGTGGGGCCAACCTACATGTGGTACCAAACCACTAGTGACAGTCTTACACTTCCCCTTTCACATCATATCCAACCCATGCATACAAGTGTCAAATGAATGCAACATGCTGTCAAGTGCCCAATATCATCATGCCATACATTCATCAACGCATACAAAACAACTAGGTTCTTACCTTGTATTTCGGTCATGCCCATAATGGCACAACGTTTGCTCATCTAGCCATTTCGGTTTTTCAGCCCTAAATAGTTAATATCACATATTAATATTAAAGCGTGTACATGTTACACACCTGATTATACGCAGTACCACACTATCTATGTCGACTCTATCCCTTTTGGAAACTACCGCTATCTGCCTCTTGTTCTGCTCAGAAGCCGGCCTACAACCTAGTGGCCAATCCCGAACGGCTGACACCGCGCGCTTCTTGAACTTAGGGGTAGGGACTGTGAGTCTAACCCCCTCCTTTGATTGGCTACGATTTGGTTCCATGAAATGTTCTTGGTCAGAAAACCAAGTTAAGACATCGAATCAGAGAATCATAAAAGTAACGTTCAAACAACCAACCAATATAATAGTTTATTACCTAAGTCAACAGATCACTTGATTGATCGGTTTCGATTGATCCGAAGGTACTCCTCAACTGTCGACCAAAGCAGAAGAAATGCAAGAGCCAAGCCCCTCTTATATTTGGCCATTACACCCCCATGAAACAGGATTAATGTCCTCTTGATTTAGGCAAACGAAAGAGAAAAGAGAAAAGTGATAAAGAAAGGAAACACTTACCCCACCTAAGAGAAAACTGGTTGGGAAGAGTGAGAGGAGAAGTGAATTGCTTCGGCTTTTGTTGATGAAACAATAGAAAGAGTTTGGGTTCCAAGTGTTCAAGAGATGAGCAAGGGATATGAACAAGAGAAAAATGAAAGAGAACGAGAGAGTGTGTGTGTTGAGGTTCGGCCTTGATGAAAGAAAGGAAAAGAGGAGATCACCAGGTTAAGTCATCGAATCAGAGAATCATAAAAGTAACGTTCAAACAACCAACCAATATAACATTTTCTTACCTAAGTCAACAGGATCCAAAAGCTACCACTCTTGGATTAACAGATCACTTGATTGATCGGTTTCGATTAATCCGAAGGTACTCCTCAATTGTCGACCAAAGCAGAAGAAACGCAAGAACCAAGCCCCTCCTATATGTGGCCAAAACACCCCCATGAAACAGGATTAATGTCCTCTTGATTTAGGCAAACGAAAGAGAAAAGAGAAAAGTGATAAAGAAAGGAAACTCTTACCCCACTTAAGAGAAAATCGGTTGGGAAGACTGAGAGGAGAAGTGAATTGCTTCGGCATTTGTTGATGAAACAATTGAAAGAGTTTGGGTTCCAAGTGTTCAAGAGATGAGCAAGGGATATGAACAAGAGAAAAATGAAAGAGAACGAGAGAGAGTGTGTGTTGAGGTTCAACCTTGATGAAAGAAAGAAAAAGAAGAGATTTGGTAAGTCCCAAAAGGATTCAGCAATACCAGAAAAGAGAAGAAGGAGAAGATATGATAGCTAAATAATGAGTGAGAGTAAAATGAGAAAAGAAGAAACAATTAAGAAGCAATAGATTTCAGTTTCGTCTGAAGAAAAGAAGACAAGAAATGGAACTTGCTAGGCACCTACGGCATATAGGAAAATGAGAAAGTGGAAGACCTCAAATACCGAAAATGGAAAAGAACTCTCACCTTGACCACTCAATATTTCCGCACTCACCAACCTAAAAGCCGAAAATGCATAATTTGAGAACAAAAACCCAAGCTTCCAAAGCTGAAATTCGGCACACCTTAGCCACACAAAAACTGGTTTCCCCACTCCTACTATGAGTTTGAAATTCGACCAACACTGAGCTCCAATGTCCATCCCTTTCTTTTCTCCACAAATTCCTCCTGATCACCCATTTGAATTATTTGAATGAGTCAACATCCTGTATTTCCTCTCAGCCACACATTTGAATATGTTTCAATCAATCTCCATCCTGAAGTGTCCCAACCAAACTCTGCCTCTGCTCTCCATGACGCCAAAAATAGTTCCCAAAATGAGCTTCATGCGACTTGAACCTGTTCCCTCTCTGCTTCCTTGTGGCGTCACCTACCAGCATCTTAAGTGGCGCATCCTTACCACTCTGCCACTCCTCTCCTTGTGAAAAATACTCGCAAACAACAACCCTTAAGTCTCATACCATTCAGCTCTCCCTTAGAGTGCCTAAAAAGCAATTTTTACTAAAGTTCCGGCTTACCCCCAAGTCACTCCTAGACCCCAACGTACCCTAAACTAACATGTCAAGCATAGCATTCACACCCAAACTCATAAAATGCAAAGTCCCTAATTTAGGATGTTACAGTTCTACCCCCTTAAAAATAATTTCGGCCCCGAAATTACCTGATCAAAAGAGTTGAGGATGTTGCTGTCGCAATGCTTCCTCTGACTCCCACGTGGCCTCCTCAGAGCCGTGATTATGCCACAATACCTTAACTAGCGAAACCGTCTTCTTATGCAATACCTTGACATCATGATCTAGAATTTGAACTGGTTCCTCTCTAAAGGATAGATCAGGCCTTACTTCAATTTCTTCTACTGGCACCACGTGAGATGGATCCGAACGATAGCGTCTTAGCATTGATACGTGAAACACATCATGAATTTGGCTTAACTCTGTAGGTAACTCGAGTTGATAGGCTACTGGTCCCACACGCCTCACTACACGATAAGGCCCGATAAACCTGGGGCTCAACTTGCCCTTCCGTCTAAACCTTAGTACTTTCTTCCATGACGATACCTTTAAGAAAACCTGGTCCCCTACTTCAAATTCTATGTCCTTACGCTTCAGATTGGCATAGGACTTTTGTCTGTCTAAAGCTTCCTTCAATCGAGTCTGGATCAACTTAACCTTATCCTCCGTTTCAGAAACCAATTCTGGACCCATCATCTGACGCTCACCCAACTCCGTCCAACACGTAGGAGTGCGACATTTCCGACCATACAACGTTTCGTATGGTGCCATCTGAATACTGGACTGATAGCTATTGTTGTATGCGAACTCTGCCAACGGTTGAAACTCTTCCCAACTACCCCTGAAGTCTATGATACGGCCTCTCAACATATCTTTTATGATTTGGATTGCCCTTTTCAACTGTCTGTCAGACTGTGGATGAAATGCTGTACTGAAGTCTAACTTTGTACCCAACGCTTGATGCAACGCCTTCCAGAATCTTGACGTGAATCTGGGGTCTCTATCCGATATGATTGACACTGGTTCCCCATGCAACCTTACAACCTCTGCTATGTATAACTTAGCCAACCTCTGAAGAGAGTAGTCCATACGCATCGGTATGAAATGAGTAGACTTTGTTAAATGATCAACAACAACCCAAACCGAATCCTTTTTAGTGGGTGTAAGAGGAAGCCCACAAACAAAGTCCATTGTGATCCTGTCCCACTTCCATTGCAGAATCTTCATAGGCTACAATAATCCCGATGGCAACTGATGTTCTGCTTTCACCTGCTGGCACATTAGACACCTACTCACAAATTCAGTTATTTCACGCTTCAAACCCGGCCACCAACACTGTTCCCGCAAATCCTGATACATATTACTTCCTCTCGGATGCATAGCGTATGGGCTACTATGCGCTTTCTGTAAAATTCTATGCCTCAACTCCGAATCCCTCGGCATGCAAATCCTTCCTCGAAAACACAGAACCCCCTCACTGCTCAGATTATAATCCTCTGCCCCAACATTCTGTACCTACAGTAATCGAGCACTCAAGTTATCATCCAATAACTGCTTCCCTTTAATCTGACTAATCCATGTGGGTTTCACTTGAAGCTCAGCTAACAAACTCCCATCCCCGTACAGACTGAGATGGGCAAACATCGCTCTTAGATCCGAGATCACCCTATGACTTAATGCATCTGCCACCACGTTAGCTTTACCCGAATGGTATTCAATTGAACAATCATTATTCTTTAACAACTCGATCCATCGCCTCTACCTTAAATTCAACTCCTTCTGAGTCAGAAGGTATTTTAGGCTCTTATGATCCGTGTAAATGACGGACTTCTCCCCGTACAGATAATGTCTCCAGATTTTTAAGGCAAAAACTACAGCCGCCAACTCCAAGTTGTGTGTGGGATAATTTAACTCATGCGGTCTTAACTGCCGAGACGCATACACAACAACCCTTCCGTCTTGTATCAACACACATCCTAAACCCATGTGTGAAGCATCACAATAAACCACAAACTCTTTTCCAGCCTCCGGCTGAATCAACACCGGGGCCTCCATCAATATCCTCTTTAGCTTCTCAAAACTTTCCTGTTGCTTGTCAGCCCAAGCAAAAGGTACTCCTTTTCGCAACAACTTGGTTAAAGGAGCCGCTATCAGGGAGAATCCCTCCACGAATCTTCTATAATACCCAGCCAAACTAAGAAAACTCCTCATTTCTGCCACAGACTTAGGTGTCTTCCAATCTAGCACAGCTTTGACCTTCTGGGGGTCAACCCTAATCCCCTTAGCAGACACCACATGACCCAAAAAGGTAACTTCCTTCAACCAGAACTCGCACTTGCTGAATTTGACAAACAGCTACTTTTCCTTCAGAATCTGTAAAACCACCATAAGATGCGAGTCATGCTCCTCCTCTGACTTTGAATAAACCAGGATATCATATATAAAAACTACGACTAATCGGTCCAGATAAGGTTGAAAAACCCGGTTCATCATGTCTATGAACGCTGTTGGTGTGTTAGTCAAACCGAATGGCATCACCAGAAATTCGTAGTGGCCATAGGGAGTTTGAAATGCCGCCTTGTGAATGTCCGCCTCCTTGACCTTAAGCTGATGATAACCTGACCAAAAATCTATCTTCGAGAAGACCGAAGCCCCCTTCAGTTGGTCAAACAAGTCATCAATTCTCGGCGGCGGGTATTTGTTCTTGATCGTCAACTTATTCAACTGACGGTAGTCAATGTAGTCAATGCACATACACATTGATCCATCCTTCTTCTTGACGAACAGCACCGGTACTCCCCAAGGTGATACACTCGGCTGGATAAAACCTCGATCTAAAAGTTCCTGGATCTGGGCTTTCAATTCCACCAATTCCTTGCGCGCCATCCTATATGGAGCAATCGAAACAGGCGCCATCCTACCTCTCGATCCGGAGGTAATCTTGGAAGCTCTTCTAGAAAAACATCGAGAAATTCCTTCACTGTTCTAACATCCCCCACAGACAAATCCTTGCCTTCCAAGGTACAAACCAGCGCTATAAACGCCTCGCAACCCTTCTTCACCATTCGCTCAACCTTCAAAGCAGATATTACGTTAGACAGATAGTTCCTTCTCTCACCTATTACCACCACCTCTTCCTCCTCGAGAGTTCTCACTACCACGTTCTTGGCAGCACAATCCAGGTTCGCCTGATACTTCACAAGCCAATCCATACCTAAGATCAAATTGAACTCCCCGAATGGCAGTTCCATCAGATCAGCCGGAAAAACTACCCCTTGAACTTCTAGAGGTACATCCCTATAGAGTCTATCCACCACTACCGATTGTCCTAACGGGCTAATTACAGTCATCTCCATAGAAGCAACTTCAAAGTTTATTCCTAGAGTTTTAAATACTCCACTAGGAACATAAGAATGTGTCAATCCTATATCGATTAATGCAGTATAAGACAACCAATAAATAAGGAACGTACCGGTTATAATGTCTGATGCATCTCCTTCCTCTCGATGTCTGGCTGTATAGACCAGCCCAGGCCGTCCTGTATAACTGCTCCCAGCACCTCTGCTTGGTGCTCCACGTCCCCGACTAGAACCATCACCCCCTCTGACCGAACCATGACCCCTCTGTGGTTGCTAACCCACTCTACCTGACTGAGCATAACCCTGACCCATCGGTTGCATTCTGCCCCTTTCCTGTGGACAATCCCTTATCCGATGTTCTATAGATCCACACTTGAAACAACCTCTGTTACCAGCCCAATACTCACCAAAATGGAATCTATCGCAACGAGCACACCTTGGAGGCCGACTATCAACAGCAGGTCTCACGACACGATTCTGCCCCTCAACCCTAGGTCTCTTCTGAAACCGTTCAACTGATCCTGACAAACCAAAGTTCCTTTTGTTTCTATTCCTCTCCTAATTCTGCCTCTCGGACCGTTTCACCTCCTCGACTATCTTAGCCTTTTTCAGCAGAACAGCAAATTCCCTCTCCGCTGTGGAGCTATCAGCACACGCAAGTCATCTCTCAACCCATCCTCGAACCGAACACAGTGCTCATGATCCATGGCCACAATACCCCGAGCATAATGGCTAAGGTGTAAGAATTCTGCCTCATACTCAGCCACTGACTTGTTCCCTTGTACCAGGTTCAAAAATGCCCTTCGCTGCGCATCCACATAACTGAACCCAATTTACTTACTCTGGAATGACAGCTTGAAGAATTCCTGTATCTGATCCACCACAAAGACCATCTCTGACCGTAAGCCACCATTGATTCGCCTCATTCCGCAGAAGAGACACAACTCCTTTCAACTTTTCCTCCTCTGTGAAGTCTAGATCATCCATTATGCGCTCACTTGCTTCCAACCAATATTCAGCTGTGTTAGGGGCTATGCTTGAAACACCCCTAAACATCTCTGCTCCATTGGCTCGGAGTCGCTCAGACACAAATTTTTGGGCCCCAGTACCCATGCTTGCCCCCGAACTCTCTCCAAAACCCGTAATATCGACTGAGAAACCACATCATCTCCACCTGTTTGATCCTGAAACTCTGCTTTCGCGGATGGCGGCAGCAACATCTCATTCCCTGACCCATGACCAGTTCCTACTGGTTCTGACACAGCAATCCTGCCTCTACCACATCCACGGGTATTTCGTCCACGTCACCTAGTACTCATGTCTACTTTCACGTGTTAATCTGATTAAAAATTTTATGCGTTAACATCTTTCGCTTGTTCCTTACCGAGCAGTGTTATTAGAGATATCTTTAAAGGGTAGTTTTCGCAGAACACAACACAACCTAGAGGATCTCTGTCTCTAAAGTTTGAATTCCTAAGACTAACAGGCATATTTCTTCATGCTAACCATTATTCTTTACTTACAGAATCAAAAGATTACCTGGGTGGATCGGGTGCCGACGGACTCAGATGCCATGCGCCAATCAAAACATTCCCAAAAATTATTTAGACCAACTTGATAAAACATCAGTGAACCCATTTTCACAGCCCGAGTTTTGTAACCTAAGCTATGATACCAAGATTGTAACACCCCAAACCCGGTCTAAACGTTACGATCAGATCTGGTATGTTACAGGAAAAAGATGTTTTAAGAAACTTGAGATATTGTGGAAAACCCGAAAGTTGGAAGCTCTTATTTAGGTGAGATTTTGGAAAGTGGTGGTTTGCAGCTTAAGAAAATCTCAGATTTAATTAACCGTCAATTTGTTATCTTTGTTAGCATTTGAGGAAAACTGTTGCTTCATGTGTCTTATGTTTTTAAGAAAAACTCTATTTTTATCAATCACGTTTAAGAAAAATACGATTACGTCATACCATATTGAACCGCAAAATGTTAAACCAAATAGAAAGTTAAGGGGCCTTATTATATCAAATAAAAACAACCCAAATCACCAAATTAAAACAGTACTGAAAAGAAACTAAGTTTAATAAAATTTGTATGCTATGGCCTCCACTCCCGAGTCTGCCTCAGCTCCTAAGTCCACATCTCACTGATCACATGCAAGGTTAAGCAGAGGGGGTGAGTCACCAAGACTCAGTGTGTAATTCCCCCTCCTAGTGGCACGCAATGCACCCATCCCAACCTAAGTTTCCATCCTCTACACACCACCCGTACCAACCGATCACTCCGTGGGGATTTCTACAATCAACCCTCCATCCGCTACATTCCATATGTGGCACCTAGCCACTGGTGACATAGTCACAATATATCATATGTGGGGCCAACCCACTTGTGGTACGAAACCAGTAGTGACAATCCCAAATAATCATATTATCGGGCTAACCCACTGTGGTACCTAACCACTGGGACGAGTCACGAATCATACATTTACGTGGTGCCAAACCACTGGTGGTTCCAAACCACTGAGACTTAGTCATGAATCAAGAATGTAGGGCTAACCCACGTGTGGTACCAAACCACTAGTGACAGTCTTACACTTCCCCTTTCACATCATATCCAACCCATGCATACAAGTGTCAAATGAATGCAACACGCTATCAAGTGCCCAATATCATCATGGCATACATTCATCAGCGTATACAAAAACAACTAGTTTCTTAACTGGTATTTCGGTCATGCCCACAATGGCACAACGCTTGCTCATCTAGTCGTTTTGGCTTTTCAGCCCTAAATAGTTAATATCACATATTAATATTAAAGCGTGTACATGTTACACACCTGATTATACGCAGTACCACACTATCTATGTCGACACTATCCCTTTCGAAAACTACCACTATCTGCCTCTTGTTCTGCTCAGAAGCTGACCTACAACCTAATGGACAATCCCGAACGGCTGACATCGTATGCTTCTGGAACATAGGGCTGGGGACTGTGAGTCCAACCTCCTCCTTTGATTGGCTATGATTTGGTTCCATGAAACGATCTTGGTCAGAAAACTAGGTTAAGACATCGAATCAGAGAATCATAAAAGTAACGTTCAAACAACCAACCAATATAACATTTTCTTACCTAAGTCGATAGGATCCAAAAGCTACTACTCTTGGATTAACAGATCACTTGATCGATCGGTTTCGATAGATCCGAAGGTACTCCCCAACTGTCGACCAAAGTAGAAGAAACGCAAGAACCAAGCCCCTACTATATTCGACCAAAACACCCCCATGAAACAGGATTAATGTCCTCTTGATTCGGGCAAACGAAAGAGAAAAGAGAAAAGTGATAAAGAAAGGAAACACTTACCCCACTTAAGAGAAAACCGGTTAGGAAGACTGAGAGGAGAAGTGAATTGCTTCGGCTTTTGTTGATGAAACAATAGAAAGAGTTTGGGTTCCAAGTGTTCAAGAGATGAGCAAGGGTTATGAACAAGAGAAAAATGAAGGAGAACGAGAGAGTGTGTGTGTTGAGGTTCGGCCTTGATGAAAGAAAGAAAAAGAAGAGATTTGGTAAGTCCCAAAAGGATTCGGCAATACCAGAAAAGAGAAGAAGAAGAAGATATGATAGCTAAATAATGAGTGAGAGTAAAATGAGAAAAAAAGAAACAATTAAGAAGCAATAGATTTCAGTTTCGGCTTAAGAAAAGAAGACAAGAAATGGACCTTGCTAGGCACCTACGACATATGGGAAAAAGAGAAAGTAGGAGACCTCAAATGCTGACAATGGAAAAGAACTCTCACCTTGACCATTTTAATATTTCGGCACTCACCAACCTAAAAGCCGAAAATGCACAATTCGAGAACAAAAACCCAAGCTTCCAAAGCTAAAATTCAGCACACCTTAGCCACACAAAAACCGATTTCCCCCCTCCTACTATGAGTTTGAAATTTGACCAACCTGAGCTCCAATGTCCATCCCTTTCTTTTCTCCTTAGATTCATCCTGATCCCCCATTTGAATTATTTGAATGAGTCAACCTTCTATATTTCCTCTCAGTCACACATTTGAATATGTTTGACTCAATCAACACTCCATCCTGAAGTGTCCCAGCCAAACTCTACCTCTGCTCTCCCTGACGCAAAAAATAGTTCCCAAAATAAGCTTCATGCAACTTGATCCTGCTCCCTCTCTGCTTCCTTGTGGCGTCACCTACCAGCACCTTAAGTGGCGCTCCTTGCCACTTTGCCACTCCTCTCCTTGTGACAAATATTCGCAAGCAACAACCCTTAAGTCTCATACCATTCAGCTCTCCCTTAGAGTGCCTAAAAAGCAAATTTTTACTAAAGTTCCAGCTTACCCCCAAGTCACTCATGGACCCCAACGTACCCTAAACTAACATGTGAAGCATAGCATTCACACCCAAACTCATAAAATGCAAAGGCCCTAATTTAGGATGTTACACCATTCTTCTTAGGACTTCACCTCAAGAAATTACTCTGTCAATTTTAAAGACTTAAACTTTCATGCATGCTTAGCTCTCCTAAGGAATGAAAAATTTTATGGTTCGATTTACAAACTTTATTAATAGTAGCATTTGTAATAATTTAGCTAACATAGCAATTACTGAGATAACAGAACTTTATTTATACTAAAGTTTAGCTTAACAAAAATTTAATTTTTTAGCAAAATATAATTTAATCATAATTGGATAAGAAAAATGTATTCTGACAAAAACAATTTGGATTTTTGGTCCTCCTATTTAAGATGAACACCATTGTTAAAAATAATATATAGAAGGAATGAAAATATAGAAGTGAATAGATACTGTACACCAGGTACAATCCCAGGAAAAAGAGGTGAGTTAAGATTGACTGCTTAAATACCAAGCTTTTACTAAACAGATCCAATCCTAGACATGTACAGATCTATTGCCACACTTCTTATTTTGCAAATTCTTCAATTCTATTATTGATTTCAACCTCTTATTTTTTTATGCAAGAAATAGAAATATCCTAAGAAAGCTTAAAACTAAAAACTTAAAATATCCTAAAAAATACAAATAAAGTAAAGACAAGATCCCCCATTTTTTATTATTTGCAGACCCCTCAGAATCAGACCCATACAATAATTTCTATTTACAATAAGTTAGATACATCGATCAAAAATACAAAGAATTTTCTCCAAAAAGTATGATATAAATCATAGGATGTCCTAGAACTTAAAAGAAAAACAAATTATTTGAGTTTGTTTATTCGAACTTATTAACTAGTTCATTTTCATCGCGGAACTGATTGATTGTCCCTTCATTGTCCTTATTTTTACTTGAATCACTTCGTTCCTTCCTTGACATTGGACTCCATGGATAGAATATAAAGTCTAAAAATTCATGCATAAAAACAAATGGGTTATGAAATACTTTCTTAAAAACATTTCTAATTGAGTTATCGAATGTAACATCCCTGAAATTAGGGGTCTGGCATTTTATTGCATTATTGTATGTGTGGAGCTTGCTTAGCTTGTTATTTAGGTGTGTTTGGGGGTCCTAGAGAGGCTCGGGTTTAAGTCCAATCCCTGGGATATTTTTGTTTTTGGCTTTTTTAGGGGAGAGGACTGTTGGAAGTAAGGTTTAAGGGAAATTGTAGGTGTTTTGATAACACAAGTGGCTACATGGTGGAGTGGTGGGGGCGTCAATAGGGAAGCAAAGTGGGATGGTGTTTGAATCCCACAAGCAGCGTGTGGGGATTTTTCATTTTGTGCTAAGCAGGTGGAGGAAGTAGAGTTCAGCTAGAACTCTACAAGGGAGAATGGAGACTCAGTCAAATCGGTTTGAATGGAAGGTGGAGAGTGAATGGTGGAGCAAAAAGAGGAGAGAATCATGGGATATGGGAGAGTGGGGGAGTTTGGCCGAATGTGGGGTGTGTGAAGGAGTGTGCCATGTGTGGGAAGTGGTCATTTGTGAAGGCTTATTCAGTTTGAGTGGGGAACCTAGTGCCGTTTTCTTCAAAATTCATTTTGAGGAGTATTGCTTTTTGAGTGTTTTGACTATAGGATTTCGGGTCTTTTCTCCCTCTTTTCCACTTTGTGTTCGTGCATTCTTCTTTCATAGATACGTAAACACCTCTTGGCCGAATCTCTCCTTTCCACCTCTTTTTATACATTCTTTTCTACTCTCCTCTCACATTTTCTCTCTTGTGTTCACCCTATCCGAAACTTCTCTTCTTCTTTATTGCTTTTCTACTCTTTTCTCCATTAACTGAATTTCCTCTTTTTATCATTCGAACCGGGTTCTTTTCTCTTTTGCTAATAGTTGAACATTGACTAGTTTGAAGCTTGGTATTCTTTTGATCGCCGAATCTACCTAGCCTATTCGATTCGTCTGGGATCACAGGGTAATGTCTTCTCTTTTATTTCTTTTCCGTCTCTTCTTTTCGCTTCTCTTCTCATTTTTCTGCCAAGGCCGAACCTAATTCTTTTTGGGTTCTTGTGTGTTTATAATCTTTTCTTTTCTCCTTAGTTAATCATTATCTCTGAGGGCAATAGGTGCTTAAACTCCTTTTGTTCAAGGGTTTGCTGTTGCCGAATCTAAAGGTAGTTAATCATTGTCCTGTGTCGCTTGAGGCAACAGTAGGCCCTCGGAAAGGCCGTTAAATGATAAAATTATTGAAATACCCCTAAAAGGGTAAATTACCGAAACACCCCTAGAGGGTAAATGACAGTTATACCCTTGATTATTGTTGGTTATCATGTATATGCCTTATTTACACTTTTGTATGTGTGATGCATTGCATTTATGATATGTTGAATGGATTAGGTTTGATGATTGGAGGAAGTGTATTCTGGTGGCTCTGCCACATTCTGTGTAGTGGCCATGCCACGTATATTCTATTATTCTGGTGGCTCCGGCAAAAATTCTATGATTAGCAGCTTGTCTGCCATATTGGTGTGTAGGGCTAGGTGGGTTGACTTGATCCACATAGGCGTGTAGGGTTGGTACGGGGTTGTGTTTGGTTGGATTGGGTTGGGCTGCATTCTCTGTTTGCATTAGCATTTTTATAGGGCTAAGGCCCAGATTGTCACCGAACAGGGCCTCGGCCCAGTCTGCTTCTGTATGGGCTCGGGCCCAGTTAATGACCAATTAGGGGATTACACAGTGAGTTCTCATAACTCACCCCTCTGCTTTAATCGTGCAGGTGATCCCCCGCGTTAGAGGATTTGGAGCTGCGGAGGACTCTGTAGTGGCCATACATGGGAGTACTTCTCACAAACTTTAGTAAATTTCAGTTTTTGCTTCATTTTAAGATTATTTTAATTGGGGTTTAATATTATGTAATAAGGCCATTGGATTTGATTTTTCTTTTAAACTTTCATTTCAGTTATATTCAAATTATAAATGATTAAACTCGAGATTTTTCTTAAAACGGTAGTAACGGTCTCCAAAATATCACATTTCTGCAATTCACTGAATCTGATTTTTGTTATAAACAAAGTTTTTGAAAATAATAATAACGACGTTTTTACAAGAAAACCATTAAAGCAAATCTGAATTTCACAAGCAATAAGGTTTGAAATTTCAAAAAGAATACGAAGTTTTTAAGGACACGTAGCTTTTGAACAACCCTCTTATGTGACATGCCAAATGCGATTATAACGTCTAAGCCGAGTTTGGGGTGTTACATCCAATATTTTTTAATATCTCCAATAAGCTAGTTGCAACCACTGCATATGTAACATCCCGAAATAGGGCCTAAACGGAACAATGGTTGCGACACCACGAATCTGAGATAGAAAAGTTTATTTTGATTAATTTTTATGATTTACCGATTGATTGGATGTATGTGTTTGAGTATCAATAGAAAATTTTATGAATTTCATGTCTAATTTGCTTATTAGGGATTAATTGTAAAAGTTGATAAATGAGAGTTCTAGATGCTAAAGGATTAAATTGAAGTGTATATCTAAAGTAAGGGTCCTTAAATGGTTTAGATCATTATATTTTCGTGGACAAAAATAGACATGCATAGGTAGAAATACCTAAAATTTTAATGAAGGGTATTTTAGTAAAATGTCAAATAAAAGAAATTAAATGGGAAAAAGATGGAAAAAGGTTGTCATCTTCTTCCTTAGGTTGAAACTTCAAGTGGGGGACTCCACAGTTAGGGTTTTCAAGCATCCAACCTCCATAGTAAGTCAATCCAAGCCCCGTTTTTCATGTTCATTACGTTTTTGGAATCTCGGTAACATGGTTTAGCTTATTCTAGCAATAATTTAACCTAGGGTTCATATTTGGAAAAATACCCATAGGTGAAATATGTTTATTTTGATGTTTTATGATAGGATATGAAGGCTGAAATTATGTTAAACAACTTTTGCTAAGCGATTTTACGTGAAAACGAGTAAAACGACAAAATCGGTAAAAATACCTAATGTTTAGAACTACATGTTAGAGTGAGAATTTGATGTTGCCATGGAAGGGAAAAATGATCAGCATGTCATAAAATATAAGAAAATAGGATGAAGTTTAATTTTTGAGCCTAGGGGTAAATTCGTTATTTTGTGAAAGTTAGGGGGCAAAAATGTAATTTTTCCATAATGTGATTTTTGGACTGAATTAAATAGTATAAATATTAAATAAGCTAAATGTTTTATTATAGATCGAGAAGAACAAGGAATCGACCTTGAACGAGGTAAAGGCAAGGTTAAGGACTAAATTGCAAATTTGGCCATATTTTGCACCGAGGTAAGTAGTATGTAAATAATTCATTACTTTTATTGACATTTTTAGAATTCAACATATTTTATGTATTGTAACTGATTTTTTAATCAAAATTGACCATTGAAGGAATGAAATAAATGATTAGAAAGTGAAGTACTTCCCGTTTGAACATTCGGAAAACCAAGAGATACGGACAATATGTAGCTAGGTCACCCGAATGATAAGGGACCCTCACCGTGTGCACACGAAAGCTGCGAAATGGAAAATTCTGATATGTAGCTAGGCCACATGGATGATAATGGACTTTCACCATGTGTGCAAGAAAGCTACGGGTTATGAGTAGCTAGGTCACATGAGTGGTTTCTAGTGTTGGACGCCATGTAGACAAGAAAGCTACGAGATGGCTAGGTCACATGAGCGGTACTAAGTGAAGGCCACTATGTGTACAATAGAGCCAGAATTATGTGTACAATCGAGCTAGGTCACATGAGTGGTACTAAGTGAAGGCCACTATGTGTACAAGAGAGCTTCAATTTTAAAGGTGGGCTGTGTGCGAAACCACCGTGTATCTATTATTATTCCTAAGCGTTCAATGGGAAAATCAATTAAGTAAAATTATGTGTGAATTTGTAGTAATGAGTGTGGGTATATGCATGTATAACGTATGAGCAATATGCCCGATATGTAATCGGAAATTGGAAAGATTGGTATAGGCAAGTGATGAACACAACTAAAGTGAGAGAGAGCAAAAATTTACAATAGAACTGCTTTGGATAGTAGCAGTGATGTGAATTTGAAAAATAACCAAAAATAGTAGAAATTGAATTATCAGTTGGATAAGATATTTATTCAAATATCATTGAGTCTATTTTCATATAAAAGAAACATAGCAAACAAATGATTTGTATATTTTGAGATATTTGAATTTTTGTGAGACTGGTTCAGAATGATTATGTGATCCCCTATTGCGTCTTGGAAAAATCATTAAAATTTTTACAAATATAATTATGAGATATATTTTATATGCCAGAAATCCTGAATGAGTTTAGTTTCAAATGAACTAAACTAGAAGATCAGCTGAATTCTGTACGAGGAGAAAATTGATTTGTAGTAAAGAGAGGTCAGAATAGTTGAATACTGAAACAGTGGAAATTTTAATGAGTAAACTGTACTTATTGGCTAAACCAAAAATTCTGAAAATTTTATGGTAAGAAGATAAATGAGTCTATTTTCAGGGAAAATTAATGGACCTTAATTTGGGGTTTTTTAGCTCTAGATAAAAATAATTTAGTGACTGTGACTTGAATAGATACTATGTTTCGAACTGAATAAATAGTAAATTTGAATGTAGATATGATTGTGTTATTTTGTAAACATGTTAAATCCATTATTTATTATTTATATACTTACTTACTAAGCTATATGCTTACTCTCTTTTCTTTTCCTTGTCCTATAGTGTCACCAAGCTAGCTCGGGATTTGGTGATCGTCGGAGATCCATCCACACTATCAGCCTTCATTTGGTATTTTGAAAACAATATTTTGGGAATTATGGCATGTATAGAAGGCTTAATTGTTTTATTACTTGTAGTCACGAATTAGGCTAAAATACTGGCCTGTAAAAATTTGATAGTTTAGTTTGTTTATGGGTATTGATAATGTTCCATATTAATCAAGTTATATGTTTATGATAATGCTTGAGTTGGTCGGATGAGAGTGTGATGACTATGTATGGAAAAGTTTTAATTTATACGGATTTTACATTTTACAATTTGTGAAATTGCTTGGATCATGTTCAGTAATGCCTCGCACCCTGTTTCGGTGACGGACCCAGGTGAGGGGCGTTACATTTAGTGGTATTAGAGATACGGTTTAGTCGGTTCTCGGACCAACATAGCGTGTGTAAAAGTCTAGCTATACATGCCATAAATATAGTGTGATAGTGTGATGACTCCTGACAATTTAAAGTTTTTTTATATAGTAAATGGATCCTGACCGGGCTGCTGCTGACGATGCTGAAAGTAATGCGCCGCCTCCTACACAAGGGACCGCACCAGTAGAAGATAGATCTGAAACACTTGGATAGGGAGAGAGGGCTCGGGAAGCCTTCCTCCAAATGATGAGTAATTGGTATACTGAGTTTATTCAAGCAAATCCGAATGCTCAACCTCCCCCTACCCCCTCCCATACCTCATACGGTTCTCGTAGCTCCCCAAGGCATGGATTTGGTAAGATTGAACAAGCCTCCGGTTGACAAAATTAGGAAGCAATGAGCAGAAGAGTTTAGAGCAAATATTGATGATGATCCTGAGAAAATGGAGTTTTGGCTCGAAAACTCTATCCGTGTGTTTGATGAGCTCTCGTGTACACCGGAAGAGTGTTTAAAATGTGTTGTATCACTTCTGAGAGATTTAGCCTACCATTGGTGGAAGACTTTAGTAGCGGTGGTGCCAAAAGAAAGTATTACTTGTGACTTCTTCCAGAAGAATTTAGAAAGAAATACATAAGTCAGCGGTTTATTGATCAGAAATGGAAAGAGTTCGTTGAATTAAAACAGGGCAAGATGTTTGTGGTAGAGTACGAACGTGAATTTGTTAGACCAAACAAGTATGCCCAGGAGTGTGTGTCCACCCAGGCTATCACGTGCAAGAGATTTGAGGATGGGCTTAATGAGGACATTAATGTGTTTGTGGGAATTCTAGATCTAAAAGAATTTGTGGTACTGGTCAACCGAACTCTTAAAGTTGAGGAATTAAAAAAAGAAAGAAGGAAAGATGCTATTGAGGGTAGATATGTAAGAAAGAGACTGATGAGTAAGTCGTTCCAAACCCAGTCAAAAAGACCCAAAGAGGTAAATCCTTGAAGGACAGCTTCAGTTGAGTATTCACATCGAGACCATGGGAAATCGTATTTGGGCTCTAAAACTCAAGCTACTTCAGTGGCAAGTGTGGGCAATATGAAGTCTAGTAAACCCGAGTATCAGCATTGTGGTAGGCAACATTTCGGTGAGTGTTGGGGAGCTGGTCGAGCTTGTTTCAGGTGTGGTTCTCACGAGCATTTTATTAAAGATTGTCCGGAGAAAGCTAAGGAAGAACAATTTCAGAGTTAACACTGCTAATAGAGGTAGATCTTGGAGAAATACCAGAAGTGGAGCTACCAGTAAAAGTGTGATGAAGGACCCAGCTGTGAGATTAGAAGCTAGAGCACCTTCCAGGACATATGCCATCCGAGCTCGTGAAGAGGCATTCTCCCCCGATGTAATTACGGGTACATTTTCTCAACATGATATTAATATTGTTGCTTTGATTGATCTGGGTTTGACCCGTTCCTATGTTTGTTTAAAATTGATGCCTAGTATAAGTATGCCTATAGAATCTACAGAATTTGTGATTAAAGTATCGAATCCATTAGGCAAGCATGTGTTAGTAGATAAAGTATGTAGAAATTGCCCTTTAATGATTAGAGGTTATTTGTTTTCTGGCCGATCTCATGTTGTTTCCATTTGACGAGTTTGATGTGATTCTTGGTATGGATTGGCTGACTGCACATGGTGTGATAGTGAATTGTATGAAGAAATTCATTGAGCTGAAATGTGAAACTGGTGAAATTCTTTGAGTTAACTCAGATGAGTCAGATAGTTCATTTGCTATGATTTCTATTATGTCTACTCAAATATGTTTGAGAAAAGGGTATGAAGCTTATCTTGCTTTTGTGTTAAACACTAAAGATCCAGAGCTGAAAATTGAGTTAGTGCCAGTGGTATGCGAGTATCCAGATGTTTTTCCAGAAGAATTAATAGGTTTGCCTCCTGTTAGAGAAGTTGAGTTTGGTATTGAGTTGATTCCAGGTACTACACCCATCTCTATTTCTCCATATAGAATGGCCCCATTGGAATTGAAAGAATTGAAAGCTCAGTTACAGGAATTAAATAATAAAGGCTTTGCAAGACCTAGTTGTTCACCCTGGGGTGCACCAGTCCTATTTGTGAAAAAGAAAGACGATTCAATGAGATTTTGCATAGATTATCGGCAACTTAACAAGGTAACAATAAAGAACAAGTATCCACTGCCTAGAATTGATGACTTATTTGATTAATTGAATGGAGCCACTGTGTTCTCTAAGATAGATTTGAGATCCGGATACTACCAGTTACGAGTTAAAGAGTCAGATGTTCCGAAGACTGCTTTTCGGACTAGGTATGGTCATTATGAGTTTCTTGTGATGCCATTTGGCTTGACTAATGCTCCTACCATTTTTATGGACTTAATGAATTGAATTTTTAGACCTTACTTGGATAAGTTTGTAGTCGTGTTCATTGATGATATCTTGATTTATTCTCATGATGAGACTGAGCATGCAGAGCATTTGAGAACTGTCTTACAGACTTTGTGAGATAATCAGTTGTATGCCAAGTTTAGCAAAAGTGAGTTCTAGCTCCGAGAAGTCAGATTCCATGGACACATTTTCTCAGGTGAAGGTATTAGAGTTGACCCGAGCAAGATCTTAGCCATTGTTGAGTGGAAGCCTCCCAGGAATGTATCTGAGGTTAGAAGTTTTCTAAGATTAGCTGGTTATTACAGACGATTTGTAGAGGGATTTTCCATGATAGCTACCCCATTGATGAAATTGCTACAGAAAGATGTCAAGTTTGAATGGACTGAGAAGTGTCAGCAGAGTTTTGACAAGTTAAAGGCATTGTTGATTGAAGCTCCTGTCTAGTACAACCAGAACCAGGTAAAGAGTTTGTGATTTACAGTGATGCATCCTTGAATGGATTAGGTTATGTACTTATACAGGAAGGTAAAGTAATTGCTTATGCCTCTAGACAGCTAAAACCACATGAGAAAAATTACCCAATGTATGATTTAGAGCTAGCTGCCATTGTTTTTGCTCTGAAAATTTGGAGACATCACTTGTATGGCGAGAAGTACCGAATATTCACTGATCATAAAAGTTTGTAATACTTGATGAATAAGAAAGACTTGAATCTGAGGCAAAGAAGATGGTTAGAGTTGATTAAAGATTATGAGCTAGTGATTGATTATCACCCGGGTAAAGAAAATGTTGTTGCTGATGCTTTGAGTAGAAAATTTATATTTGCATTGAGAGCTTTGAATACTAGCTTAGCTTTATCAGATGACGGTTTCATTATAGCTGAGTTGAGAGCTAAATCGATGTTTCTTGAAGAAATCTGTGAAGCTCAGAAAGATGACAGTGAGTTGCAAGCTAAAAGAGCTCAGTGCGAGTTAGGTGTAGAGTCTGATTTTCAGATCGATTTTGATGGTTGTTTTTTGTTCAGAGATAGAGTATGTGTACCAAAGAATTACGAGCTTATTCAGAAGATCTTACAGGAAGCACATAATAGTTCTTTGTCTATTCACCCAGGTAGTACAAAGATATATAATGATTTGAAGAAAATGTACTGGTGGGTAGGAACGAAAAGAGATATTTTAGAGTTTGTTTCTAGATGCTTGATCTGTCAGCATGTAAAGGCCAAACATCAGGTACCTTCAGGTTTATTGCAGCCTGTGCTAGTCCCTGAGTGGAAATGGGACCAAGTTACTATGGATTTTGTGATAGGATTGCCGTTGACACCGAGAAAGAAAGATGCAGTATGGTTTGTATTTGATAAGCTAACGGAGTCGGCTCATTTTATCCCAGTTCGTATAGATTATTCACTTGATAAGTTGGCCGAATTATATATCTCAGAGATAGTCAAACTACATAGGGTACCATTATCGATCATTTCAGACAATGATCCGAGATTTACTTCACTGTTTTGGAAGAAGTTACAGGAAGCTTTGGGCACAAAGTTGAGTTTTAGTACAGCTTTTCATCCTCAAATTGACAGTCAGTCAGAGAGAGTAATTCAGGTGCTTGAAGATATGCTTAGATGCTGTGTACTAGAATTTCAAGGAAGTTGGGAAAAGTATTTACCATTAGTAGAGTTTGCCTACAATAATAGTTATCAGTCGAGTTTGAAAATGGCACCTTATGAGGCTTTGTATGGACGCAAATGTTGTACACCTTTATATTGGATAGAACTTAAGGAAAATCACATTCATGGGGTCGATTTAGTTAAAGAAACAAAAGAGAAAGGAAAAGTCATTAGAGATTGCTTGAAAGCAGCTTCAGATAGACAGAAGTCATATGCAGATTTGGAGAGAAAAGAGATTGAGTATCAAGTTGGTGACAAAGTGTTTTTAAAAGTATCTCCGTGGAAGAAAGTTCTTAGATTTGGCAAGAAAGGCAAACTAAGTCCATGTTTTATTGGGCCGTTCGAGGTTACTGAGAGAGTTGGGCCATTAGCATATCGGTTAGTTTGCCAACTGAGCTAGAGAAGATTCATAATGTGTTCCATGTATCCATGTTACGTCGTTACCGTTCTGATCCGTCACATGACTTACGAAGAGGAACCAGTTAAGATTTTAGCTCGAGAGATCAAGCAACTAAGGAACAAAAGTATTGCACTTGTGAAAGTATTATGGAATAGACATGGGGTAGATGAGGCTACTTGGGAGCCCGAAGAGGCTATGCAGAAATAGTACCTAAACCTCTTCACAGGTAAGATTTTTGGGGACGAAAATCCCTAAAGGGGGGAGAAATGTAACATCCCGAAATAGGGCCTAAACGGAACAGTGGTTGAGAAACCATGAATCCTAGATAGAAAAGTTTATTTTGATTAATTTATATGATTTACCGATTGATTGGATGTATGTGTTAGAGTATCGATAGAAAATTTTATGAATTTCATGTCTAATTTGCTTATTAGGGCTTAATTGTAAAAGTTGATAAATGAGAGTTCTAGATGCTAAAGGATTAAATTGAAGTGTATATCTAAAGTATGTGTCCTTAAATGGTTTACATCATTATATTTTCGTGGACAAAAATGGACATGCATAGGTAGAAATAACTAAAATTTTAATGAAGGGTATTTTAGTAAAATGTCAAATAAAGGAAATTAAATGGGAAAAAAGATGGAAAAAGGTTGTCATCTTCTTCCTTAGGCCGAAACTTCAAGGGGGGGACTCCATAACTAGGGTTTTCAAGCTTCCAAGCTCCATAGTAAGTCAATCCAAGCCCTATTTCTCATGTTCTTTACGTTTTTGGAATCCCGATAACTTGGTTTAGCTTATTCTAGCAATAATTTAACCTAGGGTTCATATTTGGAAAAATACCCATAGGTGAAATGTGTTTATTATGATGTTTTATGATAGGATATGAAGGCTGAAATTATGTTAAACAACTTTTGCTAAGCGATTTTACGTGAAAACGAGTAAAACGACATAATCGGTAAAATACCTAATGTTCATAAGTACATGTTAGAGTGAGAATTTGATGTTTCCATAGAAGGGAAAAATTATGAGCATGTCATAAAATATAATAAAATAAGATGAAGTTTAATTTTCGAGCCTAGGGACAAATTCGTAATTTTATGAAAGTTAGGGGGCAAAAATATAATTTTTCCATAATGTGATTTTTGGATTGAATTAAATAATATAAATATTAAATAAGCTAAATGTGTTATTATAGATAGAGAAGAACGTGGAATCGACCTTGAACGAGGTAAAGGCAAGGTTAAGGACTAAATTGCAAATTTGGCCATATTTTGCACCGGGGTAAGTAGTATGTAAATAATTCATTACTTTTATTGATGTTTTTATAATTCAGCATATTTTATGTCTTGTAACTGATTTTTTAATCAAAATTGACTATTGAAGGAATGAAATAAATTATTAAAAAGTGAAGTACTTCCCGTTTGAACCTTCAGAAAACCGAGAGATATGGACAATATGTAGCTAGGTCACACGAGTGATAAGGGACCTTCACCGTGTGCACAAGAAAGCTACAAGATGGAAAAATTTGATATGTATCTAAGCCACATGGATGATAATGGACTTTCACCATGTGTGCAAGAAAGCTACGGGTTATGAGTAGCTAGGTCATATGAGTGGCTACTAGTGTTGGACGCCATGTAGACAAGAAAGCTATGAGATGGCTAGGTCACATGAGTCGTACTAAGTGAAGGCCACTATGTGTAAAAGAGAGCCAGAATTATGTGTATAATCGATCTAGGTCACATGAGTGGTACTAAGTGAAGGCCACTGTGTGTACAAGAGAGCTTCAATTTCCAAGGTGGGTTGTGTGGGAAACCACCGTTCATCCGTTATTATTCGAAAGCATTCAATAGGAAAATCGATTCAGTGAAATTATGTGTGAATTTATAGTAATAAGTGTGGGTATATGCATGTATAACGTATGAGCAATATGCTCGATATGTAATCGAAAATTGGAAAGATTGGTATAGGCAAGTGATGAACACAACTAAAGTGAGAGAAAGCAAAAATTTACAATAGAACTGTTTTGGATAGTAGCAGTGACATGAATTTGAAGAATAACCAAAAATAGTAGAAACTGAAGTATAAGTTGCATGAGATATTTATTTATAATTATTGAGTCTATTTTCATATAAAAGAAACATAGCAAACAGATGATTTGTATATTTTGAGATATTTGAATTTTTGTGAGACTGGTTCAAATAACTAATGGAACTCGGGTTTGCAGGTACCTTAATTACTCAGATGAAAATTTATGTTAAAGCACTTGAGGTCAAATTCACATAAAATTCTCGAACTAACTCATCATTCGAATTTGGCCTTTTGTCCCAAAGCACTTCCTACTTTAGAGCCTCAGCAACTTTTTGAATACTTGCCATGAAACCAGTGTAGTTACTTTTTCCTAAAGTAAAACCTTTCTCTGGAAGCATTTCTTTATTCTTAAAGATGCTCTCATATCTCACATTAGCTTATTCGTAATGTAATTTGTTTACTAATTCTTCGTGTTGGACAGAGGCATGATTCAACCACCTTTGTAATTAACCTGATAAAAACATAAGAAAAAATGTGAGGATGAATCGTTTGGATGGTGATTAACGTCAAATAGGGTGTTAGATTTGGTAGGTGCGACATTTATGATGGCTACTAGCAGATGGCCAAATGGTGGCTCGAAAATACGGTAAGGAGCAGCCAGTGTAATTGGAGCAGGAGTGTACGGCTCCTTCTTGGTGCGTTGGGCACGCGCAACTACTTTTGCTGGCAGTTGGGACGTACAATTGCTAGTGGGTACAGTTGGGGTAAGTGGCTGCTGATGGGTGTGGTTCTTGCTAGAAGCAAGGGACTTCAAGGGTTGGGAGGTTAGTGCCCATGGTATGTGATGGCTAAGAGGAAAAAAGGAGGTTGGCAGTGTTGAAAATGTATGGGAAGGGAGTAAACATGGTGTTATTTAAGGTGAAAGTAGGATGGAGTTTAACTCAAATTCTTAGATGAAATAATAATAAAATATTAACACTTTTAATTCCATACAAGGTTAATAACAATTAATGTATAATATAAAAATATTAATATATTATTTTTATTATCTTATATATTAAAAATAAAAATTAAAAACTTTTATTTTAGTTGTTTAAAATATTTATAGAAAATGCAACTAATTATTTAAAACAATTCAATGAAGTGTCTATACAGGAAAATAATTTGAAAAAAAAAAACTAACACTTCAATCAAAATTATCCATTTTATTCAACAAATTAAAATTTATTTTGACACTTAGAAAATATTATCTTGGAAAATTATGTTAAAATCAATTCTTAAGAATGATTAGAGAGGTCACACGCGGTCCCGCTTCAATTCTAATATGTTAGATAGAATTTAGTTTAACATAATAATCCAATGAAAATTTTATCTAAGTGTATACCATTTTATTCAAAGAAAAGAAACATAACTGACGATATAAAATAGTGACAGAGAAAGGGAGCTCCCTTAATGTTAATGGGGATCGTCACTAACCAAGGAGGTGTCAAATGACCATTTGTCATACCAATCATACCCATCTAGATAGAAGGAATAATCTTTCCCAATAGTTCTGTTAACTATTTGATCCAGGAAAACAAATAGGAAATTATCTTTCCTGGTAACCTTGTTTTGGTTCCTGTAGTCCACAAAGATTCACCAACAAGAAACTATGCTTGTTGGAACCAACTCGTTATTTTCATTTTCCACAATCGTGATACCTCCCTCTTCAATGCATATTGAACAAGGTCCATTCAAAAATTATCATATATGGGATAAATTATCCCCGCTTTTAACAATTGAGACTCGAGTTTACTGAGATCAAATATTCAAGATTGAATCGAGCTCCTCTATCCCTCGATAGACACCTTTTCAGTTTTTTTCTAGTAATAACTTGTGAGTACAACAAGAAGGATAATTACCTCAAATATCTGAAGTAGTCCATCTAATATCCTTCACATGCCTTTTCACAACCTTTCAGTCTAACTTGGATGGTTCTTTTATTGACGGTTTTGGTCAATTGTACTCACAAGATGGCAGCTCTAATAAGTCGAACTAAACTTTCAAAATGAATCCTTTCAAGTTAGCTTTCAGCAAAGCTAAATGTTCCTCCCATTCATTTAGGAGTCTAACATTAAGACTTTTCCTAATGGGTCCTTAGTAGAATTGAGTTCCCATTCTATGACTAATTCCTCTAACTCGGTCACTACAGAATACTCATCAATTACGTTATGAAATCAAATAGATTTAAATACATTAAATGTTACCAGGTCATCCTAAACAGGAGTGGTAAGCTCACCGTTCTACACATCAATTAGGATTGTTACCGTCAATGATGATATTGGCATGATATTGAGATAAAGATATTATGGGTCCCGTATCAGTATTTCTCTTATCCTCGGAGAAAGAGAAATGTTATTTAGATTGTGTTTGATCGATGATGAAAATTCGTATGATTATTTTAGCATCCGAGAGTTATATTATCTATTATGGAAAAAAAAAGCTACCGAAAATCTGAACACGAAACTAAATTAAATTGAGATTATGATAAAAAGTTGAAAGCAACTTCTTCTGGTAAGATTTTCAGGGACGAAAATCCCTAAGGGGGGAGAGTTGTAATAACCGGATTTGGGGCCTAGTCGGAACAGTGGTTTCGAGACCACAAATTCGACATAATAAAATTTATTTTTATTATATTTTTATGGTCTACAATTTCACAAAGCGATTTCGTGAAAATTTCATTCGAAAATTTTGACATTTGTGCACTCAATTTAGTCAAAAGGACTAAATTGTAAAAAGTACAAAAGCTGAGTTCTACATGCTAGAGGTGTCCAAATTGTATGAAATTTTAAATTGGAGTTCCTTATATGGTAATTAGACCATTGTTTAAATTGGTGGACAAAAATGGATATGGTTAGGCATGTTTCCAAAGTTTTTCATTAAGGGCATTTTGGTCATTTAGTAATTAAAATAAATTAAAAACAAAAATAAAAGACAATTTTTGTCCATCTTCAACCCCATGGCCGAATTTCACAAGGGGAAACCATGGCTAGGGTTTTTCAAGCTTCCAAGCTCGACTGTAAGTCTGTTCTAGCCCTGTTTTTGAAATCCTCATAACAAGATCTATCTATTTCTACCACTAATTTGAGATATGGTTAAAGTCTAGGGTTTTTACCCATGATGAATATGTGTGTATTTTTGTGTTTAATGGTAGAATATGCATGTTTATGGTTAGAGAAACGACTTTTACTAAGTGATTTTCGGTAAAAATGCCTAAAAGGACTAATATGTAAAAGTTATGAAATTTGTTCGCCTAAAAGTGTGAATTAGTTGAAATTGTGGGCTGTTATGAAAATTGTTCCGCTAGGCTTAAAGTACAAGGAAATTGAATGAAAATCATTTTACGGGCGTAAGGACAAAAGTGTAAATATGACAAAGTTTAGGGGTAAAATATAAATTTTGCCAAAAATGTGAATTTAGGCTAATTTGAGTAGAAGGATGAATAAGTGAGTTAAATGTGTTGTTATAGATCAAGGAAAACGAGATTTGAACTTAAAACGGGGAAAAACAAAGAATATGACGAATATGTCCTTTTCACCGGTTGTGCGACCGAGGTAAGTTTGTATGTAAATAATGCATCATTCTTACTTACGTTTTTATGTTTTTGATATATTTTATGAGATGTGGCTGAATATTGAATGAAATTGGCAAAGTATCGAAATGTGAGAAATTTCTCGGTTGAACCTTTGGAATAGAATAGGGTGTAAGTGACATGCGACTAGGGACCTATGTGAAATCTATGTGAAATTGTGACTAAGTGAATCCGTGTTCTGGTCTTAATGTTCTACCAATGGCTCGGTATACTGGCATGTGTTGCGGATACCTGACAGCTTGTGTGAGCAGCACTGAGTAGTAACGAATGACCGACAGCTTGTGTGAGTGACCCGTGAAAGTGGATTGCTCGAGAACGAGCCTCTATGTGAAAAGTGATGTGAAGTAGCTTTGGCTACAATTGTGGCACTTATGTGCAAATTTCCGATATATCCAATAATATTTTGACGTGTTCAACAGGAAAATGACTAAGAGTAATTCAGTGTGATTATGTGATGAACAAGTGCAAGTACATGTGTATATATATTCATGAGCAATGTGCTCGATATGTGATCGAACTTTGGTAAGGTTGATACGGAGTAAGTGTTACAATTAAGACATGTAAATATTTTATGATGGCTAGCTATTTGCATGGCTAACTATGGATATACTTTAGTGTTATATGTGTGTAAATGGGAATTAATACAAAGAAAACATGAAAGAATAAAATTATCAATTTTGGACAGCAGCAGTTGTGTGACTTTGAAAAATCACCAAAAATGGTGGAAATCAAATTAGAGGTTGAATAAGATATGAAATTAAAGATTATTGAGTCTATTTTTGTATAAAAGAAATTGTGTAAGCGAAAGATTTTTCTATTCTAAGATATTTGAATTTTTATGAGATGGGGTCAGAATGATTTTGGAATCCCCTATTCCGACTTTGGAAAATCACTAAAAAAAGTGTAAAAATAATAATGGTTTATAATTTATATGGTTAAATTTATTAATGAGTATGTATTCAATATAAATAAATAGGAACATTATCTGAATCCCGTACGAAGAGATAATTAATTTTGAGTGAAGAAGGGTTAAAACTGTCAGATAGCAAAACATGGGAGAATTTAAAGAATAAACCGTACTTATTGGCTAAACCAAAATTCTGAAAATTTTATGGTAAAAAGATATGTGAGCATAGTTTCAGGATAAATTAGCAGATCCTAATTTGGAGTTTTGTAGCTCGAGATATAAATAATTTAGTGACTGTGACTCGAGTAAACAGCTTGAGATGAACATAAGTAAATAGTGAAATTATGTGCTACTATGATTGTATTATCTTGAGAACATATTGTGAAGATTTATAAAAGCCTATTAATAAATCTGTAACACCCCTTACCTGTATTCCACTTCGGAACCGGGTACAAGACATTACCGGACTTAACTTGCTTGTACATACAACTTTGGGCTCTAAAAATCCATCCCCAACTTAAAACTTCTCATCCAAATGCATAACATCCTTATCGTGGGCCTATGAGGCAACATATATTCCGAAGGTCTCGGAATTAAACTGGAAACTTTTACATTCTTAGAAAAATTTTGCCCAGACAGGGGCCACACGCCCGTGTTGGCAGGCCGTGTGGTCATACACGCCCATGTCCCTAGCCCGTGTGGAATTTATTTTCTAACTCGAAACTATAGGGTTTTCACATGGCCTGACACACGCCCGTATCCCTAGCCCGTGTTCCTCACACGAGCTCGACACGCTCATGTTTTAGCCTGTGTGCCAAAACCATGGTATTCTATTTATGACTTCATCACCTCACTATGGTCACACGGCCTAGGCACACGCCCATGTCCATGGCCGTGCCTCCCACACGGCTGGGGCACATGGTCGTGTCTCTGCCCGTGTGTTTACTGCTGATCATTCTGACTTTGTAAACCTAACATGCAGGGAACACCCAACCGATCAATATGCCCATGGGGCTGACCGTGTGTCTCACACGGCCTAGACACATGCCCGTGTTTGTACCTGTGTAGACATTAAAAAGGCTATATTCCAAGCCAAAGGCCACCCTACACAGCAACCATCTTATACCAACTCAATTCATCATAACTCATGAACCTAAGGGGCTTTTAAAAACTCAAATCAAAGCATCCACACAAGCATAAACTTCATAATTTCATCATCATTGAATATATAATAACTTGTCTAGTATTGGCCCAATTCCAATGACCACTTACAAAATGTATTTGATAACGTAAATAGCCAACACTTTGGCTAAAAAATATGATATAACAAAATACCCAAGTTTTATACATGCCATACTCAAAATAAGTTTAACTTGTTATACCCAAGGGATAGCGATAGTGTGATTTCTGAACTCTGACGTCCCATGATCCTCGAGTTATCTTTGCAATACTACAAGGAAAATGGAAATGAGATGGGTAAGCATAAAGCTTAGTAAGTTTGCATGAAACTAAATAGCAACAATAAGCTAGTAATGACATCAATCCATGCCAATAGATAACCACACAAAATCATAAGCACTGAAACACCCCAAACCCGGCCCACGAGCCTTGACTGGATCTGGTATGTTCCTCGAGAAAACATTTGAAAATCAGTTTGTTACTTAGGAAAAATTCGTGTGGTTTTGAAGAAGGATTTGCTTGTGTTGGGTTCAATTGAAAACTTTTGTTAATTTAGAAATCAGAGATTTATTAAAAACCTTGTTTTCATATTAAAAGATATGCCGAAATTGTTTTTAAAAATTTTACGTTTAAATTGGAAATTATTTGTGATAGGTGGTCAAAAACACTTAATATTTATTTTTAAGAAAAACCATTTAACTTCGATTTAACCTTAATCGTATTGTAATAAAATCAAATAAAAAGCATGCATAAAACAGTTCATACTATGGCCTTATTACAACGAAAACGAAACCCAAAATAAATCCAACATACTTAAAAATATAACAAGTTCAAAATAAAATAAAGTCCCGAACTGAGCATGGCCACCACTAAGCTCCTGCCGACCCGGTCCATCACTGAGCGTCACCTGAAAAATATTCCCACAATGGGGTGAGTCAAACAGACTCAGTGTATAGCAACCACACTAAGCCCTAATGATTCAGGCATATCAGATCATACATATACATATTACAATTTACAAATAATGATGCATTCCCGAACCCAAACCTAGATGCCATCCGCTACACATCACCCGTACCAACCATCACACCGTGGGGACTACTAAGTCAACCCTCCATCCGCTACACATTATCGAAGGCAGTCGCTACAGACGACGTGCTCATCACCCTTATATATATTGTGGCATAGCCACCAGATAATATTTTGTGTCATGAGACACCACATTCAGATAATGTGTCCGAAGTCACCACGTTCAGATTTTTGTGGTATAAACCACCTGATCACTTCCCCTTTACATATCACCCATATGCCCCATGTCATACACATCATACAAAGATTATGCCACATTCTTTATATCACATTCTTAGCAATATTCACTTATGTACCATAGCAGATATTCATGATATCACAACTACAATAGTAGTAAGTTAACGTACATGAGTACTTTGTACCAATGCATGGTACCTTTGGCCACATTCATATTATTATAAACACACATAATTAATTTAAGCCGTAATCTAATAAGATTTAGTGTGGGGTACACACCTGGTATACTTATCGAGTTCACTCCAAATCCCGAAAACCCGATCTACTGATTTAGATCTCAAGTTCCTACATTTGGTCAATCACTTAATGTTTAGCAAAAGCCTATTTGGCTATATGATCAAATCCCGAAGGATTATTGCACCCAAAACTCTTACCTTGTTGCTGATTTGATTACTAATCGAATCCCGAAACGTTGTAGTCTTCCTTCCTTGTAATCGGCAAACACTAGATCAATTGACTTGGTTAGATTTCAGCTTTTGAATAAGTAAGAAATAGATCTAAGTTGCTAAATAGGGCCTTGGCCGAATGTGTATGTGCACTTACCTTGCGATTTTAAATCCCGAAAGTGGTTTCTTGGCTATGAAGATGTTGAAATCCTACAGAGAACATGTTAGATCCGATTCTAACATTGACTCTCAATAAATGGCCTTTGGCCAAGAACCACACTTGACTCACCTTGAATCTTTAAAATCCCAAAGACCTCACCTAGAAGTCGGCTACAATAGAAATCCCAAAAGAATCCTTCATAGTTTCGGCCAAAGACATCAAGGGGATTAGTTTTTAACTTTCGGCTAAAAGAAAAAGAAATAAAACGACGACGATAGATTCTTACCCTTACTAAAGAAATCGATTGTTCCCTTTCTTGAATCTACAGCAATATTCGGCTATGGCTAGATGATGATCACACAAGTTTCGGATTCAACAGGGGAAAAGAAAAGAGAGAGTATGAGACTCAGAGGGAAATTGACAAGGCCTAGGAGGATCCTATTTCCGGCTTTTGATGCTACGAAGAATTCGACTAGCAAAGAAAATTTTAAGAAAAGAGGAGAAGGAAATTCGGCCAGATAAAGATGGGAAAGAAAGCAAAAGAAAAGATGAATACTTGCTACTTAATTTCAGTTTCCTACTCAAACATTAGCTTCTCCCTGTTTTTCTCCTCTTTTTCCTCTTCTCCACTCATTTAAAATTAATTGAAATAAATCAATAATTATCCCTTGCTTAGCCGAAAATTTTAAAAGAATAATACCTCGTCTTAAAGTCCTCCCATAGACTCCCCATGCCGTCCATCACTTCCCCTTCTTGTCGCAAAAATAAAAGCTTTTATTTAGCTTCCCATGCGACTCAAACCTTGGCCCATTTGCACCTGTTTGTGGCGTCATTTACAGAGGCCTTAAGTGGCGCCTCCAAGCCACTTAACCAAGCCCATTTGTGTGTCATATTTCCCCTACATTTTCTCTTAAGGCTACTCTGCCTAGCTTCCTTTTTTGAACTTATGATCGAATATTTTCTAAAGCATTTCCCTACATTCCAAGGTTCTAAAAATTCCCATAACACATTCATAACACATAAGACATGCTATTTCACACAATTTAAGCACAAATGCATAAGCCATAAATCCCGGATGTTACAGTTCTACCCCGCCTTAAAATAATTTCGTCCTCGAAATTACCTGGCCGAAATAAGTGAGGGTATTGCTGTCGCATTGCTTCTTTCGGCTTTCACGAAGCTTTCTCCGATCCATGAGTACGCCATATCACCTTGACTAAAGGAACTGATTTCCTTCGTAGCACTTTCACATCTCGTTCCAAGATCTGAATCGGCTCTTCCTCGTAGGACAAATCTGGCCTTATCTCCACTTCCTCAACTGGTACCACATGAGTTGGATCCGACCGATAACGACGTAGCATAGAAACATGGAATACGTCGTGCATCTATTTCAATTTCGAAGGCAATTCTAACTGGTATGCCACTGGTCCAACTCGCTGGAATACCCGATAAGGTCCTATAAACCTGGAACTTAACTTCCCTTTCTGACCAAATCTCATCACCTTCTTCCAAGGCGATTCCTTAAGAAATAGTTGATCTCCCACATCAAATTCTATTTCCTTGCGCTTGAGATCTGCATACGACTTCTGCCTGTCAGATGCCTCCTTTAACCGTGCTCGAATTACCTCAACCTTTTCTTCAGATTTAGCCACAATCATTGGCCCCAAAACCTGACGTTCCCCTAATTCTGTCCAACATGTAGGAGTGCGACACTTCCGTCCATACAACACTTCATACGGTGCCATCCGAATACTAGCTTGATAGCTATTGTTGTATGCAAATTCTGCTAAAGGCAAATACCCTTCCCAACTTCCTCTGAAGTCTATTACACAGCCTCTCAACATATCCTCTAATACTTGGATTACTCGTTCAGATTGACCGTCCAATTGTGGATGAAAAGCCGTAGTGAAATCCAACCTAGTGCCTAAAGCTTGATGTAGAGCTTTCCAAAATCGAAACGTAAACCTTGGATCCCTATCCGAGATAATCGACACCGGTACTCCATGCAACCTTACAATTTCTGCCACATACAATTTCACCAACTTCTGAAGAGAATAATCAACTCGCACCGGAATGAAATGCGTGGACTTTGTCAACTGATCCATTATCACCCATACCGAGTCCTTCTTAGTAGGCGTAAGGGGAAGCCCACTAACGAAGTCTATGGTAATTCTCTCCCACTTCCACTGCGGAATCATTATCGGCTGAAGCAATCCTGATGGAACTTGGTGTTCAGCCTTGACTTGCTGACACGTCAAGCATTTCCCTACAAAATCAGTAACATCCCGCTTAAACCAGGCCACCAAAACTGTTCCCTTAAATCCCTATACAACTTGGTACCTCCAGGATGCATAGCATAAGGGCTACTATGTGATTCCTAAAGAATCTTCTGCCTTAACTCCTCATTCTTCGGCATACAAACTTTACCCTTGCAACACAATAGTCCCTCGTCATTAATACCATAATCTTCCAACTCTCCATTCTGCATTTGCTGTAACTTAGCACTTAAATCCTCATCCACCAACTGACTTTCTTTTACCTCATTCAACCACGTCAGCTTTACTTGCAACTCTACTAACAAACTTCCGTCGTCATACAAGCTTAGATGTGCAAACATCGCCCTAAGATCTGACACTACCTTCCAACTTAGGGCATCTGCCACTTCATTCGCCTTGCCCGGGTGATACTCTATGGAACAATCGTAGTTTTTCAATAACTCCACCCACCTTCACTGTCTCAGGTTCAACTCCTTCTGAGTTAACAGATACTTAAGGCTCTTGTGGTCTGTGTAAATCACTGATTTTTCTCCATAAAGATAATGCCTCCATACCTTAAGAGCAAAGACTACTGCCGCCAATTCCAAGTCGTGCGTCGGGTAGTTAACCTCGTGAGGCCTCAATTGCCGAGACGCATAAGCGACTACTTTCCCATCCTACATCAATACGCATCCCAATCCTGTATGAGAAGCGTCACAATACACCACGAAATCCTTTCCTGCCTCAGGCTGAATCAGAACTAGAGCTTCAGTCAAAACCCTCTTAAGCTTCCCAAAGCTCTCTTGTTGCTTATCCGTCCATACGAAAGGTACCTCTTTCCTCAACAACTTCGTCAAAGGTGCGGCTATCGATGAGAACCCTTCTACGAACCTTCTATAGTAGCATGCATACTGGGTTTTGCTAACATATTTAGGGTTGGCCAAATGTAGGATCTTAAGATCTAGGACATTAGATCCGGATATTCGGGATTCAGTGAAGCGTTAAGAAAATCAGGTGTGTACCCCACACTAATTCTCAATAGATTTATGGCTATGTTTTATTAAACATGTTAATAAGAATGTGAAGGATATGGCTAAGGTACCATGTTATGGTACAAAATACTCAGGTACATTTTCCTACTCCTACTATGAGTATAATATGATCTGTTATGGCATATATAAAATACATAAGAATGTGAATAAGGGATGTGACATGATTTGTGCATATTGTATGACACGGGGCATATGGGTTATATGAAAGGGGAAGTGAATGTGGTGGTTTTTACCACGATATCTGAATGTGGTGACTTCGGTCACATAATCCGAATGTGGTGACTCATGTCACGAATATTTTATCTGGTGGCTATGCCACGAATTTTATAAGGGCGATGAGCATGTCGTCTGCAGCGACTGCCTTCGATGATGTGTAGCGGATGGAGGGTTGACTTAGTAGTCCCCACGGTGTGCAGGTTGGTACGGGTGATGTGTAGCGGATGGCATCTAGGCTCGGGCTTGGGTTTGCATCATTAATTATAAACTGCTACATGTATATGTATGATATATTATATGCCTAAATCGTTTGGGACTTAGTGTTGGTTACACATTGAGTCTGTTTGACTCACCCCGTTGGGGAATATTTTCTTTCAGGTGAAGATCAGTGATGGACCGGGTCGGTGGGAGCTTAGTGGTGGCCATGCTCAGCTTGAAGTTTTATTTAATTTGGGACTTTTATATTTTAAATACATTGAATTTATTTCGGGTTTTAAATTTTGATGTAATAAGGCCATAGTATGATCTGTTTTATGCATGCTTTTTATTTGAAATTTATTATGTTACGAATTGTTATCAAATTAAAGATTAAGTTATTTATTTAAAAATAATAATAATAACTCTAAATGTTTTGGATACCCTAAGACCAATGGTTTCCAATGTAAATTAAACTTGTTTTAACTCGAGCCCAACACAAGTAAAAATTTCTTTCAAAACCCTCCGAATTTTTCCAAAGTGCTCAAAAAGTTTTGAACCGTTTTACTTGAGGAACATACCAGATCCGGTCAAGGCTCGTGGGCCGGGTTTGGGGTGTTTCAAGAAGAATCATGTAAGTATATGTTTATGCATTTGGCTTAGAAATTTAACTCAGAGATTATAAATATATTTGCATATAGATATTCGGATGTGTTTTAATAATATATTGGTGTGATTATTTAAAGATTTGTTTATGATATGTCATGGACTTAAATTTGGAAATTAAAGTGATGATGGATATATTCGAATTAGTTGTATGGGAGATATTAAGTATGGCCGAATGTTATACATAATGTGGTTGATACCATTTGGTTTTAATGATACAACATCCAAATACCATATATATATGTGTTTTAAAGTAATGCTTATTTATTAAGAATTTAATTAAATGGTTAGATTAATGATGTTAATTATGAATGATTGATTATGTTATAAATTTGAGATATGTGTTTGGTTGTAATGTAAATGATTCTGGCTTTGTTATTGAGGTATGAAATTTGTATTGGCAAAATATACAACTTACTCTGTTCAAATGATTCAATACATATATAAAAATTTTTTTAAAAAAATTATATGCCTATTTTGAGTTGTGTCTGCTTCAATAATGCCTCGTAACCCTACTCTGGCGATGGATACGGGTTAGGGGTGTTACATGTTGAGATGCTGCGTTCTTGAGTTTAACAGTACGTGGGAATCGTACTTGCCATTGATTGAATTTGAATATAACAATAGTTTTAAGTCGAGCATCAGAATGGCACCCTATGAAGCTTTGTATGGACGTAAATGTCAAACACCTCTGTATTGGACCGAGCTCAGTGAAAATAAGATACTCGGGGTCGATTTGATAAAAGATACTGAACAGAAAGTAAAAGTAATCTGTGATAGTCTGAAAACAACATCTAATCATCAAAAATCCTATGCAGACTTGAAACGTAAAGATATTAAATTTGAGATTGGTGACAATGTATTCTTAAAAGTTTCTCCGTGGAAGAAAGTACTCAAATTTGGACGCAAAGGCAAATTGAGTCCGAGGTTCATCAGACCGTATGAAATCATTAAGCATGTTGGACCAGTTGCATATGGATTGTTATTGCCATCTCAGCTAGAAAAGATTCATAATGTATTCCATATTTCGATGCTCTATAGATATCGATCCGATCCATCACTTGTAGTTACTCTGTCTGAGATTGAAATCCGATCTGATATGACTTATAAAGAGAAACCAATCTGTATCGTGGTTCGTGAAGTGAAAGAGTTGAGAAATAAGAAAATTCCATTAGTAAAAGTATTATGGCATCGACAAGGAGTAGAACAGGCTAGGTGGGAGCCTAAAGATTCAATGAAACAACAATATCCTAATCTATTTAACGGTAAGATTTTCGGGGACAAAAATCCCTAACGAGGAAGAATTGTAATAGTTCGGTTTAGACCCTAGTCAGAACAGTGGTTTCTGAACCACAGATCCGAGTTAAAAAATATTTTAATATTATTTTCTGTGACTTTGATATATGACAAAGCATGTGTCAAAGCCTCGTATGAAAATTTGATCATTTGTTTGTTTAATTTGAGAAAAAGGGTTAAATTGCATTAAATGCAAAATTTGTATGCTATTTGTTAAAGCACCTATGTGTTGTGGCTTTTGAATGTTGTGGCCTTATGAGGCAATTAAACCAGTTTTAAGATAGTGGATAGTAGTTGGACAAATATGCCCTTAATGTATTTTTGTTTTAATTATTAATTGAAACGATATTTTAGTAAATGTTATAATCATATGTTTATAATAAAACTAAAGTATGAAAATAGACATTGTTCATCTATTCTTCTAGCCGAAAGTTTGAAGAAAAAGAAAGAAAATAAACAAGTTATGGTTCGGCCATTTGAAGGATTAATTAAGGTATGTTTTGACTTTGATTTTTGATGATTTTTATGTTTTTGAGATTGTTGCTTAGTCTATTGTTAAGCCCATGATGTAATTTGAAGAATTGATGATGTTTATGAGATGTGCCATTGATGAAATGGTGAGCTTTGTGATGAATATTGGTGGTAAATAAAAGATATGTGTTTAATGGATATGTTTCGTGCTTGAATTTTTTGTGAATTTAGCTAATTAGGGCTAAATTATGAAAATAATATTTTGGAGGACCAAATTGTAAATTTAATGAAAAATATGGACTTGTATGGTCCCTTTGGAGTTTCGGCTATGCATGTGTGTGAATAAATTGTGTATATTTGATGTTTTGATAAAAATGGACTAAATTGATAAAATGTGCAAATGTGAGGGTTAAGTTGCAAATAACCCTAAATGTATGTTTTTGGATTGAATTGAATAAGTTGATGAATGAAAGGGTTAAATTTGAATATGTATAAATCAAGAACCTAAGAAAACAGACTTAGATCGCGGGAAATCGAAAGTAATCGAGTAGCCGTATCCGTTTCTGTTAAACCAAACACGAGGTAAGCCAATATACAAATAAATATATTTGCATTGAACTACTTATGTACATATGGAATGTGAATTGATATGAATATCCGTTGTGATGAAATGTATATGAAATATGAGTTACAAATAAGTCGACAAGTTGATAATATCCGAGAAGTCCCGTTTGAACCTAGGGATAGATAGGATAGTATATTTCATGACATAGGTGTCCGATATGTGATATCATGTAAGACCACGTCTGGGACGTTGGCATTGATTCGAGATTTTATGTAAGACCGCGTCTGGGACGTTGGCATCGATATGAGAATTACGTGTAAGACCATGTCCAGGAGTTTGGCATCGTATAGATTCGTGTAAGCCTTCTTTGGGATAATGGCATCGAAATTTGGTTACATGTAAGACCACGTCTGGGACGTTGGCACTGTACAACTATTCCAAGCTTTCTAAGTATCCCATTTAGTTTCAAACGGTTCAACGGGAAAAATCTGAGATACGAACGACAATGTGATTTGTATTTCATTTCAAGCACGCTGGTTATATACACTAAGTGTGTATGAAAGGTAAGTGTCTATTTGAACTTACTAAGATGAATATGTGAAATGAAATGATGAAATGATATGTGAAGATATGCTTAAAAGAGCTATGTGTATATGTGATATTTGAGTTGAAGAATGTGGTAAGATATGGTTAAGCAAACGAGCCAAAGAAATATATGTGATGGATTTGTTATGAGAATCATTAATGTCATTGTAACAATATGGTTATGTGCATTTTATGCTAAGTTTATTTGTATATGACTTAATAAGCATTTGAAAGCTTACTCTGTGTATGTGTTTGCTCTGTTTTATAGATCGTCAAAGCTACTGAAGGCTCGGAGATCGTCGAGGATAATCATCACACTACACAACCTCATTTTAGTACCTTGAAAATGTATATATAGCTAAATATGGCATGTATAGGCTAGTCATTTTGAGTTATGTTTGAAATATGTATAATTAGCCATGAGATGTGGCTAGATAAATGTTGGTATTATGCTTGAGTAAATATGATATATAATGTATTTTTGGTATGGCTTGATAGCTAATGGAATTGCCAAGGTTATGGTAAGCATATGAATGCATTATAAGTATATATGTTTGAGTAAAGGAATGATTATAAGAAAGGTAAAGGTGGATGAATCATGCTTGAATGTATATGTGTTTTAATTGTGCAAATTGGCATGATCGGAAATGAGATTGGATGTAAAGATTTGTTGATTATTTGATATGTTTTGGATGTCAATTGTGCATGAAATGAATTGGTATATTGTTTGTGGGGTTGACCCTAGTGTAGGTGGCATTTTGTCCTTGCAAATGGCCTGTTTTGCCTACACAGACATGACACACGGGCGTGTCTGGTGGCCATGTGAATAAGTCAGTAGCTAGCCTAATTTTACACGGTCATGGCACACGGGTGTGTCTGGTAGCCGTGTGGTTAAGTCAGTATGCATGCTCTGTTTTGGCACGGTTTGGACACATGGGTGTGTCCGGTAGCCGTGGAAGGTACACGGCCTGTTCACACGGGCGTGTGACCGCTTAACTTAGAAAAGTTTTAAATTTCTGAGAATTTTTTATGTGTTCGGTTTAGTCTCGACCCTATTCTAAAGAATGATTAAGGCCTCGTTGACCTATAGAAAGGGACACTTTGTTTGCGATGATGATTTGTTTTATGAAATGTTTGTAAAAGTTTTCGATTTGTCTGGTAACGCCTTTAACCCTAATCTGGCGACGGATACAGGTTAGGGGTGTTACAGTTACACATAACATAAGGCATACAGTCATTTTATATCGCAGGGGTATAACAGTCATTTATATCTTAGCGGCATAACAGTCGTTTTATCATTTTGGGGTCTAGGTGTACTGACCGACCCATCGGTAGGTCTACAACCGTCTCGGGCAACCCATGCAACCTTAATAGTCAAATAGTGCAAATGGGCCCAAGGCCCATAATGGGGCCCACACGCTCGTATGGCCCATATAGCCCAGAATTGGTCTCAGCCATGTAAATTACACAGCTCGGCCCAATATTGTCTACAGGTTTGTGCGGTTTACCCGTGTGCGGCCACAAGTCTGTTGGGCCCACATAGCCTATTTCGGCCCAACGTGGCCCAAAACGGCCTAAGAACACGAAATCACTCGTGGTGGCCTTAAAAGTCTAACGTCCACATTTTATGCGTTCTGTTTCCTACACGAGCGAGCGAACACTCGTGTAGCGTCAATTGTCATATTTTCCAGCTTTTGCCGATTTACGATTTGGGCATTGTTTACACACACCTTTTTTCTATTCGTCACGAACAGTCACGAAAGCCCTCACCAACCTACATTTGGCCAACCAAACATCACCATCAGTCCTACTTTACGGTTAAAAGGAAACCCAAAACCAACAATCCATTTATAGAACAGTGTAGAGTTACCTTCAATCGAACCACTGTGATTCCCACGAATCTTAGTCTCTAGCGATTGATTAGGGGTTTCCTAAATCCTTCCTTAACTGCAATACACTTGCCATCAGTGTAACATCCTGAATCAATGGGCCTATGCATTTTGGTGTGTTGTATGTTTAATGGGTTAGTTTGAGAATTAGAAATGCGAATTGGGCTCAGGAATGGGCTGAGACTTTGGTTAAAATATTCTGTTTAGTCACCATAGGGTTTGAAGGTAGGTATCTGCGTTTAAAAATATCAAGTTAGGCTTGTGGCCCAAAGTAAGGTGGCGCCATAAAGGAGCAAAGGGTGGCGTCACTAGTGGATGGAGAAGGCCCAAGTTTTGGTTGCTTGGAGCCCAAGTTATTGGGCCAAATTCGGCACTTAAAAGGGAGCAATAGGGGATGGCAACAAGGTTAAATTTTAGGGATTTTTAATGTTTAAATTATGTGGATATTAGGCTGATAAAGGAGGGAGGAATTGGAGCTAATTAAGTCTCGTTTGGATGAGTTAGTAGATTAAGACAAGGGGAAAGGATAAGAGCTATCATTTGGTTGTAGAGTTGGCTGAAAATCAACCATAGGGGGGAGAGAATCGGTTTAGTATAGGCAAGGGATGTGCCAAATTTTTTATTTGTTTTCTCTAAGAATAGCCTTTAGTTATTCTCTCTTTCGGCAAACAAGAATCATCTCTTCTTCTTTTTTTTTTTCTGTCAGAAATCGAAACCCCTGAGGTCTCACCAATTGCCAAAACCCTGCCAATTTACCTTCCCTTCTCTTTCAAACTATTTGGCCGAATCTTTCTATCTACTTCCTTGCCATCTTTTCAATTCCTAGTTCTTCCAAAAGCCAAAAACGCATCAGTATTTCTCTCGTTAATCTTTTCCAAGATTTTCTCAAAAGCCGAACTCCCTGGATCTCATCTCTTGTGATTGCTGAATTCCTTCTGTGGTGTCTGCTTGTGCCGAATCTTGAAGAAAACTAAACTTTATATTTTCGTTTGTTTGGGCTTTACATCAGCCTTCTCTTGTTCATACTTTTTCTGGGATTTTCCTAAAAGTCGAAATCCCTAGATCTCATCTCCTATGATTGCCGAATTGATTCTGTGGTGCCTACTTGTGCCGAAATCTGAAGGGAACTTTAGTGGAGTCAATCGCATAGATCTCTAAGTTATAGATCAGTAGCACTCGAATCGTGTTACTTTTGAGATCTCAAGGAGATGCCCTATTTTCACATCTCTCCGGCTTTTGAGCAAGGCTATAGATTGAGGATAATAGATCCGGATAGCAAGAACATCGACTAAGAATATTGGATTTCTCGATATCAGGTGTGTAACTCTCAACACCCTCTAGATCTGTTTGATTAATATATGATTATAAGTCTTATATGTTCTGTTAAATGCCGAAATCCCGGCACAATGTTTGAAACCCAAAGAGTGTAAAGCAAATCACCAGGTTAGTGATCCCTGTCGTTCTAAATGAATGTTCTGATTAAATGATCTGAGTATGGCGATTTTCTATAATTGCATGGGTTGCGTTTGATGAAAGGAGGAAGTTATATTTTGTAGCGGTTTTTACCGTGATCTGTTGTAGCGGTTCCTTACCATGATCTGTTGTAGCGGCTTTTGCCGTGATCTGTTGTAGTGGCTACGGCCATGATATGATGATAAGCAGCACGATTGCCATCAAGGCGTGTAGCGGTGTGGGTTGATTGTAGAAATCCCCAATTGTGTGAATGGCTGGTACGGGGGCGTGGAGCAGATGGACACCTAGGATTTGGGTTGGGCTTTGTATACTATTTTTGTTATGTATATTAATTTTGATTATTTTGTTTTATGGAGCTAAAGCCCAAATCTAATGGTGCATGAAGGTTGCACACTGAGTCTCGCGACTCACCCTTTTAATTTAACTATTTCAGGTGACACCTAGTACATCAGACCGGGCTGGAGAGGAACGCGAGGTGGCCATGCAAAAGAGAGCAATTGGATTCAGCGAAAAGGCTTTGGTCTGTTATTTTATATTTTGTAGATTTTAAGTATGGTTGTAATAAGGCCACGGGCCACTAGACTATTATTTTTTATTGGGTTATGTTGGGTTTTTAAGTTTTATGTTTTCAATTAAGTTAAGACATGTATGAAATTTCAGTTTTTATTTAAAAATCGATCAAGATAATTTATAACTTAATATTTTATACTTTAATGAATTCTTCAGCTTTCAGAATAAAGGTTTAAACCTAGTAATTGTTTTCCAAAATGCGACATGTTTTGTGAACTCCCTTAAGTGACATACCAGATCCGGTCGTAGCGTTTGGGCCGGGTTTGGGGTGTTACACCCTAAAACCAAAAGCCATTTCTAAATACAATTTCCAAATCATAACATTTTAAACATTATAACCTTGTGTACGTTTTACTAAATCAAATTTAACCATTTTCGAATACAAATGTCAAGTCATAAAATATCTAATTTGCAAGCTAAATAACATATCTAACATGTTATATTCAACCACACACATGAACCACATATCTAATTCTCATGCTAATTATCATGCCTATAATTCATATATACAACCAATTAATTTATTCAATAATCGATCATCCAATTTAACTTCCATATAACAATTCAATCATATACATTTTTTGTCATTCAAAACCAATCCTAAATAGTCAAATACCATAGCCGAACATATAACTACTTATATATAACACATTTTATAATCACTCATTGAACCAACGATTTGTTCTTTTTAAACCGAACTACAAGTAAAGATTAAATAGGCATATCTATTCATATCACATATGTCCAACAATTTAACTAAACAACCTTTCAGTTATCAAATTTAACTAAATAAATCATAACATTTCCATCACTCAATCTATAAGCTAAACATGTTATCTCATATATTAACATCAAAATAATATGTCATTTATAGTTATTCAAATGACCCTTTTACCAAACCATATTATATCACTTTTCATGCTTCCAAATGAGTTAATTAATAAGCCGAATATACACCCTACTTACCACTCCTCATTGCCAAATCATATGACCAACATCACGACTTATTTACCTTAAATCATACCTCTCAATTAAGCTTATAACAAGACCAAATATAACTACCAACATTTGCATCATGAACAAGCCATTTTCGCATGGCTATATGCATATAGAAATTTCAAAACCAAATATATCAAAACTAGCCTATACATGCCATATAACCCAGTCATAAAGGTATAAATACCTTTAATGCCACATAACATCCTAAAAAAATTAGTATCGACATGTTGCATAATTTTGGTGCTTAGCTAATGAGTGTTTTTAATTTGTGTGTTTAATTTAATAGTTTTGAGAAGGCTCGGGATTATTCGGAATTAGAATAAATTTTATTTTTGTAAAGAGTACTTTGCTGAAGAGGAACAAATGATCTTGATGTTTAAGGAAATTAAGTGTCAAAAGCTAGCATAAGATGAGCTAGTAGTAAAGTGGAGTTGGCGCCATAGGTGTTGCTTGAGGGAAGAGGTTCGAATCCCATGGAATGCAATTTTGTGACTTTTATTTTTACACCCTTCTAGCATGTGTCGGTCAAGCCTTATTTTTGGTAAGGTTGGACTATTTTTTTTATGGCAAGGTGGCTAATGGTTAAGGTAAGCATGGAACTTGGGGAAAAAAATCCTAAACTTATGGAATGTAGGGGGAACACAAGGAACTTCTTAAGGGATGTGTTTTGGAAAGTTGGAATGGCCAAGCTTGTCCATGAGCTTGGATGGTTTTGTGGACTAGGGGGTAGCCGAATTTTTGTGGTAGACTTTGGTAAGGATGTGTAGTTAGTGTGTAATCCCATTTGGTCATTTTTGTTCTCCCAAAACACCTTTTCTTTTCATCTTTTTTCTCTCATAGCCGAATGTGCTTGATGCTTTGGGTAAACATCTTTGCTTTTCTTCTCTTTGTCTCTTCCTTTTGACCATTTGGTCACATTTTGCCAACCTCTCAAGTGCTTCATTTTGTGCTTCTCTCCTAGTGCCGAAAATATCAAACACAAAAGCCATTTCTTTTTCTTCCTTCTTCCCCATTGCCGAATGCACAATTGTCCCAAACCCTTTTCCTTGCTCTTCTCTTACCTTTGAAAACCGAATCATAACCTCTCATCATTATTCTCTTTCTTTATCCATTTTTCTCATTCTTTAAACACATTTCTTCCTTCATATTTCTTCCATGGCCGAATGTTAGAGACCATCTCCATAGCCGAATCTTTTTCCTTTCTTTTATATATATCATAGCCAAATCTTCACTTCCTCATAGATTTTATTCTCAATCATTTCTTCTATTCAAACTTTGGACCATCAGTAAGAATCATCTTCTTTGTTTTCTTTTTGCTAATTGGTCACCTTGGCCGAATCTATAGGTTGGCTTGGAAGAGTCTTTTAAATCGAATAATCGTTCATTCTCTTAGACGATTTCTTTCGTTATTTTTTTTTTGTGAAATAGTGGAGAGCTGTATCATCATCTCTTCGAGGTCATTTTGAAGTCATTCGAATTTGGATCATAACTTTCAAGGGATTCTTTTGGAATAATTCAGAATTTTAAGGTAAGCCAAGTTCGCCCTTTTAAACCAATAGTCTTAAATTTCGATATATTGTTAGGACTAATAATCTTTTGTCAATGGAGGCAAACAAGATAGGGTCGAAAAGAGTTGTGAATAGTGTACGGAAGAGGGGCGGTTTCGCTATTCCCTCTAGATTCAAGCAAAAGGCTGTTTCGGCAATACGAGATTTTCCACCAGGTTGTGGACCCTCATCCGAAGAAAATCGATTATTCGAAGTTGTTCGTAGTTCAGAGCCATTAGCTAATCGGGATTTCCCATCGGGTTGTGAATCTGACAAATAGTTGTGGTACGAGATTCCGAGGGTAAAGATCTAGATCGCTTATCTTTAGTATAGATTTATAATAAGTATTAGTGTTCTAATCAAACGTGACACGTATTTAGGTATCAACGAGCGGGAAAGTATAGTTCTCACCGTAATCAGGTGTGTAATTTCACACTTATCTCATGGGTTAGATGATTATACCGTTTTTAAGTATTTGAATAAAAATCGTAAAGTTGGTAAAATCAGAAAAATATGGTTTATTAACACTTTTTGTGTAAGTGCATGAAATTGGTATTAAAATCGTGGAAATTCAGAATCGCCCTTAATGGGCTAATATGATAAAGCTGATATTTGGGCCGAATTGCTAGATTGCTATACGAGCCGAATTGCTAGATTGCTATATGGGCCGATTTGCTAGATTGCTTAATGGGCCAAATTATATTATGGGCCTTATGTTGAAATTATCATATGAATAAATTTGTTATGCATTGTATATACATGATTGCATGGGTTGGGATTTTGACGAAGAGAAGAAGGCTTCGTGCCATGTTACTTAAAGGCTTCGTGCCATGTTATAAAAAGGCTTCGTGCCATGTTATTAAATGGCTTCGTGCCTGCGTATTAAATGGCTTAATGCTTGCAATTGGTGTGTTTGGCGGGGTGGGTTGACTTGATCCCCACAGGTGTGCTGGTTGGTACGGGAGGTGTATAGCAGATGGATTATAAATTTCGTTTTCAAATTCCTTTTGAACTCTTTTAAATTTCTTTAAAAAGTTAACCATTTATTTCTCAAAGATCAATTTTATAAACTCTTATGTTTTAAAACCATAGATTACAAATTTACCTCGGTTTTTGACAAACTCCACCTCAAAAATAGTTTTGAAGATCTGTTTTCTTTAAATCATTAGATGTCTAGATGTATATTCGATTTGTGTGGCATACCAAATCTGTTCATAACGCATAGACGAGGTTTGGGTGTTACACTGCCGACTTCCAACCCGAGCAAATCTCTGAAAATCTCTTAATATACTTAATATAACAAATAAATTCATCATAATGCTATAAGCATACTATGCTATCTCAAATGTCAGAACACAAATTATCTCAAGTTTATATCATGATTCCCTACCAAATCATCATCATTTAATAATATACTTACTCACTAACTTAAGCTTTTACAAGTTTATTCAATTCAATTCTCATATAACATTCAAGTCTCACTTTCATATAACCAAATGAGCACAATATGGGAACAACATATTTAATCAAATATCTTTTTCATATGAATCACATATCATCACTTATACTCAAATTCATCTTTCATTCATATAGTATTTGACAATCTCACATATGCCACTTTATAAATCATATCTTATTCATTTGTTCATGTTTCATATACACATATTCACAATTCATTTACATACACATCACATAACATTCTTTGCACATATATACTTAGCTTTCATTATCAAATATTGTACATTTCAACGTACCTGAATCGAAAAGTCGCCTAATCACTTATTTCTCGGAATGCCCATTGAACCGTTCGGAATTAATAAGGATACACGGATAGCTTGGAAAGCTCGTACAATGCCAATGTCCCAGACGTGGCCTTACATGTAGTCACATATCGATGCTACTGTCCCATACAGGATCTTACACGAATCAAATACGATGCCAATGTCCCAGACATGGTCTTACACGTAAACACAAATTGATTCCAACGTCCCAGATGTGGTCATACATGAAAACACATATCGAACACCTATGTTATGACCTATGTATCCTAACTATTCCTATGGTTCGTACGGGGCTTTTCGGACGTCATCACGTTATCGAAACTTTCTCGTATTCATATATTCTACTTCTCAAACAGTTCAATATCATAATAACATATATATATATATATATATATAACTTATTCAAAATACATACATTTGTATTACCATTTGGCATTGAATTCAATCATACAAATAATATGCTTTTGAAACATGATTTTGTAGTGTCTATTAAAATATGAACTTACCTCGTTCGCAGTAATGACAAACTAAGTCGACTAATTTGATACTTTGTTTTTCCCTCGATCTAGTTCCGAATTCAACTTTTTCCAATCTAACTAATATCAAAATTAATTTACTTATTCAACATTTCAGTCAATTTTCATCCAAGAACATATAAATAGGAAATTTTCATTTTATGTAACATCCCGAAAGAGGGCCTATACGGAACAGTGGTTGCGAAACCATGAATTCGAGATAGAAGAGTTTATTACGATTAATTATTATGATTTATCGAGTGATTAGATGCATGTGTTAGAATATCGATAGAAAATTTCATGAATTGCATGTCTAATTTGCCTATGAGGTCTTAATTGCAAAAGTTGATAAATATGAGGTTTAGATGTTAAAGGATTTAATTGAAGAGCATAATTGAAGTAGAGGCCCTTAAATGGTAATTATACCATTAGGCTTTCATGGACAAAAATGGACATATATAGGTAGAAAGAACCAAAGTTTTTAATGAAGTGTAATTTAGTCATTTGGTAATAAAAAGATATTAAAAGGGAAAAAGATGGCAAAATATGCTCATCTTCTTCATTAGGCTGAATTTTCAAGGGTGCACCATAGCTAGGGTTTGTTTCAAGCTTCGAAGCTGCATAGTAAGTGAATCCAAACCCCGTTTTTAATGTTCTGTACATTTTTGAAGCCCTGGTAGCTCAGTTTAGCTTATTCTATCAATAATTCATGCTAGGGTTCATATTTGGAAAACTACCCATAGGTGAAATGTGTTTATTTTGATGTTTTATGATAGAATATGTAGTCTAAAATTATGTTAAACAACTTTTGCTAAGTGATTTTAAGTAAAAACGAGTAAAATGACTTAATCGATAAAAATACCTAATGTTCATAAGTACATGTTAGAGTGAGAATTTGATGTTGTCATATAAGGGAAAAATGATCAGCATGTCATAAAACATAAGAATAAGGGATAAAGTTTAATTTCTGAGCTTTGGGGAAAATGTGTAAATATGTAAAAGTTTAGGGGCAAAATCATAATTTTGCCAAAGTTAGAATTAAGGACTGTTTTGGTAAATGTGAGTATTAAATAAGCTAAATTTTCTATTATAGATCAAGAAGAACGAAATCCGGAGTTAGATCGGGGAAAGAAAAAGATAGTGGACTAAATCGATATAGTTTATTGTATTTTGTTTCGAGGTAAGTTTTCGGTAAGTAAATGCAATATTCTATTATTTTACATTTAATACTATTAAATTCCAGCATTTACATATTTATGTTATAAATTTATCATTCAAAGACTCAAGTATGAATTGACGGAAAAGCTATTTCAGAAAGTTCCGGTTGAACCTTAGGAATGTGTAGGATACAAATGTCATGACATTAGGGTTTAAGGAAATCATGTAAAACCATGTCAAGACATGGCATTGATAAGTTTCTATAAGGCAAAGGTCCCATGTAAGACCATGCCAAGGCATGGCATTGGTGACTTCATAAGGCAAGGATACCACGTAAGACCATGTCAAGACATGGCAATGGTTAAGTTTCATAAGGAAAGGTACCCGCGTATGCTTAGTATTCCAAGTGGTTCAACGGGAAAATTCAAAGAGTATACCAAAGGAAAGGTAAGACAAGTTCATGTTAAAAGGTACAGGTAAGAATGAATTTTTAAGTACATTGAGTTAAAAGCTTAAGTGATCTTGATAAGAAAAGAATAAAATAATTTATTATGAATTTTGTTATTTATTTACATGCAAACTTACTAAGCTTAATGCTTACTCCCATTCTTTTCTCTCTTTTTATAGTATTACAAGCCAACTCGGGGATCGAGAGGACGTCGGAGATCGTTACACACTATCGAAGGATTATATTGGTATTTTGTGACTCGAATGTTTTAAGTTATGGCATCTATAGGGACTTAGCCATTTTGTGTGTATGACCTTATGATATGACTTAAGATTGGCTTGTTAATGCTTGGTAATAATTAGCTATTAAAATGGCTAATTAAGAGCATGTTTTGGATGTTTTGTAATGCCTAGTTGATAGTTATTATAGAGAAATCATGTAATTATATGCAGGGGAACAGTTTGGACAGCAACTGTGACATGATTTTAAAAAATCACTAAAAATAGTACAAATGGAATTATGGTGTGAATAAGATATAGAATTAAATCTTATTAAGTATATTTTCATATGAAAGAAATGGTATAGGTAAAAGAGTTGTATATTATGAGATAATTGATCTTTTGTGCAGAGGGGTTAGAACTATCGAGCTGTGTAACAGGGGAGACTTTAACTAATAAACTGTACTAATTGGCCATACCAAATATTCTGGAAAAATTATAGTAGGAATATATATGAGTCTAGTTTCAGGGAAAATTTACAGATCTAAATTTTGAGTTTTGTAACTCGAGTTATAGTCAATTTAGTGAACATGATGCAGATGGAAAGTTTCAATTTTTATGCCCTGATTTAGTAAGTTTAGTAATGCCTCGTGCTCGACTCCGTCAACGGTCTCGGGTAAGGGGTGTTCATTTTAGCCCCTAACATTTCACATCTTTTCACTTTATCCTTATTACACAAATACACAAAATTCACAAAATTACTTAAATACCCATGCTAGTCGAATTCTCTTTATTTCTATAACTTCCCATATTTTTTTATTTATTTCACATTTCTACCACAATGGCAATTCACAAATTCTTTAACAATTTTAGAAACGGAGGTACGGGTTAGCTAGATTACAAAGAAACAATCTCAAAAACGTAGAAATTATTAAAAATCGAGCAAAAACCACTCACCAATTTGTCTTCAAAGTTTGGCCGAATATCAAGCTCTCCCATGGCTGATTTTAAGTTGAATTTTTGGTGAATATGGATAGTGGAAGAAGATGACACAATTGGTTTTCTTTAATTTAACATATAATTGCCTTTTTACTTATTTAACCTTTAATAACATTAATAATTACACCAAATGCCACTCCACTATCAGCCATTAACTCATAAATGGACTATTTGCCACATAAGGACCTCAAATTTAATAAATCATAGCAAATAAGCACTTTAACAAATAGAAAGCTACTGTTGCATTTTATGCGATTAAGTCCTTTATCAATTTAAACAACCAATCGATAAAATTATTTCACGAAAATTTCACACATATTAATTCACATGCTGTAAATACCAAAATAATATTAATTTTTTTCTAACTCGAATTTGTGGTCCCAAAACCACTGTTCCGACTAGGGTCAAAACCGGGCTGTTACAGAAGAGGTTTCGACAGAGGGAAAAGAAAAAATGAAAAAGGGGAGAAGTGGTTTCGGTAGAGGTAAACGCATACAAAGAAAAATTGAAATGAGAAGCACCCCTCTAGCTAAATTCTTAAGTGCCCCAGAGTCCCATTTCGGCACAACACTCCCTCTCCCCTTACTTCCCTTGATTTTCTCCTAAAATCTCTCCCCAAATCTCTCCACCCTATCACACCTCCCCTCAACCACTAAATTTGAATTCTACTCAACCACTTCAGTGTTTTAGTCAAACCACAACACCCCTAAGGCACAGCAACAAAATAAATACTCCACTGCTCCCATCAAGATTCGAACCTCAGTCCATAGGCATAGGTAACACGCCATTTACCCCCTAAACCAGTAGAGTTTTTATGTCTTGCTTTACCCACAATAATTTAAAAGTCTACCAACTATAGACAATGGTTTATTCCTTAAAAACAAAAATTTTTGCACTAGCCCAGTCTTGAACCCAAGACTTCTCAGACCCTCCCAAACACATCCAAATCATTTAACCCCTAAGACAGGCAGATATTTATGCTACAAACACACAAATAATTACTTAGATTTTGGGGTGTTACAGACTCAATAACCACCATAAAATTGATTTGGATATACATTATTTGATTACATTTTGAATACATAATAACATAAATATAATTACTATTCATACGAACATACTTCGACAATTAGGGCGCAGAAGTTATATAAGCTATTCCAAAGCATTTGCTTTGCCTCGATCTAGGTCAGTACGTGATCTATCTTGATCTAAATAGACAATTTCAATCCATTGAATACTTCTAGTATTTAATTCAGTCCATAATTCATATTTATGCAAAATTACTATTTTGCCCTTATTATTCTAACTTTTCATAATTTAGTCCTTAAGCTCATATGTTTAAATCTAAGCATTTTAATCCTTCATTCATTCTAACTAAATTCATTAGGGAATGATAACAACCCATACAAACCATCATTTCATAAATATTCCATGAACTTTTACCATTTTTACAAATCAATCCCTTTCTACAAATTTCATCTAAAATCACTTTACAAAACTTGTATATTTTTCAACAAGGACTCATAATCTACCATTAAACATCAAGAACCATTCAAAAACATTCATGGCATAACCTTCAATCCTTAACAGTTTTACGAGTTGACCTAGGGCTAGCTAGATTAAGCTACAACGATCCCGAAAACATAAAAATAATTAAAAACGAAGTTGAAATTCATACCACAGAAGCAAAAAAAAAACTTGGTCCAATGCCCTAGAAAGCTTCAATGCTATTTTCCTCTTTTAATTTCGGTGGTGGGTGATAAAATAAGAAAATGAAGTGATTTTGTTTTATTTAGTTTATTTCATATTTATCTAATTACCATTTTAACCTTTAATAACTTTAATAATTTCATCAAAACCATGCCATGCACATCAACTAACTTTATGAATGGTATAATTACTATATAAGTCAACTCACTTTAAATTTTCATAGCTTTTAACTAGTAGAACCCTATTTTTACACTTTTTACGATTTAGTCCTTTTCACTTATTGCAAACATCAAAATTTCTTAACAAAAATTTAATTCGACCTTACTAATATCCCATAAAAATTAGAATAATATTAAAATAATAATTTACTCATCAAATTTGTGGTCCCAAAACCATTGTTCCAATTTCACTGAAAACAGGCTATTACAGTTTTTATGATCATTCACTGAGTTTTTAAAGCCCACACCTTCACACCTTTGTGCAGAAACTTTTTTGGCTTGAGAAGTTGAAGAGCAAGCACAAGGTCGGTCTAAGATTAAGGCTCAGTAGTAGCTTAAGAATTCTTTTTTAGAAATAATAGGGGGCATTGTGGCGCTTATTGGGACTAGTTTTATTTCAATTGTAATGGACATTTGACATTTATTTGGACATTTATTTTGGTGATGTTATAATTACATTAATGCTTTATTTATATGCTTAATTCTTGTATGGTTTATGGTATGTTGATGAAAGTTCATATGGTGATTGAAAACATGGTGTTTAAAGCATGTATTTTATACTAACATAGTTTAATTGTAGCTATCCAATGAGTGGAATGCTTGTAGTTAAGGTATGTACCTTGTGTGATATGATTGATAGTTGCTAAGTATGATTTGGGTGATTAAAAAAATATTTTGACAAAAAAAAAACTACAATGGTCTGTACACGGGTATGTGCCATTAGACACGGGCATATTGAAATTTGACACGAGCGTAGGAGAACATCCTGAATGTTTTTCGCGATTCGAACACATACATTTAAGGATACACGGGCATCAGACATGGCCGTGTGGTTCTTTTGCATCTAATTTTTTTAGATTTTGTAATTTAGTATCCTAGTTTGTTTAAATTATAATTTAGTCTAAAAACTTGATTAGATTCATTGAAGCCTTTAACGATAGAGAAACTCGATAATATTTTAGAATTAGACTGGTGGGTGTTAGAATTTGGTATAAATATTCTTATTTACTATTTTGGGTAATGTATTAAAAGTTTATAAAATTTAAGTTCTAGTTCTTATTAATAAAATAACAATTAGACTTAGTAAATGAACTCGACTGAAACTGAAATTTTTAGGGCTTGCACAAATTGACTAAAAAAAGGTTGGTAATCATCTAGAACAAAAAACGAGACTGTTTAACTTTAGATGTAAAATAACCAAAATACCCTAAGAGTTATATTGTAACAGCCTGTTTTTAGTCAAATCGGAACAGTGGTTTTGGAACCAAAAATCTGAGGTCAAAATAATTATTTTATTATTATTTTAATGTATACACCATGATAGTAGGATTGTGTAAAAATTTTGTTAAGAAATTTTATCATTTGAATGCTCAATTTGATAAAAAGGACTAAATTGTGTAAAGTGCAAAACTTGAGTTCTATTAGCTAAAGGTGTCTAATAGCTATAGAACCTTAAAGTGAAGGTCCTTAAGTGGTAAGTAACCCATTAATGAGTAAATGGATGATAATGGCTTGGCATTTAGTGAAATATTAAATGTTCATTAAGGTTAATTTTATAATTTAGTTAATAAAGATAGATTAAATGAAATAAAACCACATATCATCTTTTTCTTCTTCATCTTCAACCGAACCTAGGGTGAAAAGAAGCCATTTCCATCCTTTACATTCGACCAAGCTTGTGTATGCAACTAGTGAGTGATTTTTGTCCCGTTTTTTAATGATTTCTATGTTTTTAAGATCGTTGCAGCTTAATCTAGCTAGCCCATGGACTATTTTGCAAAATTTTTAAAGGTTTAGGGTTTTCCATTAATGAATATAGGTTTATTTTGATGTTTGATGATATAAAATGTATGCTTTTGTTAGATAAACAACATTTATAAAGTGATTTTTGGTAAAATTATCAATTAGGGATTAAATTGAGAAATATAGAAATTTTGTGGTAGAAATGTGAAATAATTGAAAATTTTGGGATGCTAGGGACTTAATTGATATTCGGGTGTGATGGGTTTAAATTGAATTTCATAAATTTGTATTTTTATGAGCTAAGGACTAAATTGTAAAAATATTGAAATATTAGGGACAAAAGTGTAAAGTTTCCATAATATGCATTTTGGGCTAAATTGAATAGAATGATAATTAAATATGCTAAATTTGATTACATATAGATCAAGAAAAGTGAAGTTCGGATCTAGTTCGGGGAAAGAATAAAGTGTTGGATTAACCGATTCATTCTGTCATTTATTTTTTGAATCGAGGTAAGTTCGTGTGTTAATAAGCATTAATATAATTGTGTTTTAAATGATTTATTATTAATTATTTGTGAATACGACCTTGCGGATATGTTCGATGATGATTCAGCAAATGAAAAATCTGGGGTGAACCTTAGGAATAGATTAGGATACGAATAACATGTCATTAGGGGTTAGGTGATTTGGGTGCTGGTTTGTATGTTGTACCAGTGGCTGAGTTATTCGGAATGTGTTGCAGATTCTCGTCAGCTTGTGTTAGCAGCACCATGTAGTTACATTATGACCGTCAGCTTGTGTGAGCAGACCCATTGATAGCTCGAGAGTGAGCATTATATGTGATATGAGATTGGGATAGCTTCGGCTATGTGTTGGCACTTAGGGTGTGTGATTCTCGAGTATCCAATACTATTCCAAATGGTTCAATGGGTATATCAAGGATATAGATTAGTATGAGATTGATACGAGTTTGTACAGGTATGTACGTGAACTATACAATCATCAAATCAAAGAAGTTGATGGAAATTGTGTTTAATCTTTGGATTGATTATATGTGTTAAGTTATGCTTATATGATGTTTATTTTATTAAATTATTGGTTAGAAGTGTACTTAATTAGCATACGAGCTTACTAAGCTTTATAGCTTGCTTTGTTAACTTTTTTGTGTTTTATTGTGATTATCGAAGCTAGCTCGGATTGGAAGTCGTTGGAGATTGCATCACACTATCAAGCTATCACTGTTGTACTTTTGAACTTACGTATTTGGTTATATGGCATGTATAGGAATTATGGTCATCTTAGTATATGTTAGTAATGGATGTTGGCTTGTAAATGATGAATGGTTTGATATGTATTTGGCCATGTGATTTGGCTTATTTTGGTTGATTTTGGTTGTGTATATATATATATGTGCAAATGGCTTTGTTATGCATTGGGTAATTGCTATGTAAATGCTTGTGGTGAATGGTTGATTGTGAATTGGTAATTTGAGTATCATATAGTTGATAATTGAGAATTGGTATGCTTGTGATTTAGGTAAAGTAATGCATAAATGAAAGTGACCATTTAAGTGATTTGAGAATGTGAAATTGGCATGAATAAAATAGCATATATTGTGGTACATGTATGGCCTGTTGTTGTTCGTATTGAAACGGTATGAATTATGCTTGGTTGAGATTAATTGAATGCCTATTTAGGCCATGTTATGTGCCAATCATTTTAATGTAGGTGTATGAAATTTGTGTGAGAAATATGGCTTGGCAAATAGCCTATTTTTGTCCACATGGGTAGAGACAATAGGGTGTGTGTCTCAGTCGTGTGTGACACTTGGTCAGGTGACATGGTCGTGTGTCCCCTGGTGTTTAATTAGAAACCAAGGTAGTATGCTCCACACGGCCCAGCAAACGGACGTGTGACTTGGCTATGTGGCAGAAGTCAATATACCCTACAAGTTTGGCATGGTCTAGCACACGGCTTGGCACACGGGCGTGTGTGGCCATTTCAAAAGGTACACAGGCTGGTCACACAGGAGTGTGGTTGGCCGTGTGACCCAAGTTAGGGAGTTACACGGGGGCAGACATGGGCTGGGACATGGCCATGTGATCCCATTTCGAATGTACACACGGCTGGGCCACACAGGCGTATGTCCCCTGTATTTTGAAAAATTTTCTAAGTTTTCTAAAAGTTTTATAAGTTATCGGTTTAGTCCCAAACCACTCCTAATGCATGTTTTGGGCCTCGTAGGCTCATATTATGGACAATGTGATTGATTATGAATGATGTTTTTTTTTGAAAATGGAAAATGTATGTGAAATATATGTTTATTTATTAAATAAGTCTGGTATTGCTCCGTAACCCTATTCCAGCGTTAAATATGGGTGAGGGGTGTTACATATATAATTAGAAATAGTTTTAAAATGGTTCACAAAATTGCTTTTGGCATTAAAATTAGATAGTTAATTAGTTAGAATTGAGGTGTTATAAGGTTGGGGTGTGTTTTGGGTGGTCTTGAGCTGGAGAGTCACTTCGACGGCTATTGGGTCGCTTCAGATTGGGCCGGTCCGTCCCGGTCGGCTTTTGGGTGTCACAATTGGTGGTATTAGATCCAGGTTTTGTTAAACATAAGAGGTCGTGGATTTTGGGATTTTGTAATAATGAAGTCTAGCTTATCTGATAATATTTATTGAAATTGCATGTTTTACCTTCGCGTGTTCTTTGTTTTATAAATTGTTTTCTAGGGGTAGAAATTGGGAACACAATGCTCTATAGGAAATTATACTTAGTTAAGCCTTATATCACTTGCTGCTATTCACTCCTAGTATGTTTTCTCTACCTTTACTATGGTATTCGATTTACGTTATGCCTCCGAGACGTGAATGGGGTAGTCAAGATGAAGACACACTGCCGTAGCCACATGATGATACTCATATGGGTCGAGTTGAGCACTTTATGTTTGAGATGATGGGGGCATTATAGTGTATTGGTGGTGCCAATGTTGCTCTTGTTTTTTAGGGATTACCATTAGAGCGTTTACGAGCTCTGGGTGTTAAGGAATTTCGAGGAGTTAGGGGTGGAGACTGTACTCGTGCTGAATATTGGCTGGAAAGAGTTAACCGTATCCTTGGTCTGATGGTCTATTCTAACGAGATAAGCTTGGTTGCATCGTGTCATTGCTTATTGATGAGGCTTATCGCTAGTGGATGACAGTCGAGCGTGGTACTGCACCGGAGAGAGTGAATTGGGACTTTTTCCTAGAGTCTTCCTGAAAGAAGTTCATGGAAGAGCAATATCTGGAGGTGAGGAGACACGAGTTTATGGATTTTGTCCAGGGTACTTTGTCTGTGGATGAGTACGAAGAATAGTTTGTGTGTTTGAGCCAATATGCGCCTGAGTGGGTGGCTCATGAGGCGAGTCATTGTAAGAGGTTCAGGTTTGGAATGAACCGGGATATTAAGTTTTATCTTGTTGTGCAGTTTGCTGAGGTCTTCAACAGGTTGGTTGAGAAAGCCCATGCTTTAGAGGAGACTTTGGGGGATGAGCCCAAAGTTATTACTACTGGTACTACTAAGAGATCGACTAAGTCTGTTAGTGGATCTGGCTAGAAGAGCAAGAGAGGTCGTTTTAGGAGGTCTGGACGACGAGTTGTTACAGGCCATGGTCAGGTTAGGCAGGGCGCAGGAGCTGAGACTGGTACAGATGATTAGGGACGTACTACATAGATATTGTGTGAGCATTGTAACTGTCGACATCCTCGAGAGTGTTAGAGGATGATTGGTGCCTCTTTTGCTTACAAATCAATGGAGCACCGTGTTAGTGATTGTCCTAATAGAGCAATTGTGGCTAGAGACCAACCTACTACTATTGTCGTTGCTATTGCACCTGCTCCGGCTAGAGGGAAGGGCCATAGAAGAGGTGATGGTGGCAGAGGAGTTAGTCAACGCGAAGCTGCTCAAGGTGGAAATGGATGTCAAACTAGATTTTATGCAATAAGAGAGCCCCAAACTAGGGAGGCCATGGATGTCATCGCAAGTACTTTCACGCTACAGTCTTTTCCTCTTCTAGTTTTACTAGATTCGGGTGCGACGAGATCGTTTATTCTGTGAGATGTAGCTAGGGAATTGGGGATTTGTTTAGGGACACGACAAACCATAAATTACACATATTTTAACCCCATGCTTGGCTTAATTTTGGATGAGTTTCCATTGAATTTGATGAATTCGATGCTCCTAATCTCTTCATTTCATGTTTTATATTTAGGAGAGCTTAGGGAGTCGAAAAGAATGCGAAACGGGCCAAAAAGGGGCAAAATAGGCCTACACGTCCTGGACCACTGCACACGGGTGGACCACACGGCCGTGTGTGACAAGCAGGATCGAACACGACCTGGGCTATTGACCATGGGCGTATCACACCGGAGTGTCCCTGCTGAAACTAGGATGAATTCTATTCAGAATAGGATACTTGTGGGCCAAGAAAGGCATCTCGAAAGCTATATACACACCCTAGGGGACAACTTAAAGGGGGAGTTTGACAGGACTTCGAATAGACGCCGAGAAGAAGGAGAAAATACTCCAAGACAGCCGTCGGGAACAGCTTAAGAGAAGGATCTCCATCAAGACTGTGGATTTCCCATCAAGTTCTTTAGAAGTTTTTGGGTTTTCTTATATTTTGTTTTCTTCCCTATTCTAATATGTTTCCCTCTATCAGTATGAACTAAATCCCTTAAATACCTAAGGGGATGAAACCTAAGACAAATATTATTATTATTTGATTTATGAGATAAATACTTGTGCTTATTCTTAATTGTGAGTTCTTATTATTTTGATAATTCAGGTTATTGATTCAAAATCAAATGTGCTTATTCAGTAGAGCAAAAGTCTCTATTTAAGAGTAGATCAACACAATTAAGCGGAGTTGATTGCAACCCTAGAAATAGGGTGACGAAAATCTGCCAGATTAGGGTCAAACTAATAAGGGAATCCATTAACCAACCTAGAGTCAGTTGTTAGCAGCCTCAAAAGAGGTACTAATATAATTTAGGGATTTCTACGGATTAAGCCAAGTGAATAAATCGCTTGAATCAAAACTAATAAGTGAAGTCTAGGTGGATTCTTCCTTAGGTATTGCCTATCTCATATAAGCTGTCCAAAAGTATTTTTCCAATTCACTCTCTGTCACGTTAATAGTTAGTTAAATTAGTTAGTTAATTTTAGAATAAAAATAAATCCCCTTAATTATTAGGCTAGATAATAAAAAGATAGTTAATACTAGTACTCTTGGTCCTTGAGGATACGATATTCCGGACTCACCACAGCTATACTACTGTTCGATAGGTGCGCTTGCCTTTGTCGAAATAATAGTTAGTTTCGAGCTCCATCAAGTTTTTGGCGCCATTGTCAGGGACTAAGATATTAGGAAAACTAAATATTTATTACTTTAGCCCTTTTTATTTATTTGCAATTTATTTTACTTTAACTTTGCTAATTTTAATTTGCTTCTGGCAGGTAATTCTAGTTTATGACTAGAAGGAATCTGTCAGGACCTTTAATTTTTGACAGTGATATAGAAGGTACCGTTCGTAGAAATCGAAGAGAAATAAGGCAAAGCCTACAATACATAGAAGAAGAGCAAAAGGATAGAACAAGCACTACCGAAGAGATGGCTGATAATAATCTGCTACTTCCTGTGGTTGCCGCAAACCCAGTGAATCAAAATTCTGCTCCTCGTACTATGTATGATTATGCTAAACCTAACTTTACAGGAACTGAGTCAAGTATTGTTAGACCTACTGTTGCTGCAAATAATTTTGAATTGAAACCTAACACTATACAGATGATTCAACAGTTTGTTCAGTTTGATGGTTTGCAGGATAAGGATCCAAAAAATCACTTAGCAAATTTCCTAGAATTATGTGATACCTTCAAAATCAATGGCGTTTCTGATGATGCCATTCGCCTTCAGTTGTTTCCCTTTTCATTGAGGAACAAAGCTAAACAATGGTTAAACTCGTTACCACGAGAATCAATCATTACATGGGATCAAATGACCGAAAAATTTTTGTTAAAATATTTTTCGCCGGCTAAAACGGCTAAGTTGAGGAATGATATCTCTTATTTTGTGCAGATGGATTTAGAGACACTTTATGATGCATGGGAAAGATACAAGGATTTATTAAGAAGGTGCCCTTACCATGGGTTACCCTTGTGGCTACAGGTTTAAACCTTTTATAATGGTGTGAACCCTTCAACTAGGCAGTTGATTGATTCAGCCGCCGGTGGAACCTTGAATAAAAAGATCTCTGAAGTGGCTTATGAGTTTATAGAGGAGATGCCACTGAATAACTACCTGTGGCAAGTTACAAGGACATGGCCAACAAAAGCCACCAGTGTTTTCAACCTCGATGCAGTGACCATGCTATCAAACCAAGTAGAATTGTTAAATAAAAAGATTGATGGTTTGTATGGTTCTTCGCAGGTTCATCCAGTAATGCAGTGCGATACAAATGGAGGAGGGGCGAATAACACAGAATATCTGCCCTACAACCCTGGCATAGAAAGCGAATAGATGAACTATATGGGTAATAATTCTAGACCTCAGAATAACCCTTATAGTAACACTTATAATCCAGGTTGGAGGAATCACCCCAACTTCTCTTGGGGTGGCCAAGGAATTCAGAGACAACAACCCCTCCTAGGTTTTCAACAGCAACCCTACCCACAAGAGAAGAAGCCGAACCTTGAGGAGATGCTAACAAAGTTCATCGCGGTGTCAGAAACTCATTTCCAAAACATCGAAACAACACTTAAAAATCAACAAGCATCGATTCAAGGGATCGAGAATCAATTAGGACAACTTGCTAAGCTGATCTCTAAATGACCACAAGGTAGCTTGCCAAGCAACACTGAAACAAACCCAAAGGAACAACTTCATGCCGTTACCGCTCATGATAGTGAAGGGTTAGATGAACCAAAAGTGAGGCAAGAGAATGTGGTAGAGGAAGGTAAGATTGAGGTAAGCCATGATAATCCAAAATCGGTAATTGCAGAGTACCAACCTCATGTGCCATACCCCAATGCGATGAAGAAAGACCACACAGATGAACAATTCGGTAAATTTCTTAAACTTCTAAAAAAATTACATATTAATTTACCATTTCTTGAAGCTCTTTCACAGATGCCTAATTCAAGGAAATTTTTAAAAGAGCTTTTGACAAACAAATGGAGGTTAGACGATACATTGCATGTGGAGCTAAATGCAGTGTGCTCAGCAGTCTTGCAAAATAAACTACCACGAAAGTTAAAAGATCCAGGGAGTTTTACAATTCCGTGCCTATTTGGTAGTTTATCTGTTGATAATGCTTTAGCTGGTTTAGGGGCAAGCATAAATGTTATGCCTTATAAAATGTTTAAACAGCTAGGTCTTGGGAAACTAAAAAAAACTAGGATAAGCATTCAATTAGCTAATAAAACTATTAGAATTCCTAGGGGTATAATTGAGGACGTACTAGTGAAAATTGATAAATTCATATTCCCAGTAGACTTTGTTGTTTTAGACATGGATGAGGACAATAATGTTCCTTTAATATTAGGACGACCCTTTTTAGCAATTGCTAAAACTAAAATTGATGTTGGTACAGGTGAACTCATACTTCGTGTAGGTGACAAAATGATCACTCTTCAGGATCTTGACTCGGCTAGGACATCGAGTAATTAAAGTGAGAACATAAATTCTATAAATGACCATTTGGTTCAACCTTCTTTTCAGGAAGCACCATGAAATTACATAACTAAGACATATCCTAGACCTTATGCCAACAAAGAAATAACTCACGAGGAGCGAAGGCTTCAGATCGATGAACTAGAAGGGTGGAATACACATTTCAAGGAGAAACCACGAAAACATGATGAACCAAAGCAACTCCATGAGTCAAACCAATTTAAGATTGGAGATCAGGTATTGTTGGATAACATAGACCCTCGGATCACCACTTCAGACCTTAATACAAACGAAGAAATCCCTTTTAAGGTACTCAATGTCTTCCCATATGGAACAGTCGAGGTAACTAATCCTAAGTTCGACACTATTAAGGTAAACACTAAACAACTCGAACTATATATTGATAGTAGAACTAATAGCACGAGAAAGGATTTTTAACTCCTCAAACCACCATGATTATGTGAATGAGAGGTAAGTCTAGCTTAAGACTTTAAACGAGCGCTTCTCGGGAGGCAACCCGAGCTCTAACTTTACTAATGTTATAGTTTTGATTTTTAACACCTAACTAAAAACTAACCAAGTAATGAAACGCAGGTTTCCCTACCACACGGCCTTGCACACGGGCGTGGTCGTGGTCGTATGGACACCACGAGTAGGTACATCGGCGTGGACAACAATTTTCCCAAAACATGGCCGTACGATATAACCAAGGTTGAAACATGGCCGTACGATACGACCGAGGTTGACATTGATAAATCAACACAGGCATGCAACACGCCCGTGCTTTTAGGCCGTGACCAACACTGAGTAATCCACATGGGCGTGGCAACCTCTACACAGGTGTGGGAGAAACGAACAAAACACCACACAGCCGTGTGATACGGCCGTGCGACCTAACACGCCCATGGTACACAGGCGTGGGCCACTGAGTTCTATTTAAACCCCCTTCTTCTCACTTTCTCCCCAATTTCTTCTACTTCCACACCCTAACCACCATATCCCTTCCCTTTTTCTTTATCTTTCCCCTTTCATTTTCCTTTTTCCCTTCCCCGCACTCTTTCTTTACACCACCATCCCCAAGTCGAAGAAGTGAAAGGACCCTCGCGTAGTCTCCCTGTGTGAGACCAATCTCCATAAGTTCATGCCGACCACTTCATTACCTCGACAGGACAAGGACCTTTAAATCCATTCATTTTTTCTTTTTCTTTTCTCTTCTCCTTTATTTTTCATCCTTTTATCTTTCTTGTCTTTAATTTATATTATTATATTTTGATTTCTTTAATTCAGGTTCAAAAGGTTGTTAGGGAATTACCATCACGACCCTAGTATCCATCTCCACCTTCATCTATGCCCAACTTACCGTTTCTTTTCGTTGAGTTCATCTGAAATTCAGGAAGTTTCACTTCTCTCCCTATCTTATGATTTTATATATTGTAGATATCTATCTTTGACATTGAGGACAATGTACATCTTAAGTCTGGGGAGTTAATTTAATTGATTATCAGAAAATCCCTGAATTATGCTTTGTCCTAAGTAATTTTCTCATATTACTATTAGAATGAAACTTCTATCGATTTATGATTTTTGTTGATATGTTTCGAATTAAGTCATAGGTAATTATGCATTGATGGTTTAAACTTTAAGACATTAGAGAATCAAGCGTGATAAGTCTATTTTCAGAATTAAAATTTTATTAGGTTGTTTCCCTAAACTTAAATGTTACTTTGAAGTTTGAAATTTACAAGGTTGACATCAAAAGTCATAATTTTTGTGATATTTTGAGCCTTTTAGAGCATATATCTTTTCTTGCTCACTTTATTGATTATGAGTGTGTCAACATTGATTTGTTATTCTAGAACTTTCTTCGATTATACATGTCCAGACCACACTTTTGGTTTGATATACTAGATGATAAAGGCACCTAGGTTTTAACCCACTCACTCCATAAAAAGCCTACCTCTATAATTAACCTCTAGTAAACCCCTTTTAGTCTAATAAACTGTTTCACCCTTTTAGCCTAATAAACCGTTTCTTGACTCACCCACTAATATTAACCTAAAACAAAATTTTTAATTCCACTAATCTTTTGACGTCTCTTTTTGTCGAGATTTGAATTGAGTAGTTTCCTAACTATGTTCTCTATTAAAGTTGTTAAAGTTCTTTCTTATCATTGTATATTCTTAAAAAAATTGAAGATTATTCATTATTTGTGATTATGAGCTTAAACTGTTAATTCCATATCGTAGAAGAAGGTCGTGTTATTTAGTGATAAGTTTTCAATCAATGTAATTATTCAGTATTAGCTATTTTTTTAGTTAGGTAATATGTCAATTCAAGCTTGATTTTAACCCTCTAAATTTAGCCTGTATCCACACCTTTAACCCAAGCCTCATTACAACCCTTTAAAGACCTTTTGATTTGTGTATCATTTCATTTTATAGTGGTGGAGATTTAATTTTCATGCAAGCCTATGGGATTAACTTTTCATGTTCGACTCTTTGAGTGCTTAATTTGAACCTTAAACACCTTGAGTGATTTGAGTGAATCTTTAGTGAGGATGTCAATTCTTATCGGTTTTGAATCAGAGGTAATTACTTAGGTAAGGGGAAACACCTATGATTTCGTGCTATAAAAAGTTATGACTTAGATTGTTTGAATATTTAGGACTCTTTTAGTTAAATTATCAATGTATGAATTATATATGAATGATGATGAAACATTATTGATAAGGATTATGGATCGAGGAAGTTAATTTCAAATGTGAGTTGAGAATTTTTCTTGAGGACAAGCAAAAGCTTAAGTGTGGGAATACTTGATAAACCATAAATTACACATATTTTAACTCCATGCTTAGCTTAATTTTGGATGAGTTTCCATTGAATTTGATGAATTCGATGCTCCTAATCTCTTAATTTCATGTTTTATACTCAGGAGAGCTTAGAGAGTCGAAAAGAATGAGAAACAGGCCAAAAAGGGACAAAATGGGCCTACACGGCTTGGACCACTGCACACGGGTGGATTACACGGCCGTGTGTAACAAGCAAGATCAAACACGGCCTGGGATATCGACCACGGGGGTGTCCCTACTGAAACTAGGATGAATTCTATTTGAAATACGATACTTGTAGGCCAAGAAAGGCATCTCGAAGCCTATATAAGCACCCTAGGGGGCAACTTAAAGGGGGAGTTTGACTGGATGTCAAATAGACGCCGAGTAGAAGGAAAAAATACTCCAAGACAGCCATCGAGAACAGCTTAGGGGAAGGATCTCCATTAAGACTAAGGATTTCCCATCAAGTTCTTTAGAAGTTTTTGGGTTTTCTTTTGTTTTGTTATTTTCCATATTGTAATATGTTTCCCTCTATCAGTATTAACTAAATCCCTTAAATACCTAAGGGGATGAAACCTAAGACGAATCTTATTATCATTTGATTTATGAGATAAATACTTGAGCTTAATCTTAATTGTGAGTTCTTATTATTATTTTGATAATTCAGGTTATTGATTCAAAATTGAATGTGCTTATTCAGTAGAGCAAAAGTCCCTGTTTAAGAGTAGATCAACACAATTAAGCGTAGTTGATTGCAACCCTAGAAATAGGGCGACGAAAATCTACCAGATTAGGGTCAAACCTAATAAGGGAATCCATAGATCAAGTTAATGCGACAATAGCGGTTTCAATTAGAAAGAGATTTCAATTAATCAACCTAGTGTCAGTTGTTAGTAGCCTCCAAAGAGGTATTAATATAATTTAGGGATTTCTACGGATTAAGCCAAGTGAATAAATTGCATGAATCAAAAGTAATAAGTGAAGTTTAGGTGGATTCTTTCTTAGGTATTGCCTATCTCATATAAGTCGTCCAAAAGTATTTTCCCAATTCACTCCCTGTCGCATTCATAGTTAGTTAAATTAGATAGTTAATTTTAGATTAAAAATAAATCCCCTTAATTATTAGGCTAGATAAAAAAAAGATAGTTTATACTAGTACTCTTGGTCCTTGAGGATATGATATTCCGAACACACCACAGCTATACTAATGTTTGATAGGTGCGCTTGCCTTTGTCAAAATAATAGTTAGTTTCGAGCTCCATCAAGACATCTTGGTTGGATGTTACTATTAAGATTCCGCTAGGTGATAGTGTGTAGTGGTAGATGGGGTTTACCGTTATTGTCCTCTGATGGTTTAAGGACAAGTGTTGCCGGTAGATTTTTTAGAGTTTTCTTCCTGGGGGTTTGATGCTATCCTTGGGATGGATTGGTTGATCGAGCGTCGGGTGAAGATCGATTGTAAGGCGCAGTTGGTGACTTTGTGTTGTTCTGATTGCTCTAAGATTGTTGTTGTTAGAGAGAGGTCCGAGTTACTTTCTAATGCGGTTTCTGTTCTTAGAGCCGTGGAGTCAGTCCAGAAAGGTTGTGAAGCTTTTCTATCCTATGTCCTAAATGATAACAATAGGGAGTTGAGATTGGATGAGAGTCGTGCAGTCTGTGATTTTCCGGAAGTTTTTCCTAAGGAGTTGCTTGGGTTACTACCATATAGAGAAGTTGAGTTTGGTATTGAACTCTATCCTGGTATAGCTCTAGTGTTAATTGCGCCTTACAATTTGGCACCTAAGGAATTAAAGGAGTTGAAGCATCAGTTGCAAGAGTTGTTGGACTGGGGTTTCATTCACCCAAGTGTGCCATTTTGGGGAGTACAGGTTCTTTTTTTGAAGAAGAAGGATGGGACTTTGAGGCTGTCCATTGATTATCGCCAGTTGAATAAGTTGACCATTGGAAACACGAAAATTTACTTGTTTTTACATGCCCTTTTTAACTTAAAATTATGCTATTTCGGTTAAATTCTTGTTGAAAAATAATTAAATATTATAAAATAATTAAATTGCATTAAAAATATGAACATCATGAATTTTAATTAACTTTATAGATAATTATGATTTATTTTGACTATTTTTGACAGATTCGCATAAAGGGCGAAAATTGGCTCGATAGACACTGCTCGAAGAACAAAATCGAGAAGCAATTCAAAGTAACAAGGCAAAATAATTTCCAGCCTAAGACGGTACAAATATGTGTATTAAATCATAAATTAATTAATTTTAATTTATTCCCAATTTAATTTGGGCTAAATAAATTAATCTGAATTAATTATCGAAAAAAGGGCCCAGTTGAACCAAACCGATTGAACCGAACTGATCAAAGAATTGGGCAGCCCAAACCGTCCATATGCTGGCCCAAATCAACTTATTAGCTGATTAATTAAGCTTGCAAAGAGGCCCTTGAAGACTTGTCAGAGTTGCATTCAACGCCCTCCACAATTAGTGGCTTTGTAGATTTGCCGCATGCAATATTTAGCAAAGTTGAAGCCATCAACTTTGTAACATCTCGAAATTTCGCCTAGATGAAACACCCCAAACCTGGCCCACGAGCCTCGACCAGATCTAGTATGTTCCTTAAGTAAAACCGTTCATAACTTGTTTGTTATTTTGGAAAATTTGGGTGGTTTTGAAGACTAGATTTTATTAAAACAATTTTTAATTGTACTTGAAATCATTAAGTTAAAAGTGTTGCCGAGTTTTTAGGGTTTAACATGAAATTGAAAATCGTTTGTGTTTATGTGTCAAAACATTTAAAATTTATTTTTAAGAAAAGATATTTAATTTTGATTTAATAATATTCGTATCAAAAAAAACCGAATAAAATGCATACTTAACACAGTTAATAGTAATGGCATTATTACAACTGAAAAATACCAAATAAATCCCGAATAATAAAATCATTAGAAAACGCAAATTCAACTAATTGAAATCCTGAAAATATTCAGCATGGCCACCACCTAGTCTCTGCTGACCCGGTCCATCTACTGGGTGTCACCTGAAAAGATATCCCGCAACAGGGTGAGTCAAACAGACTCAGTGTATAACAACCAGCACTAGGTCCCAAACGATTTAGGCATATCAGATCATACATATACGTATAGCAAATATAAATAATGATGCAATCCCGAACCCAAAACTAAGTAACCATCCGCTACACATCATCGAAGGCAGTCCCTGCAGACGACTTGTACATCGCCCTTATAATTTTGTGGCATAGCCACCAGATAATATTTTGTGACATAAGTCACCACATTTAGATTATGTGACATGAGTCACCAGATATTGTGGTAAAAACCACCAGATCACTTCCCCGTAAATAACCACCCATATGCCCATGCACAATAAAACATGCAGAAATCATGCCATATTCCTTATTCTGTATTCATATCAATATTCACATACGTGCCACATTCCAAATGTTCATAACATTTATTAACATCATGTTAAGATTACGTACCTGAGTACTTTGTACCATTGCATGGTACCTTTGCCCACTTTTCATATTATTATTAACATACACATAATATTAGAACCATAAATCTATCAGGAATTAGTGTAGGGCTACACACCTGGTTACTTAACGCTTTCACTGAAATCCCGAAAGTCTATTGAACAGATTGTACTCCTCCCTAAAAAGTCAAAGTCAGAATCGGCTAGTCACTAATGCTTAATCTAGCCTTGGCTGAATATTCATACCTTCTTACCTTGTGGATCTCAAATCCCGAAATTGCTACTTGGTTATGGTATCTGTCGAAATTCCTATAGACAATTCTATCATTTAATCACAATAAATAGCCTTTGGCCGAATACCACACATGACTTACCTTAGATCTTTAAAATCCCGAAGGTCTCCTCCTCCTTAGGTTCGACAATAGCAGAATCCCGAAACCTTCTTCATAGTTTCGGCCAAGAACATTAATGGGGTTAGTTCCTAAATTTCGGCTAAAAGAGAAAAGATTGAAAATCGAATAACCATTGATCTTACCCTTAATATTGAAATCGACTGCACTCCTGCTTGACACCACTTGAGAGATTCGGCTATAGGCTAGATGTGGATCAACAGTTTTCGGCTTTTATGGTTTTAATGGACAATCGGCTATGGTCTAGAAAGAACTTACTTTCAGCTTTTGGAAGATTGTGAAAAGAAGAAGAGAAAGGTTAAGCAATATCGGCAATGGTGATAGGTAAAGATTCGGCTATCACAAGGGATATTTCGACTCTTGATCAAGTGAAGGAATCAGCTCCCTTCTCAAAAGGTACAATCGGCTATGGCCACCAAAGTAGGAGATTCGACGATAGGGTGAAGAGGTTGCAGCAATGGTGATTTTGGAGAGGGATCTCGGCTAGACAGGTTAAGAGAAAGAGAAGAGAAAGAGTGATGGTTTTAGAGAGAAAAGAGTAAACGAAAGAGAGGCTAAAATGCTTTTATGAAATTCGGCTATCCCCCCTTACTAACCTTGGCCGAAAATCACCTCAATGAAGTCCTTAGGCCGGCCAACACTCTTCTCTTATCAGCTCCCTTACATTTCTCCTATTTTCTCTCTTCTTTATTTGTTCAAAATAATTCAAATAAATCCATAATTATCCTCCTAGCTTAGCTGAATTTAAGAAGGAATTTGACCACATCTAAAGCTCTTCCATCCAGTCTCCCTATTCCGTCCACCACTGCTCATCTATGCTGCAAAATAAAACTCCTATTTGCTTCCCTCGTTGCTCGAACCCAAGCCCTTGCCCACTGCATATGGCATCACTTATCAAGGCTTTAAGTGGCGCCTCCTTGCCACTTTAACAAGCCCATTTCTGTGTCTAATTTCCCTTACAATTTTTCGTAAGGCCTATCAAGCTTATCTCCCTCTTTGAAACTTAAAATTAAATAATATCTAAAGCATTCACTTACACTCTAAGGTACCCAAAATTTATAAAACACATTCACAACACACATAGGCATGCTACTTCATGCAATTAAGCAATAATGCACAAGCCCAAAATCTCGGATATTACAGTTCTACCCCCCTTAAAATAATTTTGACCTCGAAATTGCCTGGCTAAAATAAATGAGGGTATTGCTGTCGCATTGCTTCTTCTGGCTCCCACGAAGCTTCTTCCGATCCATGATTGCGCCATAACACTTTGACTAAAGGAACTGATTTCCTTCGCAACACCTTCACGTCTCGTTCCAAGATCTGAATCGGCTCCTCCTCGTAGGACAAATCTGGCCTTAGCTCCACCTCTTCAACTGGTACTACATGAGATGGATCCAATCGATAACGATGTAGCATAGAAACATGGAATACATCGTGCATCTGCTTCAACTCCGGAGGCAACTCCAACTGGTATGCCACTGGTCCAACTCGGTTCAATACCCGATAAGGTCCTATAAACCTGGGACTTAACTTCCCTTTGCGACCAAATCTCATCACGTTCTTCCAAGGCGAGATTTTAAGAAACACTTGATCTCCCCACATCAAATTCTATTTCCTTCTGCTTAAGGTCTGCGTACGACTTTTGCCTATCAGATGCTTCCTTCAACCGTGCCCGAATTACCTCAACCTTCTCCTCAGATTCTGCCACAATCTTTGGACCCAAAACTCGATGTTCCCCTAATTCCGTCCAACACATTGGAGTGTGACACTTCCGTCCATACAGCGCTTCATACGGTGCCATGCGAATACTGGCTTGGTAGCTGTTATTGTACGCAAATTCCGCTAAAGGCAAATATTCTTCCCAACTTCCTCTGAAGTCTATCACACAGCCCCTCAGCATATCCTCTAACACTTGGATCATTCGCTCCGACTGACCGTCCGACTGCGGATCAAATGCCGTAGTGAAATCCAATTTGGTGCCTAAAGCCTGATGTAGAGCTTTCCAAAATCGAGGCGTAAACCTTGGATCCCTATCTGAGATAATCGACATCGGTACTCCATGCAATCTCACAATTTCTGCCACATATAATTTTGCCAACTTCTGCAAAGAATAGTCAACCCGCACTGGAGTGAAATGCGCGGATTTTGTCAATCGATCCACTATCACCCATACCGAGTCCTTCTTAGTAGGCATAAGGGGAAGCCCACTAACGAAGTCCATGGTGATTGTCTCCCACTTCTACTGCGGAATCTTTATCGGCTGAAGCAATCATGACGGAACTTGGTGTTTAGCCTTGACTTGTTGACACGTCAAGCATTTCCCTAGAAATTCGGTAACTTCCCTCTTAAGACCAGGCCACCAAAACTGTTCCCTTAGATCTCTGTACAACTTACTACCTCCAGGATGCATAGCATAAGGGCTACTATGCGATTCCCGAAGAATCCTCTGCCTTAACTCCTCATTTTTCAGCATACAGACTTTACCCTTGAAACACAATACTCCATCGCTGTTAACACCATAATCCTCTAACTCCCCACTCCGCACTTGCCGCAACTTAGCACTTAAATCATCGTCTGCCAACTGTCCTTCTTTCACCTCATTCAACCACGTCGGCTTAACTTGCAATTCTGCTAACAAACTTCCATCATCATATAAGCTAAGATGTGCAAACATCGCCCTCAGATCCGACACAACTTTCCGACTTAGGGCATTTGCCACCACATTCGCTTTGCCTGGGTGATACTCTATGGATCAATCGTAGTCCTTCAATAACTCCACCCACCTTCGCTATCTCAGGTTCAGGTCTTTCTAAGTCAGCAGATACTTAAGGCTTTTATGGTCTGTGTAGATCACTGACTTCTCTCCATATAAATAGTGCCTCCAAACCTTAAGAGCAAAGACCACTACCGCCAATTCCAAGTCATGCGTTGGGTAGTTAACCTCATGAGGCCTTAATTGTCGAGACGCATAAGCGACTACTTTCCCGTCTTGCATCAATACGCATCCCAATCCTGTGTCAGAGGCGTCACAATACACCACAAAATCCTTTCCTGCCTCCGGTTGAATCAAAACCTGAGCTTCAGTCAACACCCTCTTAAGCTTCTCAAAACTCTCCTGTTGCTTATTGGTCCATACGAAAGGTACCTCCTTTCTCAATAACTTCGTCAAAGGTGCAGCTATTGATGAGAACCCTTATACAAACCTTCTGTAGTAGCCTGCCAACACCAAGAAACTACGAACCTCAGCCACAGACTTAGGTGGTTTCCAATCCAACACTGCCTTAATCTTCCTAGGATCTACCTTTATTCCTTCTGCAGACACTACATGCCCTAAGAATGCGACCTCCTTCAGCCAAAATTCACACTTGCTGAATTTAGCATAAAGCTTCTTCTCCCTTAACACTTGCAACACTATCCGAAGATGCTCATCATGTTCTTCCTCAGACTTAGAATACACTAGGATGTCGTCGATGAACACAACGATGAATCGATCCAAGTAAGGTTGAAAAACCCGGTTCATCATATCCATGAATGCGACTGGGGTGTTCGTCAATCCGAACGGCATTACCAAGAACTCATAATGCCCGTACCTTGTCCAGAAAGCTGTCTTATGGATATCTGCTTCCTTCACCTTCAACTGATGATATCCAGACCTTAGGTCGATCTTTGAAAATACCGCAGCCCTCTTAAGCTGATCGAACAAGTCGTCTATCCTTGGCAACGGATACTTGTTCTTGATGGTCAGCTTATTCAACTGACGATAATCTATGCACATACGCATAGTTCCGTCCTTCTTCTTCACAAACAATACCGGTGCTCCCCATGGAGACACACTGGGTCAGATAAACCCACTATCAAGCAACTCCTGAATTTGAGCCTTGAGCTCAACCAACTCCTTTGGTGCCATTCTGTACGGGGCAATTGACACAGGAGCTGTACCCAGTAACAAGTCAATTCTGAACTCCACCTCCCTGTCTGGAGGTATTCCAGGTAACTTTTCTGAAAAACATCCACAAACTTTCTTACTGTTCTAACTCCACCAACTCCCCCTTCTTTTGCATCCAACGCACTAACGAAGGCCAAAAATGCCTTGCACCCTTTCCGAACCATCTTATCAGCCTTTAGAGCAGAGACTACGTTAGACAAGTAATTTCTTCTTTCTCCTATCACAATTATCACCTCATCCTCCGGGGTCCTTAACTCCATTCATTTAGATGCACATTCTAATATAGCTCGATGTTCCACTAGCCAATCCATGCCAAGAATGAGATCAAATTCTCCGAAGGGTAGTTCCATCAAGTCGGCAGGGAATATCACTCCCTGAATCTCTAGAGGTACATTCTGAAATATCTTGTTCACCACTACAGTTTGACCAAATGGGCTTACTACAGTCATCTCCCTATCAGACAGTTCATAGGCTAAGCCTAGTGTTTCAACTACTCTACATGCAACATAAGAGTGGGTCGAGCCAACATCAATAAAAGCAAATTAAGGCTTGCCAGCTATAAGGAACGTACCGGTTATGATGTCCGGTGCGTCTCCTTCCTTCCTCCGGCAAACTGCATACACCAGACCTAGCTGTCTTACCTCTGTGTTACCAACTCCTCGGCCTGGTGTTCCACGTCCTCTTCCAGAATGATTACCTCTGCCAATGGGACAACGACCCGCTGAGGCTGCTGCCCACCTCTTCCAGCCTGATTAAAACCCTGACCTGTGGGTCGGCTCCCATCTATTTTTATAGGACAGTCCTTAATCATGTGTTCCTTAGACCCACACTTGAAACATCCTCCTGTCTTCTTCCAACACTCTCCTAGATGCATCTTCCCGCACTGAGCACAAGTACGATACTACCCTCCTATCACAACCTACTGACCTCGCGGCCCATCAACTCTAGGCCTCTTTTGAACATTTCCGGATGACCCTGACGATCCAAAACCTCTCTTCTGCCTGTTCCGATACGTATTCTGTCTCACAGAGTCCTTAATCCCTTCTGCTACCTTAGCCTTTTCCACCAACACGGCAAACTCTCGCTCCTGCTGTGGAGCTATCAACAACCTCAGGTCATCCCTCAGTCCATCCTCGAACCGGACACATCGTTCATGCTCCGTAGCCACAATTCCTCGAGCATACCAGCTTAACCTTAAGAATTCAGCCTCGTACTCTGCTATGGACTTGTTCCCCTGAACCAGCCCTAGAAATGCCTTTCTCTGCGCATCAGTATAACTGGTACCAACATACTTCTTCTGATACGCCGCCTTAACATACTCCCAAGTGAGATCCTCAACTGTAGCACCATCTCGAACTATGAGACACCATTGATATGCCTCGTCGCGAAGTAGCGACACCATTCCTTTCAGTTTCTCCTCAGTAGTCAGATCCAGCTCATCCATAATTCGCTCTGTCGCCTCCAACCAATACTTAGTCGTACTGGGTGCCACACCAGATACGCCACAGAGCACCTCAGCTCCATTGGCTCGGAGTCGCTTGGGTACAGATTTTTGAGCTCCCATACCTCCACCTACTCCAGCCACCATCTCAAGCACTCGCAAAGATCGCCGGTGATATCGCATCATCCCCGTCCCGATCTTGTTTGCTCAACACCAACGGTGGTGGTGGTGGGGGTGGTGGTACCTCATTTTCGGACCCTTGACCAGACCTAACGGGTTCCGATGCGGTCATTCTGCCTCTACCACGTCCCCGCACACTACGACCACGTCCCTTGGAACTCATTTCTATAATCGCACTTTAATCTGATTTAAGAAATTTTATGCATTAGAATTTTGTTCTACTGATTATCCGTGAACAATTTTATGAAAAGGAGCTTAGTAGTAGTTCTTTCGATCATTTCAAGGTTTTTGTTTCAAATTTTCTACCCTAATTCAGTGAAACACAATCATTCGATAGTATCTACTACACACACATTCATCACTCGAATATTTTCGTCTATTCTAATCCCAGGGGTATTTTCGTAATTTGTCCTATAGGGGGTATTTTGGTAAATTTTTAAATAGGGGTATCTTGATATTTCGAAAAATAGGGATTTTTGGTATTTTGTAAAGTTAGAATATTTTAATAAAAGTCAGGGGTAATATGGTAATTTTCATAAACCAAGGGCATTTTATTAATTTTACAACCAGGGGTATTTGAGTAATTTTGTAAATTAGGAATATTTTGAAAAATTTTATGAAAGAGTTTTCTACAAATCAAAGGGGTAATTTGGTAATTTTAAAACTAAGATTTTTATAAAAAGTATGGCTAGTCCCTTTCGGGTTTTAATTAATGAATTTAGCCCGTGAGTAAGTCCTCTTAGTTAGGGTGAACCGTCACTACACACCAGGTAGGATTCGAGCGAAGAGGAGGTGAGTCACTAGGACTGCTTAAATACCAGGCTCTTCCAGAATCCAATCCTAGACATGCGCACAATGGTTGCCACACCCTAACTCGGCGACTTAGTCACAGGTTTGTTTAATTAGGCATTAAAGTTTTATGCGATTCTGTGTTGGAGTAAGCTAATCCTAGGGTTCAACAACTTAATATACTAATCTATGTTCCCGTTATACCCTTATACAAATCATACTATAAATCATACAACAGTTAGGGGTACTTACCTGGTGGACTTCGGGTCGGAGACTTAGGTGCCACGCCAGAAAAACCTGCTCATTTCACAAAAACTTTCACAAAACTTGTTTCGGCTTATCTTTGAAAATGTTATGTGCTTTAAACCCAAGGCCGAGAGTTTAAAACTGGGCTCTGATACCAAACTGAAACACCCAAAACTCGACCCACGATCCTCGACCGGATCTGGTATGTTCCTTAAGTAAAATCGTTCACAACTTGTTTGTTATTTTGGAAAATTTGGGTGGTTTTGAAGACTAGATTTTATTAAAACAATTTTTAATTGTACTTGAAATCATTAAGTTGAAAGCATTGCCGAGTTTTTAGGGTTTAACATGAAATTGAAAATCGTTTGTGCTTATGTGTCAAAACATTTAAAATTTATTTTTAAGAAAAGATATTTAATTTTGATTTAATAATATTCGTATCGAAATAAACCGAATAAAATGCATACTTAACACAGTTAATAGTAATGGCCTTATTACAACTGAAAAATACCAAATAAATCCTGAATAATAAAATCATTAGAAAGTGCAAATTCAACTAATTGAAATCCTTAAAATATTCAGCATGGCCACCACCTAGTCTCTGCTGACCTGATCCATCTACTGGGTGTCACCTGAAAAGATATCCCGCAACGGGGTGAGTCAAACAGACTCAGTGTATAACAACCAACACTAGGTCCCAAACGATTTAGGCATATCAGATCATACATATACGTATAGGAAATATAAATAATGATGCAATCCCGAACCCAAACCTAAGTAACCATCTGCTACACATCACCCGTACCTGCCATCACACCGTGGGGATTACTAAATCGACCCTCCATCCGCTACACACATCATCGGCGAGGCACATGCGCAGACGACTTGCACATCGCCCTTATAATTTTGTGGCATAACCACCACATAATATTTTGTGACATAAGTCACCACATTCAGATTATGTGACATGAGTCACCAGATATTGTGGTAAAAACCACCAGATCACTTCCCCTTAAATAACCACCCATATGCCCATGCACAATAAAACATGCAGAAATCATGCCATATTCCTTATTCTGTATTCATATCAATATTCACATACGTGCCACATTCCAAATGTTCATAACATTTATTAACATCATGTTAAGATTACGTACCTGAGTACTTTGTACCATTGCATGGTACCTTTGCCCACTTTTCATATTATTATTAACATACACATAATATTAGAACCATAAATCTATCGGGAATTAGTGTAGGGCTACACACCTGGTTACTTAACGCTTTCACTGAAATCCCAAAAGTCTATTGAACAGATTGTACTCCTCCCTAAAAAGTCAAAGTCAGAATTGGCTAGTCACTAATGCTTAATCTAGCCTTGGCCGAATATTCATACCTTCTTACCTTGTGGATCTCAAATCCCGAAATTGCTACTTGGTTATGGTATCTGTCGAAATTCCTATAGACATATGTTAGATCCAATTCTAACATTTAATCACAATAAATAGCCTTTGGCCGAATACCACACATGACTTACCTTAGATCTTTAAAATCCCGAAGATCTCCTCCTCCTTAGGGTTGGCAATAGCAGAATCCCGAAACCTTCTTCATAGTTTCGGCCAAGAACATTAATCGGGTTAGTTCCTAAATTTCGGCTAAAAGAGAAAAGATTGAAAATTGAATAACCATTGATCTTACCCTTAATATTGAAATCGACTGCACTCCTGCTTGACACCACTTGAGAGATTCGGCTATAGGCTAGATGTGGATCAACAGTTTTTGACTTTTGGCGTTTTAATGGACAATCGGCTATGGTCTAAAAAGAACTTACTTTCAGCTTTTGGAAGATTGTGAAAAGAAGAAGAGAAAGGTTAAGCAATTTCGGCAATGGTGATAGGTAAAGATTCGACTATCACAAGGGATATTTCGGCTCTTGATCAAGTGAAGGAATCGACTCCCTTCTCAAAAGGTACAATCGGCTATGGCCACCAAAGTAGGAGATTCGGTGATAGGGTGAAGAGGTTGCGGCAATGGTGATTTTGGAGAGGGATCTCGACTAGACATGTTAAGAGAAAGAGAAGAGAAAGAGTGATGGTTTTAGAGAGAAAAGAGTAAACGAAAGAGAGGCTAAAATGCTTTTATGAAATTTGGCTATCCCCCCTTACTAACCTTGGCCGAAAATCACCTCAAGGGAGTCCTTAGGCCAGCCAACACTCTCCCCTTATCAGCTCCCTTGCATTTCTCCTATTTTCTCTCTTCTTTATTTGTTCAAAATAATTCAAATAAATCCATAATTATCCTCCTAGCTTAGCCGAATTTAAAAAGGAATTTGACCACATCTACAGCTCTTCCATCCAATCTCCCCATGCCGTCCACCACTACTCATCAATGCTGCAAAATAAAACTCCTATTTGCTTCCCTCATTGCTCAAACCCAGGCCCTTGCCCACTGCATATGGCGTCACTTACCAAGGCTTTAAGTGGCGCCCTCGCCACCACTTTAACAAGCCCATTTCGTGTCTAATTTCCTTACAATTTTTCTTAAGGCCTATCAAGCTTATCTCCTCTTTGAAACTTAAAATTAAATAATTTCTAAGGCATTCACCTACACTCTAAGGTACCCAAAATTTATAAAACACATTCACAACACACATAGGCATGCTACTTCATACAATTAAGTAATAATGCACAAGCCCAAAATCTCGGATATTACACTAGAAGAATTGGGCCTAATGGGCCTTAGGTGTAGTAGCGTTTAAAATTTTTGGAGAACAAGATAATGGATTTAGTGCAAGTCGGACTTATTAGATGGGTGATTTTGGAAGGTTAGGAGGCTTCTATGAAGTCCCGGGATCAAAATTTGGCTTTAGGGAAATTTTGGTTTTAGGTGAATAAAACCCTGAGAGTTAGTAGGTAGGCTTTAAGAATAAAATGTGGAGGAAAATGACACAAGTGGAGTGTGTGGTGTAGTGGCAAAGTGACGCCACATAAGAGGCAAGGGGATGACGCCACAAGGAAGGAAGGAGGTCCAAGGTTCAAGTTGTAGGGCTTGTATTTCTTTTAGAGTATTTTTTTTAAATGGATTTAGACCTTGGCCATAGACTTACCCTTAGTTGAGCATGTTTTAAGATACAAGAGGAGCTTGTGGCTTGGTGGCAAAGTCTCATAACAAGCAAAGGAGTATTTATTTTACGGACTGGACGGTAAGAGTTTGAGTTGGATTTAAACTCTGCTAACGGAGGGATCCCACACATTGGAAAGATACAAAGAAGGAAGGTGAGAAGCTAGCTATATATAGAGCATTTTATGAGGAGAGTGAATACACCTTGGAGGGCGTTTGGGCATAGGAGCTTCGGAGCGCGGATTAGCACCAGATTCCTATCAGGTGTGTAACTCTCTCTACTCTAGCTGTAGAGCGGCAAATGCTGAAGTACCGATCACGGTAATAGTAGCACACTGAGCGTGCGAGTGCACATGTGGGGCTTCAACGCGATAGTTGAGGCCATCAGTAGTATACTTGTGGGTTGAGGCTACTTGGGCCACGGTGGGCCCAATGGGCTCGTGGGCCCAATTGAATAAAATGTATGATGGTGTAGTATATAGTGAACTAGACTAGGGGAATCTCATATACGTGGCTAGATTTGTGTTAGGTGGGCCACACGAGTGTGTGGGCCCGAATGGGCCGAAATCGAGTTTTAGGCTCAATAGTCCGGTACGACCAGAAACGGTAGTTGAGACGCTCGAGGCGACATTAGGCCTTCAGAAAGGCCATTGTAGGTACAAAATTACTGAAATACCCTCGATAGGTAAATTATGAAAATACCCTTGGTGTGTAAAATTACTGTTATACCCTTAGGAGTTGATTAGCATGATAGTGTGTATTACTCACATGCCTTTTTGTTGTTGTGTTATTGACTGTAATGGCTGAAAGCCGAAATGACTGATGTGTTAGGTAAAATACCCGTATGGGTAAGGTTGGAGACGCCGAGTAAGTTCTTTGATATTGATATTCTTGATGGTATGCATGTATGTAATTTCGATGTTATGCATGTATGAAATATTATCTGTTACACATTGTGATATTGGTTGCGTACATAATGTGAACGAATTAAAGAGCATGCGCTTGGGATTGAATGAAAGGAGGAGGGAGAATCATTGACTACTATCACGAGTGACTACGGTCACGAGTGGTCTAAGTACCATGGTGGTTGAAACCACGAATATTCTAATCCGTGACTACTGTCACGAGTGACTACGGTCATGAGTGGTCTAAGTACCATGGTGGTTGAAACCACGAATGCTTTAATCAGTGACTTGTCTCTGTGGTCAAGTACCACAGTGGGTTGGCCCCATGTATGCGTAATTTATCAGAGATCGTCACGGTGGTCTACGACCATAGTGGGTTGGCCCCACGATTACATGTTATAGTGACTTTGTCACGAGTGACTACGGTCACGAGTGGTCTAGGACCACGATGGTCAAGAACCACAATGGCTTAATGCCACGGGTGTTTGGACGATTCTGGTGTGTAGAGGATGGAAAACTAGGTTGGGCTGGGCTGCATTGCATACATGTTTAATATGCTGCACTATGTGGGCTAAGGCCCAATGTGCATCTGTGGGCTTAAGGCCCAGATTGCGTTGTATGGGGATTTACACACTGAGTTTTGATGACTCACCCCTTTGCTTATTTTTGCAGATAATCATTGGATCGCGGATTTGGGAGCCGAGGCAGACTTGGGGTGGCCACGAAATGTTTTCTCATAAACTCGTTTCTTTTATTTAGACTTATTTTTAGTTAGGATTTTATTATGTAATAAGGCCTCTACAACTTTAAATCGGGCATTTATTTGATTTAGATTTTTATTTTAACTACTGCCTTTTATTATTAAATGTTCAATACGGGAATTTCCTAAATCCTTAATAACCGTTTTCCAAAATGTTAACAAAAAGGATAACAAGTGAGTAAATATTTAAACTCGAAATTTTTAACAAACGCGCAGTTTTTAAACAACCCTTTTATCTAACATGCCAGATCCGGTCATAACTTCTAGGCCGAGTTTGGGGTGTTACAAACTTTGCCATATAGGTGGCCGTCCAAGGGGTGGCTCTTTGGCTACTATTTTTAGTGAATTTCAGCTGTCACATTCAGCTATAGAAACCCCCATTGGCTGATCATTCAAAGCATCTCCTCATCTCTCATTCACATCTCATTCTCTCTTCTCCTCTCTCACTTTCTCTCAACTTTTCATTTTCCTATTTCCTTGCTCTTGTGTCGATTTCTCCCCTTGGGAAAGGGGTCTTCTTCAGCCATCATTAAGCAGTAATTAGAGTTTTCATAAGCCACCTTGATAGCCGAGGACAACGGAGGAGGAAGAACGGAGCAATCAGTCAAGCCACGGAGAAACACCGGATTTGCTTCTTGTTCCCTGTAACAGCCTGATTTTGGCCCTAATCAGAATGGTGGTTTCAGGACCACGAGTCTGAGTTAGGAAAATAATTTGATACTATTTTCAATGCTTACTATGTGTGAATTGGTGTGTGTGAAAATTTCATCTTAAAATTTGATCGTTTTGGTGCTTAATTGTGAAAAAGGGGTTAATTGCATAAAAAGAAAATTTGGTGGATAAGTGTGTAAGGACTGAATTGATGATGTCTTCATAAATCGGGGATTTTAAATGGCAAATTGACAAAAAAATGAACTTAGTGCCGTTCATCATTATGCATGTAATAGTACTTGAATTTTTTATTATGTTTTGTTATTATGTTATAATAAAATATGATAAATTATAAAATACTTCAATTAAAGATGAAAGCACTCATATTTTTCATGGTGCTTGACCGAAACTAAGAGAAAAGAATTGGGAGAAGAAGCTTTGTAATACTCGGCTTTAGCAAGCTTAATAGGTAAGTGATTTGAGTTTGGTTTTTGATAATTTTTACATTTTTGATATCGTTGCTACGTGATTTAGCTAACCCATGCTTAATTGTTTGAAATGGTTGTGTAATTTGTGAGTTGCTATTGATGGAAGCTCGTTGTTTTTGTTCTTTGATGATGAAATATTAATGATAGGTGTTAGATTAGCAAGTTTTGTTCTTGAATTTTGGATGAAATTAAGTGGTTTGGAATTAATTGCTAAAATAAATAGTTGAGGGGCTAAAATGCAAAATTAATGGCTTGTATGGACATATATAGGCTTGAGGAGCATTCGGCCCTAGAGGAGTAAATTCAAATTATGTGTATTTTGTGTTTTGTGCAATAAGGACTAAATTGTAAAAGTTGTAAATGTCAGGGATAAAATGGTAAATTACATAATTATGTGTTTTTGAATTAAATTGAATGAAAATATATTTGAATGAGCTTAATTTGGAATTATTTAGATCAATAACAAAAAGAAACGGGATTGGATCGGGGAAAGGCGAAGTTGAACGAATAGCCGGGAAACCTTAATCCTACAATTTCCGAGGTAAGTTTGTAAGCAATTGGGTTGATACAAAATTTATTCTATATTAAAATGTATATGATAAAGTGAAATAATAGACTTAATTGCACAAAGCCGAGTATGGCAAGGGAAATATTTTTTTATATTCCAAAGTGAGATTAGTATGTAAGCTTGGATTAATTGGGTTGATTGAATATATGTTTATGTACCAAGGAATAGATATTTGTTAAAAATAGAGTGTGAGTGATGCTTGAAATCGAATGTGAGGATACATGTTGTAACACCCCTATCCTGAGTCCGTCGCTAGATTAGGGTTAGGAGCGTTACCGGACAGATTGAAAACATTTACAGACAAAACCATACGTTCAATCATCATTCTCAGACATAATGTCCCTTAATCGAGTCCTCGAGACCTTAAGCATACTTATAAACTGAGTTGGGACTAAACCGAAACACATACAAAATTTCATGAAATTTGAAACTTTTCTAAAATGCAGGGGAAACACGCCCGTGGAAGGAGAGCATGTGCCCTCCACGGCTTCTAGACACACCCGTGTTCAACCTTGTTTACAAACTATACCAACACGGTCATTAGGCACGCCCGTGTGCCATGGCCGTGTACTTCTAAGCCATATACTGACTTCCCCACCATGGCCACCAAGCACGCCCGTGTCGAGGCCGTGTATTTTTATGCTAGCTACTAACTTGCACACCATGGTCAGATGACACGCCCGTGTCGAGGCCGTGTGATTTTATGTTGCATCCTGCCAATTTACCCACGGTCTAAGGCACTCCCGTGTGCCATAACCGTGTGACATTATGGCCATTTACAAGGCCAAAATGCCAACCAAATGTAACAAACCTATAAGCATCATTTACCAACACTTATCAATCATATATGGCAACCAAAAACATACCAATTAGCCATTCAAAACATGCATTCAATACCAATTCCAACCATGTCAATATCAAAGACTAAAACTCATATCATCACAAGCATACTACATCAATACCAAACATCATCTCTTCTCAATACCACTAATTCATATTAGCATTTTATCAACACCAAGTTACCAATCATAAAACAACTTTTCAAACCACAATCCATATCAAAAGATGAATCACATATATATACCAAGTCATTCATGCTAAAACTAACACATATTTAGCCACATCTCATGGCTACTACAAATCTCAACCATGATTCAATTAACTAGCCTATACATGCCATATCTTAACTATATACATCTTTCCAAAATACCCCAAAATAGATTGCCGATAGTGTGACTGAGAAGCTGACGATTTCTTGACCCGAGCTAGCTTTACTGACACTGCAAATCAGAGGAACAAATCACACAGTAAGCTTATAAAGCTTAGTAAGTTCGAAATAAAATACAACTATATCATCAAGTCAAACCAATTCATATAATAATCATCACATAGATTATTCTTCTTGTACTTATACCATGCTATCAATAGCTAAACTACTCATTCATCCGTCCATAACATCATCTATAAACTCATCAACCACAGAGGTTCGATACATACCTCAGCAAACACATAGTTATTCAATCTCCAAGCTAATCAATGCTCAATTATACTTGTTGATCATCATTTGATATTCATTCAGCTTAATCGCACACTCAGTGCTTAAAACACGGTCGATACTTATTAGACATTGCACACTTAGTGCCCAAATCTCTTAACCGACTTATCTCGGTAACGCACACTCAGTGCCAATTCAATGAACTGAAGCTTTTATAGCATCACACACACAGTGCTATTCATTCCTATTTCGATTTTAATATCACACAGTTAGTGCCCTTAACATAAACTTGCACATAGCATCTCAATTTCATACATATATACACATTCATTTCATAATACAAAATCATATATTAATAACATGTATTATATCCGAACTTACCTCGGACGTCGACTATCGATACGGTCGACTAATCGAGCACTTTATATTTGCCTCGATCTCGATCCGAACCTCTTCTCTCTTGGTCTATACACATTTAAATCCAATCCATTCAATCACATTTCATTCAACTTAGTCCACACACACACATTTAAGGCATTTTGCATAATAGTCCTCATAATTTCACATTTTGACACTTTAGTCCCTAATTCACAAAATCATCAAATTCACCAAATTCCAATATACATGTGCTTAGCCAAATTCTTCTTATACCTATACAAATCCACACATTTCTTTTATTTCACATTTTAACCCTTCAATTTGCTATTTTTACAATTTAGCCCTAATTTGCTAAATTCACCAAAAATTCAAAAGCAACACATGTTAATCCAACCCCAAGTTCTCATATTTTACTATCAACTAACACATAGCTCAAGTATTCATCAATGGCTCATCACAAAAACATCATCAATTCATAAAATTACAACATGGTTTAGCTAGAGCACTAAGCAACGATTACAAAAATGTAGAAATTATCAAAAACAAATCAAAATCCATACCTTAATTTAGCCAAACCCTAGCCGAATGTTCAAAGTATTTCTCCTTTCTTTTCTTCTTTTCTATTTTCGGCACAAAAATGGATAAAGGATGAACAATTCTTTGTTTTGTTTTATTATAACATATATAGTTATTCATTTACCTTATTAACCTTTCATTTAATAATTTAAACAAATATACATTAAGGACATATTTGTTCAACAACTATCCACTATCATAGAAATGGGCTAATTACCTCATAAGGCCTCCACAAGAATAAGACATCATCACTTAGGTATTTATAAATTCAACACATAGCTTTTACTCAATACGCGATTTAGTCCTTTCTCTTAATTCGACACATAAACGATTAAATTTTCACATAGAATTTTCACACAGACTATATCACATATCATTCACACAGAAAATAGCATTAAAATAATTTTACGACCTCAGATTTGTGGTCTCAAACCATTGTTTCGACTAGGGTCTAAACCGGGATGTTACACATGTATATGTTATTATGTATAATGGGTGTTGCCAAATGTGATGTTATGTGATAGGAGAAATGAGTTGTTTTTGAATCTTTAATTATATGTGTACTTATATGATTGGAATTGAAATCATATGTATATTTAGTATTGAGGAGAAGATGGACTAATGGCACTATGTGTGCGAGTTAAAATACCAAGCACTGTGTGTGCGAAATCAGTCGAATGGCACTATGTGTGCGGAAAATGAGTAATGGCACTAAGTGTGTGATACATTACTAAAAGATGGAACTGTGTGTGTGCTCTTTTCAAGTAACGGCACTAAGTGTGCGATACGTTTCTTAAATTGCACTAAGAGTACGGAGTTAGGGATCTATCAAAACATTAACTAACGAATAGAGATAACCGAGAAGTATTACTTATGGATCTATCAAAACATTAACTAATGATGCATGATATCTTAGTAATATAGTATTAATGAGGTAAGTTGCTCTTGTTTTATGAAATTATAGGAACAAGATGTATTCATTAATCTATGAGCCTGTTCGAAATGGATAATTGGTATGTAAGTATGCAGTTTTGAGGTCTATGGAATTTGGTAAGGTTTGCATGGTAACATGTTATATGCATTTGCGGTTATGAGCTCTTTTACGATTAAGTTGAGTTGATAATAGTTTGATTTATGAATTGCTATATTTAAAACCATTGCTTGTAACTTACTAAGCTATATAAGCTTACTCTATGTGTTGATTTTACTATTTTATAGATCTTAAAGTCGAAGCTCGAGCTCGGGGATTCATCGTCAAAGTCAATCACACTATCGACTATTTTTGGTACTCTTTTGATGAATTAAACTATGAGAACTATGGTATGTATAGGCTATACTACTCTTTTGAGCTTATATTTTGAATTTGATGTATATAATGCCATGCGAAAATGGCTCCACTTCGATCCTTGAATTAAATGAGTATGTTTGAGTTGGAATATATATATGTTTGTGAAATTTCGGTTTTGAATATAACTTGATTTGGGTAGATATATTTCCTAAGATTATAAACGGCATATTACTATGTGTTGGGTTGGTTTAAAATTATCAAGCTTGATTATAATGCTTAGGTCTGTACGGTTTTGTGGTAGGCATTTTTTGGAAATTTTATACCTTTAATATATATATGTGTGGCATGTACAAATGCATGTATGTGATTTTGTGTAATGCATACAGTATATTAAGGTAATCAAATGAACATATGTTCAATTATATGTATGTACCGTATGTCAAGTTTATGAAGTGAAATATTTGGCCATGACTTGATTTAGTTTGGAGTTTAAATTTTCTATTGAGTGCTATGGTATATTCAGTCATGGGAAATGAACGATTAAATTATTGATGTAATGATCATTGCCGAATATGATAAGAAGCTATGAGAATAATGAGTTGGTTTGAAATTTATATTTATGGTATATTCGAATGTGAGATGAGTAGATAGATCAATGATATAATCGTATGTTGTGTTGCAATGAGAAATATACATGATTGAAAGTGATGCATATGTTCAGTAATGATACATGTTTGAATGCATTGTTGATAATAGAATGAAATAAGTAAATGAGTATCATATACCTAATCGGTCTTTGCTTTTAAAATGGCCTAGTGAATAGTATTTAGCTAATAGAATGAAATTAGTTTTACTTGTTGTTAATATAATTATTTATGATGTGTTAGTTAAAGTTTTGATTTTAGACATGATGTATAAGTTTAATTATGATAGTAAGAATTGTTATGCATTTAACTGAAGTAATAGTTTTTATAAAGTGCATTGACTTGTGATTTTGTTAAGTAATGCCCGTAACTCTAATCCTGCAACGGATATGAATATTTATGCTATTGGAATGGTTAATTTAATCAGCTTAGCTTGAATTTAATTCGTGTTGGGTTGATTGCATGTCGTCCTTTTAAATTATTAAAATTGTGTTTATGCTGTTATAGGCCTCGGTAAAATCATGCCTAAGTTATTCTGGCATTATAGTTGTTTAGTTAACTAAAGAATTAATTATTTAAACGCATTGAAATTGTAATTAATGGACACAGTACCTAATCAGTACATGTTTAATTCTTCTAAGGTAGTTGAAAATTAGATTAGCATTGTATTTGGCGATACATATGCCTTGCATAACTTGCAAGATTTTTGTGATTAAACTGTTTTAAGGTAAGGATACTTTGTTACCTCACATAGTCTTTTATATGCTTATTAGGTTGAATTAACCGTTTGAATCGACATAGGAATATGCGAGAGATTGTTTAATTTAATAAGTATGTATGTGCAATAACATGTTTACCTTTATAAATCTGTTTAATCGGTCGAATTGACATAGGAATATGTACAAGAGATGAATGGATTTTTTATTTGTAAATATGTTCATAAGTTAGCAAATTACCGAGTTGCCGTGAATTTATTCGTAACAAGTATAAGCATGAGTTTAATAATTTTAAGTTAAGAAATGTAATTAATCCAACACAATTATATCATCCTGATTAAAATCAGCTTTTGAATCCGTGCATTAGAACTTTATTTTATTTTATTTTATTTAGTTTACTTTGTTTCCTAGTTTTTAATCATTTCTCAAATCCAAATATTTTTCCTTCACCAAAGTGTTTAAAATAATTTTCATAAATAATTCTTTTACAATCCCTATGGGTACGATAACTTGACATTTACTTGTCACTTTATTACTTGTTGCGATTGTGTACACTTGCACATTTCCACCATTCCAAGTTTTTGGCGCCGTTGCCGGGGACTGTTTTTGAAAAACCATTATTTGTGAATTTGTTAGCCTTACATTTTGGTTTAATTTTCCGTTTAATTTTGAACTTAGTTAATTTTTCTGTGAATATTTCAAGTGTTTATGAGTATTGACCAAATTATCGATTTACTCCCTATAGACCCTGAGATAGAATGAACCTTTCGACAGAGAAGACGACAAGCGAACCAGAGAAGGACTGCAGAGATGAACTTCGAGAATATGAATCAAGGAAACAGAGCAAACCCTACTCAGAATCCTATCCTTATTGATGATGATAGGGATAAAGCTTTACGACAGTCTGCTGTGCCAGTATTTAACGATCTTAATCCGGGTATTAGGCGACCCAAAATCAAGGCAGGCAAATTGAGTTGAATCCAGTCATGTTCCAGATGCTTCAGACTATGGGCCAATTCAGTGGAATGCCTACTAAAGATCCTCATCTTAACTTAAGACTATTTATGGAAGTGAGCTATTCATTCAAGTTAGCCAGAGTTCCCGAAGATGCCTTACGATTGAAGTTGTTCCCATATTCGTTAAGGGATAGAGCTTGTGCCTGGTTGAACTCATTGCCATCGAATTCCATTTCTACATGGCAAGAGTTAGCTGAGAGATTCCTCATGAAGTATTTCCTGCCAAGCAAGAATGCTAAGCTAAGGAACGAGATCACTGCCTTCCACCAAATGGATGATGAGTCCTTGTATGAGGCATGGGAAAGATTTAAAGAGCTATTACGAAAGTGCTGTCATCATGGAATCCCAAATTGCATTCAACTTGAGACATTCTACAATGGTCTCAACCCTCACACAAGGATGGTAGTGGACGCCTCTGATAATGGTGCTCTCCTTTCTAAGTCTTATAACGAGGTTTATGAAATTATTGAGAGGATTGCTAGCAAAAATTATCAATGGTCAACCAGTCGAGCAGCGTTAGGAAGACGAGTCACTAGAATACATGAAGTAGACGCTCTTACTTCACTCGCATCTCAGGTATCATCAATACCCTAAATGCTTAAAAATCTTATTACTAATGGGTCTAATATTTTGCAGCACAGCCGCCTAATCAATTTGAGAATATAGCCTGTGTCTATTGTGGGGAGGGACATTTGTTTGAAGAATGTCTGTCAAACCCAGAATCTATACACTACATGGGTAATCAGAACCAAAACCGAGGAAGGCAAGGGCTGCAATCAAATATTTATAACCCATCATGGAGAAACCACCCAAATTTCTCCTGGAGTAACCAAGGGGCTGGAACCAGTACCACTTACACCCAGCCCAGACCAACGCAGCCGCCTAATTTCGCGCAACAAGTTCAGAAACTAGTTCAAGCTGAAGCATCCAATAGCTTGGAGAGTTTGATGAAAGCATACATTACAAATAATGATGCCTTAATCCAGAGCCAAGTAGCAACATTGAAGAATTTGGAGAATCAAGTGGGTCAGTTTGGAACTGAACTTAGGAATAGACCACAGGGTACCTTACCCAGTGATACGGAAAATCCAATTAATCTAGGAAAGGAGCACTGCAAAGTGCTAACACTGAGGAGTGGAAAGACGATAGAGCCCAATACCATTGAAGCTGGAAAGGAGCAAGCTGAGGCTCAAGACTCAGAAGAAGTTCAACCAAGTGTTGAAATCCCAATTTCACTAGAACCAAAATCTGTAAAACCCGACAAAGTAACCTCAGTTCCAATTGATTTTGATCAACTAACAACTTCGTTAGATGCAGAATTACCGCCAAAGGCGAATCAACCAGAAGCAGTTCCAGTAATGAAACCACCACCACCCTGCCCTCAAAGACTTCAGTAGTAGAAGCAGGAGATTCAATTCAAGAAGTTCCTTGACGTACTCAAGCAACTTCATATCAACATCCCATTAGTTGAAGCACTTAAGCAAATGCCGAACTACGTCAAGTTCATGAAAGATATCTTGTCTAAGAAATGAAGACTTGGAGAATTTGAGACGGTAGCTCTGACAAAGGAATCCAGTGCATATCTTTAAGACAAACTACCCCTAAAATTGAAGGATCCTGGATGTTTTACCATACCGAGCAACATTGGAGCAACATATTGTGGTAAGGCATTATGTGACTTAGGTGCAAGTATCAACTTGATGCCTATGTCAATATTTAGGAAGTTAGGGATAGGAGAAGTTAGACCAACTACGGTTACACTTCAACTAGCAGATCGATCCTTAACACATCCAAAAGGAAAAATCGAGGACGTATAGGTACGTGTAGATAAGTTTATCTTCCCTACTGACTTTGTAATTCTAGATTTTGAAGTAGACAAGGAAGTACCAATCATCCTAGGAAGGTCGTTCCTAGCAACTGGGAGGACCCTTATTGATATGCAGAAGGGCGAGCTGACTATGCGTGTTCAGGATAACCAGGTAAAATTTAATGTTTTTAAGTCAATATGATTCCCTTCCACAATTGATGATTGTTTTGCAGTATCCGATTTAGAGGATTTAATAGTGGAAAGGGAACTCAACTTTGTTGAGGATCCGTTGGAACAAGTTCTGACATCAGACCCTCCAAATAATGAAGACGAGAATGAATACTTAGCTTTGCTAGGATCTAATCAAAAGGGATTTAACCCGCAATCCCATTTTGAATCTTTCGAATTAGAGAAAAGGGATTACACCAGCCAAAAGCATCAATCGAGGAGCCACCTAAGTCAGAACTCAAGGTATTACCTACACACTTAAAATATGTTTATTTAGGTAATGCCTCTAGTCTGCCTATGATTATTTCAGCAGAATTAACTACTAAACAAGAACAGAAACTTATCATAGTTTTGAAATAATTTAAGAAGGCTATCGGATGGACCATAGCTGATATTCGCGGTATTAGCCCATCTGTATGCATGCACAAGATCATATTAGAAGATGGCTTGAGAGGAACGATTGATGGACAATGGAGACTGAACCCCATTATGAAGGATTTAGTAAAGAAGGAAATTATCAAATGGTTGGATGCGGTTATAATTTACCCCATCTCAAACAGTTCATGGGTGAGTCTAGTCCAATGCGTGTGAAGAAAGGAGGTATCACAGTCGTAGAGAACGAGAACAACGAGTTGATACCGACTAGAACAGTTACGGGATGGACAATCTGCATCAATTACCAGAAGCTGAACAAGGCGACTAAGAAAGATCACTTTCCTTTGTCGTTCTTGGACCAGATGCTGGATAGGCTCGTAGGATAAGATTACTACTGCTTTCTCGATGGACACTCAGGGTATAATCAGATTACAGTAGCATCGAAAGATCAACACAAAATGATATTCACCTGCTCGTACGGTACGTTTGCATTTAGACGCATCCCATTTGGTTTATGTAATGCACCTGCTACATTTCAAAGATGTATGATGCCTATTTTTACTGACATGGTTGAGAAGTACTTGGAAGTTTTTATGGATGATTTTTCAGTATTCAGAGATACCTACGATGATTGCTTAGCCAATCTAGCTAAGGTACTAAGGCGATGTGAAGAAACGAATCTCGTACTCAACTGGGAAAAGTGCCATTTGAATTGTTCTAGGGCAACGGATAGCGAAACATGGGATCGAGGTAGACAAAGCGACGATAGATGTTATTGAGAAACTCCCACACCTCCAACATTTGTAAAAGGTGTTAGGAACTTTTTGGGCCACGTTGGTTTTTATCGAAGATTTATCAAGGACTTCTCCAAAGTTGCTAAACCCTTATGCAAATTGTTGGAAAAGGACTCGATATTCAAGTTTGATGAGGAAAGCTTAAAAGCCTTCAATGATTTGAAGAGTCGATTAGTCAGGCGCCCATAATTGTCACACCAGACTGCGATTTGCCATTCGTATTGATGTGTGACGCAAGTGACTTCGCAATTGGAGCTGTCATGGGCCAGTGAAGGAACAAAGTTTTTCATCCCATCTACTACGCAAGTCGAACTCTAACCAAATCTCAACTGAATTATATGGTAACAGAAAAAGAGTTACTTGCTATTATGTTTGCTTTCGACAAGTTTCGATCTTATCTTGTGGATACCAAAGTGATTGTCTATACGGACCACTCAGCAATTAAGTACTTACTGGCCAAGAAAGACACGAAGCTGAGATTGATCCGGTGGGTACTTCTACTTCAAGAGTTCGATCTAGAAATACAAGATCGAAATGGAGTAGAAAAACAAGTAGCAGATCACTTGTCCAGATTAGAGCCGTAAGAGGAAAATTCTCCACTTGTACCGATTCAGGAGACATTTGTATTACCTACACAGTTAAAAATGGGGTGAGTTTACGAAAACTCAGTGTGTAATCCCCATACTAGAGTAATGATTAGTATACGTAAAGCAGAAAGCGAAGCGATGCTGGGCCAAAGCCCTTTAACAAGAATGAAGCAGTCTAGTTCAAAGCATACGTGGGCCATAACCCACTACCATACCATTTGGGTTACAGCCCATACAGAATCAATTCGGCCTAGCCCTAACCAATAACAGTATGAGGATGCATCCCACCCCGATCTAGCCAACGCACCACCCATACCAACCAACACACCATGTGGGGATAAAATCGACCCACCCAGCGAACACACCAAGCTTAGTACCAGTTGCGGCACTAAGTCAACAGAACAGCTTGGTGCCATAGACAGAACGACTAAAAGCCATAAATATTGTAGCAACACTGCCAGTTAACATAACGGCTAAAAGTCATAAATAGAATGATTACAAACCATAATTAGGATGGCACAGAGCCATAATTAGGATGGCACAAAGTATCGATCACTGTAATAAGATTGGCACATAGCCACGGGTAAATACGGTTGGCAGAAAGACATAATCAAGATGGCACAGAGCTCTATTTATCGCAGAAAGGCTGAAAGCCTTGTAGAGAACGACAATGGGCTGTACACTTCCTCCGTAACTTTGTCCCAACCCGATGCAATATGCCGTGTATGTCATGCTCAATCATGACAAGTGTATGCAGAATGACCATACTCAGTAACAGTCATTTATACTCAGTAACAGTTATTTAAACATGTAATAAAAGCATATCAGTCATACAACCACAGTCAAGTTAGTTAAAACACAATCATACGATCACAGTCAAGTCATGGCACAAAGTCAGTCTTTTACCCTCAGGGGCAAAATTGTCATTTTACCCTATAAGGGTATTTCGGTAATCCTAATTTGGTAATTCTACTCATAACTAATCCATGTATGCAGTGCATCTCAAACATAATTAATCATACAATTAACACATTCAACACGAGTACTACCACGAGGGTACAACAGTTATTTAATCGATTAGGGGTAAAATGGTCATTTCGCCTTGTAAGGGCATCTCGGTAATTTTACCCGTCGAGGGTATTTTGGTAACTTTACCCATAAAGGGTATTTCGGTAACTTTACCCATAGAGAGTATTTTAGTAATTTCACAAACCAGGGGTATTTTAGTAATTTTGTAAACCGAGGTATTTCAATAATTCTGTAAACTAGGGGTATTTTAGTAATTTTACAAATTTGGGGTATTTCGGTAATTTTACAATCTGAAGGTATTTCAGTAATTTCACAAATCAGGGGTATTTCGGTAATTTTACAATCTTAGGGTATTTCGGTACTTTCAAAAATCAGGAGTATTTCGGTAATTTCATAAATCAAGGGTATTTCAATAATTTTAAACCAAGGGTATTCTAAACAGAGATAATGATGCGAATGGGCCTAGGGGCCATTCTTGGCCCAAATGGACCCACACGTTCGTGTGGCCCATTTAGCCCAAATCTAGCCATAAATATGAGATTCACATAGACCAGTTCTATATCGGCACGTCGTGGCCCAAACAGCCTAAACCCACAAGAATACCCATGATGGCCTCAACTATCGCGTCGAAGCTCCCACACATGCGCTCGCACGCTCGTGTGGCTACCATCAACGTGTGATCGACATTTCAGCATTTGCTGCTCTACAGCTAGAGCAGTACGAAATACACACCTTATAGGAATCTGGAGTTGATCCACGCTCCGAACACTCCTATTTCCAAACTTCAACCAAGTTATGCTTACTCTCCTCATAGATTGCTCTATTTAAAGCCAGCTTCTCACCTTCCCTCATGCTAGCTTCCCGATGCGAGATCCCTCCTTCAGCAGAGTTTAAATCCATTACAACCACTTGCCGTCCCAACTTAGCAAAATAAATATCCCTTTTTGCTTGCAATGGGATTCGAACCCTTGCCCTCTCCTATGCTCCAGACGCTACATGCCACAACAACACAAGCTCCTTTTGTGTCTAAAATCATGCACAACTAAATATAAGTCTACGAGCCAAAGTCTAAGTTCATTTTGTAACACCCCTAACCCGGATCCGTCGCCGGATTAGGGTTATGAAGCATTACCGAACTAGATTCAGTTCATCACAGTCATTCATCACTATTCATACTATAGGTAATAAATATAACTCTTTAACATTTCAACCTTACGACTCATTTATTTATTAAACCTAATATGCAAATTTGATTCTCAATATCCAACAATTAGCTCATGCATAACCCATACTCTTATTTCATGCTAATCAAGACTTACATTACAAATCATGCTTGTAATTCAACTACATCATTACTCATAATTTATACAAGTTTCGGATCAAGCTTTCCAAAAACCAAAACCAAATTATACATGTTTCATACCTCTAAAATCCAAACCATCTGGCTATCGAATCTAAGACATTCAAACATTTTAAACATATCCAGGCATATATCATTCACTTTTTATATATATATCAAATACGTGTCAATATGTCTATCTCATTAATCAAATATCAGCATATCATTTAATAACTTATGCACATGTGTTAAATATCCATTCGCATATGTGACATTAAAACATTATAGCATAACCGAACAAGCTCCTAATGCTATATAACATGCGCATAATTCCTAGAAACAAAGGCCATATCAAACCATGAATATCAATTTAATATTATCATATTTTATTAACAAGTTTTTATGATTATGTCAATTCACAAGTTATGTATATTAACCTAGGTTAAGAAATCCACACGTCATAATAGACATACCTATATATAAATTACACATAAATAAGCTTCTCCGTAAAGCCACATACAATTGAAATAGACCCTAATTTACGCTCATTTTACTAGCCACCTTAAAGATGCACAACCACAAAGATCATTAATTAACATACCAAACACATATGCTCTATAATTAATCCAAAATACATATGTACAACTAATTCTTTATCATATAATCGGTTCCCAATTTAACTCTCCAATGTTCAACCCAAAAATAATCACAAACATTTTCATTACTCATTACTGAATCTCATAATCATGAAAAACATGCATCAAAGCCACATTCATCTTCAAAGCATAACATAAACGTATATTATACCAAAGATTTAATAAACCATCAAACATTAACATTTAAAACAAGCCAATTTCGCATGGCTTTTATACATTAACAAAACATCATTCAAATAACAAACTAGCCTATACATGCCTTAAGTTCAAAAGTCCAAACTTTAAAGATACCAAAGTGGGCCGATAGTGTGAATGACTTCAATGACGATCCCCTGAGCTCGTAGCTTGATCAAAATCTATAAAACAGAACAACGAACACACAGAGAGTAAGCTAACTTAGCTTAGTAAGTCTTAAGCAATTTCAACAATTCAGCTAATTGTTTAAAACAAGCTAAATTGAACAAATTCTTAACATTTATAAAATAATAAGACATTTATATGCTACCATAGCCGAATATCAATATTCATATATAGCAAAATTATTATCACCATCTACTTAAAAGTAGAACTCTTCAAATACACATCACATAAAAGTTATATATATATCTATATGTAACCGAATAGCATTTTCCCTGTACATATAAAGTAAGCCACTATAACCAAATGTATCTAATTTCAATCCCACATGTTCGATAACACACATATACATATATTCCACATGATTCGATGAAAATACAAATTATCTCATATAATGGAATATATATGTGCATATCTGTATACATAGATATACATACATGAACACCTTTAAACAACTCTCATGCTATCAAGTAAACAACATCCACATACATAATTTATCCACATATTCCATCAACCTAATGTACAACACATTTATTTCATCGTTTTATTTGCTCAATGACTGCACATATAACATATAAGTATGAAAATACATACCTTATGATCGAATTAACAAAGTTCATTTGCATAAGCTTAGGCTTACTTGATTTGTTCCATGACTTAAACATTTCGTAGACTAAACTCAGAATTGTAAATCACCGATATCAAACCTGCTAGGCATCAGCCTAAATCACACACAGGCACTAGGCTTGCTAGACCCGAGGTCTGAAATTTAAACATCGGCATTTAGCCTGCTAGGCAATAAGCCCGATATATTCATATTGCTAAACCAACTCATTCACATTACACATTAACAATATCACAAATATCACATATAATTCACATCCTTACACATAGTGAACTCAATTAATTCAATTACATATCATTGCTAAATTACTTTAACACATTCGGCTTTGACATATTTCAATCCACAAATTCATAATTCAGCATGTATACTAGGTTATAATCGATATTTATGATATTAACTTGCTTAAAGACTTACCTCGGATATCGTCGGACGTCGAGAATCGGCTATTCGTTAACTTTCGCCTTTCCCCGATCCAAGTCTGATTTTCTTTGTTCTTGATCTAAACACATTCAATTTGAGCTCATTCAAGCACATTTCATTTCAATTTAATCCAAAAACACTTAGATGGGCAAATTACCATTTTACCCCTACATTTACAACTTTTACAATTTAGTCCCAATTGCACAAAACACAAAATACACATAATTTGAATTCAATCCTTTAGGGCCGAATCTTCACAGGGGTTATACAAGTCCATTCATATCATTTATTTTGCATTTGGACCCTTAAAATTACTAATTTTTCAATTTAGTCCAACATATTCAAAATTACCAAAATTTCCAAGATAACAAATGTTAATCTAAAACATATATTTGAAATAAAATCATCAAACATCAATAATCACAAGAATATGTCAATGGCCGAACATCATTCATGAGTTAATTAACAAAATTTCGGCATGGGTCAGCTAATATTCGAAGCAATGATCTCAAAAACGTATAAATTAACAAAGATCTAACTAATCACATACCTTAATTTTGACTCAAGAATGGCCGAACCAAGCTTTTCTTATTTTCTTCCCTCCTTGCATGCATTCGATCAAGGCCAAAAAGATGAACAACCATCTTTCATTTATGTTTTGTTTTTACTTATATTAACTTATTATTTAATTACCATTTTAACCTTATTTTATAATATAATAAACATTATAATATAAGGTTAGTTAGGTACTCGGCCGGCCACTAATTTTAACAATGGGCTATTTGCCCTTTTAGGACTTCATATTAGAGAGTCACTAACAAAGAAGCACTTTTCACTATAGTTTGTAACTTTTACACTCTATGCGATTAAGTCCTTTTATTTAATTAAGCACACAAACAATCAAATTTTCATACGAAACTTTCACACATAAAAATTCACATATAAAAAACACAGAAAATTATATTTAAATATTTTTTGGACTCGGATTCGTGGTTTCGAATCCACCATTCCGATTAGGGTCAAATTCGGACTGTTATAACTCTCCCCCCTTAGGGGTTTTTGTCCCCGAAAATCTTACCGAGCGAATAGTCCGTACGAACTGGAATAAAGTGAGCTAATTTGGTTAGTCTATACACTATAGCCCAGACTGCATCTTTCTTGCTCGGTGTCGTAGGCAAACCTGATACAAAATCCATAGCAATTCTATCCCATTTCCATTCAGGTATCAAGATCGACTGAAGTAACCCAAAAGGCACTGATGTTCGGCTTTTACTTGCTGACAAATTAAGCACTTCAAGACAAATTCGGATATGTCCCGTTTCATACCAGGCCACCAATAGAACTGTTTCAAATCATTATACATTTTCGTGCTAACCAATTGTACCGACAATCGACTATTATGAGCCTCATTCATCAACATCTGAATCAAATCCACATTCCTCGGAACACATATTCGGCCTTTGAAGTTCAAACAGTCATTTTCATCAATTTGAAACTCTGACTCTGCATTACTTTCACACTGAATTCGTCTCACCATCGTATCTTTTTCAACTCTTTGAGCATCACAAATTTATTGAATATACAACGGTCTTGCTTTCAATTCGGCTACTATCGAACCATCACCAGATATAGCCATATGTGCATCCAACGCACCAAGAGCAAATAATGACTTCCTACTTAAAGCATCTGCAACAACGTTAGCCTTTCCCAGATGATAGTCAATCACAAGCTCATAATCTTTCAACAGCTCTAACCATCTGCGTTGCCTCAGGTTCAAATCTCTTTGCGTCATCAAATACTTCAAACTCTTGTGATCTGAATATACATGGCATTTTTCACCGAATAGATAATGACGCCAAATCTTTAATGCAAACATAATGGCCGCCAGCTCTAAATCATGTGTTGGGTAATTTCGCTCATGCGGCTTCAATTGCCTCGAAGCATAGGCTATGACTTTGCCTTCCTGCATCAAAACGCAACCAAAACCATTCAAAGAAGCATCACTATAAACAACAAATTCTTTACCCGATTCAGGTTGGACTAACACTAGAGCTTTGGTCAAAAGAGCTATGAACAGATCAAAACTTTTTTGACACTTTTTTGACCATTCAAACTTAACATCTTTCTGTAATAGCTTTGTCAACGGGGTAGCTATTATAGAAAAACCTTTCACAAACCGTCTGTAGTAACCAGCAAGTCCCAGGAAACTTCGAATTTCAGAAACATTCTTTGGTGGTTTCCAATCAAGTATAGCCGATATTTTATTCAGATCAACCTGAATGCCTGATGCTGAAACAACGTGACCTAGAAAACTGACCTCATTCAACCAGAATTCACACTTACTAAACTTTGCGTACAACTGTTTATCTCGTAAAGTTTGTAGCACAAGTCTCAGGTGCTCATCATGCTCCGTTTCATCTCTGGAGTAGATTAGAATATCATCTATAAACACTACCATAAATCGATCTAAATACTGACTGAAAATCTGATTCATCAGATCCATAAAAATAGCAGGTGCATTAGTGAGTCCAAAAGGCATAACCAAAAACTCATAGTGTCCGTACCTCGTTCGAAAGGCATCGGAATCTCTGACTCGCAACTGATAATAACCCTACCTCAAATCTATCTTTGAAAACAGTAAAGCCCCTTTCAACTGATCGAACAAATCGTCAATCTATGGCAACGGGTATTTATTCTTTATAGCTACCTTGTTGAGCTGTCGGTAATCGATGCACATTTGCATAGTCCCATCTTTCTTTTTCACAAATAAAACTGGTGCACCCCAAGGAGAGAAACTCGGTCATGCAAAGCCCCTATCTGTTAATGCTTGCAATTGTGCTTTCATCTCTTTTAATTCTGTAGGTGCCATCTGATATGGAGCTATTGAAATCGGAGTCGTCCCCGATACTAATTCAATACCAAACTCTATTTCTCAAACAGGTGGTAAACCCGGTAGTTCTTCAGGAAACACATCTGGATACTCGCACACAACTGGTACTGATTCAATTTGCTTCTTAGTAACTTTACTATCCAACACATAAGCCAAGTAAGCTTTACACCCTTTTCTCACATACTTATGAGCTAACATCGAGGATATTACTGCTGGTAATCCATTCAGGTCATTAGATTCAATCCGGATAATTTCACCATTTTGAAATCTCAAGTCAATGGTCTTTCTTTTGCAATTAACAACAGCATCATGCAAAGTTAACCAGTCCATTCCCAAAACTATATCGAACACGTACATTAAATCAGCTGGGAAGCATGAATCTCAAATCATCAACGGACAACTTTTACACACTTTATCAAACAGAACACATCGACCCAAGGGGTTTGATAAAAGAATCACAAACTCAGTAGACTCAACAGACAGAGTCTTACTAGATACTAAAGTTTTACACACATATGAATGAGTCGAACCCGGATCAATCAATGCAATCACAGTAGTATCATAAAGAGTGAAAGTACCGGTGATAACATCCGGGGAAGAAGCATCCTCTCTGGCACGTATAGCATATGCTCTAGCAGGTGTTCGAGCCTCTGATCGAACAGTAGTGTCTTTTGTTCCTCTCTGACTACCACCTACATTCCTCGAATGTCTGGGTGGTCTACCTCGTGCTGACGCATTGCTCAGTCTTATATTCTGAGCCGTATTTTGCTCAGCTAGCATCGGGCACTCTCGAATAAAATGATCCGACGATCCACATTTAAAGCAGGACCGATCACGAAATCTACAACTCCCAAAATGCCATTTACCACAATGCTTGTATTCAACCCGATTCTACTAGACATTACCAACACTAGCCATCGAAGTAGCTCGAGAACCCGCAAGAGGTCGATCTCATCTAAAGAAGTCTGAAAAAGCCTTATGTCGACTGGATTCATCTTTAAACTTCTTTGGTGTAGAATGAAAGGTCTTACTCGATGATCTTTTTCGAATGTCTCTAGCTTCAAACTCAGATGTTCTTTTCTTTTTTCCAAGCTCTTCGGCTTTGCAAGCTCGTTCGACAAGTACCACAAACTCTTTAATCTTGAGTATGCCGACTAGAAACTTAATATCTTTATTCAGACTGTCTTCAAATCTTTTACACATAATGGCTTCAGTAGACACACATTCACGGGCATATCGGCTCAGTGTGACAAATATCCGTTCATACTCAGTCACGGTCATTCGACCCTATTTCAATTCCAGAAATTCTTTTCGTTTCTGATCAATGAATCTCTGACTGATATATTTCTAACAGAACTCGGTCTGAAAGAAATCCCAAGTCACTTTTTCTTTTGAAACCACCGATACTAGTGTATTCCACCAGTGATATGCGGTGTCCCGTAATAAGGATATAGCACACTTCAAGCATTCGTCTGGAGTACATGACAGCTCATGAAGCACATGGATAGTATTATCCAGCCACATCTCAGATCGTTCCGTGTCGTCATCATCATTAGCTTTAAATTCTTCGGCCCCATATTTCCTGATTTTATCAATGGGAGGCCTGCTAGATCTCATTGGATTTATCATCGGAGGTGCTGAAGGTATCGGAGTTGGATTACTCAGGGGTGGAGGTTGTTGTACAGCCGGATTAGTCCGAATAAATTGGGTAAACCATTCATTCATCATCTGGTAGAAGGCTTGCTTAGCCTCCCCCTCATGGCAACCTGAGACAGGTTGAGAGTCTACTGGCGCTGACCCATGTGCGAGATCAGGCGCTACGCTCTCTACATCATTAGCTACGGCTCTATCAGGATCCATTTACTATATAAAACACAATTTAAATGTTAGAAGTCACCACACTATCGTATTATAAAATTTAAGGCATGTATACCTAGACTCACACGAGCTACGGTAATCCAAGAATCGACTAAATTGTATGCTCTGATACCAATAAAATGTAACACCCCTAACCATTATTCATCACAGTTCATCACAGTCATTCATCACTATTCATACTACAGGTTATAAATATAACTCTTTAACATTTCAATCTTATACACATGTATGATTCATTTATTTATGAAACCAAATATGCATATTTGATTCTCAATATCCAACAATTAGCTCATGCATAACCCATACTCTTATTTCATGCTAATCAAGACTTACATTACAAATCATGCTCGTAATTCAACTACATCATTACTCATAATTTATACAAGTTTCAGATCAAGCTTTCCAAAAACCAAAACGAAATTATACATGTTTCATACTTCTAAAATCCAAACCATTTTGCTATCGAATCTAAGACATCCAAACATTTTAAACATATCCAGGCATATATCATTCACTTTATATATATATATATATCAAATACGTGTCAATACGTCTATCTTATTAACCAAATATCAGCATATCATTTAATAACTTATGCACATGTGTATGTCAAAACATATAGATCCATAATACTTTGTTAAATATCCATTCGCATATGTGACATTAAAACATTATAGCATAACCGAACATGCTCCTAATGCTATATAACATGCGCATAATTCCTAGAAACAAAGGCCATATCTGTAACATCCCCAATTGGGCCTAGTAGGATTGGACCCAATAGGCCTTGAGCGTAGTAGCGCTTAAATTTCTGGAGAACAATAGATCGGCTTAAATGCAAGTTGGACCTATTAGATAAGTGATTTTGGAAGGTTAGAGGGCTTCTATGAAGTCCCGGAATCAAACTTTGGCTTTAGGTAAATTTTGGTTTTAGGCGAGAAAAACCCTAGGAGTTAGTAGGTAGGCTTTAAGAATAAAATACGGAGGAAAATGACACAAGTGGAGTGTATGGTGTAGTGGCAAAATGACGCCACATAAGAGACAAGGGGGTGACGCCACAAGGAAGGAAGGAGGTCCAAGGTTCAAGTCTTAGCTCTTGCATTTTGGTTTTCTTTTTACATGGACCTTAGAATTGGACTATAGATTTATATTTAGTTGCGCATGGTTTAAGACACAAGAGAAGCTTGTGGCCAAGTGCTTAGCGGCGTGGATTATGCTACAGGGGAGCCTGGGTTCGAATCTCATGAGAAGCAAGGGAGTATTTATTTTGCGGTCTGGACGGGAAGGGTTTGAGTTGGATTTAAACTCTGCTGATGGAAGGATCCCACATCGGAAAGATACAAAAAAGGAAGGTGAGAAGCCAACTATGTATATATAGCATTCTAGGAGGAGGATGAATATAGCTTGGAGGGCGTTTGGGCACAGGAGTGGTCGGAGCATGGATTAGCACCAGATTCCTATCAGGTGTGTAACTCTCTCTACTCTAGTTGTGGAGCGGTAAATGTCGAAGTGCCGGTCACGGCAATAGTAGCCGCACGAGCGTGCAAGCGCACGTGTGGGGCTTCAACATGATAGTTGAGGCCATCAGTAGTATTCTTGTGGGTTGAGGCTGCTTAGGCCACGATGGGCCGAAGTGGGCCCAATGGGCCCATGGGCCCAATTGAATAAAATGTATGATGGTGTAGTATATAGTGAACTAGACTAGGTGAATCTCATATATGTGGCTAGATTTGTGTTAGGTGGGCCACACGAGCCTGTGGGCCTAAATGGGCCGGAATCGGGTTTTAGGCCCAATAGTCCGGTACAATCGAAAATGGTAGTTGAGTTACTCGAAGCGACATTAAGCCTTCAGAAAGGCCATTGCAGGTGTGAAATTACTGAAATACCCTCAATAGGTAAACTACGGAAATACCCTTGGAAGGTAAATTACTATTATACCCTTAGAGGTTAATTAGCTTAATTATGTCGTATTTGTTATTCTGATTATGATGGTAAGCCATTTCATACGTTATATCTGATATATGTTCTGCATACATGACATACCGCATACACAAATTATTATGCCATATTGCATGGCTTTGGGAAATGATGTGTAGAGGGAGGAAACATGATCTCTTTTGGACTGTCTGTAACATCCTGGAAAGGACCTATGCATTTTCGGTTTAATTGTATGAAATGACAAGTCTTAAGCATTATGAATAAATTTTTGATATTTTTGGAAACTCAGAAATGTATGAAAATGCATGGAAATGGAAATGAACATTTTTGGAAACATGAACATTTTTGGAAACCTGAACTTTTTTGGAAACCTGGAAATGCATTAGGACATGAACATTTTAGGAAACCCAGAAATGTAAGGAAATGGTTCAAAAATGGAAAGTACACATTTTTGGAAACTAAGAAATGAAAATGGAAATGATCCAAAAATGGAAAATATACATTTTAGGAAACTTGGAAATGTAAGAAAATGGCAAGTAAACAAAGCCGATCGAAAATTTTAGGAAACTTAGAAATGATGCAGAAATGTCAAATTTTAAAGTTTAAAATAGGAAATAAAGGCAAGATGCCTTAAAAGAAAAAGTTGGTAAAATTTGACACACAAACAGGCTTGGAAAAGTGGCCTGAAGATGCCACTTAGGGCCTATAGAAATGGCGCCATGTGCAAAAGGCATGGGCCTGGGTTCGAGTCACAAGGGAAGCAAATAAATGAAGTTTTATTTTTGCTTCCCAGGCTAGAGGGTGGACGGCACATGCTTCTAGAATTAGAGGTGTTTTAATTCCACAAATATGTGAATAATAAGTGATAAATAAAGGATTTTCTTTAATTGGATTATTTGAGGAGATAAATGATGGATTAAACACTTCTATTTTAAATAAAAGAGATAATATTATCACAAGGAAGAGTGGTGGCCAAGTCAAGGACTCTTGGCCTAGTAATTTCGGCTAAAGGAGGAGAATTTAGGCTATTCTCTCATCTTTTCCTAAGTGTGCCGAAAATTCCCTAGCCCCTCTTTCTCTCTGCCTAAATTTTTCCTAAGCAAAACTCCATCTTTTCTTCTCCTCTCCTTTGCTATTGTCGAACCAAAAACCTTTTCTTTTGATCCCTGATTAATAGTCCATAGCCGAATCTCTGTGGCTCTAGGCAAGGAAGCAATCGACTAAGGTATTAAGGTAAGAACAATCAAATTTCATTCTTCTAATTCTTCTAAACAAGATCTAGGAAATAATCTCTTCAGTTGTCTCTTGATCGATTATTAAAGAAGAATTTAGGGATTTCAGATTTAAGGAATTTCGGCTAATTAGGAAGAGAGATCTGGGATTCAAGGATTTAAGGTAAGTAAACATTATTTATTCGGCCAAGGAATTCAGATCTGATCTTGTGATCTTCAGAGGTCAAACTAACTATGCTTAATGAATTTATTGTTAGCCGATTTCAAGGAAAAGGATACTAGCAAATTCTTGGGACTTGCTTTACAATCATCCAATTCGGCAACAAGGTAAGTAATACAAATCCTACTAGGATTTGGTTTTTAAGCCAAATAGGTTATTAATATGTTTATATATGATTGGCCGAATATAGGAGTAAAAGATCTAGATCGGTAGATCGTTCTTCGGGATTTCAAGGAATCTATTAAGCGAATCAGGTGTGTACTCACACTAACTTTCAATATATTATGGCAATAATTATTTTAATATATGAATATGCATAACAATGAGAATGTGGCTAAGTACCACAAATGCGGTAAAGAGTACCCAGGTACGTTTCCTACTTCTAATAGGATTACGAATATGATATATTTTGAACATGTGAATTAGTAACATGAATGAGAAATAAGTATATTATGCATGATATAATAATATGTGGGGCATTTCGGGTTATATGTGAAAGGGGAAGAAGGTGTTAACTTCGGTCTCACCAACGGAATATGGTGACTACGGTCACATAATTTGAATATGGTAACCGGTTACATTATCGGATTTGGTAACCGGTTACATTATCTCGAATATGGTGTCTAATGACACAAATTATATGGGCGATGAGCACGTCGATCGCAGCTGATCGCGCGCTTCGATGGTGTGTAGCGGATGGAGGGTCGACTTAGTAGTCCCACGGTGTGTTTGGCAGTGCAGTGGTGTGTAGCGGATGGATAACTAGGCTTGGGTTTGGGTTGCATCATTTTTATATGAATATGTCTTTGATATGAACATGTATGCCTGAATTGTTGATTGTTAGTTTGTGTACACATTGAGTCTGTTGACTCACCCCTTTGTGGGACTATTTTTTTTCAGTTAATGAGCAATAATGGACCGGGTCGGCAGGAGCTAAAGGTGGCCATGCACAGCAAGAAAGGATTTTTAATACTTGGGACTTTATTTCTATTAAGTATTTTAAGTTTTTAAGTTTGGGAATTATTGATGTAATAAAGCCGAAAAGGCCATAGTTTTATTTCGTTACTTTTATTTACATTTGAATATTATGCTACAAAATACTTTGAATAAAGTTTAAGTAAAATTATTTATTTAGAAAAAAATAAACCCTAAATTATTTTGTCACCATAATTAAATGATTTCTAAGTAAAATAAATGGGTTTTCAATCTAAGCCCAACCCAAAACGATATTTTTTTCTAAAACTACACAAATTTTCTTTAAGTAATAAAGTACTTTGAAATCGGTTTACTTTAGGAGCATACTAGATCCGGTTCAGGCTCGTGGGCCGAGTGTGGGATGTTTTCAGTTTGGTATCAGAGCCCAGTTTTAAACTCTTGGCCTATCGGCTCAAGCCCAAAACATTTTCAAATCGAGCCCGAATGAATTTTATGAAGTATTTCAGAAAATAAGCAGGTTTCTGGCATGGCTTTGAGTCTCCAGACAATGATCCGCTTGAGTAAGTACCCTAACTCTTTTGGGTGATTATGTGAACTATATTATGAACCTTAGAAGGGTAGAAGAGGCATGGAGCGTAGAATAGTGTGATAGGAATTTGAACCCTATGACTAGACTACTCAAACACAGAACCCATAAGGCTTAATGAACTTAACGAACCTATGGCTAAGTCACTGAGCTAGGGTGTGGTAACCCCTGTACGCATGTCTAGGATTGGATCCGGAAGAGCACGGTATTTAAGCGATCCTAGTGACTCACCTCCTCTTTGCGCAGAATCCTACTGCAGTGCGTAGCCGGTTCACCCTAACTCGAGAAGGCTCGGTGGTGTGGCAACCTGCGTGCGCATGTCTAGGAATGGTTTCTATGGGAGCTTGGTATTTAAGCGATCCGCGTGACTCACCTCCTCTCCATTCGAATCTGCTCAGTGCGTAGCTTTGGTTCACCCTGACCAAAGAGGGCTCCGTCATAGGCTAAACCTAAGGACTAAAACCCGAAAAGGAACTAGCCATGTTTTGAAAAAAAGAAGAAGAACGAAACAACAAACCCTAGTTTTAAAACTTTCTTTTGAGTTTGTGAAAACCATCTTTACAAGATTTTTCCGAAAAATTTTTTATTTGTGGAAATTACAAAAATATCCCTAGTGGTAAAATTACCAAAATGCCCTTGATTCACAAATTGTCAAATTTCTCAACGATTTTGCCGAAACTTCTTTATTTTATAAACATTCAAAAACCCTAATTTGTAAAACACCTTAATTTTGGAAAAAATTACAAAGTTGCCCCTAACTTACAAAATTACCAAAATGACCCTGATTCCCAAAATTTTTGCAACATCTCCATTTTGGAAGGAACAATTCTCAAAAAGAACCCACAAAGTTTTACAACTTTTGAAATATCCCCGATTTACTAAATTTTAAAAATTTACCCTGATTTGTGAAAATTTACCAAAATACCACGAGGTCGAAAATTTAGAAATACCCAGATTTTGAAATTTCTCCAAATTACTCCGAGACTTTGAATTCTCAAAATACCTTTCGACAAAAACACCAAAGAATGTTTTTTTCCTTTTGAAAAATTATGAAAATGCCCCTGTATGATAAAATTATGAAAATACCCCTGGGTAGTGGAAAAACAACAACGATAAAAAACTACAACGTTTCTCTGAATGAACGAAAGTTCATACTTGTTTGATGGATAGATGAATGAATGGAAAAGACTGTGTGCTGTATGAATGCGAAAGAACCACTCTTAAATTCTTTTTCATAAAACATCTTCGCGGGTAATAAGTGAAACAAGAATACTAATTCATAAAATTCCTTAATCAGGTCTCGACGCTAAGAAATGATCTCTCGAGGACATGGTCGTCGTGGACGAGGTAGAGGAAGGATGACTGTGTCAGAACCCGTTAGATCGGGTCAGGGTTCTGACAATGAAATATCACCGCCACCACCACCCCCAATCGCAGGTGGGCTTTGAGCGAGCAAGCTCGGACGGGGGAGGATCGTGTGTTTGCGGTGTCTTTGCGAGTTTTGGAATTGGTGGGTGAGTGCGGGTGGAAATTTGGGAACCCGTAAATCATGCGTAGGAGCGGCTCCGAGCTAATGGAGCCGAGATGTTTCGTAGAGTGTCGGGAGTGGCACCCAGTACAGCTGAGTACGGTTGGAAGCGACGGAGCGCATCATGGATGAGCTCGACTTGACCCCTGAGGAGAAGTTGAAAGGAATGGTGGCACTGTTACGCGATGAAGCGTATCAATGGTGGTTAACTGTGCAAGATGGTGCCACGGCTGAAGATCTGACCTGGGAGTACGTTAAGGAAGCGTACCAAAATAAATATGTGGGAACCAGGTATACGGATGAACAAAGAAAGGCTTTTCTAGGGTTGGTGCAAGGAAGTAAGTCTGTCGCAGAATATGAGGCGGAATTTCTGAGGTTAAGCCGCTATGCTCGAGGGGTAGTGGCAACTGAGCATGAACGCTGTGTCCGTTTTGAGGACAGACTGAGGGACGACCTGAGATTGTTGATAGCACCGCATCAGGAGCGGGAATTCTCTGCTTTGGTGGAAAAGGCCAAGGTGGCCGAGGGAATCAAGGATGCTACCAAGCAAGCTGTGGATAGGAATAAGCCCAAAAGAGGTTTTGGGCCATCTGGAAAGGGTCTTAAGAGGCCTAGAGTTGACGGGCCACGGAATCAACAGGCTGGTACGGGCTGGCAGTATCGCCCTTGTGAGCTTTGTGGAAAGAGGCACTTGGGAGAATGTTGGAGAAAGACGGGAGAATGTTTCAAGTGTGGGTCCAAGAACCATATGCTTAAGGATTGTCCCAAGCAACTGGATGAGAGCCACCGGCGACTCGTAATGTTAGTTAGTCGGGCAGAGGCGGACAGCCCGGCCTCAATGGGGTCGTGGTTTCGCCAACAGAGATAATGGTCTTTGGCAGAGGCCGTGGAGCACGAGGGCCGAGGTGCTTCGCTCACGCAGAAGCAAGGCAACCAGGTTTGGTTTATGCGGTTCGCCGAATGGAGGATGGTGACGCACCGGATGTAATAACCGGTACGTTCTTTATTTCTGACAAACCCTATTTTGCTCTGATTGATGTGGGCTCGACCCATTCCTATGTTGCATGTAGTGAAGTGGAAACACTAGGCCTAGACTCTGAACTCTCTGATAGGCAGATGACTGTAGTAAGCCCTTTAGGCCAAGCTGTGATGATAGATAAGATCTTTCGGAATGTACCCCTAGAGATTCAGGGAGTGAACTTTCGGGCTGACTTAATGGACTTACCCTTCGGAGAGTTTGAGCTTATACTTGGAATGGATTGGCTAGTAGAGCATCGAGCCGTGTTGGATTGTGTGGCTAAACGTATGGAACTAAGAGCCCCCGAGGATGAGGTAGTAGTGATGATCGGAGAATGGAGGAACTACTTGTCTAACGTAGTTTCGGCGCTGAAGGCTGAGAAAATGGTTAGGAAGGGGTGCGAGGCGTTCATAGCCTTCGTAAGTGCGTTGGGAGGTAAAGATGAAGGTGTTCATGGAGTTAGGACGGTAAAGGACTTCGTAGATGTGTTCCCAGATGAATTACTAGGAATACCCCCAGATAGGGAGGTGGAATTTGGAATAGACTTGTTACCGGGAACAGCTCCTGTATCAATCGCTCCATACCGAATGGCGCAAAAGGAGTTAGTAGAGCTCAAGGCTCAAATCCAAGAGTTGTTGGATCGTGGGTTCATCCGACACAGTGTGTCTCCGTGGGGAGCACCGGTCTTGTTTGTGAAGAAGAAGGACGGAACTATGCGTATGTGCATAGATTATTGTCAGTTGAACAAACTGACCATCAAGAACAAGTATCCTTTGCCAAGGATAGACGACTTGTTCAACTAGCTGAAAGGGGCAGCTGTGTTCTCGAAGACAGACCTAAGGTCGGGATATCACCAGTTGAAGGTGAAGGAGGCTGACATTCATAAGACTGCTTTTAGCACAAGATACGGTCATTTTGAATTTGTAGTGATGCCATTTGGGTTGACGAACGCTCCAGCCGCGTTCATGGACATGATGAATCAGGTTTTCCAAACCTACCTGGATAAGTTCGTCGTTGTGTTCATCGATGATATTTTGGTGTACTCGAAGTCGGAGGAGGAGCATGATGAGCATCTCCGAGATGTGTTGGAAGTGTTAAGGGAGAAGAAGCTCTATGCCAAATTCAGCAAGTGTGAATTTTGGCTTAAGGAGGTGGCATTCTTAGGTCATGTGGTATCCGCAGAAGGAATAAGAGTGGATCTTAGGAAGATTGAAGCAGTGTTGGATTGGAAACCACCTAGGTCCGTGGCTAAAATTCGAAGTTTCTTAGGCTTGGCAGGCTATTACAGAAGGTTTGTGGAAGGGTTCTCGTCAATAGCCGCGCCTTTGACAAAGTTACTAAGGAAGGAAGTACCCTTTGAATGGACTAACAAGCAACAGGAGAGCTTTGAGAAGCTCAAGAAAGTGTTAACGGAAGCTCCGATGTTAATTCAGCCGGAGGCAGGCAAGGATTTTGTAGTATATTGTGACGCATCGCACACGGGGTTAGGCTGTGTGCTAATGCAAGAAGGAAAGGTGATCGCATATGCGTCTCGGCAACTAAGGCCTTATGAGGTGAACTACCCAACTCATGACTTGGAACTGGCAGCAGTGGTTTTTGCCCTTAAGGTTTGGAGGCACTACCTTTATGGAGAAAGGTCAATAATCTACACAGACCACAAGAGCCTTAAGTATTTGTTGACTCAGAAAGAGTTGAACTTGAGGCAACGAAGGTGGGTGGAGTTGTTGAAGGATTATGATTGCTCAATAGAGTACCACCCGGGCAAGGCGAATGTGGTAGTGGGCGCCCTAAGTCGAGAAGGTTGTGTCGATTTAAGGGCTCTGTTCGCTCATTTAAGTACGTATGATGATAGAAGCTTTGTTTGGCGAGTTACAAGTCAAGCCCACATGGTGAATGAGGTGAAAGAGGGCCAGTTGGGTGATAAGGACTTAAGTACTAAGTTCTGACAAATACAAAGCAAGGAGGATTAAAGGACTATGGCATCAATGATGAAGAAGTATTGTGGTACAAGGGAAAGATCTGTATGCCGAAGGATAAGGAGTTGAGACAAAGGATTCTTCGGGAAACGCATGGTAGCCCTTATGCTATGCATCCCGGAGGCATCAAGTTGTATAGAGATCTAAGGGAACAATTTTGGTGGTCCGATCAAAAAGAGAGGTGATTGAATTTGTGGGGAAATGTTTGACGTGTCGACAAGTTAATTTGAACACCAAGTCCCATCAGGATTGCTTCAACCAATCGAAGTTCCCCAATAGAAGTGGGAAAGAATTACCATAGACTTCGTTAGTGGGCTTCCCCTTACGCCTACTAAGAAGGACTCGGTATGGGTGATAGTGGACCGTTTGACCAAGTCTGCGCACTTTATCCCAGTAAGAATGGATTATTCTCTTCAGAAGTTGGCTAAGTTATATGTGGCGGAGATCGTAAGGTTACATGGAGTACCAGTATCGATCATCTCCGACCGAGACCCAAGGTTTATGTCTCGGTTTCGGAAGGCACTTCATCAAGCTTTAGGCACCAAGTTGGACTTCACTACAGCTTTTCATCCACAATCCGATGGGCAGTCAGAACGGGATATACATGTAAGAGTATGCCCAAAGACCAATCATGAGATGGTTGTAATAACATACTTAATTTACCATGTTTATTAATATAAAGCGTTATCATTATTATTTCAGTTTTTCTTTCTGTGTGTATAAATAAACTGTTTTATAATAATGTCCTAAGAATAATATGATTATTCTTAAAAGATCCTTAGTCGAGTATTATTGTTGATTAGGACAACAATAATGCATTAAGACTAACATGTAGTTGATTGATGATAAAGAGTTGTCATTGATGTGGATTGTCAAAATCAATGCATGAATATGTGTGTTAGAGAACAACATATTTGATTGACCCGTTATGAGTATGTTTATTGGATTATTATGTAATTGTCACAACATTACTCATAGTGATTAATATGTATATGATCCTCGGACTTGAGATAATTATTATCTCAACATCGTGAGTTGTATATTTTGATCTGATCAAGCGTACACCATAATTGGTTGTTCTATAAAGAGGCGATGTTGGATATACCACAATCTATGTAGAGGATATGGTTGATCAATATAGGATAAGTTCCTCCTACATAATGGGAGTAATATCTTAGGCCACTTGATTGAGTGAGACTAGAAATGCATGGCCATGCTCAAATAAGTTGACATGAGATGTCATACTAATTTGTATATCATAGTCTACTCAAGATATCAAGAAACATGGGATGGACTATACAAGTGTGACTATTCCATGACTTGTGTCCATTCCAGAGATAAAGGACTTAAGGATTAATGTATGAAAGGTTAATCACAAAAAGTTATATGGAATCATGACTTCTTGTAACTTAGGTAGCAATGATGCATTGCTAGATGCCACTCATTGTTTGTGACATTAGAATCGTTCTATTATTATCGCTAACGTTGCAAGAACCTCTGAGGTCACACCCTATGGTTTAAATGAACGGAATAAAATATAATTGGTATTGTTTTTAGTTGTCACATGAATTAAATTAATTAAAGAATTAATTTAATTGGGCAATCAAATATTGAACATATTATATGTACAAGGATGTTGTACACATAATGACAACATAATTCTATTAATATATGAATTTGATTCATATATAAATTTAAATAAATATAGTTTACCGAAATCCTTATTATAATTAATGTAATTATAATTTTGGATATAATTAATGTAATTATAATTTTGGTTAAAAACTTCATTATATTTATTTAATCTTATGATACATTCAAGAGATACCAATTATAAAAGGGTATTAAAAGGATACCAAATAATGGGCCCAATGAAAAAAAAATACCCATTATAAAAGGCCCAATTAAAAGGATACCCAATATAAAAGGTATTTAAAAGAGGCAAAGCTTATGTGAAAACCTAAGAGATTGCTTGTTAGGTCTAGCAACTCATCAAGCAAATAAACCTCAAAATAGTTTTGGAGATTTCTTCATTCATAGTCAAACGGGTGAATCACGTAGAGGCCGACATCGAAAAGGTTGTGGCTTGATTCGACAGTAGATCAAAACTCTTGTTACCAAGGCGTCGCTGTCTACTCAGATTGAAGTTTTGGTAATTTCGAAACCTTTATTTCACCCCGATTCGTTCCTCACACATGGATCCATGGTTTGGATCGCCGGATCTAATTTTATTCTACTGCGCCATGGGGTATCGGCGTTCCAACAATACAAGTGTTGGAGGACATGCTGAGAAGTTGTGTGATGGATTTTCGAGGAAGTTGGGAAGATTACTTGCCTTTAGCTGAGTTCGCCTACAACAACAGCTATCTAGCAAGCATTCCGATGGCACCATACGAAGCATCGTATGGTCGAAAGTGTAGAACTCCTACTTGTTGGATTGAGTTAGGAGAACGTCGTGTTTTGGGTCCGGAGTTAGTGGCAGAAACTGAGGAGAAGGTTTAGATAATCCGGGCAAGGTTGAAGGAAGCCTCTGATAGGCAGAAGTCGTATACAGACCTTAAGCGGAAGGAAATTGAGTTTGAAGTAGGAGACCAAGTGTTTACGAAAGTCTCACCTTGGAAGAAGGTAATGAGGTTGATCGCAAAGGAAGTTAAGCCCAAGGTTTATAGGGCCCTATCGAGTACTAAAGCGAGTTGGACCAGTGGCATACCAAGTGGAGTTGCCACCAGAGTTGCATCTAATGCACGACGTATTCCATGTATCCATGCTACGTCGCTATCGATCAGATCCATCTCATGTGGTACCTGTTGAAGAAGTGGAGCTAAGGCCAGACTTATCCTACGAGGAAGAGCCGATTCGAATCTTGGAACGTGATGTGAAAGTACTACGGAGGAAGTCAGTACCTCTAGTCAAGGTGTTATGGAGCAACCATGGATCGGAAGAAGCTTCGTGGGAGTCAGAAGAGGCAATGCGACAGCAATACCCTCGATTGTTTAGTTAGGAAATTTCGAGGACGAAATTTTGTTTAAGGGTAGTAAGCTGTAACATCTCGGAAAGGACCTATGCATTTTCGATTTAATTGTATGAAATGACAAGTCTTAAGCATTATGAATAAATTTTTGATATTTTGGAAACTCGAAATGTATGAAAATGCATGGAAATGGAAATGAACATTTTGGAAAAACTGAACATTTTTGAAACACGAACATTTTGGAAACACTGAAATGCATTAGGACATGAACATTTTAGGAAACCAGAAATGTAAGGAAATGGTTCAAAATGGAAAGTACACATTTTTGGAAACTAAGAAATGAAAATGGAAATGATCAAAAATAGAAAGTATACATTTTAGGAAACTTGGAAATGTAAGAAAATGGCAAGTAAAATGAGAGCCGATCGAAAATTTTAGGAAACTTAGAAATGATGCAGAAATGTCAAATTTTAAAGTTTAAAATAGGAAATAAGGGCAAGATGGCCTTAAAAGAAAAAGTTGGTAAAATTTGACACACAAACAGGCTTGGAAAAGTGGCCTGAAGATGCCACTTAGGGCCTATCGAAATGGCGCCATGTGCAAAAGGCATGGGCCTGGGTTCGAGTCACAAGGGAAGCAAATAAATGAAGTTTTATTTTTGCTTCCCAGGCTAGAGAGTGGACGGCACATGCTTCTAGAATTAGAGGTGTTTTAATTCCACAAATATGTGAATAATAAGTGATAAATAAAGGATTTTCTTTAATTGGATTATTTGAGGAGATAAATGATGGATTAAACACTTCTATTTTAAATAAAAGAGATAATATTATCACAAGGAAGAGTGGTGGCCAAGTCAAGGACTCTTGGCCTAGTAATTTCGGCTAAAGGAGGAGAATTTAGGCTATTCTCTCATCTTTTCCTAAGTGTGCCGAAAATTCCCTAGCCCCTCTTTCTCTCTGCTGAAATTTTTCCTAAGCAAAACTCCATCTTTTCTTCTCCTCTCCTTTGCTATTGTCGAACCAAAAACCTTTTCTTTTGATCCCTGATTAATAGTCCATAGCCGAATCTCTGTGGCTCTAGGCAAGGAAGCAATCGACTAAGGTATTAAGGTAAGAACAATCAAATTTCATTCTTCTAATTCTTCTAAACAAGATCTAGGAAATAATCTCTTCTGTTGTCTCTTGATCGATTATTAAAGAAGAATTTCGGGATTTCAGATTCAAGGAATTTCGGCTAATCAGGAAGAGAAATCCGGGATTCAAGGATTTAAGGTAAGTAAACATTATATATTCGGCCAAGGAATTCAGATCTGATCTTGTGATCTTCAGAGGTCAAACTAACTATGCTTAATGAATTTAGTGTTAGTCGATTTCAAGGAAAAGGATACTAGCAAATTCTTGGGACTTGCTTTACAATCATCCAATTCGGCAACAAGGTAAGTAATACAAATCCTACTAGGATTTGGTTTTTAAGCCAAATAGGTTATTAATATGTTTATATATGATTGTCGAATATAGAGTAAAAGATCTAGATCGGTAGATCGTTCTTCGGGATTTCAAGGAATCTATTAAGCGAATCAGGTGTGTACTCACACTAACTTTCAATATATTATGGCAATAATTATTTTAATATATGAATATGCATAAGAATGAGAATGTGGCTAAGTACCACAAATGTGGTAAAGAGTACCCATGTACGTTTCCTACTTCTGATAGGATTACGAATATGATATATTTTGAACATGTGAATTAGTAACATGAATGAGAAATAAGTATATTATGCATGATATAATAATATGTGGGGCATTTCGGGTTATATGTGAAAGGGGAAGAAGGTGTTGACTTCGGTCTCACCAATGGAATATGGTGACTACGGTCACATAATTTGAATATGGTAACTTCGATTACATTATCTGAATTTGGTAACTTCGGTTACATTATCTGAATATGGTGTCTAATGACACAACTTATATGGGCGATGAGCACGTTGACTGCAGCGACTGCCTTCGATGGTGTGTAGCGGATGGAGGGTCGACTTAGTAGTCCCCACGGTGTGACTGGTAGGTACGGGTGGTGTGTAGCGGATGGATAACTAGGCTTGGGTTTGGGTTGCATCATTTTTATATGAATATGTCTTTGATATGAACATGTATGCCTGAATTGTTGATTGTTAGTTTGTGTACACATTGAGTCTGTTGACTCACCCCTTTGTGGGACTATTTTTTTCAGGTAATGAGCAATAATGGACCGGGTCGGCAGGAGCTAAAGGTGGCCATGCACAGCAAGAAAGGATTTTTAATACTTGGGACTTTATTTCTATTAAGTATTTTAAGTTTTTAAGTTTGGGAATTATTGATGTAATAAGGCCGAAAAGGCCATAGTTTTATTTCGTTACTTTTATTTACATTTGATTATTATGCTACAAAATACTTTGAATAAAGTTTAAGTAAAATTATTTATTTAGAAAAAAAATAAACCCTAAATTATTTTGTCACCATAATTAAATGATTTCTAAGTAAAATAAATGGGTTTTCAATCTAAGCCCAACCCAAAACAATATTTTTTCTAAAACTACACAAATTTTCTCTAAGTAATAAAGAACTTTGAAATCGGTTTACTTTAGGAGCATACCAGATCCGGTTCAAGCTCGTGGGCCGGGTGTGGGGTGTTTCACTGTCACCAGTGGTTAGGTACCACAAGTAGGTTGGCCCCACATATGATATTTTATGACTAAGTCTCAGTGGTTTGGAACCACCAGTGGTTAGGTACCACATATATTATTTCTGTGACTCATCCCAGTGGTCTAGCACCACAGTGGGTTGGCCCCACATATGGATATTAGGGATTGTCACCATTGGTTAGGTACCACAAATGGGTTGGCCCCACATATGATTATTTGTGACTTTTGTCACCAGTGGTTAGGTACCACAAGCGGGTTGGCCCCACATATTATTATTTGTGACTTTTGTCACCAGTGGTTTGGAACCACCAGTGGTTAGGTACCACCAGTGGCTAGGTGCCACAAAAGGTGGGTAGATTCCGGAGATATAGAGGATGGATAATTGGTTGGTTGGGTTGCATTACATACATACTTAATATATGATTTGTGTGAGAGCCCAAAATTCTTTTGGAAGGGGAATTACACACTGAGTCTCGGTGACTCACCCCTTTGCTTATTTTTCTAGGTAATCATTAGATCGCAGATTTTGGAGCTGAGGCAGACTTGTGGTGGCCATGCAATGTTTTCTCATAAACTTGTTTCTTTTATTTGGACTTATTTTTATTTGGGTTTTTGTTATGTAATAAGGCCACTATAACTTTAATTTTGGTATTTTATTTGGTTTAGCTTTTAATTTGATTACTGCCTATTCTTATTAAATATTCAATACGGGAATTTCCTAAACCCTTAATAACCGTTTTCCAAAGTGTTAACAAAAGGATAACAAGCGAATAAATATTTAAACTCAAAATTTTTAACAAACGTGCAGTTTTTAAACAACCTTTTATGCGACATGCCAGATCCGGTCATAACGTTTAGGCCGGGTTTGGGGTGTTACAATATCAAACCATGAATATCAATTTAATATTATCATATTTTATTAACAAGTTTTTGTGATTATGTTAATTCACAAGTTATGTATATTAACCTAGGTTAAGAAATCCACACGTCATAATAGACATACCTATATATATATTACACATAAATAAGCTTCTCCATAAATCCACATAGAATTGAAATAGACCCTAATTTACGCTCATTTTACTATAGCCACCTTAAAGATGCATAACCACAAAGATCATCAATTAACATACCAAACACATATGCTCTATAACTAATCCAAAATACATATGTACAACTAATTCTTTACCATATAATCGGTTCCCAATTTAACTCTCCAATGTTCAACCCAAAAATAATCACAAACATTTTCATTACTCATTACCGAATCACATAATCATGAAAAACATGCATCAAAGCCACATTCATCTTCAAAGCATAACATAAATGTATATTATACCAAAGATTTAATAAACCATCAAACATTAACATTTAAAACAAGCCAATTTTGCATGGCTTTTATACATTAACAAAATATCATTCAAATAACAAACTAGCCTATACATGCCTTAAGTTCAAAAGTCCAAACTTTAAAGATACCAAAGTGAGCCAATAGTGTGAATGACTTCAATGACAATCACTTGAGCTCGTAGCTGATCAAAATCTATAAAATAGAATAACGAACACACACAGACTAAGCTAACTTAGCTTAGTAAGTCTTAAGCAGTTTCAACAATTCAGCTAATTGTTTAAAACAAGCTAAACCAAACAAAATCTTAACATTTATAAAATAATAAGACATTTATATGCTATCATAGCCGAATATCAATATGCATATATAGCAAAATTATTATCACCATCTACTTAAAAGTAGAACTCTTCAAATATACATCACATAAAAGTTATATATATATCTATATGTAACCGAATAGCATTTTCCCTGTACATATAAAGTAAGCCACTATAACCGAAAGTATCTAAATTCAATCCCACATGTTTGATAACACACATATGCATATATTCCACATGACTCGTTGAAAATACAAATTATCTCATATAATCGAATATATATATATGCATATCTGTATACATAGATATACATACATGAACACCTTTAAACAACTCTCATGCTATCAAGTAAACAACATCCACATACATAATTTATCCACATATTCCATCAACCTATTCTACAACACATTTATTTCATCATTTAATTTGCTCAATGACTGCACATAAAACATATAAGTATGAAAATAAATACCTTACGATTGAATTAACAAAGTTCATTTGCATCAGCTTAGGCTTACTCGATTTGTTCCATGACTTAAACATTTCGTAGACTAAACTCGGAATTGTAAATCACCGTTATAAAACCTGCTAGGCGTGAGCCTGAATCACACACCGACACTAGGCCTGCTAGACCCGAGGTCTGAAATTTAAACGCCGGCATTTAGCCTACTAGGCAATAAGCCCGATATAATTCACCGGCACAAGGCCTGCTAGGCAATAAGCCCGATATAGTTCACCGGTACAAGGCCTGCTAGGCAATAAGCCTGATATATTCATATTGTCGAACCAACTCATTGACATTACACATTAACAATATCACAAATATCACATATAATTCACATCCTTACACATAGTGAACTCAATTAATTCAATTACATATCATTGCTAAATTACTTTAACACATTCAGCTTTGACATATTTCAATCCACAAATTCATAATTCAGCATGTATACTAGGTCATAATCGATATTTACAATATTAACTTGCTTAAAGACTTACCTCGGATATCGTCGGACATCGAGAACCGGCTATTCGTTAACTTTCGCCTTTCTCCGATCCAAGCCCTTTTTTTTGTTCTTGATCTAAACACATTCAATTTGAGCGCATTCAAACACATTTCATTTCAATTTAATCCAAAAACACTTAGATGGGCAAATTACCATTTTCCCCCCTCACATTTACAACATTCACAATTTAGTCCCAATTGCACAAAACACAAAATACACATAATTTGAATTCAATCCTTTAGGGCCGAATCTTCATAGGGGTTATAGAAGTCCATTCATTTCATTTATTTTGCATTTGGACCTTTAAAATTACTAATTTCTCAAATTAGTCCAACATATTCAAAATTACCAAAATTTCCAAGATAACATATGTTAATCTAAAACATATCTTTGAAATAAAATCATCAAACATCAATAATCACAAGAATATGTCAATGGCCGAACATCATTCATGAGTTAATTAACAAAATTTCAGCATGGGTCAACTAATATTCAAAGCAACGATCTCAAAAACGTATAAATTAACAAAGACCGAACTAATGACATACCTTAATTTTGACTCAAGAATGGCCGAACCAAGCTTTTCTTATTTTCTTCCCTCCTTGCATGCATTCGGTCAAGGCCAAAAAGATGAACAACCATATTTCATTTATGTTTTGTTTTTACCTATATTAACTTATTATTTAATTACCATTTTAACCTTATTTTATAATATAATAAACATTATAATATAAGGTTAGTTAGGTACTTGGCCGGCCACTTATTTTAAACATGGGCTATTTGCCCTTTTAGGACTTCATATTAAAGAGTCACTAACAAAAATATTTAAATATTTTTCGGACTCGAATTCGTGGTCCCGAAACCACCGTTCCGATTAGGGTCAAATTTAGACTGTTACACATTTAAAAGGAAATCAAAATGAATTACAAGCACCAAGACTTGAACCTTGACCCCTTGCTTCCTCTATGGCGTCACTTCCTTGTCTCCCATGTGGCGCCATTTGCCACTAGACCACGACTCCTTTTGTGTCATTTTTCTCCACATTTTATTCTTAAAGCCTACTTACTAACTCCCAGTGTTTTATTCACCTAAAACCAAATTTTTCCTAAAGCCCTGGTTTGATCCCGTGACTTCATGGAAACCCCCTAACCTTCCAAAATCACTCACCTATTAGGTCCAACTTGCATTAGTGTCGTTCTCTTGTTCTCAAAAATTTTAAACGCTCCCGTGCCCAAGGCCCAATGGGCCCAATTCTACTGGGCCCAAATTCAGGTCATTACACATATGTTGGCCCAAATCAGCTTATTAGCTAATTAATTAAGCTAGCAAAGAGGCACTTGAATACTTGTCAAAGTTGCATTCAACCCTCTCCACAATTAGTGGCTTTGTAGATTTGCCCCATGCCATATTTAGCAAAGTTGAAACCATCAACTTTGCCTCATAGGTGGCCGGCCAAGGGGTGGCTCTTTGGCTGCTATTTTTAGCAAATTTTAGCTGCCACATTTAGCTATAAAACCCCTCTTGGCTGATCATTCAAAGCATCCCCTCATCTCTCATTCACATCTTATTCTCTCTTCTCCTCTCTTACTTTCTCTCAACTTCTCATTTCCCTATTTCCTTGCTCTTGTGTCCATTTCTTCCCTTCGGGAAGGGGTCTTCTTCAGCCATCATTGAGCAGAAATTAGAGTGTTCATAAGCCACCTTGATAGCCAAGGACAACGGAGGATGAAGAACGGAGCAATCAGTCAAGCCACGGAGAAACACCAGATTTGCTTCTTGTTCCCCATCTCTTTAAATTTATGGTTATGAATATTTATGCTATTGGAATGGTTAATTTAATCAGCTTAGCTTGAATTAGTTTGGTACCACAGTGGCTCGGTACCACAGGTGTTTTGGCTGGTTCAAGTGATGTAGATGATGGAATACTAGGTTGGGCTAGGTTGCGTTGCATACACTATTTGATATGCCATGTTGTTATTCGTATGGGCTTCGGCCAGATTGCGTTCATAAGGGGAATTACACACTGAGTCCTTGTGACTCACCCCTCTGCTTAATTTTACAGGTAACCCCTAGTTTGAGGATTTGGAGCCGAGGTTGACTCTACGGTGGCCATGCATTACTTCCTTCGTAAACTCCATTTTCTTTATTTGAACTTATTTTAATTTGGGATTTTGTTATGTAATAAGGCCTACAGGATTTTAATTTGGGTTTTTTTATTTAATGCGGTTATTATTATATTATGAAATGTTAAACACAGAGTTTTCCTAAAAAATATAAATAATCATTTTCCAAAATAATAACACACGGATAACAAGCAAACAAATTGTTAATTTCGGAAATTGTCTTAGAACTACAAACATTGTTTTCAAAATGTCACGTTTCTGAATACCCTAGTTACAGTTTCAAACCTATTTTCGACTGTTAAGATTATCCGTAAACTCTTGCAAGAAAACCTTACAACTGAATCTGGCTTCCAAAATGAAAACAAAATGAAAAGCTTTTAAAATTGCAAAGTTGCTATAAACGATCTTTCCATGTGACATACCAGATCCGGTCGTAACGTTTAGGCTGGGTTTGGGGTGTTACATGCTTGTGTGTAGTGGTACGTTCTTTAGCTTCTTCTTCATCATCAGATAAAATTTCTTCAAGAAACAAAGGAAACATAGGCATTGCCTTAGTGAAGTTGTTCTCAAGAGGTTTCTTGAGTGCAACATCGCGTTTCTTCACATACTCCCAATATAAGTTCGTTTTGGCTTTTGATGTGGCAAAATCTGTAACAACCTGTTTTTCAATGGTGTCGAAAATAGTGGTTTTGGGGCCACAAATCTAACGAGTAAGTTCATAAATATTATTATTTAATATTTATGAGTCAAATATGGTTTTAAAAAGGTTTTTGATATGATAATTTATGTTATATGAATGATTAATTAGGTTTAAATGGTAAGACCCTAAAGTCAAGTGGTTGTAGAAAATGAGGTATCGGGACCTCATTTCTATAAACTGAGCCGTAAATATTTCCGAAGTGTTATTAAGGTTGTTTTAAAGTTTCATTATGAAATTTTAATGTTTCGATAGTTAATTAAGCAAAAAGGACTAATTTGTAAAAGTTGAGAAAGTCAATCGCTATTAGTTTAAAGGTGATAATTTATTAAAGAATTAAAATTGGATGGCCTTAATGGATAAATAAACCATCCTTAAAATAGTGGGACGGTTTGATGCTTTAATTTCTTTTAATTTTACTATTTTATATGTTATTATATTATTAAAATAAAGAATAAAAGGTTAATAAAATAAGAAAACAAAAGGTTTTCTTCTTCAATTGTCTTGTTTTTCACCGAAACACCATGGCAAGAAGAACCAAGGTTCAACCATGCTTCAATTTATGCATGGTAATCCATTTTCACCCGTTTTTAATAATTTATATGTTTTTGAGATCGTTACAACTGGTCTAGCTAGCCCGTACCTTCGTTTTTAAAACTGTTTCATTGATGAATCCTTGTGATTTTAGATGTTAAATGATGAGTTTGAAGTGTGTGTTGGTGTTTAAAAGTATTTTTTTAAGTGAGTTTTAATGAATTTGCCAATTAGGGACTAAATTATTGTAATAGTAATAGTTCAAGGACTTGGTTTGAAACTACTGCAAAAATGGGCTGAAATGTAAGATATGGATATTAGGTTGGCATGAGTTTTCAATAAAAAACTATTAATTTGCATGTTTTAGGCTCAGGGACTAAACTAAATAAAAGTAAAATATTTGGGGCAATTGTGTAAAAATGTTAAAAGGACTAAATTGCATAAAATGATTTAGTTTTGCTGTTTAAATTAATGAATTTAAGGAAATTATTAATTTAGATCAAGAACAAGTACTTTGACATTTCTGCAATTTAGCCAATTAAGTTTGTATGGACTGTAATCATTATAATGTTAATTAAATTGAATGTTTAATATGTTGTTCTGATATAAATAAATCAATATATATGTTATAATGTAATTTATCATGTCATGAAACGATGTAAATATAATAATGTCACGATGATTACCGAGGCCCATTTGAACCTTAGGAATTTATATGATACAAAGACTTGTCATTAGGGTTTTCATGTTTCGGGTGCTAGTATTGAATGTCCTACTGATGGCTGAGGTCCTGCATTTGTTGCGGATACTCCACAGCTCTTGTGAGCAGCATTATATAGCTTACATTCCAACCCACAAATCATGTGAGCAGGTCCATTTCACAGCTCTTGTGAGCTATCTCGCGTATCCAATGGTATTCTAAATGGTTCAATGGGCATGAAAAGGAAAGGAATGGTAAGTGATCATAAGAAACTATGTCATGTATTTATGAAAAGGTTGAAATGGAAGTTTCATTGAAAGTATGATATGTTCAAGAAAATTATGAGTTAAAATGAATTATATTCATGTGAAATGGCTTATCTATGTTAAATTCATGTGGTTGTGTTTGAATATACTAACATGTGTTGTTGATGATGCTTAGGCTTGTGCCAATCTATTGGTTGGATTGTATTGTGTTTAATTTTAAAAGTTGTGCATTGAAATTGTAAGTGTCCAAATGGATATATGCTTATGTTCATGAGAGGGTTATAAGAATCAAGGTATGTATTTTCTAATGAAATGGTTGATTATGTGGTTGATTTTTATGCTTACGTCTTGTATTATGCAAATGAAACAAATAAGAAAAGGTAATTAAATGGTAAGTCTAGAGTTGAGATGTAATATGATGAAAAAAGATTGATGGGTTGAATGATGTACTTATATGTGATAAACTTACATATGCTATAGATGAAATTACCTAGTTCATGAACAAATATAGTAATTAGTGAATTTGTAATACCCCTTACCCTTAATCAACTCTGGAACCGGGTACGAGGCATTACCAGACATAACACACTTTAACATACAACTTTGGGCTATCAAATTTCATTCCAATATAACATCTTTCATTCACATTCATAACATTCTTATTATGAGCCTACAAGGCCTTACACCTGCAAACGGAGGGCCTCGGAATCAAACCGGAATCTTTTGTACACTTAGAAAAGTTTTGCCTTAACAGGGCCGCACGCCCGTGTGGGCAGTCCGTGTGCTCACACACGCCCATGTCCCTAGCTCATGTGGAATTTATTTTCTCTTCGAACCTATAGGTGTTTTCACACGGCCGGAATCACACCCGTGTCCTTGGCCTGTGTCCTCCACACGGACTAGACACGCCCGTGTCATCCCCGTGTGTGAAAACCTGGGTATTCTGTTTATGACGTCAGCAACCAAATAAGCGGCACAGAGCTTAGGCACACGCACATGTGTCTAGCCCGTGGTCGACACTGACTTGCATCACTAACATGTAGGGGACACACGGCCTGGTCACATACCTACAGGACTGACCGTGCGTCACACATGGCCTAGATACACGCCTGTGTGCCTACCCGTACGGACAAGAATAAGGCTTTTGCCAAGCTCTTTTTATCACCTATCTCATACAACATCAATCACATTCAACCATTTACCAAGCAACTCAATCATGTATCATCCACATTCATGAATAACCTCATCTTTTCATATATATAATGATAATGATCCATTAAATATGGCCATTTACAAAAGTGTTCATCTTTAAAGGAGCCAACACACTTGGCCCAAACAACAAAACATTTCACTATGTCTAGCCCCTATACATGCCATACTCAAAATGTTATGTCTAATATACCGAGATGAGCTGATAGTGTGGATGATCTTCAAATTATTTTCATAACTCGAGCAAGCTCTTTGACTCTGTAAAACAAGGGAAAAGAAAGGGAGTAAGCTTTAAGCTTAGTAAGTTTACATGTGAACAATAAGCATCATAACATGTGCTAATCAGTCAATAACATTTCATACTAAACAAGAATAATTCACATTTTCATAAACATGCTTACTCATTGTATCTCTTACCACCTTCTAACTGTATAACAATTATATTGCTCACATATCCTGTACTCATCACCACAAAGCCACATGAAACATTTACATAGACAATTTCTCGATGAACCATTCGAAATAATACAAAGTACCTGGTGGTTTCGCACACAACCCATTGTTAATCAATAATAGGGTGGTATCGTACATAGCCCACCAATAAGAATATTTACGGTGGTTACACACGTATCCAACCAAATGATAATACAAATGATGGTATCGCACACAGCCCATCGTGAATAAATAATAAGGTGGTATCGCACACATCCCACCAAAAAGAATAATTACGGTGGTATTGCACATAGCCCACCAATAAGAATATTTACGGATATTTTTTTGCACTTACATATCTATTCCAAGGTTTATATGAGAATTATTCACTATCTATCAATTTTAATCAATCTCAAACATAATTGATCTCATTTATATAATGCACCAATGAGTAACAACATATGTATTAAAGATGTATCGTTTACACATAAACTTACATCGGTGCAAAATGTATTAATCAACGTTTTAGTCCGTAACCTTGCCTTTTCCTTGATCAAGGTTGTTTCCACGCTCTTCTTGATCTATAATAATAAAATTCACTCATTCAATCACTTTATAATTCATGATATATCAAAATTTCTACTTAGGCAAAAATGACCATTTTGCCCTTCTACCTTGGCAAAATTACGATTTTGCCCCTGGGCTCGTAAATCATTTTTCATCACATTTTCTCATTAAAAAAATCCTAGTTGAACATTTATTTCTCTTACAATAACTCACAAAACCAATTATTTCATGCATTTATTACACAATTTCAACCTTTACTAATAGGTCCCATTTAGGTGTTTCCATGGTAACACCTTTCACAAAAGTTGTTCCTTAACTCACTAACATTCATTTTCTTCCTTAAAAACTTAGAAAACAACATGAACACTCTCATGGAAAATCCCTCAACTTTCAACCATTTTGCAAAATAGTCCCTTCATTATCTAGCTTAAGCTTTAGGGGTTCCAAAAGTACAAAAATTATCAAGAACGACCTCTAAAATCACTTACTTGCAAGAGAATAGCTTGGCTGAAAATTTTAACTCCAAAAACCTCTAATTTCTCTTCAATTTTTGGTGGAAGAAGAATGGTGAATAGTGAAAGATGATATCTTCTTTCTTTGTCTTATTTTATTCATTTTTGGTCACCTAATTTTACCAAATGTTTGACCAAATTAATGTCTTTGTCCCCCTTGGCCAAGCATCACTCTTAAGGTGGTCTATTTTCACTTTAAAGACCTCCAATTTAATATTTCATAGCTATTAGACACTCCTAGCTTGAAAAATGGAACTTTCACACTTTATGCAATTTAGTCCTTTTTTCACAATTAAGCATACAATCATCAAAATTAAAGCACCAAAATTTCCATGCAACCTTATAATCATGCTATAACACATAAAATAATCAAAATAATTTTTTTCAACCTCAGATTAGTGGTCCCAAAACCACTGTTCTAACTAGCCCCAAAACCAGGCTGTGACAGAATTGATGTTGTTATTTAAGTTTATGCTAAGTAAATGAAATTGAAAGTAAGTAAATGGAATGGTAAGAAAGTAAATGGAGTGGTTCATAGTATTATGAAAAGGTTAATGATTGAGTAGTATGTTTTATAAATCCTATTATGTTAGGAAAGAAATATATATGTGTAACACCCCTAGCCCATATCCATCGCCGGATTAGGGTTCCGAGGCGTTACTAGATAAATCAAAAACTTTTACGAACATTTCATAATACAATTCATCAAACACAATCAAAGTGCCCTTTTTATAGGTCAACGAGACCTTAAACATGCTTTAGAAGAGGGTAGAGACTAAACCAAACACATATCGAATTTCTCAGAAATTTAAATTTTTTTCTGAGTTATAGAGGTGACACGCCTATGTGGGCAGACCGTGTGCTTCCCACGGCCTCAACACGCCCGTGTGTCTAAGCTGTGTCAAAACAGGCATACATACTGACTTGTCCAAACGACCGTGGACAAGCTCGTGTGCCTTACCTGTTGTCACTACTGACTTCACTACACGGCCAGTCACACGCATGTGTGTCTAACTCGTGGTCGATCCTGACTTGTTTGAAATTTAAACCACGAGGGACACGGTCAAGCCACACGCCCGTGTACTCAACCGTGTGGGCAAATATAGGCCATTTTCAAGGCCAAATTGCCACCCATACAAGGGTCTTCCCTACAAGCAATATACCAATTCATTTCATGCACAATTAGCAACCAAAGACATGTCAAATAATTAGCAAATCTTTACATTCAATCTCATTTCTAAATATGCTAATTTGCACAACTAAAACACATATATATCCAAGCATGATACATTCATATTTTACCTTTCATATAACCATTCCATTGATCAAACATACATACTCATATTACATTCATATGCTTACCATAGCCTTGACCATTTAATTTACTATCAAGGCATACCAAAACATGCATCATATATCATATTCACTCATGCATATTACCAATATTTATCCAGCCACACCTCATGGCTGTTTATACACATTTCAAACATAATCCAAAATGACTAGCCTATACATGCCATATTTAGCTATATACACATTCAAAAGTACCAAAATGAGTTTGAGTAGTGTGATGATGATACTTAACAGTTCCCGAGCCATTTGTAGCTTTAACTATCTATAAAATAGAAAAACACACACAAAGTAAGCTTTCAAAAGCTTAGTAAGCCATATACAAATAAATTTAGCATAACTCATTCATAAGCATGGCTATGTGAATTCATTAACATTTATTCAATTCAAGCACATAAATAACTCTTTGGCTCACTTGGTTTGCCATTGCTTGCCAATTCATCACATCTCAAGTATCTCATTTGCTCATATTTCAAACATACACATATATCTCAAATGTTCATTTGCATTAGTGCACATATATGCTCACCTTTTTATGCTTATACAAAGCATATACATATCAACGTACTTGAAACGGATATACAATTCTCATATTCATTCATTTCTTGGACTTGCCCATTGAATTGTTCAGAACTAAATAGGATACTCAGAGTGCTTAGAATAATCATACAATGCCAACGTCCCAAACGTGGTCTTACATGTAATCAGATATCGATGCCACTGTCCCAGACAGGGTCTTACACAAATCAAATACGATGCCAATGTCCCAGACATGGTCTTATACGAAATCTCACATCGATTCCAATGTCCCAGATGTGGTCTTACACGAAATCTCGAATCAATGTCAACGTCTCAGACATGGTCTTACATGATATCACATATCGGACACCTATGTCATGACATATGCTGAAACACCCCAAACCCGGCCCACGAGCCTTGACCGGATCCGGTATGTTCCTCGATCAAAACGGTTCAAAACTTCTTGATTACTTAAGAAAATTCGGATGGATTCGAAAGAAGATTTATGCTGTGTTGGGCTCGAGTTGAAAACAAGTTTATTTTACATTGGAAACCATTTATTTTATGGTGTCCATAACATTCAGAGTTTATTTTTAAAATAAATTTACTTAATCTTTAATTGATATAAATTCGTAACATAATAATTCAAATAGAAAGCATGCGTAAAACAGTTCATACTATGGCCTTATTACATCAAAATTTAAAACCCGAAATAAATCCAAAGTATTTAAAATATCACATGTCCAAAATTAAATGAAATCCCGAACTGAACATGGCCACCACTAAGCTCCTGCCGACTCGGTCCATTATTGAGCGTCACCTGAAAAATATTCCCACAACGGGGTGAGTCAAACAGACTCAATGTGTAACCAACATTAAAACTCAACAATTCGGCATGTCATATCATATCATACAAATATATAACAGATAAAAGTCGTGATGCAAACCCGAACCCAAACCTAGATGCCATCCGCTGCACATCACCCGTACCAACCATCACACTGTGGGGACTACTAAGTCAACCCTCCATTCGCTACACATCATCGAAGGTAGTCGCTGCAGTCGACGTGCTCATCGCCCTTATAAAATTCGTGGCATAGCCACCAGATAAAATATTTGTGACATGAGTCACCACATTCAGATAATGTGACCGAAGTCACCACATTCAGATACTCTGACCGAAGTCACGACATTCACTTCCCCTTTCATAGTAACCCATATGCCCATGTCATACATATCATGCACAGATTATGTTACATTCTTTATTTCACATTCTTATAATTTCTCATATGCCATAACAGATCATATCATACTCATAATAGGAGTAGGAAAAATGTACCTGAGTACTTTGTACCATCGCATGGTACCGTTGGCCACATTCACATTAACATAACATATATATTAAGTTTATTGCCTTAAGTCTATTCAGAGATAGTGTGGGCTACACACCTGATATATTTAGCGAGTTATTGAAATCCCGAAAATCTGATCTACCGCTTTAGATCCTTAATCCCTACATTCGGCCAACACTTAGTACTTCCACAAAAGCCTATTCGACTATAATACCAATCCCGAAGGATTATTGCACCCAAAACTCTTACCTTGTTGTCGATTTGATTACTAATCAAATCCCGAAACGTTGTAATCCTTCTTCCTTGTAATCGGCTGACAATAGATCAATTAACTCGGTTAGTTTTCGGCTTTTAAATAAATAAGAAATAGATCTATGTCAATAGATGACCCTTGGCAGAATATACGCATAACTTACCTTAGATCTTAAAAGTCCCGGAAACCTTCTCCCTTGAAGTCGACACTAGCAAAACCCGAAAGATCTCTTCAAAGTTTTGGCAAACAAGATTATCTATGGATTAGTCCTTAAGCTTCAGTTAAAAGAAAAAGATAGGAAATCGAACAACACTCAGTCTTACCTTTAATGTTGAAATCGGCAATACCTCTCTTGCACCCACAGAGCTATTCGGCTATGGCCATCAACATATGAGATTCGGCATTAACAAGGAAAAGAAAAGAAAAGGTATTGAGGCTTAGAGAAAATCGACAATGATGGATTTTGAGAAGGGAATATTCGGCTTGTAGAGATGAATAGCAAAAAGGAAGAAGAAAGAAAGAACTCAAGTTGCTTTCTCTTTGGGAAATTTCGGCACAAAAGAAAAGATGGGAAGATAATGTTTTTTTTGGCACAAATCCCCTTAGTATGGCCGAATGCCTTACTTACTTCCCCTCTTAAAGTCGGCTAGCATTCAAACACTAGCTACTCCTTGATCTTCTCCTATTTTCTCTCTTTTTACTCATTCAAAAATTATTCAAAATAAAATCATCATTTATCCTTACTTTAGCCAAAATTTTAAAGGAATAATACCTCATCTTAAACTCCTCCCCTAGACTCCCTATGCCGTCCATTACCCTTCCTTGTTGCCGCAAAAATAAAACTTTTATTTGGCTTCCCATGCGACTCGATCCTTGGACCATCTACACCTGCTTGTGGCGTCATTTCTAGAGGCCTTAAGTGGCGCCTCCAAGCCACATTTCCAAGCCCAGTTGTGTGTCATATCTCCCCTACATTTTCTCTTAAGACCTATCAGGCCTAGCTCCCTTTTCTAGATTTAAAATCTAAAAATTTCTAAGGCATTTATCTATATTCTAGAGTTCCTAAAATTCATATCACACAATCAGAACATACATAGGCATGCTTCCACATAAATTCAACAATAATTCATAAGCCCAAAATCCCGGATGTTACATATGCAATCCTATCTATTCCTAGGCTCATACGGGACTTCTCAACTTTAACAACTTGTCGACTTATTCGCAAACTCAAATTTTACATACTTTCCATCTCAATGGATATTCATAACCATCCAAGTTCATATATGCATAAGTAGTTCAATTCAAATACATTTATTTGTATATCGACTTACCTCGAGTTCTATTTAACGGAAACGAATACGACTACTCGATTACTTTCGATTTTCCGCGATCTAAGTTTGTTTTCTTTGGTTCTTGATCTATACTTATTCAGATTTAGCATATTTATTCACCAAAAAATTCAATTCAATCCAAATACACATATTTAGGGTAATTTACAAATTAGCCCTCACATTTTCACATTTGTACATTTTAGTCCCTTTTTCACAAAATCACAAAATATACCAAATTTCATATTACCCATGCCTAGCCGAATTTCACTCATTCTCATATGAGTCCATACAATTCATTTATTTCACAATTTAGTCCCTCAAATAATCATTTTCTCAATTACATCCAAAATACTCAAATTGATAAAAAATTCAAAGACAAACTATGTTAATCAAACACATATCTTTCATAATTCATCTTCAAACATCATAAATCTCATGAATTCATCAAGGGCTCATTTAAAAAACATCATCAATTCTCAAAATTAAGGCATGGGTTTTGAAGTATACAAAGCAGCATTGCAAAAACATAGAAATTATCAAAAACCGAAGCAAAACATACCTTGAATTGAATTAAAAGCTAGTCAAATGCCCTTGCTCAATTTTCATTTTCTTTCCTTTGATGTTTCGACAATATGGATGATAATGGCTTAATTTTAAGCCTTTTGTTTTATTGAATATCATGTAATTAACAAATTACTAATATAATAGTAATGAAACAATTTTATCATCTTATAATGCATGGATATAAATGTCCACTTACTCATAATAACATAATAACCTTTTAAGGAGCTCATAGAATAAAGACATTAGCAAATAGTTTCCCTTACAAAAAAAAAATGCTAATTTTGCATTTAATGCAATTTAATCATTTTCTCAAATTAAACACACAAAGGATCGAATTAATTCACAAAAATTTCACACATACCTAATCACATACCATAGCCACAGAAAATAATATTAAAATATTTTATTAACTTGGATTTGTGGTCCCGAAACCACTGTTTCGACTAAGGTATAAACCAGACTATTTTAGGTTTTGAGACCACAAATCTGAAGTTGAAATAATTATTTTATTATTATTTTAATGTCTAAAGTATGATAATGTGTTCTTGTAAAAATTTTATTAAGAAATTTTTTATCGTTTAAGTGCTTAATTTGATAGAAAGGACTAAATCGCATAAAGTGTAAAAGTGGAGTTCTATTAACTAAAGGTGTCTAATAGCTATAGAACTTTAAAGTGGAGGTCCTTAACTGGTAATTAGACCATTAGTGTGTTAGTGGACATTTATGAGGTTGGTTTACTTGAAATTAGTAATATTTTATAAGGTTATAAAGGTAAAATAATTAATAATGATAAAATAACATAAGAATTTTATCTCCATCTTCTTCACAAAAACACCTTAACCGGCTCTAGCAAGGAGAAACCATAGCTAGTGTTCGACCATGCTTGTTTTTCTTGATTGGTAAGTATTTTGACCCGTTTTTATTGATTTCTATGTTTTTGAGATCGTTGTAGCTTAATCTAGCTAGCCCAGGGACTATTTTGCAAAATTGTGAAAGGTTTAGGGTTTTTCCTTTTATGAACTATGTGTGTTTTGATGTTTGATGATAGAAAATGCATGCTTGTTATTAGATAAACAACAATTGTTAAGTGATTTTTAGTAAAATGTCCAAGTAGGGATTAAATTACGAAATGTGTAAATTTTGTGGTTAAATTGTGAAATAAATGAAAAATATGGACTACTAGGGACCTAATTGAAATTGGGCTAGCATGGTTTTTGGTTGAATTGCATGAATTTGTAATTTTATGAAATAAGGAGTAAACTATAAAAATGTGAATTATTAGGGGAAAAAGTGTAAAATTGCCTTAATGTGTATTTGGACTAAATTGAATAGAGTGATAATTAAATAAGATGATTTTGACTACATTTAGATAAAGAAAAGTGAAATACGGATTTAGATCGGGGAAAGAATAAGATTTTGGACTAATCGACTTGTTTCGTCGTTATTACAATCAAGGTAAGTTCGTATGTGATAAACATTGTTATATTTGTGTTTTAAATGCTTTGGATTTGCATAAATTGTAAATACAACCTTGCGGACATGTTCGATGATGATTCAGCAAAAGTGAAATCCTGGTTGAACCTTAGAAATAGATTAGGATACAAATGACATGTCATTAGGGGTTATGTGATTTGGGTGCTGGTACGTACGTCCTACGGTGGCTGAGTTATCCGGCATGTGTTGTGGATTCTCGTCAACTTGTGTGAGCAGCACTGTATAGCTTCGTCATGACCGCCAGCTTGTGTGAGTAGACTCGTTGATAACTTGAGAGTGAGCATTATATGTGATACGAGATTGAGATAGCTTCGGCTATGTATGTGGCACTTAGGGAGCGAGATTCCTGAGTATTCGATAGTATTCTGAATGGTTCAATGGGTATATCAGAAATGTGGTTGTGTTAATGTCAATACAAGGTGATACAGGTATGTACATAAACCGTACATGCATTGAATTGAAGAAACTTGTGAAATTTATGTCTAATTTTGGGAATGGAAATTGTGGTAGGTTGATGGTTCAAAATGAGATATGTTATGATTTATTTTAATTGCTTAATTTGTGCATATTTGGAAAGTTAAGTTTATTGCTATACGAACTTACAAAGCTTTATAGCTTACTTTTTTTTTATTTTTCGTGTTTTATAGTGAAATCAAAGCTAGCTCGGATTCGGGAATTGTCGAATACTTTAGCACACTATCCAACTATCACTTTGGTACTTTTGAACTTGAGTATTTTGAGTATATGGCATGTATAGAAACTTTGGTCATTCTGGTATATATGTTGTTAATGAATTTAGTAATTTGAAATGGCTTGTAAATATTAAGTGTTTGGTTATGTATATAGCCATGAGAGTTGGCTTATTTTGGTATATTTGATCATGAATATATATGTGCATATTGCTTGTGTGATGTGTTTGATGATGCATATGTGATACTTATTGATAATAGGTATTATGGATATCAAATGGTTGAGTTTTGAACATATGTATGATAGTGAATCTAGGTAAATAATGCATATTTGAAATTGGTTATTTTGATGATTTGTGAAAGTGAGTTTTGGTATGGAATTGATTGACATATTGTGGTATTGGTATATTTTGTATTTGATGGTATTGAAATGGTATAACTTTGCTTGGGTGAAGTTGGTTGAATGCCTATTTATGACATGTTTTGGTGCAATTTTGATTGGTGTAGGTATATACAAATTTAGGTGGCAATATTGTTTGGTAAATAGCCTATTTTTGTCTACACGAACGTGTGTCTCAGCCGTGTGTGACACACGATCAGGTTACACAGCTGTGTGTCCCCGGGTGTTGAATTAAAAATCAAGTCAAAATGCTTCACACGGCTTAGCACACGGGTGTGTGACTTGGCCATGTGGCATAAGTCAGTATACCCTACAGGTTTGGCACGGCCTAGCACAGGGCCTGGCACATGGGCTTTTGAGGCCATTTTGAAAGGGGACACGAGCTGGTCACACGGGCGTGTGGTTGTCCTTGTGAACTAAGTCAGCGAGTTACACGGGGTCGGACACGGGTTAGGACACGACCAAGTGATTCCATTTCAAATGTCCACATGGCCTGTGACACGGGCGTGTCTTTGGCCGTGTGAGACACATGGACGGGTCACACGGGCGTGTGTCCCCAGTAGTTTGAAAAATTTTCTAAGTTTCATAAAATTTTCCTCAGTTACTGGTTTAGTCCCAAACCATCCTAAAGGTTGTTTTAAGCCTCGTAGGCTCGTAATAAGGCGATGTGAATAGTGTTGAATGTTGATTATATGTATTGAAAATTAATGTGAAATGAATGTTTAAAATGTTTAATAAGCCTGCTAATGCTCCGTACCCTATTTCGACGTTGAATACAGGTGAGGGCTATTACATTTATTGGTATCAGAGCTACAGTTTAGTCGATTGTAGGACTAATGTAGCATATGTGAGAGTCTAGCTATACATGCCATATATAACCTATGATAGTGTGATACACCTGATAGTTTTAAATCATGTTTTATATAGTAAATGGATCCCAATCGAGCTGTAGCTAATGATGTTGAAAGTAATGTGCCAGCTTCCATTCACGGAGTAATGCAATCTGAGTCGAAACCCATAACAGGTAGCCAGGAAGGAGAGGCTAAAGAAGCCTTTTTCCAGATGATGAATGAGTGGTTTACGTAGTTTGTTCGAACAAATCCGGCTGCTTAACAACTTCCACCCCCATGTAATCCCGAACCAATTCCCGTAGCTCCTCAATTTGTGGAACTTTTGTGATTGAATAAGCCGTTAGTTGATAAGATTTGAAAATATGTGGCTGAAGAGTTTAGAGCTATTGCTGATGATGGTCCTGAGAGAGCTGAGTTTTAGCTTGAAAATACGATTCGGGTATTTGATGAGCTTTTTTGCACACCGGCTGAGTGTTTAAAATGTGCTGTATCGCTTCTAAGAGACACAGCATATCAGTGGTGGAATACTCAAGTATCAGTGGTGCCGAGAGAAAGGGTCATCTGGGAATTCTTTCAAGCTGAGTTTAGAAAGAAATACATCAATTAATGGTTTATTGATCAAAAGCACAAAGTGTTTTTGGAGCTGAAATAGGGTCGTATGTCTGTAACCAATTATGAGTGAGAGTTTGTTAGATTCAGTAAGTATGCTTGAGAATGTGTTTCAACTGAGGCCATTTTGTGTAAATTTGAAGATGGGTTGAACGAAGACGTCAGACTGTTGGTCGGGAATTTAGAATTGAAAGAATTTGTGGTATTAGTCGACCGGGCTTGAAAAGCTGAAGAATTGGGCAAAGAAAAGAGAAAAGTTTAATTCGAAGTTAGAGATGCGAGAAAGAGATCGATAAGTAAACCATATCAGTCTTCGTCAAAAAAATCAAGAGATTCGTACACTCATTCGAATGCTTCAATCGGGTATCCAAATAGAGACCGTGGAAAGCAATACTCAAGTCCTAAAACTCAAGCTACATCAGTATTGAGTGTCGGCAATGTGAGAAACAATAAACCCGACTGTCAACATTGTGGACGACGACATTTTGGTGAATGTTGGATGAATAATAGAGGTTGTTTTAAAAGTGGTTGACAAGATCATTTCATTCAATATTGTCCCGAGTTAGCTGAGAAACATAAATTCTAGAATGCAAGACCGAGCAACATGGAGGGAGGTCACTAAGAAATACGAGGAATGTAACTGGTAGTAAAGGTGTAACGAAAGATTCAGCTGTGAGATCAGAGGCCAGAGCACCTGCTAGAGCTTACGTTATTCGCGCTCGCGAAAATGTGTCGTCACCCGATGTTATCACTTGTACATTTTCTCTCTATGAAAGTAATGTAATTGCATTGATTGATCCTGGATCGACTCATTCATATGTTTGTGAGAATTTAGTGTCCAGTAAGAATTTGCCTGTTGAGTCTACTGAATTTGTGATTGAAGTATCGAACCCCTTAGGCAAGTATGTTTTGGTTGATAAAGTTTTCAAGAACTGTCCTTTAATGACTCAGGATTACTATTTTCCAGCTAATTTTATGCTACTACTGTTTGATGAATTTGACATAATTCTCGGTATGGATTGGTTGACACTTCATGATGCTATTGTGAATTGTAGACGAAAGACTATTGAATTGAAATATCATAATAGTGAAATCCTTCGAATTGAATCAGATGAGTCGAGTGGGTTGCTTGTTGTTATTTCGTCAATATCAGCTTAGAGACATGTGAGAAAAGGTTATGATGCTTATTTTGCATATGTACTGGATACAAAAGTATCTGAATCGAAGATTTAATCAGTACCACTGGTATGTGAATATTCGGATGTGTTTCCAGAAGAGTTGCCTGGGTCACCACAGATCAAAGAGGTTGAGTTTGCTATTGAATTAGTACCGGGAACATCACCGATATTGAAAGCTCCATACAGAATGGCTTCGACAGAATTGAAAGTATTGAAAGCTCAGTTGCAAGAGTTAACAGATAAAGGTTTTGCATGAACTAGTTTTTCACCCTCGAGTGCACCAGTTCTGTTCGTAAAGAAGAAAGACAGATCGATGAGAATGTGTATTGATAATCGTCAGCTCAACAAGGTTACGATTAAGAATAAGTATCCTTTGCCGAGAATCAATGATTTATTTGATCAGTTTTAATGAGCAAAAGTATTTTCGAAGATTGATTTCAGATCTGGCTTATACCAGTCGTGAGTTAAAGATTCGGATGTGTCGAAGACTGCGTTCAAAACTAGGTACGGGCATTATGAATTTCTTGTTATTCCATTCGGATTAACAAATGCTCCTGCAGTTTTTATGGATTTGATTAATAGAATTTTTAGACCGTATTTGGACAAATTTTTTGTTGTATTCATTGATGATATTTTGATCTATTCTCGAGATGAATCTGAGCATGCCGAACATTTGAGGAATGTGTTACAAACTTTGAGAGATAAGCAATTATTTGCTAAATTTAGCAAATGGGAGTTTTGGCTCTGAGAGGTTGGATTTTTGGGGCATATTGTTACAACGAAAGGTATCTGAGTTGATCCGAGCAAGATTTCAGTAGTTGTTGATCAAAAACCACTAAGAGACATATCCAAAGTTAGAAGCTTTCTGGGATTAGCTAGTTACTATCGGCGTTTTGTAAAAGGATTCTCGATGATTGCTACACCGATGACTTGATTACTACAGAAAGATGTGAAATTCGAGTGGTCTGAGAAATGCCAACACAGTTTTGAAAAGTTGAAAACATTGTTAACTGAAGCACTGGTTTTAGTTCAACCTGAATCGAGTAAAGAGTTTGTGATTTTTAATGACGCGTCATTGAATGGTTTGGGTTGTGTTTTGATGCAAAGAAGGCAAAGTGATAGCTTATGCCTCCAGACAGTTGAAACCACAAGAAAAGAATTTTTTGACACACGATTTAAAGTTGGCCGCTATTGTTTTTGAATTAAAAATTTGGTGACATCATTTATACGGTGAAAAGTGCCACATCTTTACCGATCACAAAAGCTTGAAGTATATAATGGCTCAGAAAGATTTCAATTTGCGGCAACGGAAATGGCTCGAGCTATTGAAAGACTATAAGTTAGTGTAACAACCTTTTTTTTGTCAAATCAGAATAGTGACTTCGAGACCACAAATCTGAAGTCGAAATAATTATTTTATTATTATTTTAATGTCTACAACATGATGATATGATTGTGTGAAAGTCTCGTTTAGAAATTTTATCGTTTGAGTGTTTAATTTGATAAAAAGGACTAAATCCCATAAAGTGCAAAAGTAGTGTTCTAATAGCTAAAGGTGTAACTTTAAAGTAAAGGTCCTTATGTGGTAATTAGTCCATTGATGTAATAATGGATGTTAATAGATTGGCATTATTGAAATTTTAAATTAGTAATAAATTTAGTTTTGGTATTTAGTAAATAAGGTTAATAAAATAAAATAAAGCAAAATTTTCACTCATAGTCATCTTCTTCCACCAAATTTTGAAGAAAGAATAGCCATGTTTAGGGCTTGACATTCGGCCATGCTTCTCATGCTCATTTAGGTATGGTTTTTGTCCCGTTTTTAATGATTTCTATGTTTTTGAGATCGTTGCAGCTTAATCTAGCTAGCCTAGGGACTAATTTGTGAAACTGTTAAAGATTTAGAGTTTTTCCATTGATGAGTGAGCATGTGTTTTCGTGATTAAGATAGAAAATGCATGGTTGTTGTTAGATAAACAACATTTGTTAAGTGATTTTTAGTGAAATGTCCAATTAGGGATTAAATTGTGAAATGTGTAATTTTTGTGGTTAAATTGTGAAATAAATGAAAAATATGGACTTCTAGGGACCTAATTGAAATTCAGCTAGCATGGGTTGTGGTTTAATTGCATGAATTTTTAATTTAATGAAATAGGGGCTAAATTGTAAAAATGTTGAAATGTTAGGGAAAAATATAAATTTTCCTTGATTGAATTTTGGCTTAAATTGAATAGAGAGATTATTAAAGAAGTTAATGGTGATTACATTTAGATCAAGAAAAGTGAAATACGGACTTAGATCGGGGAAAGAACAAGGTTTTGGACTAATCGACCCGTTTCATTGTTTTTGTTTCTGAGGTAAGTTCGTATGTAATAAGCATTGTTATAATTGTATTTTAAATTCTTTGATATTGAATAAATTGTAAATATGACCTTACGGACACATTCGACGATGATTTGCAACAAAAAATCCCGATTGAACCTTAGGAATAGATTAGGATACAAATGACATGTCATTAGGGGTTATTATTGTTTGGGTGCGGGTTCGTACGTCCTACTGGTGGCTTAGTTATCCAACATGTGTTGCGGATTCTCATCAACTTGTGTGTACAGCACCGTGTAGCTTTGTCATGACCTTCAGCTTGTGTGAGTAGACCCGTTGATAGCTCGAGAGTGAGCATTATCGAGATAGCTTTGGCTATATATATAGGCACTTCTGGTGCGAGATTTATCGAGATAGTTTTGGCTCTATTTATATTGCCACTTAGGGTGCGAGATTCCCTAGTATCCGATAGTATTCCAAATGGTTCAACGGGTATATTTAAGATATGAAATGGTAAGAAATAGATAAGTATCAGTACAGGTATGTACGGAAACTACATAAGCATAGAATCTGTGGAAATTGTAAATTTATGGTTAATTATGTGATTGAATACATGTTAACATTGTGGTTAAATGTTTTGTAGTATGTTATGTTCATATTATTGAATGATAAGTGAATGGTGAACTTTGCTTATTATTTCATACGAGCTTACTAAGCTTTATAGCTTACATCGTTTATTTTTCCATGTTTTTATAGTGAAATCAAAGCTAGCTCGGATTAGGGGATCGTTAGAGACTTCATCACACTATCCTACTATCACCTTGGTACTTTTGAAATTAAATATTTTGAGTATATGGCATGTATAGGGCCTTTGTTCCTCTTGGTGTATGTGTTGCTAATGAATTTAGTCATTTGAAAGGGCTTGTAAATAATATGAGTTTTGTTTTTTATATAGCCATGACAATTGGCTTAATTTGTTTGGTTTGGTTATGTTTATATATGTGTGTATGGCTTATGTTGTGAGCTTCTATTGATGGATATATGATGCTTATGGATTATAGGTATGGTGGATGTTAAATGGTTGATATTAAGGAAGATATATGCTTGTGAGTTTGAGCATAATGATGCATGTTTGAATTGTCTAAATGGTTGAATTGTATATATGATTTTGGTATAAATGGAATGGTCTATTTTTGTGACTTGTGTGTGTTGTGAATGGTGGTAAAGAATTAGCATGAATTAGGCTTGAATTGGTTAGTTTGAATGCCTATATATGGTATGTTTTGGTGCCAATTGAGTTGGTGTAGGTACATGCAATTTGGGTGGCAAAATGGCTTGGTAAATAGCCTATTTTTGTCCACACGGGTAGAGACGCGGGCGTATGTCTCAGCCATGTGTGACATACGGTTATGTTACACAGTTGTGTAACACCCCTAACCCATATCCATAACTGAACTAGGGTTACGAGGCATTACCGATCGAATCATAACATTTAAATAATAATTTCTCACACATTAGCATATCATAGTTAATCAATAACACAAAGTCCCCTTTATAAGGTCTACGAGACCTTAAATATGCTTTAAAGAAGGTTCGGGATTAAACCGATCTCATACGGAAACTTTTCAGAACTTAGAAAATTTTTCTTTCAAAACAGGACACACGCCCGTATGTCTAGGCCATGTGCCTCACACAGCCATGCCTTAGACCAAGTCTTACCCCGTGTGCAACACTAACTTTGGTCACATGGGGTGTCACACGCCCATGTGTCTGGCTCGTGTGCAATACTGACTTGCTTCGAATTAGGACATTGAAAGACATGGCCATGACACACGCCCGTGTGCTCACCCGTGCGGGCAATTATAGGCCATTTACAAGGTCAAATTGCCAGCCATTTTGGGTCACTCCTACAAGCATCAATTCCAACATCCGATAACATGAAATTCATTTACCATCTCAACTACCAAATAAAGCATGAAACATACCATTTTTATTTCACTAAAGCATACCATAATGGCCATTCACACAAAACCATATATATACATCACATACACCATTTTCACATAGCAAAACATATACCAAAATCAATCCAAAGTCTCATCCATTATCAAGCAATATCACATGGCAAGATTTATACATCTCAAAACCTTACTAGCTTATACATGCCATGTAACACCCCAAACCAGGCCTAGACGTTATGGCCAGATCTAGCATGTTACGACAAAAGGTAGTTGAAAAGCTAAGTGTTCGTTAAAAACTTTGTTTATATTTTTTGAAACTCCGAGTTTGTTGTTTGTAAAAAAAAAAACAAGATTTGCTTAAGAGTATTCTTGAAAAGATGTTATTTTCAAAAACTTTATTTATTGCGAAAATCTGACTCAAAGAATTGGGAAACGTGTTATTGTGAAAACGGTTGTTATTATTTAAAAATCCGTGATTAATCGATTAACAATTCATAATTAACAGTAATACCAAATGAAAGTTTAAAAGAAATTCCAAAAGGCCTTATTACACAAAATATTAAACCAAAATAATGACATAAAATAAATTAAAAACTGAATTTACTAAGTTTCGTGAGGAGTAACTCCGATAAATGGCGACCACCGAGTCCTCTGCAGCTCTAATTCCTCTAATGCTGGGGATTACTTGCAAGGTTAAGAGAAAGGGGGTGAGTTACGAGAACTCAGGGTGTAATCCCCTAAACGGTCACTATCTGGGCCTGAATCCTTACGGCATCAATCTGGGCCTAAGCCCTATAATCATGTTAATACAAACAATAAAATGCAGCCCAACCCAATCCAACCAATCACACCCCTGTACCAACCAATCGCACTGTGTGGGGATCAAGTCAACCCACCCCACCAAACGCACGAATAATGCAGTCAAGCTGCTAATCACAGTATGTAGCTGAGCCACAAATATAGTATGTGTCATAGCCACTAAAGCAGTATGTGGCAGAGCCACCAATATAATATGTGGCATAGCCACTAAAATAGTATGTGGCAGAGCCATCGGGCTACACTTCCTCCAAACATCAAACCCAACCCATGCAACATGATATAAATGCAATGTATCAAATGTATAAATAGTATAAGTAAAATCACATGCACGACATTCAACCATAATTGGGGGTATAACGGTGATTTCCTCATGTAAGGGTACAAACGGTAATTTTCTACCCATTTGGGGGTATTTCGGTAATTTACACATCAAGGGTATATCGGTAATTTACCCAGTAAGGGTATTTCAGTAACTTTACCCTCCAGGGGTATTTCAGTAATTTTACCCTCTAGGGGTATTTCGGTAATTTTACCCTCTAGGGGTATTTTGATAATTTCACAACTCAAGGGTATTTCGGTAATTTCACAAATCAGGGGTCTTTCGATAATTTCACAAATTAGGGGTATTTTGGTAATTTTGCAATTTAAGGGTATTTCGGTAATTTCACAAATCAGGGGTATTTTGGTAATTTTACAATCCGAGGGTATCTCGGTAATTTCACAAATCAGGGGTATTTCAGTAATTTTGTAAACCAAGGGTATTCTAGTAATTTTGTAAACCGAGGTAATCTAAGTAGAGATAACGATGCGAATGGGCCTAGGGCCCATTCTCGGCCCAAATGGGCTCACACGCTCATGTGGCCCATTTAACCCAAATCTAGCCACAGATATGAGATTCACATAGACCAGTACAATATCTACTACATAATCATACAATTTATTCATATGGACCCACGGGCCCATTGGGCCCACATGGCCCATCGAGGCCCATTGAGGCCCAAACAGCCTAAACCCACAAGAACACTCATGATGGCCTCAACTATCGCGTCGAAGCCCCCACACGTGCATTCGCACGCTCGTGTGGCTACCATTGCCATGTGACCGGCATTTCGGCATTTGCCGCTCTACAACTAGAGTAGGGCAAAATACACACCTGATAGGAATCTGGAGTTGATCCGCGCTCCGAACACTCCTATGCCCAAACGCCAACCCAGGTATGCTTATTCTCCTCATAGATTGCTCTATTTCAAGCCAGCTTCTCACCTTCCCTCTTGCTAGCTTTCGAATGTGGGATCCCTCCTTCAGCAGAGTTTAATTCCAACACAAACTCTGGCCGTCCCAACTTAGCTAAATAAATATCCCTTTTTGCTTGCGATGGGATTAAAACGCAGGCTCCCTTGTAAGTTAATCCATGCCGCTAGCCACTAGGCCACAAGCTCCTCTTGTGTCTAAAATCATTCGCAACTAAATATAAGTCTATGAACCAACGTCTAGGTTCACTTAAAAATAAATCAAAATGAAATGCAAGCGCCAAGACTTGAACCTTGGACTCCTTGCTTCCTCTATGACGTCACTTCCTTGTCTCCCATGTGGTGTTATTTGCCATTATACCACAACTCCTTTTTGTGTCATTTTTCTCCACATTTTATTCTTAAAGCCTACATACTAACTCCCAGGGTTTCATTCATCTAAAACCAAAATTTTCCTAAAGCCCAAGTTTGATCCCGGGACTTCATAGAAGTCGCCTAACCTTCCAAAATCACTCACCTAATAGGTCCAACTTGTATTAGTGTCATTCTCTTATTCTCAAAAATTTTAAATGCTCCCCTGGTCAAGGCCCAATAAGCCCAATTCTACTAGGCCCAAATTCGGGTTCTTACATGCCATATACCATAAATACAACTTTCAAAATGTACCAAAATAGATGTCCGATAGTGTGATTGAGTCGCTGACGATCCCCGAATCCGAGCTAACTTTAAATACCATGTAAAACAGAGAAAAACTTCACATAGTAAGCTTTAAAGCTTAGTATGTTCGTAATATAACACAATTACCTCAACAATTCAAATTTAATATGCAAAATTAACTAACACTTAGTTCAATTCACATTACTACTCAGTCTCATCCATGGCTATTACTCACTTTCATACCATATCTATAGGTTCATATACAAGCATTTATAATGCTACTCCGTCCAACTCTTTTCATCATTCATTCTCATAATCTTCCATCTATCTCATAGACAATATCATCAACCACATAGGTTCTGTACATACATGTACCATCACGTATTTATCTATCACATTTACCACTTCAATGATCGATGCCATAATTCATTCGATCCTCATTAAACGTTCGATGAACTCGGACACTTAGTGACAATTAAATAGCTGAAGCTATAATAATATCGCACACTTAGTGCCATCACATTAAACTGAATTTATCTCTGTATTGCACACTTAGTGACAAATAATACAGCCGATGCTTTCTTTATCTCGTACACTCTGTGCCATTCATCACTGTAACGATTCTATTTACGCACACTTAGTGCCTCATATCTTCGAACTCACATATCTTCAAACTCCACAATCACATTTGCATTCATCTCATCATCACATATAAACATTGTTTAAACAATATGTATTATACACGAACTTACCTCGGACTTAGAAACAATGACACTAGTCGATCAATCGAGCACTTTGTTCTTGCCTCGATCTAGGTCCGAATTTCTCCTTTCATGATCTATATAATATCAAATTCAACTCACTCAATCACATTTTCACTCATTTTAGCCTGCATCGCATAATTAGGGCATTTTACACATTAGCCCCCTAATTTCCATATTTTTATCAATTTAGTCCTTTTTGCATAATATCATAAATTTAATAAATTTATTAGCAACCTATGCTAGCCGAATTTATCACATGCTACTAGCAGCCCATAACTTTTATTTATTTCACATTTTGTCCCCTCAATTTCTCATTTTCACCATTTAATCCTTAATAGACGATTTCACCAAAAATCATTACAAAAACATGTATATCAACCATCAAACACTTAGTTTTCATCATCAAACATTACAAAACTCCATTATTCAACAATGTTACTTTACAATATCATCATCAATTCTAAAAATCAAGGTACGGGCTAGCTAGTACTCAAAGAACGATCACAAAAACATAAAAATCGAGCAAATATTGTACCTTAATCAATGATCTATATGGCCAAACCCTAGATGGACATGGAAGCCTTCTTTTTTCCTTGTAAATTCGGCAATATGATGAAGATGACAACAAAAATCCATTTTGTTTTATTTTATTAACTTAATTTAAAATTTTACTATTATAACCTTAATGAAACCATTATATAATCACCTAATATATATGCCCATTTATGTCCATCCCCACTATCAATGGTCAATTCACAACATACGGACTTCACATTTAATAAAACATAGCATTTAAGCACTTTTAACTACTAGCACCCAGCTTTTGCATTTTACGCAATTAGGTCCTTTTTCATAAATCGGCACATAAACTATAAAATTTTCACACAAAACAGTCACACATACACATACTTTATCACATACCATAAACATAAAAAACTAATATTAAATTCTTTCTCTGGCCTCGGATTTGTGGTCCCGAAACCACTGTTCCAACTAGAGTTTAAATCGGGCTGTTACAACTCTCCCCCCCTTTAGGGATTTCGTCCCCAAAAATCTTACCGTTGAATAGATTAGGATATTACTCTCTGATAGCATCCTCAGGCTCCCACATAGCCTCTTCAACTCCATGTCTTTGCCACAACACTTTCACTAAAGCAATTTTCTTATTTCTCAACTCTTTGATCTCACGAGCTAGAATTTGAATCAGTTCTTCGCTATACGATAGATCAGACTGAATCTCAACTTCAGTAGGGGCAATCACGTGTGATGGGTCAGATTTGTATCATCAAAGCATCGATACGTGAAACACATTATGAATCTTCTCTAGCTCAAGTGGCAACAACAATCTATAAGCAACCAGCCCGATACGTTCAATAATCTCATACGGCCCGATAAATCTCGGACTCAACTAACCTTTTCTGCCGAATCGTAGTACTTTTTTCCACAGAGATACTTTAAAAAACACTTTATCACTGATCTCAAATTCAATATCTTTTCATTCCAAATCTGAATAAGACTTCTGACGATCTGATGCCGCTTTCAAACTGTTTCGAATCACTTTTACTTTTTGCTCAGTCGCTCTGATCAAATCTACATAGTGAATCTTATTCTCACTAAGCTTAGTCCAGTACAATGGTGTTCTACATTTATGACCGTAAAGAGCCTCATATGGTGCCATTTTAATACTTGATTGAAAGCTATTATTATACGCAAATTCAATCACCAGTAGCTACTTTTCCCATGTACATTCAAACTCAAGAATGCAACATCTCAACATATCCTTGAGAATCTGAATGATCCACTCGGATTGACCATCTATTCGCAGACGAAATGCTATACTAAAGTGTAATCTCATATCCAATGCATCTTGTAATTTCTTCCAAAATCGCGATGTAAACTTCGGATCTCTATCCGACACTATAGAATTAGGCTCCCTGTGCAATCGCACAACCTCATAAACATACAATTTAGCTAACCTATCAAGCAAGTAATCCGTTCTTATCGGAATAAAATGAGCTAATTTCGCTAATCTGTCAACTATCACCCAGATTACATTTTTCTTTTTCAGAGATAGTGGCAATCCCAACACAAAGTCCGTCGTGATTCTCTCCCATTTCCATTCAGGAATCATTCGGTTATAACAAACTGGATGGCACCTGATGTTTAGCTTTAACTTGCTGACAGATCAAACATTTCGAAACAAAATCAGAGATATCTCTTTTCATTCCAGGCCACCAGTAAAGTTGCTTCAAATCATTATACATCTTTGTACTTACTGGGAGGACAGATAAGCGACTACTATGAGCTTCTTTCAAAATCAACTGAATTAACTTTGGATTTCTCGGAACACAAATCCGATCTCGGAATCTCAGACAATTATCAACATCAACTCGAAATTCAGAATTAGAGTTCAAATCATAGTGAGCTCGTTTCGCTAACATTTCATTATCTACTTTTTGAGCATCACAAATCTACTGTAAGAACAATGGTCTCACTTTAAATTCAGCCAATATTGAACCATCATCAGACAGAACTAAATGAGCGTTCATCGCACATAGCACAAATAGTGATTTCTGACTCAAAGCATCATTAATAACATTTCCTTTTCCCTAATGATAATTTATAACTAGCTCGTAGTGTTTTAAGAGTTCTAACCATCTTTTTTGACGCAAATTCAAATCTCTCTGTGTAACTGCCCAATTTAGGGCCTAGTCGGAGTAGTGGTTGCAAGAACACAAATCCAAAGTAGAAATATGTGTTTTATGATTTATGAGGCTTATGAGGTGTTTGCATGATTGTACGAAAATTTCATGAAGAAATTTTATTAATTAATGATCAAATTGGCCATTAGGACTAAATTGAAAAGATTAGAAAATATGAGATTCCAGGAGATTTAAGTATGAAATAGAATCATAAAAATTACTAGAAGTCATTATTTAGCAATTAGACCATTAAATGTCAAGATGGACAAAAATGGACATGGGAAGGAAAAATCTTAAGGAAGAGGCCTTAAGGGCATTTTAGTCATTTGGTTAATTAATGAATTTAAAGGGAAAAAGAAGTAAAAAATGAGTGTCCATCTTTACCATAGCCGAATTTTACAAGCCCTCCATAGCTACGGTTTCTTCAACTTTCAAGCTTGATTAGCAAGAAAAACGAAGCCCGGACCGAAACCGAGGCAAGGAAAAAGTGTTCGACTAAATCGAACATCCACACACATTTTGAATACCGAGGTAAGTTTGTCTGAAATTAAGGTTACATATGTTATTATGTTTATATTACTTATTATTTTGAGAAATGCATGTCATTTTCATGAAATTTTATTGATGATGTCTTAACCTGTTTTAATTCCATTCGGATTAGGATACTTAGGGGCAAAGAAAGACATTCCGAAACCCTATATAAACACCCTAAGTGTGACCTAAAAGGGGGTGTCGGGGGAGGCCAAAGAGGCAAAGCCAGAAAGGGCTGAAATTGTGGGATTTACTCAAAGACAGCTAGTTGATCCATCTCAAGAAGCCGGAATCATACTCAAGACAGAAGATCTTCCCTTCAATTTCCTTCAGGGGGTTTTAGGGTTTTTCTTATGTTTTGTTTTATACTTTCTTCTGAGACGTATTCTTTTATAAATATGAACTAAACCCCTCAAATGCCTGAGGGGGATGAAACCTAAGATAGATCTTGCTATTGTTTTCTAAACTATATGATAAATTCTTGATTTGATCTTAATTATGTGTTCTTAATTATTGCTTTGATATTTCAGGATATTGATTCAAGTATTGATGTGCTTAAGCAGTGGAGCAAAAGTCGCTGTTTAAAAGTAGATCTAGCATAGTTAAGCGGAGTTGATTGCACTCTTAGAGATAGGACGACGAAAATCTACCGGATTAGGGTCAAACCTATTATGGGAGTGTAACACCCCAAACCCAGTCAAAACACTACGACCGAATCTGGTATGTCACATGAAAGAAAAATGTTTTTGGGAACACAAGTTGTCGTCTGTAATTTAGAAAGGAACTTCTCATTTAATAAAAACCCTTCTTGTTTTAAGCAAATTGCTAAAACCGTTTCGAGATTTGCTTTAAAGAGATTCCAGTTAACTTATTGATGTTACAAGTTCGCTTTTTACCCGATAGTAAAGGTTTGGAAAATCCTGAAATTCATTAGAGTTTGCGAAAACATTCATTTCATAAGTTCTTTATCTTTTTAACATGCTTTAACGTTTAACGCAATTTCAAAGGTATTTGACAAAACAAATAAACCCAAAAGTAAAATTTAGCGGCCTTATTACAAAACCAAAAATCGAAATTTAAAGCAAAGTAAGTCCGAAATTAACTAATAAAATAAAAGCAAACTGTTGAGCATTGCCACCTCGATTCCACCCCGACTCTAATCTGCGACCTAGGAATTATCTGCAAAATGTAAAGGAAGGGGTGAGTCACCGAGACTCAGTGTGTAAATCCCCATCCCGAAGATAACAAGCCCTTACACAGTTTCATAAGCGAATATGTATGCCATGCAACCCAAAACGTAACCATCCGAGACTCCAAGTTCTACCCCGTGTAGTACCAAACCGCTGGTGGTCCCAAACCACTGGTGACCGAAGTCACATATAATCATGTGTGGGGCTAACCCACTTTGTAGTACCAAACCACTGATGATAATCCCGTATATCGATATGTGGGGCCAACCCACTGTTGTACCAAACCACTGGGACGAGTCAAAAAGATAGATATATGTGGTACCAAACCACTGGTGGTGCCAAACCACTGAGACTTAGTCACAATATTATAATAAGCGGGGCCAACCCAGCATGTGGTCCCAAACCACTGGTGACAGTCTGAAATCATACCTTCCCCCTCCTCTCATCACCCATATCTCATGTACATGCTTACAGTTAGGTATGATCATGTGTAACATATAGAATAACATGTGTAAAATAACATGGCACTGACAGATTTCAATATATGTAAGTAACGTTTGCAGCCATAGCAAACTTACCCGGCGTCCTCGTTTTACCCACAAAGGTAACTTAGTGATCTCTATCGTCAATCCGGCTTTTAACATCACATAACTAATACATATTAAACAAAGAAAGTGTGTAAGAGTTACACACCTGATTACCCTTAATACGACACTCTCTACGTCGAAACTGCCGTTAATCGATACTACCACTATCTGTCTACTGCTTCGCTCAGATGCCGTCCCATACCCAGGTGGCCAATCACGAACAGCCGACACCGCCCACTTTTGGAACTTAGGGGCTGGATTCACCGATCCAACCCCTCCTAACGCTTGGCTGGCAGTCGAGTCCATGAACACACCTTAGTCACTAAATCGAGTTAAAGCAAAGAAATCGAATCTAAGAGATTAATACAACACATAAAGCGAAGGCCCTTACCTAGATCGACGAATCCCGAAGATCATAATCTAATTCACAAATTGAACAAATCCCGAGACTCCAAACATATGTGCCACCTTCTTCCTATAATCGGCCAAACATCTCACTATTAGGCAAATAGCCATTCGGCTTTGGTCATGAAATCCCGAATGAGATAGCACAAAATACACGGAATCGCCCCCTTTACCTTAACCCAACAACTCAATCACCCCTCTAGCAAGAATCCGCAAAGGCTGAAACGAGAGAGAATTTAATGAGAAACCGAAAATAGAGATACAAATCTTCAACAGAACGCTTAGAGGTTGCTGCTTTTCTGTCCATAACAATCGAAAGAGGAAGAGAATTGAAATGAGAGAGTTAGAGGGATTCGGCCAGAGGCCAAGAACTTACCCAAATGCCGGAAGTGTTCCACTTATGCACAGAGAAAGATGAAATCGAAGGGGGATCTTTTAACAGATGATATTCGGGCAAAGGTTAAGAGAGAAGAGTGAAAAGTTCATGAGTTTTCGGCACTTTGCTGATCCAAACGAAAAAAAGAAAAGAAAGCAACAGGGTGCTAAGAAGATTCGGCTATGGCTTTTGAGAGAGGAGAGAATGAATATTGATGTTTCAGCAGGCTACAGAGGGTTTTTGGCTTTTGAAACAAAAGAAAAAAGAATGAGAACTGGGCAATAGATTTTAGCTAACAAGGTGTCTCAAAAGGGATTGGTGATTCGGCTTTTGAAAGCAAGAGGGGGAGATGGTAAGAAGATTTGGCTATGGAGAAAGAAAGTATGGCCAAGGGTATTCGACTTTGATGCTTAGAGACAAGGAAGATGAACAAAAGTGAGGAGTAAAGGGCAATTTAGGTTTCGGCTACCCACCAAAATAGAAAAGAAGAAGAAGTTTAGAAGGCTATTCGGTTTTGGTAAATAGAAATGAAAAGAAAAAAAATAATAGGTGGTTTCGACACAAAAGCAAATGAGAGGAGAAGACCCTAAAGACTCCCTATCTAGTCGAATTCACAACACTCCCTAAAGCACCCAAAACCGAATCCACCCCTCACAATTTCGGCTACACATCCCAACTCCCCTCAAACAATATGCCGTCCCTCTCTTTACTCCTTGTTTTCCTCTCAACCATTCATTCAAACGAGTTTGAATGATTCAAACTCCTTAATTTCCTCTTTTCCCCACATTCAAATCCTGTTGACTCCTTCAACACTCATCCACCAGTGTCCATCCTGATCACAACTCTCCTTTGTCCTGGCGTCAAAAAGAATGCCCAAAAGGAGATTCCCACAGCTCAAACCAATGCTCCTTCTACTCCCTGTGGCGTCACTCCCTTGCCTCCTAAGTGGCACCTCCCTTGCCACTTTACCAAGGCATTTCCTGTGTCACAGCTTCTCATCAACTACCTTTAACCCCCAGCTCAAACAGCTCCCCTCTTCTAGAAGCCCAAAACGCAATTTTTAATTGTGGCTCTGGCCTACCCCTAGCTCATGCCTAGACCCTAGACTAGCCTAAACTAGCACGTCATCCCTATTAACAGCATGCAAACATACAAAATGCAAAGGCCCTGATTTAAGGATGTTACAGTTCTACCCCCCTTAAAAATAATTTCGGCCTTGAAATTACCTGGTCAGAAAGGGTTGAGAGTATTGCTGCCGCATCACATCCTCTGGTTCCCACATGGCCTCTTCCGTTCCATGATTCCGCCATAACACCTTCACTAGCGGATCTGATTTTCTATGTAAGACTTTGACATCCTGATCCAAAATCTTCAATGGTTCCTCCTTAAAAGAAAAATTCGGGCTCACTTCAATCTCCCCCACTGGCACAACATGTGATGGATCTGAATGATAGCATCTAAGCATGGAAACATGGAATACGTCGTGGATCTGACTCAATTCTGATAGTAGCTCTAGCTGATAAGCTACTGGTCCCACAAGCTTCAACACCGTATAAGGCCCGACAAACCTAGGGCTCAGCTTGCCCTTCCGACCAAACCTCAGCACTTTCTTCCACGGCAACACCTTCAAAAAGACCTTGTCACCCACTGTGAACTCTATATCTTTCCACTTATGATCGGCAGGCAATTTCTGCCTATCCGAAGCTTCCCTCAGACGAGCTCGAATCAGCTTAACCTTATCTTCGGTTTCAGCAACCAACTCTGAACCCAACAACTAACGTTCACCCAACTCTGTCCAACACGTAGGGGTATGACACTTCCGTCCATATAACGCTTCATATGGTGCCATCTGGATACTTGCCTGATAACTATTGTTGTACGCGAACTCTGCCAATAGTAGAAATTCTTCCCAACTACCTCTGAAATCCAAAACACAACCCCTCAACATATCCTCTAAAATCTGGATTTCCCTCTTTGACTGCCCATCTGACTGCGGATGAAATGCCGTGCTGAAATCCAACCTTGTACCCAATGCCTGATGTAACTCTTTCCAAAACCTTGACGTGAATCTAGGATCCCTATCTAAGATAATTGACACTGGCACTCCATGCAGTCTCACGATTTCCACCACATACAACTTAGCCAACCTCTGAAGTGAGTAATCCACATGCATAGGTATTAAGTGAGCAGACTTTGTCAGACGATCAACAATCACCCAAACCGAATCCTTCTTGCTGGGCGTAAGGGGTAGCCCACTGACAAAATCCATCGTAATCCTTTCCCACTTCCACTGCGGGATCTTTACCAGCTGTAACAGACCGAAGGTAACTGATGTTCAGCTTTGACTTGCTAACACGTCAGACACCTACTTGAGAATTCTGTTACCTCTCGCTTCAGACCCGGCCACCAAAACTGTTCCCGCAAATCCCGGTACATCTTACTACCTCTAGGATGCATAGCGTATGGACTACTATGAGCTTCCTGAAGAATCATCTGCCTTAACTCAACATCTCTTGGCATACAAACTTTCCCTTGGAAACATAACACTCTATCGCTACTCAAGCTATACCCCTCTAATCCACCATTCTGCACTTGTAAACACCGAGCATTTAAGGCCTCATCCAGTAGCTATTTTTCCTTAACCTGGTTTACCCACATTGGCTTCACTTGCAATTTCGCTAATAAACTCCTGTCATCATACAGACTAAGGTGGGCAAACATTGCTCTTAGGTCTGCTACCACCTTGCGGCTCAACGGATCAGCCACTACATTAGCCTTACCCGGATGGTATTCAATTGAGCAGTCGTAATCCTTCAACAACTCGATCCACCTCCGCTGCCTCAAATTCAGCTCCTTCTGAGTCAAGAGGTACTTCAAACTTTTGTGATCCGTGTAGAGTATAGACTTCTCCCCATACAATTAATGCCTCTAAATTTTCAGAGCGAAAACCACTGCGGCCAACTCCAGATCATGCGTCGGGTAATTCAATTTGCGAGGTCTCAATTGTCGAGACGCATATGCCACTATTTTCCCCTCTTGCATCAGCACACATCCCAATCCAGTGTGCGACGCATCACAATACACCGTAAACTCCTTCCCTGCTTCAGGCTGAATCAAAACCGGAGCTTCTATCAGAATCCTCTTTAACTTGTCAAAACTTTCTTGCTGGTTGGCTGACCATACTAATGGAACCCCTTTCCTCAGCAAATTGGCCAACGGCGCTGCAATCAAGGAAAACCTTTCCACAAACCTTCTGTAATATCCTGCTAAACCCAGAAAACTCCGAATCTCTGCTACAGACTTAGGTGGTTTCCAGTCCAATACTGCTTCAATCTTTCAAGGGTCCACTCTAATCCCCTCAACTGACACCACATGACCCAAGAAGGTTACTTCTTTTAGCCAGAAATAGCACTTACTAAATTTTGCGAATAGTTGCTTCTCCCTCAGAATCTGCAAAACCACACGTAGATGCGCATCATGCTCCTCCTCAGATTTTGAGTATACCAAGATGTCGTCTATAAACACTACGACAAATAGGTCCAAGTACGGCTGAAACATCTGATTCATCATGTCCATGAACACTGTCGGTGCGTTGATCAACCCAAACGGCATTACCAAAAACTCGTAGTGACCATAACGGTTACGAAACGCTGTCTTGTGAATATCCACCTCCTTTACCTTAAGTTGATGATACCCTGACCTCAAATCAATCTTAGAGAAAATCGATGCACCCGTAAGCTGGTCAAACAGATCGTCTATCCTCGACAATGGGTACTTGTTCTTAATCGTCAACTTATTCAGCTGACGATAATCTATACACATCCACATTGTTCCGTCTTTCTTCTTAAAAAAAAGCACAGGCGCTCCCCAAGGTGATACACTCGGCCGGATAAAATCCCGGTCCAACAATTCCTGAATCTGCCCTTTCAGCTCCACTAACTCCTTCGGCGCCACCCTATATGGGGCAATAGACACTGGCGCGGTTCCAGGTAACAGATCTATACCAAACTCAACTTCGCGGTCCGGAGGCAAACCCGAAAGCTCTTTCGAAAATACATCGGTAAATTCCTTTACGGTTCGAACATTCCCTACCGTTGATTCCTTGGCCTCCAATGTACAAACATGAACCATGAACGCCTCACATCCCTTTCTCACTATTTTCTCGGCCTTCAAAGTAGATACTACATTGGATAGATAGTTCCTCCTATCACCTATCATCACCACCTCTTCACCCTCAATAGACCTCAACACCATGCGCTTGGCTGCACAGTCCAGACTTGCTTGGTACGTCACTAGCCAGTCCATCCCTAAGATCAAATCGAACTCCCCAAATGGTAGTTCCATCAGATCAGCCGGAAACACTACCCCTTGAAGTTCTAGGGGTACATCCTTATATAGTTTGTTTACTTGTAAAGAGTAACCTAGAGGGCTAATTACTATCATCTCCCTAGAAGAAGTCTCGTAAGCTAAGTCCATAGTTCCCACTATACTACTAGCAACATAGGAGTGCGTCGAACCAACATCTATTAAAGTAGTATAAGGTAATCAAAAAATTAAGAATGTACCAGTTATGACGTCCGGTGCGTCGCCCTCCTCTAGACGCCTTGCTGCATAGACCAACCCAGGCTGTCTTGTGTCAGTATTCCCGGCACCTCTGCTCGGTGCTCCACGACCACGTCCAGAACCATTATGTCCCCTGGCCGAACCGCGACCCCTCTGTGGTTGCTGTCCACCACCTCTAAACTGAACACGCCATCGGCCTCGGATCGCATCCTAGCGACTTTACGTGGACAATCCCTTACTCGATGCTCTGCTGACCCACACTCGAAGCACCCTCTATTTCCTGGCCAACACTCTCCCGAATGAGACTTCCTACATCGAGCACACCACGGCGACCACTGAGTAGTAGCAGCCGACTTTGTAGTTTGACTGGGCCCGTCAAATCTAGCCCTTTTCTGCGAATTCCCTGCAAACCCTGATGACCCAGAACTCCTCTTATTCCAATGCCTCTCCTGATTCTGTTTCATTGACTGCTTCACCTCCTCGGCTATCTTGGCCGTCTCCACCAAGACAGCAAATTCTCTTTCCCTCTGTGGGGCAATCAACATCTGCAGCTTATCTCTCAGCCCGTCCACAAATCTGACACAGCGCTCGTGTTCTGTAGCCACGATACCCCGAGCATAACGACTTAACCGGAGAAATTTTGCCTCATACTCCGATACTGACGTACTCCCCTGAACCAAATTCAAGAACGCCTTACGCTGTGCATCTATATAACTAGACCCGACATACTTCCTTTGGTAAGCCACTTTAAAGAAATCCCAGGTGATATCATCGGCCATTGCACCATCCCTGACCGTGAGCCACCACTGGTAAGACTCATCCCGGAGAAGAGACACTACCCCTTTCAGCTGCTCCCCAGCCGTAAAGTCCAAATCGTCCATTATGCATTTAGTCGCCTCCAGCCAATACTCAGTTGTATTGGGAGCCACACTAGAAGCACCCCTGAATACTTCTGCCCCATTGGCTCGGAATCGTTCGGACACAGATTTTTGAGCACCCGTTCCAACACCTACACCAGCAACTCTCTCCAGGACCCGTAGCATCGCCTGCGACACCGCGTCATCACACCCATCTGACCTTGGAACTCTGCGGCCACAGCTGGTGGCGGTGGCACCTCATTCTCTAACCCATGGCCAGACCCTATCGGTTCCGATACAGTCATCCTACCTCTACCACGACCACGCGTATTACGCCCACGTCCTCGATTACTCATGGCTAGCGTTCACGAATTAATCTGATTTAAGAATTTTATAAATTAGTCTTCTTCCACTTTTTTCTTACAGCACAATTTTATGAACAGTTTATTATAGTAGTTGTTCTCGTAAGTTCACACAGCCCTCCGGTCCTAGTCTCCAAGGTGAATTCCGATTACTATCATTCATATCACAATCATCGAAAACATATAAACAGTAGTTAAGGGTCATACCTTTGCGGATCGGTGCCGGAGACTCGGTGCCATGTTTTCCCAAATATGCATTTTCCATCAAAATCAGTTCGTAACCCCTTATTGAAAACATTTTGGGCCTCAGGCCCACAGCCGAGCTTTTAAACCAGGCTCTGATACTAAAATTGTAACACCCCAAACCCAGTCAAAACGCTACGACTGAATTTGGTATGTCACAGGAAAGAAAAACGTTTTTGGGAACACAAGTTGTCGTCTCTAATTTAGAAAGGAACTTCTCATTTAATAAAAACCCATGATGTTTTAAGCAAATTGCTAAAACCGTTTCGAGATTTGCTTTAAAGAGATTCCAATTAACTTGTTGATGTTACATGTTCGCTTTTTACCCGATGGTAAAGGTTTGGAAAATCCCGAAATTCATTAGAGTTTGCGAAAACATTCATTTCATAGGTTCTTTATCTTTTTAACATGCTTTAACGTTTAACGCAATTTCAAAGGTATTTGACAAAACAAATAAACCCAAAAGTAAATTTTAGCAGCCTTATTACAAAACCAAAAACTGAAATTTAAAGCAAAGTAAGTCCGAAATTAACTAATAAAATAAAAGCAATCTGTTGAGCATGGCCACCTCGAGTCCACCTCGGCTCCATATCCGCTACCTAGGAATTAACTGCAAAATGTAAAGGAAGGGGTCAGTCACCAAGACTCAGTGTGTAAATCCCCATCTCGAAGATAACAAGCCCTTACACAGTTTCATAAGCGAATATGTATGCCATGCAACCCAAAACCTAACCATCCGAGACTCCAAGTTTTAGCCCGTGCGGTACCAAACCACTGGTGGTCCCAAACCACTGGTGATCGAAGCCACAAATAATATATGTGGTACCAAACCACTAGTGATCGAAGTCACAAATAATCATGTGTGGGGTTAGCCCACTTTGTGGTACCAAACCACTGAGGACAATCCCGTATATCGATATGTGTGGCCAACCCACTGTGGTACCAAACCACTGGGACGAGTCACAAAGATAGATATATGTGGTACCAAACCACTGGTGGTGCCAAACCACTGAGACTTAGTCACAATATTATAATAAGCAGGGCCAACCCACTGTATGGTACCAAACCACTTGTGACAGTTTGAAATCATACCTTCCCCCTCCTCTCATCGCCCATATCTCATGTACATGCTTACAGTCAGGTATGATCATGTGTAACATATAGAATAACATGTGTAAAATAACATGGCACTGACAGATTTCAATATATGTAAGTAACGTTTGCAGCCATAGCAAACTTACCCGGCATCCTCGTTTTACCCACAAAGGTAACTTAGTGATCTCTACCGTCAATCCGGCTTTTAACATCACATAACTAATACATATTAAACAAAGAAAGTGTGTAAGAGTTACACACCTAATTACCCGTAATACGACACTCTCTACGTCGACACTATCGTTAATTGACACTACCGCTATCTGTCTACTGCTTTGCTCAAATACCGACCCACACCCAGGCGGCCAATCGCGAACAGCTGACACCGCCCTCTTTTTGAACTTAGGAGTTGGGTTCACCGATCCAACCCCTCCTAACGCTTGGCTGGCATTCGAGTCCATGAACACACCTTAGTCACTAAATTGGGTTAAAGCAACGAAATCGAATCTAAGAGATTAATACAACACATAAAGCGAAGGCCCTTACCTAGATCGACGAATCCCGAAGATCAAGATCTAATTCATAAATCGAACAAATCCCGAGACTCCAAACGTATGCGCCACCTTCTTCCTATAATCGGCCAAACATCTCACTATTAGGCGAATAGCCATCAGCTTTGGTCATGAAATCTCGAAAGAGATAATGCAAAATACACGAAATCGCGCCCTTACCTTAACCCGATAGACTCGATCACCCCCTAGCAAGAATCGGCAAATGATAAAACAAGAGAAAATTTAATGAGAAACCGAAAATAGAGATACAAATCTTCAACAGAACGCTTAGGGGTTCTGGCTTTTCTGTTCATAACAATCGAAAGAGGAAGAGAATTGAAATGAGAGAGTTAGAGGGATTCGGCCAGAGGCCAAGAACGAACCCAAATGCCGGAAGTATTCCACCTAGGCACAGAGAAAGATGAAATTGAAGGGGGATCTTTTAACAGATGATATTCGGCCAAAGGTTAAGAAAGAAGAGTGAAAAGTTGATGAGTTTTCGGCACTTTGCTGATGCAAATGAAAGAAAGAAAAGAAAACAACAGGGTGCTAAGAAAATTTGGCTATGGCTTTTGAGAGAGGAGAGAATGAAGATTGATGTTTCGGCAGGCTACAGGGGGTTTTCAGCTTTTGAAACAAAAGAAGGAAGGATGAGAAGTGGGCAATAGATTCTGGCTAACAAGGTGGCTCAAATGGGATGGGTGATTTGGCTTTTGAAAGTAAGAGGGGGAGATGGTAAGAAGATTTGGCTGTGGAGAAAGAAAGTATGGCCAAGGGTATTCGGCTTTGATGCTTAGAGACAAGGAAGATGAACGAAAGTGGGGAGGAAAGGGCAATGTAGGTTTCGGCTACCCATCAAAACAGAAAAAGAAGAATAAGTTTAAAAGGCTATTCGGTTTTGGTAAATAGAAATGAAAAGTAAAAAAAAAAACAATGGGTGGTTTCAGCACAAAAGCAAATGAGAGGAGAAGACCCTAAAGACTCCCTATCTAGCCGAATTCACAACACTCCCTAAAACAGATTCGGCCAACCCTTAAAGCACCCAAAACCAAATCCACCCCTCACAATTTCGGCGGCACATCTCAACTCCCCTCAAACACTATGTCGTCACTCTCTTTACTCCTTATTTTCCTCTCAACCATTCATTCAAACGAGTTTGAATGATTCAAACTCCTTAATTTCCTCTCTTCCCCACATTCAAATCCTGTTGACTCCTTCAACCCTCATCCACCAGTGTCCATCCTGGGCATAACTCTCCCTTGCCCTGGCTTCAAAAAGAATGCCCAAAAGGAGATTCCCGCAGCTTGAACCAAGGCTCCTTCTGCCCCTTGTGGCGTCACTCCCTTGCCTCCTAAGTGGCGCCTCCCTTGCCACTTTACCATGGCATTTCCTGTGTCACAACTCCTCATCAACTACCTTTAACCCCCAGCTTAAACAGCTCCCCTCTTCTAGAAGCCCAAAACGTAAATTTTTGCTATGGCCTTGGCCTACCCCTGGCTCAAGCCTAGACCTTAGACTAGCCTAAACTAGCACGTCATCCCTATTAATAGCATGCAAACATATAAAATGCAAAGGCCCCGGTTTAAGGATGTTACAGGGAGTCCATAGATTGAGTTAATGCAATTCTAGGGGTTTTAATTAGAAAGAGATTTCAATTAATCAACCTAGGGTTAGACGTTAGTAGCCTCACGAGAGGTATTAATATAAATTAGGGAATCCTACGGATCAAGTCAAGTGAATAAGTTGTCTTGTTCAGAGTTAAATAACAAGTGAAGTCTAGGTGGATTCTCCCTCGGGTATTGTCATAATCAATTGGTTTTCCCAAAAGTACTTCCCCAAGTTCATTCTATGTTAGACCTGCTATTGTTGCAAATAATTTTGAATTGAAACCTAACACAATTCAGATGATACAACAATTTGTTTAGTTTGATGGTTTGCGGGATGAAGATCCAAATAATCACTTGGCAAATTTCCTAGAACTTTGCGATACTTTCAAAATAAATGGCGTTTCTGATAATGCCATTCATCTTCGGTTGTTTCCCTTTTCGTTGAGGAATTGAACTCATTACCACGAGGATCAATCACTACACTGGAACAAATGACCGAAAAACTTTTGTTAAAGTATTTCTCGTCAGCTAAAACGGCTAAGTTGAGGAACGATATCTCTTCTTTTATGCAGATGGATTTAGAGACACTTTACGATGCATGGGAGAGATACAAGGATCTATTGAGAAGGTGCCCACACCATGAGTTACCCTTATGGCTACAGGTTAAAACTTTTCACAACGGTGTGAACCCCTCAACCAGGGAGTTGATTGATTCAACCGACGGCGGAACCCTGAATAACAAAACACATGAGGCTGCCTATGAATTCATTGAAGAGATGTCACTGAATAACTATCAGTGGCAAGTCACGAGGATAAAGCCAACAAAAGCCGCTAGTGTTTTCAACCTCGACGCAGTGACCATGCTATCAAACCAGGTAGAACTGTTAAGTAAGAAAATTGATGGTTTATGTGGTTCTTTGAAGGTACATCCAGTTATGCAGTGCTATATGAATGGAGAAGAGATTAGCAATATAGAATATCCACATTACAACCTGGGCACTGAAAATGAACAAGTTTACTATATAGGTAACAATTTTAGACCTCAAAATAACCCTTATAGTAACACTTACAATCCAGGTTGGAGGAACCACCCCAATTTTTCATGGGATGGTCAAGGAAATCAAAGAGAACAACCCATCCCAAGTTTCCAATAGCCACCTTACCCACAAAAAAAGAAGCCGAATCTTGAAGAGGTGCTAACAAAATTTATAGCGGTTCAGAAATCCGTTTCCAAAACCCCGAGGCAGCACTCAAAAATCAACAAGCATCGGTTAAAGGAATCGAGAACCAATTAGGGCAACTTGTTAAGCAGTTCTCTGAATGATCACAAGGAAGCCTACCAAGCAACACTGAGACTAACCCGAAGGAACAACTTCAAGTGTAACACCCCAAACTCGGCCTATGCGTTCTGAGCAGATTTGGTATGTCACACGAGAAAAACATGTTAAACCCTTTTATTTGTACTAAAATAGGTATTGCTTTGTTAAAATTAAGAAAAACAAGTTTGATTTGATAAAATACTACAACCTCAAAGATTTGATTGATAAATCGATAAATTTGAACTAATTATCTTACAAAATCGTGACCTTGAAAACGATGTTGAAAATTTGAAAGAGAATCCTAGTCTTTTGAAAATATCATTAATAGTTCGAGAGAAAATATCCATATTAAAAGTATTTGTAAAAGTTTATTTTGAAATCCATATGTTAATCGATTTTGGAAATCATTATTTAAGTTTTTAGAAAATTCCCTTTTTAAACCATTTAAGAAAAATAATAAAAACATCCCAACCATATAGCAAAATAAAAATAGTCCAGAGGCCTTATTACAACATTTAACCCAAAATAGTAAAGTAATAAAATAAACGAGAAAGAAGTATAAAGTCCAAATAAACCATTTCTGAAGTATGGCCTCCCTCGAGTTATCCATAGCCCAAGCCCATACCATCAAGCATTACCTACAAGGGTTAAGAGAAAGAGGGTGAGTTACAAGAACTCAGTGCGAAATCCCCTTACCGTTATCCATTGGGTCGGAACCTATTTAGCAATATCTTAGGCCTAAGCCCATTAACAAAATAATAATTCAATGAAATAAATGCAACCCATCCCATCCAGCCAATCTCTCCACCCGTACCAGCCAGTCTCTCCTGTGGGTATCTAGTGAACCCACCCCGCCAATCTCTCCAATTTGCAGTCAAGCTGCCATTTATAAAATTTGTGGCTGAGCCACCAGATTCATATACGGTAATATAATCGGCAGACAGCCTTAATCACGATGGCAAAAAGCCAAAATCACATTTATATTGGTACATAGCCTTTATCGATGTTTGTGGTAATGCCACCGGTCTATACTTCTCTTCATTCAAATTTTCCCATCCCATGCAATATGTAAAGATGCATCATACATAATCGTAAAACATCCATATCAAAATAACATCCATTAACCTATTAAATACTTTTTATGAATCAGTCCATTAAAGCAATAAGATTATTCAGCCCATAAGGGCATTTCAGTAATTCGGTTCATAAGGACATTTCGGTAAATTGAAAGTTATACCCACTAAGGATAATACGGTAAGTTTCGTAAACCAGACTTAACTACTAATTTGGGCATAAAAATCGAAACTGTCCATCTACGTCATACTGATCAAATTAACTATAACTTGAGTTAGAAATCTCGAAATCTAAATCCATAAATTTTCCTTGAAACTAGACTCATATATCTTCTTACTACAATTTTTTCAGAATTTTTGGCATAATCATTTAGTACAGTTTATTCCTTAAAGTTTCCCTTGTTTCACTGACCAACGATTCTGACCTCTCTTAACCAAAATTCAAATATCTCACTGTACGGTTTTCATATGTTGCTCCCACTTATTTCTTTTGAAATTAGACTCACTAAGGAATCTGTACATATAAACTATAACTCACAATTCTCTTTGTACAATTTTATACTATTTTTCCAAGATATATTAGGGAACCACAAAGTCATTCAGAACCAGTCTCACTAAAATTAAGATATCTCAGAATATAGACACAGTAAGCTTTAATTTGATATCTCATTCACTTTCTGATTGCCTTTCTCCTATTTTTTGTGATTTTTCAAAAACACGTCACTGTTTCTAACCGAAACTATTTTATTACAAAACATGATTACTAGTACGATCATACGCACGCCCGAGTGATCACGGATGCCGGTTTTTGGTTTTCTTCGGTACTTCTACCGATTCACAGAATATATCGTACAAACTTTCAGAGAGATGTGAGATTACACACCATTTCAAACATGTATACGGAAGGTACGGGATTACACACCTTGGTAAGGATTTTCTAAAAAACCACTCTTCGTTGACCCACTATATCCGAAGGATTTGCAAATAGGATATATCGAGTGATTTTGTCCCTAAAACACGATCGATTAGTCGAAACTTCAATCCGATTTGCAACATAGCCAAATAGAGATATAGCGAAAAATCCAAAATGAACCCCCTTACCTTATCGATATTGGATCCAATTTCCACCGTTTGACTTCGGCTAGAACAATACACGGTCTCCCACTTAAAACACTACGAAAAGAGAAAATAATCTCGTTTGAGAGGGTAGAATAAAATGATGGTCTCGGTTAAAATGACCATCCCATGCCAATACATATATTCGGCTAGGAGAAAGAAAAATAAAAATGTTTGAAAAGAACCAGTTATCGATTGATCAAAAGAGAGAGTGTTAATACGGATGAGAAGAACGATAAAGAAGAAATGAAGGGTTCGGTTTTTCCAAAGGAAAACGAGTGAACAATTTGAACTCCAAGGCTTACGTACTTTCGGCAACAAGGAAGAAAAGAAGAAACAAAAATGCACGCTAAAGGCTTGAAAATTCGGCAAAGAGAAGAGGAAATTTGGAGAGAAGAGAATGATACAAAAAACTAAAGAGAATAACCTCTCAAGCACTAGCTTTGCCAAAAACTCCTAGCAAAATTTGGCTATCACCCCCTTTAACCCCAAAATCGTCCACATTCATGTCCCTAATAGTCAAAAATTTGCCAACCACCCTAGCCATAACACATCCCTTGAAAAAGGCCACATGTTCCCCCTACTTTCCCCTTTCTCTTGATTTCTTTCCTCACATTCATCCTTAGCCATCTTGCCAAAAATAAAAAGTCCACCTTGCCTTATTTACATGCTTGTCCGACACTTAAGGAAAGAGTGCAAAAATAATAGTTAAAGTTTGCACACAATGGGATTTGAACCTCTTCCCTCAAAGTCCATCACTTGATGCCCTAACCTCTTTACCAATAGCTCATTTATGCAAGCACATTACTCATTTATTTCTATAAGTCTTGAAGCTACTTACCATCTCTCCTTAGAGTGCTAAAATACCAAATTTTTCCTAAGGCCTAATTAAACCCGAGACTTCATAGAAACCTCGTAACCTTCCAAATTCACTTAACTAATAAGTCCAATTTGCAATAATGCCATTCTCTTGTTCTCAAATTTTAAACACTCCTACGCTCAAGGCCTATTGGGCCCAATCCTACTAGGCCCAATTTTGGGATGTTACATCAAGCAATAACCGCTCATGATAGTGAAAGGTTAGATGAACCCAAAGTAAGCCAAGAGAATGCGGCCGAGGAAGGTAAGGTTAAGGTAAGTCATGATAAGCCAAAATCGGTAATTAAAGAGTACCAACCTCGTGTGCCATACCCCAATGCGATGGAGAAAGACAACACCGATAAATAATTCGGTAAATATCTTAAACATTTAAAGAAATTACATATTAACTTACCGTTTCTTGAAGCTCTTTTGCAGATGCCAGATTCAAGAAAATTTTTAAAAGAGCTTTTAATAAACAAACTGAAGTTAGACGAGGAGCCGCCTGTGGAACTAAACGCAGTGTGCTCGACAATTTTGCAAAATAAACTACCACGAAAATTAAAAGATCCAGGGAGTTTTACAATTCCATGCTTAATTGGTAGTTTATCTGTTGACAATGCTTTAGCTGATTTAAGGGCAAGAATAAATGTTATGCCTTATAAAATGTTTAAACAGCTAGGTCTAGGGAAACCCAAACAAACTAGGATGAGCATTCATTTAGCTGATAAGACTTTTAGAATTCCTAGGGGTATAATTGAAGATGTACTCATGAAAATTGATAAACTCATATTCCCAGTAGACTTTGTCGTTTTAGACATAGATGAGGACAAAAATATTCCTTTAATTTTAGGAAGACCCTTTTTAGCAACTGCCAGAACTAAAATTGATGTTGGTACAGGTGAACTCATACTTCGTATAGGTGACGAAACGATCACTCTTCAGGCTCTTGACTCGGCTAGGACATCAAGTAATCAAGGTGAGAAAATAAATTCTATTAATGACCATTTGGTTAAACCTTCTTTTCAGGAAGCACCATAGAACTATACAATTGAGCCAGATCCTAGACCTTATGCCAACAAGGAAAAAACTCATGAGGAACGAAGGCTTTAGATAGATGAACTAGACGAGTGGAAGACACATTTCAAAGAGAAACTAGGAATACACGAAGCAAAACCGAAGCAACTCCATGACAAACCTAAAGATGGGACAAACCAGTTTCAGATCAGGGATCAGGTATTGTTGGCTAAAACAGACCCTCGGATCGCCACCACAGACCTTGATACAAATAAAGAAATCCCTTTTAAGGTACTCAATGTCTTCCCATAAGGTACAATCGAGGTAAATAATCCTATATTCGAAACTTTTAAAGTGAATGCTACTTGACTCGAACTATATGCCGATAATAGAACTCTTAACACGAGAAAGGATTTTCAACTCCTCAAACCCCGATGATTACGCGAATGAGAGGTAAGTCTAGCTTAAGTCTTTAAACAAGGGCTTCTCGGGAGGCAACCTGAGCACTAACCCCATTAATTTTTACATTTTTATTTTTACTTTTATTTTTCCTTTTTAGCACCTAACTACAAACTAATCAAAGTGCAGGTTTCTCTACCCACACGACCTTGCATACAGGCGTGGCCGTGGCCGTGTGGACACCACGGATTTCTGTACCAGCATGGTAGAGATAGTACGAAATAGGACGAAAAATATCTCCAAGCCACGGGCTCCGACTAAACACCATGGTCGTGCGATACAGCCATGGTAGACACTGTTTTATCAATATTGGCATGGCGACCTGAACAGATACGTGGGAGAAAAGAAGGAAGCACAACATGGCCGTGCAATATGGCCGTGTGACCCAACACACCCATGGTACACGAGCGTGGGAAATCACCAGATCCCTATTTCCATATAAAACCCCTTTTTCTGCACACTTTTCCCACCAAACCCTTTTCCTCTCAACCCCAGCCACCATAATTTTTCTCCCTTTTTCACCATCCTTACCACTATCACTCAATGCCCAAAGGCAATGCCAACACTACCATTCCCATGTCAAAGAAGTGAAAGGGCCCTAGCACAGTCTCCCTATGTGAGACCGATTTACATGAGTTCATACCGGCCGCTTCATTGATCCGACAAGCCAAAGACATTTGAGTCCATTTAATTTTTCTTTTTCTTTTCTCTTCTCCTTTATTTTCCTTCCTTTTATCTTTCTTGTCTTTAATTTGTATTCTTACATTTTGTTTTCTTTGATTTAGGCTCTAAAAGTTGTTAGGGAATCACCACACCACTCCCTTAGAAATCACACCCACCTTGCGAACCATCTAACGATAAGGACTTTTCAGTCCATTAATCTTCTCTTTTAGTTTTATTTTACTTTTTACACTCTTTCTTTTTATCTTTCTTTTCATTAAATATATATTTCGTATATTTTTAATTATTCTTATTATTTCCTGGTTATTTCTTCACGAGTTACCCAATTTTTTCATCTAGCGCAGTGATTGTTGGCGACCACCATACCACCACTAGAGACGCCTCCTCCAACTTATCTTTCACCTTCGAATCACATTTTTACACTTCAAACTCAAGGAATCCATCCAAAATTCAAGAAGTTTCACTTCCCCCTATCTCTTATTTTTTGATGCTATTAATCTCTAGATATATATCTTTGTACATTGAGGGCAATGTCATCCTAAGTATGGGGGGTGAATGTTATTTTGAAAAGTTCCTAACTTTTTGCATTATTCTCAAATCCTTGAATTATGTCTTGACCTTAAGTAATTTTCTCATGTTACTCTTAGAATGAAATTTCCTTTGATTCATGATTTTTATTGATATGTTTTGGATTAAGTCATTGATAATTATGCAGTGATGATTTAAACTTTAGGAGACTAGAGAATCAAGCATGATAAGTCTATTTTCAGAATTAAAAATTTTGTTATACCTTGAAGTTTGAAATTTACAAGGTTGATATCAAAAACCCATTATTTTTGTGAGATTTTGAGCCTTTTAGAGCATATATTCGTTTATTGCTTCAATTATACATGTCAAGACCACATCATTGATTAGTTATTCTAGAACTTGCTTCAATTATACATGTCAAGACCACATCATTGATTATGAGTATGTCAACATTGATTAGTTATTCTAGAACTTGCTTCAATTATACATGTCAAGACCACATCATTGATTTGATATACAGAGATGATAAAGGCACTTAGGATTTAACCCACTTACTCTACTAAAATCCTACCCTCACAATTAACCCCTAGTGAACCCCTTTGATCTTAACAAACCATTTATTGACTCACCCACTAATATTAACCCAAAACCCATCTTGTATTTGTTATCACCATTTCTCTTGACTACCCTTTTATCGTGATTTGATTTGATCAGTTACCTAACTATATTCTTTATTTCAATTGTTAAAATTATTTACTTGATTTGTTCTTAAAAAAATGAAGTATATTCATTATTAGTTTCATGTTAATTGAGCTTATACATTTAAATCCCACATCTTGAGAAGAAGCTCGTGTTATGAAATTTTAATTGATGTAATTATTTGAGTCTTAGTTCATCTTTCTAAGGTAGGTAATTTGTCAATTCAATCTCGATTCTAACCCTTTAATTCAGCTTTATCCACACCTTTAACCCAAGCCCCATTACAACCCTTTAAAGACCTTTTGATCTGTGTATCACATCATTTTATATTGGTGGAGATCTGATTTTCATGGAAGCATATGGGATTAACGTTTCATGTTTGACTCTTGAGTGCTTAATTTTTAACCTTAAACACTTTGAGTGATTTGAGTGAATCTTTAGTGAAGATGTCAATTCTTGTCGATTTTGAATTAAAGGTGATTATTTAGGTAAGGGGAAACACCTATGTTTTCGTGCTATAAAAATTATGACTTTGATTGTTTGAATCTTTAGGACTCTTCTAGTTAAATTATGAATGTATAAATTACCTATTAATTATGATGAAACATTATTGATGAAAATTATGAGTTGAGGAAATTTAATTTTAATTGAGAGTTTAGGATTTTGCTTGAGGGCAAGCAAATGCTTAAGTGTGGGGGTATTTGATAAACCATAATATGTACATATCTTAATCCCACATTTGGCATACTTTTGGATGATTTATCCCCTAATTTGTGAAATTTGATGCTCCTAATCCTTTAATTTCATGTTTTATACTTAGGAGATCATAAGAGGATGAAAAGAATGAGAAATGGGCCAAAAACACAGAAAATGGGCCAAAGTACGAAATTCACACGGCCTAGAGTACGCCACACGGTCGTGCCTCTTTAGTAGACCCGAACACGGCCTGGGCTCGACTTACAAGGGCATGTGCCACAGGCGTGTGCCACGGGCATGTGCCACGGGCGTGTCCCTACCATGACCTATTTTAATTCCATTTGATTAGGATACTTAGGGGAAAAGAAATATATTTCGAAAGCCTATATAAACACCCTAAGTGTGACCTAAAAGGGGGTGTCGGGGGAGGCCTAAGAGGCAAAGCCAGAGAGGGCCGAATTGTGGGATTTACTCGAAGACAGCCAATTGATTAATCTCAAGAAGCCAAAATCATACTCAAGGCGGAAGATCTTCCATTCAATTTCCTTCAGTGGTTTTAGGGTTTTTCTTATGTTTTGTTTTATACTTTCTTCTGAGATATATTCTTTTATAAATATGAAGTAAACCCCTCAAATACCTGAGGGGGATGAAACCTAAGACGGATCTTGTTATTGTTTTTTGAACTATATGATAAATACTTGATTTGTTCTTAATTGTGTGTTCTTAATTCTTGCTTTGATATTTTAGGATATTGATTCAAGTATTGATGTGCTTAAGCAGTGGAGCAAAAGTCCCTGTTTAAGAGTAGATCTAGCATAGTTAAGTGGAGTTGATCGCACTCCTAGAGATAGGGGCATTGAAAATCTGCGGATTAGGGTCAAACCTAATATGGGAGTCTATAGATCGAGTTAATGCAATTCTAGGGGTTTTAATTAGAAAGAGATTTCAATTAATCAACCTATGGTTAGACGTTAGTAGCCTCTAGAGAGGTATTAATATAAATTAGGGAATCATACGGATCAAGTCAAGTGAATAAATCATCTAGTTCAGAGTTAAATAACAAGTGAAGCTAGGTGGATTCTCCCTCGGGTATTGTCTTAATCAATTGGTTTTCCCAAAAGTAATTCCCCAAGTTCGTTCTCTGTGACTTAGCGTCTTTAGCTTAGTAATTAGGTAGTATTAGATTAAATAACAATTCTCTTAATTCTTAGGCTAAATAATAGAAGGGTAGTAATTACTAGTATTCCTAGTCCTTGAGGATACGATATTTCCGGTCTTGCCATAGCTATACTACCAAACAATAGGTGCGCTTGCCTTATTCATTCTCATAGATAGTTTGGACACGATCAAAATCCAAAAGTGAAGAATACTTACCCAAATCCCAAAATGCATAAAGAGTAATTCGGCAGAGATCTGAAGAACAGAGATTCGATATCAATCCCCTTCCAAAATCGATTTAGAAAGAGTGAAAGAGAGGAGAATTCGATTCTAGCAAGATCAAATGAAAGAGTAAAGTACTTGCACAAGAATCGGCTAGGTTGAAGAAATGGTGACGGCACAAAAAGAATTTCGGCAAAGTGAGGGTGGAATTATTCGACTTTAGAGGGTTTGGAAAAGGTAACAAGAAGAAAAGAAAAAGATCAAATGTGCTTGTGTGACGATAACTACAGGATATTCGGTAAAGACAGAAAGATTGACTTTTTTGTAAAACTCTCCAAATGTCGAAAGCCACGATGAAAATTGGTAATACCCCCTAAAAGACCCAAAAACGGCACTCATTACCTTCCTAAGCTGAATTTATACACTTTCCACTTCCCAAAATGGCACCAACTCTTCAAACTTCTCAGCTCCTCAATCTCATCTTAAATTTTCTCCAAAATAAGCTCCTACAATCTCTCCATGACCATTTCAAACCTCTCATCCATCAGACTTTCACTACAACACAAACTCTAGCCATCTGACAGCAAAATAAATACCCCAATAAAATACCATGCTACTACTCGAACCTTGGACTCCCTTGCTTGCTAATGACGCCACCTCCCTGCTCCCTATGTGGCGCCACTTTGCCACAACACCGTAAGCTATTTTGTGTCATTTTTCTTCTTCATTTATTTAAAAGGCCTACTAACTGAAGTTACAGTTCCCTTGAGCTAAAACCAAAATTTTTCCTATACCCTTACTTGATCCCAAGACATCCCCAACACCCCTAGACACTCCAAATTCATTAGCCCTCAAAGCCCACATACCAATTGTCATCTCCTCGCTCACTTAAAAATTTTCTGAGACCCAAAGCCCAAAGCCCAATTGATCTAGGCCCCAAAATTCGGGTCGTTACATAAACAATCATTTCTCACACATCAGCATATCATAGTTAATCAATAACACAGTCCCTTTTAGAAGGTCTACGAGACCTTAAATATGCTTTAAAGAAGGTTCGGGACTAAATTGATCTCATACAGAAACTTTTTGGAACTTAGAAAATTTTTCTTTCAAAATAGGGCACACGCCCATATGGCTAGGCCGTGTACCTCACACGGCCATGCCTTAGGCCAAGTCTTACCCCGTGTGCAATAATGACTTGGGTCACACGGCTTGTCACACACCCATGTGCTCACCCGTGTAGGCAATTATAGGCCATTTACAAGGCCAAATTGCCATCCATTTTGGGTCACTCCTACAACCATCAATTCCAACATCAAATAACATAAAATTCATTTACCATCTCAACCACCAAATCAAGCATAAAACATACCATTTTTATTTCACTAAAGCATACCATAATGGCCATTCACCAAAGACCATATATACACATCACATACACCATTTTCACATAGCAAAACATATACCAAAATCAATCCAAAGTCTCATCCATTATCAAGCCATATCACATGGCAAGATTCATACATCTCAAAACATTCCACAATCTCAGTAGCTTATACATGCAATATACCATAAATACAACTTTCAAAAGGTACCAAAATAGATGTCCGATAGTGTGATTGAGTCGCTGACGATCCCCAGATCTGAGCTAGCTTTAAATACCACTGTAAAATAGAGAAAGACTTCACATAGTAAACTTTAAAGCTTAGTAAGTTCGTAATATAACACAATTAACTCAACAATTCAAATTCAATATGCAAAATTAACTAACACTTAGTTCAATTCACATTACTACCCAATCTCATCCATGGCTATTACTCACTTTCATACCATATCTATAGGTTCATATACAAGCATTTATAATGCTACTCCATCCAAATCGTTTCATCATCCATTCTCATAATCTTCCATCTATCTCATACACAATATCATCAACCACATAGTTTCTGTACATACCTGTACCATCATGTATTTATCTATCACATTTACCACTTCAATGATCGATGCCATAATTCATTCGATCCTCTTTAAACATTCGATGAACTCGTACACTTAGTTCCAATTAAATAGCCGAAGCTATAATAATATCACACACTTAGTTCCATTACATTAAACCGAATTTATCTCGATATCACACACTTAGTGCCAAATAATACAGTCGATGCTTTCTTTATCTCGCACAGTTAGTGCCATTCATCACTGTAACGATTCTATTTACGCACACTTAGTGCCACATATCTTCGAACTCACATTTCACATTACTAAACTCCACAATCACATTTCCACAATCACATTGTTTAAACAATACGTATTATACACAAACTTACCTTGAACTTAGAAACGATGATACTAGTCAATCAATCGAGCACTTTGTTCTTACCTCGATCTAGGTCCGAATTACTCCTTTCTTGATCTATATAATATCAAATTCAACTCATTCACTCACATTTTCACTCAATTTTGTTCACATCACATAATTAGGGCATCTTACACATTAGCCCCCTAATTTACATATTTTTATCAATTTAGTCCTTTTTTGCATAATATCACAAATTTAAGAAATTTCTTAGCAACCCATGCTAGCCGAATTTATCACATGCTACTAGTGTCTGATAACTTTCATTTATTTCACATTTTATCCCCTCAATTTCTCATTTTCACAATTTAATCCTTAATAGACAATTTCACCAAAAATCATTACACAAAACATGTATATCAACCATCAAACACTTAGTTTTCATCATCAAACATTACAAAACTCCATTATTCAATAATTGTACTTCACAAAATCATCATCAATTTCGAAAATCAAGGTATGGGCTAGCCAGTACTCAAAGCAATGATCACAAAAACATAAAAATCATCAAAATCGAGCAAAAATCGTACCTTAATCAAGGATCTATATGGCCGAACCCTAGATGGACATGGAAGCCTTATTTTTTCCTTGTAAATTCGGCAATATGATGAAGATGACAACAAAAGTCCATTTTGTTTTATTTTATTAACTTAATTTAAAATTTTACTATTACAACCTTAATGAAACCATTATATAATCACCTAATATATATGCCCATTTATATACATCCCCACTATCAATGGTCTATTCAAAACATAAGGAATTCACATTTAATAAAACATAGCATTTAAGCACTTTTAACTACTAGCACATAACTTTTGCATTTTACGCAATTAGGTCCTTTTTCACAAATCGACACACAAACTATAAGTTTTTCACACAGAACTTTCGCACATACTTTATCACATGCCATAAGCATAACAAAAATATTAAATTATTTCTCTGACCTCAGACTTGTGGTCCCAAAACCACTGTTCCGACTAGGGTCTAAATCGGGCTGTTTTAAGCCGTGTATCCCTTGGTGTTGAATTTGAAATTAAGTTAGTATGCTCCACACGGCCCAGCACATGGGCATGTGTCATGTCCATGTGGCATAAGTCAGTATACCCTACAGGTTTGGCACGACCTACCACACGGGCATGTGTGGCCATTTTTAGGGCATAAAGGCTAGTCAGACGGGCGTGTGTGTTGGCCATGTGACCCAAGCCAGAGAGTTACAAGTGGTCCAACATGGGCTGGGACATGGCCATGTAATCCCATTTTGAATGTCTACACGGCCTGTGACACGAGTGTGCCTTTGGCCGTGTGAGACACACGGCCAGGCCACACGGGCGTATGTGTAATAGTTTGGTTTGTACCCTAGTCGAAACAGTGGTTTCGGGACCACAAATCTGAGCCCGTATAATATTTTAATACTATTTTCTTTGTCTGCAGTTTATGATTAAGCATGTGTTAAAGTTTCGTGAATTAATTTGTATGTTTGTGTGTTTAATTTGATAAACGAACTTAACTGTGAAAGATGCTAAATTAGCATGCTATAAGTTAAAAGCACTTAAGTGTAATGTCTTTATTAAAATAAAGTCCTTAAGTTACAATATAACCTTCGAATAATGTATGTCATAGGCCCATTTCGCCCGGCCCATTTAAAACTAGAATTAAACTAAATAAAAACAAAATAAAAACCCAATAAAAGTCAAGCAATTACAAAAGTCCAAGTTTTACAATTCACAAAATAGAGCCCCATCGGCCCAAGCTAATTTCTAACCCGAATTAAAATAATAGCCCAAAACCCAATTCCTAATCCTACCAAAAATTTGCAGGCCCAAATTGCCCAAGGGTTTCAACATGTTCCAGAAACCTTAGAACTCTCTAGAGTTCTCCAGCGCTGTTAGAGTAGCCAAGTTCGCACGTGTGCCTCAGCATCTCCGAGTTGCAGCCCCCACGAACGGCCATTGCTTACGCGCGCCTCCTCCATAGCTGTACCTGCAACAAACAACGAAGCAAAATAGAAAAGGAGTAGAGAAGAATAACAGAAAAGAGGGGGATAATGTGTTTTTTCTTTTCTAGGGGATTTTCAGCTTTATAAAAGCCAAAGGGGAATCGATGCATGAGGGACCCTCATTTTTTTTGTACACACACGCACACAAACAGAGAGAAATGGGCAAGAAATATTGAATCAAAGGCAGAAAAATATCAAAAGGTTGTTTTTAAATATCTCTTTCGCTTTCACATTTTTTTTTTCTTTTCAGCATGTTTCTGTTCATTTGAAATAAAAAGAATAAAGAACTTACCTTCATAAAAGAGATCATTGGACGTCTTTCTTCATCATAATCAAAGCGGAGAGGTCCTTTGAGGTTGGAAATAATGAAGCATTCGGTTGGGTTTGAAAGAAGGTATTCGAAAAGGTCTGAATCAACCACTAATCCCTGATTATCATGGCATTATAGTGGTCGGACGGTATTTTTCTTGCGACGAAAAGGTGAGATTGCAGCTGGAGGCAAAACAAAAGGGGGCTAGGGTTTCATTTCAAAGAGAAATTGGCTGAGTTTGAATTTTGTTTTAAGGGTTTAATATTCATTAAGAGAGCGATGTCATTTAAAGCTCATTTAAATAGCTTTAAAACGACGTCATTTAAGGCCGTTCTGACCCGACCCAATCCAAAACTCTTAGGATCCACGTGTTTACTTGTTAAACGGGAATTTGCATGTTTGGCCCCTTTTATTTCCTTGCTGTTTTAATTAGATCTGTTATGCGTTGTCTTTATTATTTAATCGATCTCGATATTTTATGCATTATTTTTAATTTGGTCTAGTTTATGTGCTGCGTGTTGGTAATGAGGAATATTTGCTTGTTAATCCCTGAATATTATGCGAAATTTAATCTGACTGCTAGTTATGTTTAAATGATTTTGGTTTATTTATGAAATGACCTTTAAACTTCATTTTTATTTCGATTAAGTTTTAATTTGTGTTTCTAAAATTGATTCTACATTGTTTTTATGTATTTTGTTTATATGTGTTGTATAAATCTTTAATTTTAATATAATATATTATGTATTACTTTGATGATTTATTCTTTTTAAAATACAATTATATATTATCATTTTGTGTCTTCATATATATATAATAATAATATCGTACTTTATTGTATATTTAAATTTATTTCATATATTTTATATCTTATTACTTATATGCATTTACAAATATATTTAAACGTGTAAGTTCTTTTTAAAATATATATTTAATAAATTCATTCATAAATTATTTTATTTTAAATAAATTCCATAACATGTTAATTTCAAAATCAATTTACTTTATTTACTTTAAATGTATTTGTTAGCATCCAAGATTTTATTTTATATTAATTTGCCATTGTCAATTTTTGTAGAATTATTATATCTTGTAGCTTATTGTTAATAATATTGAATTTGTGTGTATCTCATGCTTAATGCTTGTGAATCCTGTTATTGTTTTATGCTTCAAAATTACAATATATTCAAGCATGTACTAAATGTTTTATTAAAAAAGTATATTGAGCCAATTTTAAGATTGCGTATTTAAAAATTTTGAAGATAAAGCAATATTTGTGTGTTCGGAAGTTCGAAAAATTACGCCCTAACGTGCTGGGTGTCAATTTTCCCGTTCAACCGAATAACCAAATACCCTTTTTTAATGTTTTGAAGATCAAAGACAATCTCGGTGTCGAGGTATAAAAGTGTTATATCCTAACGTATTGGATATGATATTTTCATCCCTTTGAAACAAGTTAATCTTGAGATTCAATTCAAAATTAATTAACTTTCTTAAAAGAAATTATGTCTTAAACATTTTCAAGTTTTCAATGCAAGGACATTAATTAATCAAATCGGTACCCATTTTGGGGCGTATGAAGGTGCTAACCCTTCCTCGTGCGTAACCGACTCTCGAACCCTTTTTGTCATTTAATTTCGCAGACCAATAATTTTTTTAAAGGCGATCCAATCACACCTAAACAAAAAAGGTTGGTGGCGACTCCACATCACATTTTTAAGTCGACCCCATTGTTTTCAAACTTAAAATAAAAATTGTTTCGACAGCTTGGCGACTCCACTGGGGACTGGTTGAGAGTCAGGCCATAAATTGATTAATTCTTGTCCTTTTGATTGAAAATTTGGAAAATTGTTTTGAAAAATCATGTTTCTTTTAATGCATTTGCTGGTACTATGATGTTTTTGGTAGAATACTTGCATCCGCATTGCATGACTGTTATGGTTACATATTTAAGTAGGAGTGAGAAACTATGCCTTCGTGAGGTTTTCGCTTTCGCATGGGCTAGTGGACTGCTTTCGGGATACATCTGTACCTATGTGCTTCGTGAGATTTTCATCTCTGCATGGCCATAGGGAAATGTATTCCCCTGAATCGAACTCAATCCATATGGGCCTATAATGGGTGAGGATTGAGGAACCTGTTGGTTCAGGTACCAATTCCTTAGAACCAAGCTGCATATAGCAACCCTAAGAGCACCCTAGATAGAGCTATGCCAAACTTTAGCAGTCACCTGGATAGGTGATTGACTATTTTCTGTTTGATTTGATTTTTACCATCTGTATATGATACTAACGTGTTTTCTTTTGTTTTGATTGCATTGTATTGCATCATTATAGAAAGGATGTGTTGATTAATATTCGATTTCTAAATAGAAGAGTTTGTCATAAGAAAATGAATTGCTTGATAAATTGGGTTATAATGCATTCGTTCGAATATAGTCCAAGTAAGCACAACGAGAAAAGATTGATAGTTTATGACTTCGCCTCGTTGCTCGGGGATTCAAGCCAACAAGGATTAATCGAGAGTCATCATGTCTCAATTCTCTTAAAGAAGCTTATGAGCATCGTGGAGGATACGTGAGTGAAGAATCACGACCTAGATCAAGCAACAAGGAGCTAGAAGAGGCATTTATTGAGAAAGTTCATGGGGCAAGACCGTAACATCCGGATACAAAGGAAAGAATTAGTGTTTTCACTTGGACTATAAGGACAAAGCCGCATATGTAATCCGTTTTATGTAAAGGAATTTATTTTCTAGAAAAGTTCTTCTAATGGAATTGAATTGAGAATCAACGCCTCTCTTTCTATTTACATTCATTCCATGCATTTGCATTGCATTACATCACATGCATTAAAATTTGTAAAAAGACCACTAATTAATTAAATTTATTCCAGTAACCTGGAAATTGAACCAAATACGCATCCCTATGGCACAAGGAAAAAGACTAAGTTAATGGACAAAAGACTAGAAAAATTGGAGCAAATGCAACAGGATATGCAAGAACAGATGCAAGCACAAATGCAAGAGCAGTTGGTTAAGATTCAGCAGGATATGATGGACAAAATAATGGAATCTCAAAAAAGCATGATAACTCAAATGACGCAGTTGTTGAAAGGGCTTGCGGATAAAGGAAAGAGTCCAATGGTTAATGCTGAGGAGAGTACTGAATATCCTCAATATCCTCCTGGTTTTACTCCACCATATATGCAAACACGACCTGAAGTAACTGTACAAAGGCCATCTGTCACGATTAGTCCTCAACAATTTCAAGCTAGTGCTCCAATGAATCCCTAAACTGGCTTAGGTTCAGGAGATAATCCAATCATTACTAATGTTCTTGATTTTGATGAGATGGTAGAAGTGGAAAGAGCAAAAACGAAATCACAAAAGAAATCAGAGGATAGGTGCAAATGGCTGGAGGAGAAGTTCAAGGCCATGGAAAGTGCTGATAGCTATCATAGGATTGATGCTAAAGACCTGAGCCTAGTTCCAAATTTGGTACTTCCCTACAAGTTTAAGATGCCAGAATTTGAGAAATACAACGGAACGAGTTGCCCGAAAGCATACATCACCATGTTCTGTAGAAGAATGACTGGTTATTTTAACAATGATCAGTTGCTAATTCATTATTTTCAAGATAGTCTAGTTGGAGCTGCGTCTAAATGGTACAATCAGTTGAGCAGAAATAGAATTAGTTCATGGAGAGATTTAGCTCAAGCTTTCATGAAGAAGTATAGTCATGTAACAGATATGACCCTCGATAGAATCACTTTGCAGAATATGGAGAAGAGAACAAATGAGAGTTTTCGATAGTATGCTCAAAGATGGAGGGAAGTCGCTATACAAGTCCAGCCACCTCTAATGGAAAAAGAAACCATGATGCACTTCATTAATGCTTTGAAGGCCCCGTTCATTAACTATATGTTGGGAAGCGACACCGTGAGCTTTTCAGATATGGTAATATCCGGTGAGATCATTGAGAATGCTATAAGAAGTGGAAAGATAGAAGTGGGAGAAAGCACCAAAAGATCAGCTTTAAGAAACAAGGAAAATAAGGTAAATATCCTGAGTACGCATCAAGGCTCTTCAAGGCAAGGATTCAACTCAAGGCCAAATACAGAAAGGTCCCAGTTCACACCCATCCCGATAACATATAAAGAGCTGTATCAGAATATTTTTGATGTACATGTAGTGTCTCCATTCTACTCGGAACCTATGCAACCTCCCTAGCCAAAATGGTATAATGAGAAAGCCCAATGTGAGTACCATGCGGGAATAACAGGGCATTTAATTGAAAACTACACTATATTTAAAAAGTTGGTCGAAAGGCTCATTGAAAGGGGAATTATGAAAGTCGACGATTCCTTAGAACCTAATCACTCAGATGAAGCAGTGAATATGATAGTTGAAAGTGGAGGAAGAAAAGTTACATTTCCTTGAAGAAGTCAAAGGCTTGGAAAGAGCACTAATGACATATCCGAAGAGGGAACCAAAGTTTCCAAGACCTTACATATTTGGGATGATTTTAAACAATGGGACTGTGGAATGGATCCCTATATTTTTAGAGTTAATCTAGAGTAGTATTCAAAACATGCTTGTTACTTTAAGCCCAGAGGCAATAAGAATCCTTTTGTGGAATGGGCTTGCGTCCAAAATTTTTATTTCAATAAAATCCATTTTTTTAAATATTTTTTCATTCTTTATATTTCATACTATACATTCTTTTGTTTTTAGAATATTCTTTATTCATGACCATACCATAAAAATAATCATCCTTAGAATCATTTATTCTTTGGATTGCCTTTGTACCTAGGTACCCAGATATCAACGATATGAGCGACGTTGTTACAGACTCCCTTTTTGAATGAGATATGGGTTTAAGGGATCTAAGGACTTTGAAGCTAACAGAGATTGTAGCCTATCTTTTGATTTGTTAAGGATGATAAAACAAATGACAATAGACTCCACCGTGCAAAGGGTCAGTGGACATTGCGAGCTTAGGAAAGGGGTAAAGATCGAAGCCTAACTCACCACAGAAATAAGGTGAGACATCATTGAGCTATTTTCAAGAATTCCAAGATGTTTTCGTACAATCATATCGAGGAACGCCGGGCTTGAAATATGGTTATGATGTTTAAAGAACCCATGGTAATGGTTCCACGATGGTCAGGCTAATCAAGAGGATCGGGCTACTGGTTTACGAAAAAAAGGAAATTGCATCAGTTACGCTGTAAATGCCAAATTGGGGAAGACAATTACTTTGCAGGTGGGGCATAAATGTTATAGGGAAGATCTCATCAAAAGCATCTAGCCAATACCAATTCATTTTCGTGGTTATCAATTACTTCACTAAGAAGATGAAGGTTGCTTCATATGCCAAAGTTACAAAGTCAGCAATCATCAAATTCAAAGCCAAATCCAAATCCAAATTCAAATTCAAATCCAAATCCAAATCCAAATTCAAATCCAAGTTCAAATGCAAATACAAATTAAAATTCAAAAAAACATGGCAATAAAGAATGCCAGAAAAAAACATGTTTTAACATCATTGAACAATGTCAAAAAATTTACAGTCTGTTCAAAGGTCAGACACCATATCAGTGCAGCAAAGGCAGCCAAAAAACCATTCAAAATTTTTGAGAAATGACTGAGACTTGTAAAGGTTAGCATAGAGAAGTTACCAGTTACCCTCTATGTTTCTTGAATGTTGGCTAGGACCTTCACCGGGGCAACATCCTTCTCATTGGTTTATGAAAGGGAAGCAATTATTGGAAGTTAAGATTCCTTTTCTCCAAGATTTGATTGAATTGGATGAAGCAGATTGTCTCCAGTAAGTTTGATTGAAAGTATTCATGGATGATATAGGCTTATGAAAAAGGTTTGCACAAGAGAATTTCATGATGAGGACTTGGTATTAAGAAGGATTCTTCTCATACAAAAGGACTTCAAAGGAAAATAAATGTCAAATTTTGAAAAAACCTTATATGGTAAAGAAGGCTTGTTCTAAGATCATTAACCTTGACCAAGATGGATGGCAAGGACATACTCAGGCTGGTGAATCCAGATTTCATCTAAAAGGAGAGGCCAAGGTGAAAACCTGCAAAGGGTACCTCGAGACCTTTTAAAAAATATAAAAAAATAAAAAAACAAAAAACAAAAAATGAAAAAAGAAAAGAAATAAAAAATTTTCAATCAAAAAAAAGAAGAAAGAAAAAAGAGAGGCCAAGGCGAAAACCTACAAAGGGCGCTTTGAGACCAAAGGAGATTTGTGTTGAAAACCTGAAAAGGGTAGCTCAAATTTTGATCGAAAGTGAGGCATACAGTAGTCCCACTATGCTTGAATTAATGATGAGGAAGTATGTGACGTCTTGGGGCATCGACAAAGTACTCCAGATCCCCTAGACACATATTGAGCTTAAAATGGTTCTCAAGAAGTTTGAACAAAAGAAGCTCAAGCTGCGATATCTGGGGCACCTAGTTTCCATCTTATCCATTCTGAATTTTTTATCTTTAATTATTTTATTCATTTCAAAATACACTACCAATAAATTTCCTTTGATTGCATTTGCTAGCTTTGCTTAACTTATTTGTTTCGAGCTATGCTCCTAATTAATTTCTTTATTGTCCATCGTTATGATCTTTTTCAAGCATTTTGCATTGAAATAACGATCAGTGGACTAATAATACTTTCATACAAGGAGTTTCGCATATTACTCTGGAAGCTTCTAAATAATAAAAGAACTTGAAATAGGACTAGTGTTTAAAACCCACCAAGTTTAAAGGATGGAAATATTGGTGGAGAAAGAGTCTAAATTGAGACTATATCTTCGAATTTTTAGAGATTGAACAAATGATAGGATATTACGTTAGTGATACAATTTTGACAAAAAATGGGCAATGTTAACACAAGAGTAAAAGGGGAATCATTCTTGAAAAAATGATATTCTGCATACATGCAAATATCATGCATACACATTTGGTTAGGTCACTTGGGGAGTGATTAGTTGATTGAACAAGTTACAGTCCTCTACCCCTGAGTTGTGATGGTATGAATGGAAAATGATACAGGTCCTGTCCCTTTGAATAACAATGGGATGGGTTGAAGAAGAAACAAATCCTACATTTTGGACTCGCAATGAGATGGATTGGAAAAGATTCAGATCTTATACCCCAGAGTCACAATAAGATGAATCCTAAAGTTACAGTGGGGCAAATCTGTTGAGCAAGATATAATGGTTTTTTCGAGTTTTCTGTCAAGAAAACCAGCCAAACAAGATGTCAGCATAATATGTCAGTAATAAACAATGAGTGATGACACCTTAAACTTTTAAAATGGACTATTCTCATTCATGCAAGACACATTTAGTTAGGAGCACTTGATTCATTCCGAGCATTGCATCCTAATCATTGTACATTAAAAAATAACAAAAAATGGATCATTCTCATGACTTTCTGCATTCATGCAAATGTCACCCATAATATCATTTAGTTAGGAGCATTTGATTCATTACGATCATTGCATCTTAATCATTATACATTAAAAAAAGATCATTCTCATGACATTCTGCATCCATGCAAATATCATCCAGTTAGGAGCATTTGATTCATTCTGATCATTGCATCCTAATCATTGTTTTTTTTTTTTTTAAAAAAAAGATCATTATCATAAATGTCACCTATAATATCATTTAGTTAGGAGCATTTGATTCATTCTGATCACTGCTTCCTAATAATTCTCATGACATTCTGCATTCAATCAAATGTCATATCATTTAGTTAAGGGCATTTGATTCATTCCGATCATGGCATCCTAATCGTTCACATAACATTCTGTATTCATGCAAATATTGTCCATAATACATTTAGTTAGGGGCATTTGATTCATTCCGATCATTGCATCCTAATCATTCTCGTGACATTCTGTAAATGTCATATCATTTAGTTAGGAGCATTTGATCCATTCATATCATTGCATCCTAATTATTGTATCCATTTTAAATAAAAAAAAGATCATTTTCGTGACATTTTTGCATTCATATCATTTATAACGCATGTGGCTAGGAGCATGTGACTCATTTTGATCATAGTATCCTGATCATTTGGCATAAACATATGCATGTGGAACTGAGTCTATAGGACATGCCCCTTAGAGGACGGGGTAGTAACATCGGTAAATTCAAAAATCTTATCTCCCTAAGTAGAATTGGAGCAGATCAAGTTTTTGGCGAATCTTATCTCCATGTATCGGCAATAGAGTAGATTTTAGCCATGGGTTTTATCTTCCTGATGTAGCAAGGGAATAGACTAAAATTTTCAGATTTTGTCCCCTCGAGATGGTAATGGGGCAGGCTGAAGATTGAAGTCTTCCTGAGATAGTAAGGAAGAAAATTTGAAAGTTCAGACTTTGTCCCCTAGAGATGGTAGTGGGGCAAGCTGAAGATTGAAGTCTTCTTGAGATAGTGAGGAAGCAAACCTGAAGATTGAAGTCTTCCTAAGATAGTAAGAAAGCGGACTAGAAAGTTCAGATTTTTTTCCCTAGAGATGGTAGTAGAGCAGATTGAAGATTGAAGTCTTTCTGAGATGCAAGGAAGCAAATTGGAAAGTTCAGATTTTGTTCCCTAGAGATGGTAGTGGAGCAGATTGAAGATTGAAGTCTTCCTAAGATTGTAAGGAAGTAGACTGGAAAGTTCAGATTTTGTTCCCTAGAGATGGTAGTAGAACAGACTGAAAATTGAAGTCTTCTTGAGATAGTAAGGAAGCAGACTGGAAAATTCAGATTTTGCTCCCTAGAGATGGTAGTGGAGTAGACTGAAGATTGAAATCTTCCTGAGTTAGTAAGGAAGCAAATTGAAAAGTTCAGATTTTGTTCCCTAGAGATAGTAGTGGAGTAGATTGAAGACTAAAGTCTTCCTGAGGTAGCAAGGGAGCAGGCTAAATAAAATTGTAGATCTTGTCTCCTCGAGATAGTAGTGGGGCAGATCGAATTTGGCGAATCTTATCTCCATGTATTGGCAATGGAGTATATTCAAGTCATTTAGCCTTATCTTCCTGAGGTAGCAAGGGAGCAGGCTGAAGATTGTAGTCTTATCTTCCTGAGGTAGCAAGGGAGCAAACTGAAGATTGAAGATCTTATCTCCCCGAAGTAGCAGCGGAGTAAACTAAAGTATAAAAATCTTATCTCCCTAAGCTGTAGTGGAGCAGATCAAATTTGGCGAGTTTTATCTCCATGTATCGGCAATGGAGCAGATTATCTTCCTAAAGCAGCTAGGGAGTAGATTTAAGCCACATATCTAAATTCCATGAATTGGATTGAAGCGCTAGTTCTCATACCCCTGAAGATGCGGCGGGATGGAATGAAGCTACTCGAAGAAGAAAAGCACTGAAAGAAATCCAAGATTCGAAGACCGGGCAAAAATGGTCCTTTTTGAAGTCTTTGCTCTATTTTCGTTACACGACAATGAGAAAAGAGGGGCAGCTCTAATAGGCCCATTTCACCGGACACATTTAAAACCATAATTAAACTAAATAAAAACAAAATAAATACCCAATAAAAGTCCAGCAATTACAAAAATCCAAGTTTTACAATTCACAAAATAGAGCCCAATCGGCCCAAGCTAATTTCTAACCCGAATTAAAATAACAGCCTAAAACCCAATTCCTAATCCTACCCAAAATTTGCATGCCCGAATTGCCCAAGGGTTTCAACATGTTCCAGAAACCCTAGAACTCTCTGGAGTTCTCCAGCGCCATTCGAGTAGCCAAGTTCACACATGTGCCGCAGCATCTTCGAGTTGCAGCCCCACGAACGGCCATTGCTCACGCGCGCCTCCTCCACAGCTGTACCTGCAACAACCAACAAAGCAAAACAGAAAAGGAGCAGAGGATAATAAAAGAAAAGAGGGGGATAATGTATTTTTCTTTTCTGGGGGATTTTTGGCTTTATAAAAGCCAAAGAGGAATCGATGTATGGGGGATCCTCATTTTTTTTTTGTACACACACGCACACAAACAGAGAGAAATAGGCAAGAAATATTGAATCAAAGGCAGAAAAATATCAAAAGGTTGTTTTTAAATATCTCTTTCGCTTTCACATTTTTTTTTCTTTTCAGCACATTTTTGTTCATTTGAAAATAAAAAGAATAAAGAACTTACCTTCGTAGAAGAGATCAATAGACGTCTTTCTTCGTCGTAATCGAAGCAGAGAGGTCCTTTGAGGTTGGAAATATGGAAGTATTCGGTTGGGTTTGAAAGAAGGTATTCGAAAAGGCCAGAATCGACCACTAATCGCCGATTATCATGGCGTTATAGTGGTCAGACGACATCTTTCTTGCGACGAAAAGGTGAGATTGCGGCTGGAGGCAAAACAAAAAGGGGCTAGGGTTTCATTTCAAAGAGAAATCGGCTGAGTTTTAATTTTGTTTTAAGGGTTTAATATTCATTAAGAGAGCGACGTCGTTTAAAGCACATTTAAATAGCTTTAAAATGATATCATTTAAGGTCGTTCTGACCCGACCCGATCCAAAACTCTTTGGATCCACGTGTTTACTTGTTAAACGGGAATTTGCGTGTTTGGCCCCTTTTATTTCTGTGATGTTTTAATTAGATCCGTTATGTGTTGTCTTTATTATTCAATCGATCTCGATAATTTATGCGTTATTTTTAATTTGGTCCAATTTATGTGTTACGTGTTGGTAATGAGGAATATTTGCTTGTTAATCCCTGACTATTATGCGAAATTTAATCTGACTCCTAATTATGTTTAAATGATTTTGGTTTATTTATGAAATGACCTTTAAACTTCATTTTTATTTCGATTAAGTTTTAATTTGCATTTCTAAAATTGATTCTACATTGTTTTTATGTATTTTGTTTATATGTGTTGTATAAATGTTTAATTTTAATATAATATATTATGTATTCCTTTGAAGATTTATTCTTTTTAAAATACAATTAAGTATTATTATTTTGTGTCTTCATATATATAATAATAAGATCGTACTTTATTGTATATTTAAATTTATTTCGTATATTTTATATCTTATTACTTATATGCATTTACATATATATATATAAACGTGTAAGTTCTTTTTAAAATATATATTTAATAAATTCATTCATAAATTATTTTATTTTAAATAAATTCCATAACGTGTTAATTTCAAAATCAATTTACTTTATTTACTTTTAATATATTTGTTACCATCCAAGATTTTATTTTATATTAATTTCCCATCGTCAATTTTTGTAGAATTATTATATATTGTAGCTTATTGTTAATAATATTGAATTCTTGTGTATCTCATGCTTAATGCTTGTGAATCCTGTTCTTGTTTTATGCTTCAAAATTACAATATATTCAAGCCTGTACTAAATGTTTTATTAAAAATGTATATTGAGCCAATTTTAAGATTGCGTATTTAAAAATTTTTAAGATAAGGCAATATTGTGTATTTGGAAGTTCGGAAAATTATGCCCTAACGTGCTGGGTGTCAATTTTCCCGTTCAACCGAATAACCAAATACCCTTTTTTAATTGTATGTTTTGAAGATCAAAGACGATCTCAGTGTTGAGGTATAAAAGTGTTATATCCTAACGTATTGGATATGATATTTTCATCCCTTTGAAACGAGTTAATCTTGAGATTCAATTCAAAATTAATTAACTTTCTTAAAAAGAATTATGTCTTAAAAATTTTCAAGTTTTCAACGCAAGGACATTAATTAATCAAATTGGTACCCGTTTTTGGGCGTACGAAGGTGCTAACCCTTCCTCGTGAGTAACCGACTCCCGAACCCCTTTTGTCATTTAATTTCGCAGACCAATAAATTTTTTTAAAGGTGATCCAATCACACCTAAATAAAAAAGGTTGGTGGCGACTCCACATCACATTTTTAAGTCGGTCCCATTGTTTTCCAACTTAAAATAAAGATGGTTTCGACAATGTATTGGCGGTTATAGCATTGAATTATATAAGTTTTACATGATTATTATAAGGATAAATAAGTAAAATATGCATTAAAGCATTTATAATAAAACAAAATAAGCATGATAGTGGAATGTTCATCCAACTATCACTGAAAACACAAAAGAAAGAAAAGAAGAAAAGCTTGTTAGACTATCAATTTTATATGTTGCATTATTTTGGTGCTGAGCTTGTTAGATTATCAATTGTGTGTGTTTAAGTAGTCCTGAGAAGGCTCGGGATTTATTTGGATCTAGTAAAAACTTTTAGCAATTAGCACTTTAAGGAAATGGAGTAAGTGACTTTAAAGCTTAAGGGAATAAATTGGTAAATAGCTAGCATAAATGAGCAATTGGCAAAAAGGATATGGCGCCATATGTGTTACCTTGAGGGAAGGAGTTCGAATCCCTTTATATGCATTTGTGATTTTTATTTTTGCTTTCCTTCCTTATAGTATCGGCCAAGAACTAATTATGGTAAGTTGGACTTTCATTTTTATGGCAAGATGGCTAAGGGATTAAGGAAAGATTGAAGTTAGGGAAAGGAATCAAAAGAAAATGGCATGTGAGGGGAGCATGAGGCTTATTCCATGGGTGATGTTTTGGAAAGTTTGGGTGGCCAAACTTTTGACCATTTGGCTATGTATATGGACGGTTTTTGGGGCTAAGGGGGATGGCCAAATTTTATTAGCATTTTGGTAAAGCTTAGGTGCTAGTTTTGGTCAATTCCATTAGCAACTAGTGTATCATTTTTCTCCAAAACTCCTTTTCCCTAGCCGAATATGGTCAATAGCAATAGGTAAATTTTTGGTTGTTTTGGCCATTTCTTTTTGACCAATTTGGTATGATTTTCTTTTCTCCCCAAACTCTTTTCTTCTTTGTGCCGAAACCATGCAACCTTGAAGAGGCATAATTCATTTCTTTTCTTTCTCTTTACCGAATGCATACAAACTTGGAGACCATTTCCTTGTTCATTTTTCATCATTGAAAATCGAAACTTAAACACCATATCTTCTACTTCTTTTTCTTCTTCTTTTCTTTTTGCAAAAACTTTCAAACATCACTCCCCCTCTAATATTCTCACCATAGCCGAATCTTCCATCATTCCATTGAACTCTCTTTTTCATTCGAGTTATCACTCATACTTTGATCAATCGGTAAGTGATCCATTTCAACGTTTTTCTTTATTTTATTCTTTCTCTTAGTGCCGAATCTATACCTTGGTGTGGGATGGCCATATTGATCGACACCATCACCATATTCGAAATCAGTTTTTTTTGCCATCGAAATATAGTGGAAGGCCGAAACTTGGAGTTTTCGAAGTCATCGTTTAATCGCTAGAATTCGGTCCAAAAATCTCTAAGGGACTCTATCGCTCAATCTTTCATCTTGAGATCGTACGGATTCTTGTGGTAAGCCAACCTCACTCCTAAGATCAATCATTCATAACAACGTAATATTAGTTTGGACTAATATTTGTTTTCAATGGAGGCAAGCAATATCGAATCAAAAGGGGTAGTGATTGGTGATCGAAAAAGGATCGGGTTAGTGATCCCTACTCCTAAATTCAAATGAAGGGCTGTTTCGGCGATCCGAGACTTTCCACCGGGTTGCGGACCCTCATCCGGTGAGAATCAACTATTCGAGGTTGTTCGCAATTGTGAGGTATCAGCGATTCGGGACTTTCCACCGGGTTGTGGATCGTCAACCAAGGAAAATCGACAAATCGTAGTTGTTCGTGATTCCGAGGGTAAAATCTTAGATCGTTTGTTTTAGAATAGATTTATTAAATAGTGTACATTGTCTAATCGAGCGTTGAAATGTTTTAGGTGTCGACGATCAGGATAGTATAGTGCTTACCGTAATCAGGTGTGTAATCTCACACCGTATTTCATGGGCTAGATATTTATATCGTGTTAGTGATAAATCGTTGATTTAATCACATCTTGGTGAAATCGGGTAAAATCATATAGTTATCACTATTTTGGTAAAATTTTGAAATCGGTATTAAGACTGTGAAAATTTCGAAAATACCCCTAATAGGCCAAATTGAAATATTTGTTATATGGACCAATTGAAATATTTGTTATATGGGCCAATTGAAATATTTGTTTTATGGGCCAATTGAAATATTTGTTATATGGGCCAATTGAAATATTTGTTATATGGGCCAAATTGAGATATTTGTTATATGGGCCAATTGAAATATTTGTTATATGGGCCAAATTGAGATATTTGCTATATGGGCCAAATTGAGATATTTGATATACCGGCTGTTTGATATTGCAATATGGGCCGATTGTAATAAATTATGAAATGGGCCAAGATGATTTTGCTTAAATGGCCAACTTGATAAATTGTTATAATGGGCCAAAATGTTCGTAAGAAATATTTGAATGAATTGTTGTGAATGGCTATGCAGTAAATACATAAATTGCATGGGGTGGGAAAATGATGAAGAGAAGCCTCTAGATTAATTTTTGTTTTGTTTATTGTTTGATGATTCTATAAACTGCTTTAAGTAATTCAAATTGAGATTTTATGTTTTCTAAAATCTTAAATAAATATTTTATTCGAAATTGAATATACAAAAAGGATTTCATAGAAATTTTCATATTTTTTTAAAACTCTGAAATTTACTCTTAATAATTTTCATCAATTCTTTACGAAAAATATTTTCTTTAAATTACTTTTAAAATTTTCTTGAACTGTTAACGATAATATCAAAGTTACAATTTATAAGATCTTACATCTCAAATTGTCGATTTATCAATCAAATCTCTTACGCAATAAATACTTCGTCAAAACTTTAAAATCTGTTTTACATAAAAAGGAATCAAATTATATTTATTTTGTGTGACATGTCAAATCTGGCCTTAACATATAGGCCAGGTTTGGGGTGTTACATTTTATGGTATCAGAGCCCAGTTTCAAAACTCGGCTGTGGTTTGGGTTCAAGAACATTTTTGTTCAAAACTGTTTTAAATTATAGACTGTATATCTTTAAAGGAAGTATGGCACCACGAGTATCCGGCACCAAGTCCAATAAGTGTATGTTAATTGAATGATTATTATTATTATTGTGATATAATTATAGGAACACTCTAGAACTTTTAGTTTTAGGTGTTGAAACTATAGAGATTGAGACTATAGGATGCGTTTACGAAAACAACTCTACTTCTTATATTTCATAAAATATCGTTAATAAACACTGAAATAGTATACTGATTCATAAAACTTGTAATCAGATTAAATCGAAATAGTCAATATGAGGGCTAGAGGACATGGACATGGTAGACGTGGCCGTGGTAGAGGCCGAGGTGCTAGGGTTGTGTCTGAAGCATCGGGACATATGCCGGAAATGGATGCACCTGCGTCCCCTGTGACTGAGGCTGGGTCACAAGACCGTATGAGGGAGGACATTGCTCTATTCCAAGCAATGTTGCAAATTTTGGAACGGGTTGCTGGGGCTAGAACTGGGCCAGCATCTCGTGGATCAATTTCGGAACGACTTAGATCAAGTGGTGCCGAGGTTTTTAGGGGTGTCTTGGGTGTAGCCCCAAGTGTAGCGGAGTATTGGCTCGAGGCTGTGGAGCGGATCATGGATGACCTGGAGTGTACCGTCAAGCAGAAACTAAAAGGAGCTGTATCCTTGTTGAGAGATGAGGCGTATCAATGGTGGCTTACTGTTCATGAAGGCACTCAGGCCGATCGCGTTACTTGGGATTTTTTCAAAACCTCATTTCAAGGAAAGTATGTTGGGGCTAGCTATGTGGATGCCCAAAGGAAGGAATTTCTTAATCTGGTTAAAGGAAGTAAGACCGTGGAAGCTTATGAAGCAGAATTTCTACGTCTGAGTCGTTATGCCCGAGGTATTGTGCCAACTGATTATGAATGCTGCGTGCGTTTCGAGGATGGGTTGAGTGATGAATTGCGGGTATTGATAGCCCCATAGCAAGAAAGGAATTTTTCCACACTTGTGGAGAAAGCGAAGATAGCCGAATAGACTAAGCACTCGGAGCGGCGAAACTGAGAAAAAGATAGAGGCAAGAGTAAGAGGGACTTTAAGTACTCGTGTCCTGTTAGAAGGTTTCAGAAGAGGTCCAGGAATGATGAGCCAGCTCAAGCTAGAGCATGAGCTGCTATTAATCAGATACAACCATGTGCTGACTGTGGAAGACGACACCCTGGTGAATGGTGGAAGAGAACTGGTGGTTGTTTCAAATGTGGTCCTAAGGACCATCAGCTTAAGAATTGTCCTCAACGGACTGCTCTGACTCAAGAAGCTCGTAATCATGATGCACCGCCAGCTAGACCCGCTCAGCAGCCACAGAGGGGCCGTGGACCAGGTCGAGGTGGTAATGGTGCAGATCAAGGTCAAGGTGCACCGGGTAGAGGTAATGGCTTCAGGGGTAATGCGGAGGCGAGGCAGCTAGGGTTAGTTTATGCAGCCAGACGCCGAGAGGATGGCGATGCACCTGATGTGATAACTGATACGTTCTTCATCTCTAATGTACCTGTAACACCCCATACTCATGCCCGTTGCCGGATTAGGGTTATAAGGCATTAGCAAACTAAACTAAATTCCGAAATAGACCTTTAATTGAATTCAAGCACAAGCAATGCGATCATTACTATATTATATAACATTACAACCTATTAAATAAATAAATAAAATAAAAATAAAAATGTACAGCGAGTTTTATTACCAGTACTTAATACATACCAATGTCTGAATCACATAACTTAAGCATTCATGACATATAAATATACATTTAAACCATATCTCAACTTATGTCAAATTATAACATATATCAGATATCAATCAAAACTTATATAACTTAAGCTGAGTTTCATTCATATTACTATAAGACATATGCATATTAAATCAATTGAACCATTTAATAATCATTTACAAATACAAACATATTATTGTTACAACTTGGCCGAATATACCGTTACACCTTTCATTTGGATTTATAACAGACCAACCAAGAAACATATTCATTTCTTACCATTTATAATCGGATCTACATAATCAACTATCACATATATATATGTCTTGTTATAAAAGTATAAATATCACATAGTCAAATTCACTTAAACATAGCATCATTTATTCTCACTAAACACATCAAGCATATGCTATTTGCCATAAGACTGAAACACATGTCTTAACTCAAATAACATTAGTAAAGTGTACTAAGCAAGTAACACATAAATTCACCTTAATCGCAATCAAGCACGCATCATAAACACGGCAACCATAATTCACATATAAACAAAAACCAAGACCAAGTTTGCTTAAACCATCACCTAACATATTTATATATATATACACCAAATGAGCACCTTTCCACATATGATATAAACCGTGACCGAATCTAAAACATCCATTAACATTATGAACAAGCTATGAAATCAAAACATAGAAATGAAACTTAACCAAAAGAAGTAGCCATTTTCGCAAGGCTATATTTATATACAAGACCAAAAGTCATTAATCTAAACCTTAGTCTAACCTATACATGCCTTCGATTCAAAACTAAGATTTAGTACCAAAAGGGGGTGATAGTGTGGTTGACTTTTCCGATGATCCTCAGATGCCCATAGCTTGATGGAAAATCTATAAAATAGAACAAAGAGCGCACACGAAATAAGCTAACTAGCTTAATAAGTCTTAAGCGAATTTAAAGAAAATAATTCAACTTAACACCTAAACTTTCCAAGTCAAATACTTGATATTACATCTAACTTTAACAAATCACACATATGGTGTCACATTATCGAACTTCAATAGCATCTTACTTGACATTTCTCATTATTCTACCTTTAACAAATGGTTCATTAAATCAACTCAAGTTCAAATGATAAATATCCATTTCTTGCCGAATACTCAAATCGAATGCACATCATTTTAAACGGAATCATATACAAAAGCATATATATATATATATATATACTCATTCACTTTACATCTTATCACTCTAAAAGTCCAACATGCATGAAATATCAATATGAGTTTCTAGACAACCAGCAGAATATACAAATACAATCATATACCACATTTTCGTCCAACATCACACACATATACACATATATGTATACATTTATAATTGAACGAATATATTTACTCAATTAAACAACTCACAGGTACTTACCCGTACAGCTCTGTAATTTATTTCATACGAATAATCTTAAGTTTAACCTTTTTGCCAACATAACTCCACCAGTTTATATGCATAAGCTCGTATTTAGGAATCACCGGCATTTAGCCTGCTAGGCAATAAGCCCGAAACTCTTCACCGGCACAAGGTCTGCTAGGCTCAAGGCCCGATTCATTTCACCGGCACTAGGCCTGCTAGGCATTTAGCCCGATACTTTCCACCGGCACAAGGCCTACTGGGCATTTAGCCCGATACTTTCCACCGACACAAGGCCTGCTAGGCTCAAAGCCTGAATATCAACACATTTAATATTTCAAATACACAATGCTTAATAATGAAATCACAACATCTTATATTCTTTATACTACTTTCACTTATCGAACCGAACTTACCTATTCACATTGCATTAAACAAAATAGTTTCACTTCAATACCATACACTCATATTCGGCTATATCATGTATTTATGCTTTAAATATCCAAAATTCATCATTCACTAAGTTCATAATTAAATTCATTGACATTAGAACGCTTTAGGACTTACTCTACTGTGTCGATAGACCAGTGCAAATCGGCTTATTCGAGAACCTTCGCCTTTCCCGATCCAAACCAGTTTTCTATGTTCTTGATCTAAACACATTAAAATTCAGCTCATTCAAGTACATTTCATTTCAATTTAGTCCCAAAACACATAAATAGGCAAATTACCATTTTGCCCCCACTATTTCACAATTTTACAATTTAGTCCTATTTGCATAAAACTCAAAATACACAAAATTTCACTAATTAACTCAAGGGCCGAATATCCAATAGGGCTATACAAGTCCATATTTTCCATTTATTTTGCAAATAAGTCCCTACTAATTTTTATTTTTACAAATTAGCCCTAAATACTAAATTTCACCAAAATTCCTAATACAAAACTTGTAATTCTTTAACATATTTTTAATCTAAAACCATCAAATACCAAAACCACTGTTAATGGCCGAATCCTATATACATACAAATTTCAAAAATTCAAGCATGGGTTGGGTAATATACAAAGCAACAATCTCAAAAACGTAAAAATTATCAAAAACCGAAAATCACACATACCTTAATCAAACAAATTGATTGCCGAAACTTAAAGATTCTTCAACCCCTTTTTCTTAGCTACATTCGGCCATGAGAGAGCATAAAGATGATGGCTTCTTTTTTTTATGTTATTTTAACATATATTATATCATTTAATATAATTACTAATTTAACCTTATTTCATAAAATTTTTTAACATAAAACTTAAGGGTAGATTAGACATATGCCGCCCACTACCTCTAAAATTGGGTTATTTACCCTTTTCATACTTCATATTATAAAGCCATGCTCAAATTAACACATTTCACTTTAGTATGCCACTTTTACACCTTACGCGATTAAGTCCTTTTAATCAAATTAAGCACTTAAATGTTAAAATTTTCATACGAAACTTTCACACACATCGATTCACATAAAATAGACTCAAAATGTAATATTAAAATATTTCTCGGACTCAGATTCGTGGTCCCGAAACCACCGTTCCGATTAGGGTCAAATTCGGTCTGTTACAGTACCTATTACTGCTTTGATAGATATCGGATCTACCCATTCATATGTTGCTAGTGCTTTATCTAGAAATCTAAACATTAGATCTGAGATTACTGATAAAGAGATGACGGTAATTAGTCCTTTAGGACAGTCTGTGATTGTGAATAAATTGTTTAGAGACGTGCCCTTAGAAATTCAAAGAGAAATATTTTTGGCAGATTTGATGGAACTACCTTTCGGTGAATTCGACCTTATTTTGGGCATGGATTGGTTGGTAAAGCACGGTGTGAACTTGGATTGTGCTGCAAATCGGATGTCGATAAGAACCTCGGAAGATAAAGAAGAGGTGATGATAGGTAAAAGGAGAAATTATATATCGAATGTGGTATCTGCCTTAAAGGTAGAAAAGTTGGTGAGAAAAGGGTGTGGAGCTTTCCTCGCCTTTATCAATGCGTTGGATACCAAAGAATTGTCAGTAGAAGGAGTTTTCGGACATCTTTTCGAAAGAACTTCCGGGTTTGCCTTCGGACCGGGAGGTAGAGTTTGGCATTGTGCTATTGCCCGGAACGGCACCGGTGTCCATTGCTCCTTATAGAATGGCGTCGAAGGAGTTAGCGGAGCGTAAAGCTCAAATTCAGGAGTTGTTGGATCGGGGATTTATTCGACTGAGTGTGTCACCGTAAGAAGCACCGGTCTTGTTTGTCAAGAAGAAGGATGGGTCGATGCGTATGTGCATCGATTATAGGCAGTTGAATAAGTTGACGATCAAGAATAGGTATCCATTGCCGAGAATTGATGACCTGTTCGATTAACTGCGAGGAGCTTTAGTTTTCTCCAAGATAGATTTAAGATCAGGTTATCACCAACTCAAGGTGAAGGAGGCGGATATTCATAAGACGGCATTTCAAACTCGTTATGGACATTATGAGTTCTTAGTGATGCCGTTTGGATTGACCAATGCACCAGCTGCATTTATGGACATGATGAACTGAGTTTTTCAACCCTACTTAGACCGGTTCGTGGTGGTGTTCATAAATGACCTCTTGGTATACTCGAAGAATGAAGAAGAGCATGATTCACAACTGCGAATAGTATTACAAATATTGCAGGAAAAATAGCTCTATACCAAATTTAGTAATTGTGAATTTTGGTTGAAGGAAGTGACGTTCTTGGGACATGTTGTGTCAACCGAAGGAATCAGAGTTGATCCTCGGAAGGTAGAAGCTGTGTTGGATTGGAAACCACCGAAGTCAGTAGCCAAAATTTAGAGTTTCCTAGGATTAGCTGGTTATTACAAGCGTTTCGTGGAGGGGTTTTCGTTGATTGCTGCACCCCTAACTAAACTATTGCGCAAGGGAGTACCATTTGTATGGTCAGATCAGCAGCAAGAGAGCCTTGAGAAATTGAAGAAGATTCTGACGGAAGCACTAGTACTGATTCAACATGAGGCTGGAAAAGAGTTTATCGTTTACTGTGATGCGACACACACGGGCTTGGGATGTGTGTTGGTGCAAGGTGGAAAAGTGGTGGCTTATGCATCTCGTCAGTTAAGGCCGCACGAGGTGAGTTATCCCACTCATGATTTGGAGTTGGCTGCGGTGGTGTTTACTTTGAAGATTTGGAGACACTACCTATACGGTGAGAAGTCGATCATTTATACGGATCATAAGAGTCTAAAGTACCTCCCTACCCAAAAGGAGTTGAACTTAAGCCAGCGGAGCTGGATAGAGCTGTTGAAAGATTATGACTTCTCAATCGAGTATCACCCCGGAAAGGCTAACGTGGTGGCAGACGCGTTGAGTCATAAGGTGATATCGGAGTTAAGAGTGATGTTTGCTCATCTCAGTTTGTATGAAGATGGTAGTCTGCTAGCCGAACTTCAGGTAAAGCCTATGTGGTTAAGACAGATTAAGGAAAAGCAGTCATCAGATGAAAAGTTGGGTTCCATACTTCAGCAAGTGGAAGGTGGTGTGATAGGGGATTTTGGATTGAATAATGATGGAGTATTGTGTTTCCACGGAAGAATTTGTATGCCCAAAGATTCGGAATTGAGACAAATGATTCTGTGAGAGGCGCATAGTAGCCCTTATGCTATACACCCCGGGGGAAATAAAATGTATCGAGACCTTCAAGAACAGTATTGGTGGCCAAGATTGAAGAGGGAGGTTAATGATTTTGTGAGTAGGTACTTGACGTGTCAGCAAGTGAAGGCAGAACATCAATTACCATCGAGATTGTTGCAACCGGTAAAGATTCCATTATGGAAATGAGAATGGATAACGATGGACTTTGTTAGTGGGTTACCCTTATCGCCTACTAAAAATGACTCCGTCTGAGTAATAGTGGATCGATTGACAAAGACTACCCATTTTCTATCTGTTCGTATGGATTATTCATTGCAAAAGTTGGCCAAGTTGTATGTAGTAGAGATTGTGAGGTTACATGGGGTACCAGTGCCTATTATATCGGATAGGAATCCTAGGTTTACATCATGGTTTTGGAAAGCCTTGCATGAAGCTTTGGGAACCAAGTTAAATTTCAGCACGACTTTTCATCCTCAGTCAGATGGTCAGTCGGAAAGAGTAATCCAGATTGTGGAAGATATGTTAAGGGGTTGTGTGATTCACTTCAGTGGTAGTTGGGAGGATTTCCTACCGTTGGCAGAATTTGTGTATAACAATAGTTATCAATCCAGTATCCAGATGGCACCTTATGAGGCATTGTATGTTCATAGGTGTCGTACTCCTACTTGTTGGACTGAATTAGAGGAGCGACAGTTATTGGGTCCTGAGCTGATATCAGAAACGGAAGAAAAGGTAAAGGTAATTTGGGCACGGATAAAGGAAGCTTCGGATAGACAAAAATCGTATGCGGATCTGAAGCGTAAGGATATTGAGTTTGCAGTGGGAGATCAAATCTTTCTAAAGGTCTCACCTTGGAAGAAGATCTTCAGATTTCGAAGGAAGGGCAAGTTGAGCCCTAGGTTCATCGGACCGTACCGTGTGTTGAAACGTGTTGGGCCAGTAGCCTATCAGCTTGAATTACCTTCGGAGTTGAGCCAGATACATAGTGTATTCCATGTCTCTATGTTAAGGTGTTACCAATCCGATCCGTCTCATATAGTACTGGTAGAAGAAATTGAGATAAGACCTGATTTGTCGTTCGAGGAGGATCCAGTACAAATTCTAGATCGGGACATTAAGGTACTGAGAAGGAAGACCGTGCCATTAGTCAAGGTTCTATGGCGTAATCACAGAGCAGAGGAAGCTACGTGGGAGCCTGAGGACACGATTCTGCAGCAACATCCTCACCTCTTTTAACCAGGTAAATTTCGAGGATGAAATTTTCTTTAAGGGGGTAGAATTGTAACATCCTAGAATTTGAATTTTATATGTTGCATTATTTTGGTGCTGAGCTTGTTAGACTATCAATTGTGTGTGTTTAAGAAGTCCTGAGAGGGATCGGGATTTATTTGGATCTAGTAAAAACTTTTGGCAATTAGCACTTTAAGGAAATGAAGTTACCCTAAAGCTTAAGGGAATAAATTGGTAAATAGCTAGCATAAATGAGCAATTGGCAAAAAGGATATGGCGCCATATGTGTTACCTTGAGGGAAGGAGTTCGAATCCCTTTATGTGCATTTGTGATTTTTATTTTTTCTTTCCTTCCTTATAGTGTCGGCCATGAACTAATTATGGTAAGTTGGACTTTTATTGTTATGGCAAGATGGCTAAAGGATTAAGGAAAGATTGAAGTTAGGGAAAGGAATCAAATGAAAACGGCACGTGAGGGGAGCATGAGACTTATTCCATGGGTGATGTTTTGGAAAGTTTGGGTGGCCAAACTTTTGACCATTTGGCTATGTATATGGACGGTTTTTGGGGCTAAGGGGGATGGTCGAATTTTATTAGCATTTTGGTAAGGCTTAGGTGCTAGTTTTGGTCAATTCCATTATCAACTAGTGTATCATTTTTCTCCAAAACTCTTTTTCCCTAGCCGAATGTGGTTAATAGCAATAGGTAAATTTTTGGTTGTTTTGGACATTTCTTTTTGACCAATTTGGTATCATTTTCTTTTCTCCCCAAACTCTTTTCTTCTTTATGTCGAAACCATGCAACCTTGAAGAGGCATAATTCATTTCTTTTCTTTCTATTTGCTTTATGCATACAAACTTGGAGACCATTTCCTTGTTCATTTTTCATCCTTGAATATCGAAACTTAAACACCATATCTTCTACTTATTTTTCTTCTTCTTTTCTTTTTGCAAAAACTTTCAAACATCACTCCCCCTCTAATATTCTCAGCCTAATCTTCCATCCTTCCATTGAACTCTCTTTTCCATTCGAGTTGTCACTCATACATTGATCAATCGGTGAGTGATCCATTTCAACATTTTTCTTTATTTTATTCTTTCTCTTAGTGCCGAATCTATACCTTGGTGTGGGATGGCCATATTGATCGAGACCATCACCATACTTTCTCTCATTCGAAATCACTTTTCTTTGCCATCGAAATATAGTGGAAGGCCGAAACTTGGAGTTTTCGAAGTCATCGTTTAATCGCTAGAATTCGATCCAAAAATCTCTAAGGGACTCTATCGCTCAATCTTTCATCTTGAGATCGTACGAATTCTTGTGGTAAGCTGACCTCACTCCTAAGATCAGTCATTCATAACAACGTAATATTAGTTTGGACTAATATTTGTTTTCAATGGAGGCAAGCAATATCGAATCAAAAGGGGTAGTGATTGGTGATCGAAAAAGGAGCGGGTTAGCGATCCCTACTCCTAATTTCAAACGAAGGGCTGTTTCAGCGATTCGAGACTTTTCACCAGGTTGCGGACCGTCATCCGGTGAGAATCAACTATTCGAGGTTGTTCGCAATTGTGAGGTATCAACGATTCGGGACTTTCCATCGGGTTGTGGACCGTCAACCGAGGAAAACTGACAAATCGTAGTTGTTCGCGATTCCGAGGGTAAAATCTTAGATCGTTTGTTTTAGAATAGATTTATTAAATAGTGTGCACTGTCTAATCGAGCGTTGAAATATTTTAGGTGTCGACGATCAGGAAAGTGTAGTGCTTACCGTAATCAGGTGTGTAATCTCACACCGTATTTCATGGGCTAGATATTTATATCGTGTTAGTGGTAAGTCATTAATTTAATCACATCTTGGTGAAATTGGGTAAAATCATATTGTTATCACTATTTTGGTAAAATTTTGAAATTAGTATTAAGACTGTGAAAATTTCGAAAATACCCCTAATAGGCCAAAGTGAAATATTTTTTATTTCGGACAATTGAAATATTTGTTATATGGGCCAATTGAGATATTTGTTTTATGGGCCAATTGAGATATTTGTTATATAGGCCAATTGAAATATTTGTTATATGCACCAAATTGAGATATTTGTTATATGGGCTTTGGAAAATTAGGTTTGGCTTGGGAATTCCATATCACATGCATATTGTGTATGATATTTATATGTGTAAATGGGCTTTGGCCCAAATAAATGTTTAATTGGATTTTTGCCCAGTGGACAACGGTAAGTGGATTGCACACTGAGTTCTAGTAACTCACCCCCATTTTCCTTATCCCTTTCAGGTAATAATCAGTGATGGAGACTTGGGCCGTGGACGACTCGGTGGAGGCCATACTTCGTAAACGGTTAAATTTGGATTTTGGATTTCTTTCAGTATTTTAATTACTTCGCTATTTTGAATTTAGGTTGCAATAAGGCCTCTGGATTAATTTTTGTTTTGTTTATTGTTTGATGATTTTATAAACTGCTTTAAGTAATTCAAATTGAGATTTTATTTTTTCTAAAATCTTAAATAAACATTTTATTCGAAATCGAATATACAAAATGGATTTCATAGAAATTTTCATATTTTTTTAAAACTTGAAAATTTACTCTTAATAATTTTCATCAATTCTTTATGAAAAATATTTTCTTTAAATTACTTTTAAAATTTTCTTGAACTGTTAACGATATTATCAAAGTTATGATTTATAAGATCTTACATCTCAAATTGTCGATTTATCAATCAAATCTCTTACTCAGTAAATACTTCGTCAAAACTTTGAAATCTGTTTTACTTAAAAAGGAATCAAAGTATATTTATTTTGTGTGACATGTCAAATCTGGCCTTAACGCATAGGCTGGGTTTGGGGTGTTACATTTATGGACTATATGAAGCATGTGAAAATTCGGTTAGGCATGGGTAACTTGAAATTATGTGTATTTTGTGATTTTGTGAATAGGGACTAAATTGTCCGAATTTGAAAATGTGAGGGCTAAATTGCAAATTGCCCTAAATGTGTATTCTTGGATTGAATTGAATATGTTTAGATCAAGAACCAAGGAAAACAAACTTAGATCGTGGGAAAGAGAAAGTAGTCGTTAACCGAGTTCGAACGAATATCTAAACCCGAGGTAAGTCAATATACAAATAAATGTATTAGTATTGAATTATGAATGTTCATATGATTATTAATATTGATGAATGCTTACGAGGTGTTGTGTACATGAATTCCAAGATAAGATTGACACATTGAAAATGTCCGAGAAGTCCCGTACGAACCTAGGAATAGATACGATTAGCTATGTCATGACATAGGTGTCTGTTTTGTTTTATCATGTAAGACCACGTCCGGGACGTTGGCAGTGATTCGAGATTTCATGTAAGACCACGTCTGGGACGTTGGCATCAATATGATATTTACGTATAAGACCATGTCTGGGACATCGGCATCGTATTAATCTGTGTAAGACCACGTCTGGGACGTTGGCATCGATATGATCTTTATGTGTAAGACCATGTCTGGGACATCGACATCGTATTAATCTGTGTAAGACCCTGTCTGGGACAGTGGCGTCAACATCTGATTACATGTAAGACCACGTCTGGGACGTTGGCATTGTACGATTATTCTGAGTATTCTGCATATCCTATTAAATTTTAAATGGTTCAACGGGCAAATTTGAGATATGAATGATTATATGGTTTGCATATTTGTTTCAGGTACATCTGATAAGTACACATTATGTGTATAAGAAGGTAAGTATATTCACACTCTTACCTAGATGAATTGTGTATTGCATTTGACAATATAAGAGTGATACATGAATGGAAAAGCCATGAGACATCAAAGTATATGATGATATGTGCAACTTAGAGATGAATGGCTATGCAATTGAGCTATTAGTGAATTCATATAGATTATATATTCTGAATGCTTATATGTTAAGTTTATTTGTATATGGCTTACTAAGCTTTTGGAAAGCTTACTCTGTGTGCATTTTCTCTATCTAATAGATCGTCAAAGCTACTAAAGGCTCGGGGAGGACCATCGAGGATCGTCATCACATTACTCGACTTGTTTTGGTACATTTTGGAAAATGTATATAGCTAGATATGGCATGTATAGGCTAGTAGTTGTAGAAAGGGAGAGTTGAGGTTGCTATGTGATTTGGCTAGTTTTGTATTGAGAATATGCATGAATGGATATGATATGTGATGCATGTTTTAGTATAGTTTGATAGTATATGAAATGGTTAAGTTTAAGGTAAGTATTTGGATGAATTATGCTTGTGATTACATGAGTTTAGTCTGGTAATTTTTCATGGATGGGGTTGGTTTTGATTGTAGAGATTGATTGGTGGTCTTGACATGTTTACGGTGTCCAAATTGTGCATAAGTTGAATTGGTAATTTGCTTGTAGGTAGGACCCTATAGTGGGTGGCATTTTGGTCTTGTAAATGGCCTATTTTGCTACACAGTTGTGGCACACGGGCGTGCTTAGTGACCGTAGGGCTAAGTCAATAGCTGAGTAAGGGTACACGGCTTTGGTACATGGGCGTGCCTGGTAGTCGTCTGGTTTAGTCAGAATCGACGACGGTATTGGCACAAGGGTGTGCCTGGTAGCCGTGTGGTCAAGTCAGGATCGACCACGGCCAAGGTACACGGGCGTGCTTGGGGGCCGTGGAGTAAAGTCAGATTCAACCACGGGGAAGAGGAACGGGTGTGTTGGATACCAGTAGAAGACACACGGACTGCCCGCACGGGCGTGTGTTCTGCATTATTTTGAAAAGTTTTAATTTTTAAGAATTTTTGTAAGTGTTCGGCCTAGTCCCGGCCCTACTCTAATGCTTGATTAAGGTCTCGTTGACCTATTTAAGGGATATTATGAGTGTGATTGATGAATGATTGTTTGTAATGTCAGTAAAAGTTTCCTATCTGTCCAGTAATACCTTAAACCCTAGTCCGGCGATGGTCACGGGTTAGGGGTGTTACAGTGTGTCCCCTGTATTTTGGAAAATTTTCTAAATGTTTCAAAAATTTCTTGAGCTATCAATTTAGTCTCGAACCACTTTTAAAGCATGTTTAGGGCTTCGTAGGCTCCTATTAGGGACAATCTGGTTGTTTATGAATATTGTTTGTATTAATTTGAAAATGTATGTGAAATTAATTTTAAATTGTTTAATAAATTTGGTAATGCTCTATAACCCTATTCCGACATTGAATACAGGTAAGGGGTGTTACAGTTAGTGATTGATTATCATCTGCGGAAAGCAAATGTAGTCGCAGATGCTCTGAGTACAAAATCTTTATTTGCTTTGTAAGCGATGAATACGCAGTTAATCTTGTGTGATGATGGTTCGATTTTGGCTGAATTAAAAGCTAAACCGGTATTTCTTCAACAAATCTGTGAAGCTCAAAAGTGTGACAACGAGTTGCAAGCTAAAAGAGGACAAAGCTAGTCGACTACTGATTCAGGTTATCAAATTGGATCTGATGATTGTTTAATGCTCCGAGGTAGAATTTGCATGCCAAAGAATTCTGAGCTTATTCAGAAAATTTGACATGAAGCACACAGTGGTTGTTTATCTGTTACACGGGGAGTACTAAAATGTACAATGATTTGACCTGTTGTATTGGTGGTCAGGTATGAAACAAGACATTTCAGAGTATGTATCGAGATGTTTGGTTTTTCAACAAGTAAAAGCCAAACATCAAGTGCCTTCAAGATTTGTAAAGCCTATGATGATACCAAAGTGGAAATGGGATAGAGTTACGATGGATTTCGTATCGGACTACCTTGTCTCCGAAGAAGAAAGATGCTATTTGGGTTGTCGTTGATCGACTGACGAAATTTGCACATTTCGTTCCGGTATGTACTAACTATTCACTTGATAAATTGGTTGAATTGTACATTTCCAAGATTGTTATATTGCACGAGGTGCTAGTTTCAATTATTTTAGTTAGAGATCAAAGGTTTACTTCATGATTTTGGAAGAAATTGCAAGAAGCTCTGGGTACGAGGTTGAACTTTAGTACCCGCATTTCATCCGCAAACTGATGGTCAGTTTGAAAGAGTAATAAAAATTCTCGAAGATATGCTTCATTGTTGTGTTTTAGAGCTTGAAGACAACTCGGAGAAATATTTGTCGTTGGTTGAATTCGTGTATAACAACAATTTTCAATCGGGCATTAAAATGCCACCTTATGAAGCATTGTATGGTCATAAATGCCAAACTCCATTGTATTGAACCGAGCTGAGTGAGAAAAAGATTCATGGGGTTGATTTGATTAGAGAGACTGAAGATAAAGTGAAAGTAATTCATGATAGTTTGAAAGCAGCTTCAGATCGACAGAAATCGTATGCAGATTTGAAACAAAAAGACATTGAATTTCAGATCAGCAACAGAGTATATCTGAAAGCATCTCCGTGGAAGAAAATCCTTCGTTTTGGTTACAAACTTAAACTGAGTCCGCGATTGATCGGGCCGTAAGAGATCATTAAAAGAATAGGGCCAGTAGCATATCAGCTAGTGTTACCATCAGAATTAGAAAATATCCATAATGTGTTTCATGTGTCAATGTTGCACTGATATAGATTATATCCATCACACGTAATTTCTCCGGCAGATATGGAGATTCAATCTGATATGACATATAACGAAGAATCAATCAGAATTTTAGCTCGAGAGGTTAAAGAGTTGAAAAATAAATGAATAGCTTTAGTAAAGGTCTTGTGCCAATGACACAGTGTTGAAGAAGCCACGTGGGAACCCGAGGAAGCTATGAGAAAACAGTACCCTAACCTCTTTACTAGTTTCGGGGATGAAAATCCCTAAGGGGGAAAGTTGTAACAGCCCGTTTTTATTCAAATTAGAATAGTGGTTTTAGGACCATAAATATAAAGTCAAAATAATTATTTTATTATTATTTTAATGTCTATAGTATGATAATATGATTGTGTAAAAATTTCGTTAAGAAATTTTATCATTTGAGTGCCTAATTTGATAAAAAGGACTAAATCCCGTAAAGTGTAAAAGTGGAGTTTTATTAGCTAAAGGTGTCGAATAGCTATAGAACTTTAAAGTGGAGGTCCTTAAGTGGTAATTAGACAATTAGTGCGTTAATGGACATTTATGATGCAACATCCTGGAAAGGGCCTATGCATTTTAGGTTTAATTGTACGAAATGACAAGTCTTAAGCACTATGAATAAATTTTTGATATTTTTGGAAACTCAGAAATGTATGAAAATGAAATGGAAATGAACATTTTTGGAAACCTGGAAATGCATAGACATGAACATTTTTGGAAACCTAGAAATGCATAGACATGAACATTTTTGGAAACCTGGAAATGTAAGGAAATGATTCAAAAATGGAAAGTACACATTTCTGGAAACTTGGAAATGTAAAGAAATGGCAAGTTTACAGAGCCGATCGAAAAATTTTGGAAACTTAGAAATGACCTAGAAATGTCGAGTTTTAAGGTTTAAAAGAGGAAATAAAGGCAAGGTGGCCTTAAAAGAAAAAGTTTGTGAAATTTGACACACAAACAGGCTTGGAAAAGTGGCCTGGAGATGCCACTTAGGGCCTCTGGAAATGGCGCCACATGCAAGGTGTTGGGCCTGGGTTCGAGTCACTTGGGAAGCAAATAAAGGAGGTTTTATTTTTGCTTCCAGAAGACTGAGGTGGACGGCACAAGCCTTCTAGAAAGGAGGTGTTTTATTTTCATAAATATTCGATTAAAAAGGTGATAAATAAAGGATTTTTAAATTGGATTATTTTGAAGAGATAAATGATGGATTAAACTCTTTTATGATAATTAAAGGATAAAGCTATCAAAATAGAAGAGTTGTGGCCAAGTAAAGGACTCTAGCTAGTAATTTTGGCTATAAAAGGAAAAGTAAGGCTATTCTTCAGTCATTCTTTTCTCTTCAAGAAAACCTCTACCGAAATTCTCTAAAGTTTCTCCTATTCTCTCTACCGAATTTTCTCTGCCATTATTCTCTTTTTCTCTTTTCTTTTCTTCTTCTATCAAAAGCTGAAAATACCAATAGCTCTAGTCGATTTCTCACTAAGTCTCAAGAGCCGAAATTGTTATCCACATCAAAGCCATAGCCAGAATCGCTAAGGGTTCAAGCAAGAGTTCCATCAAATTCTTGATGAAGGGTAAGATTAGGTTAGATTCTCATTCTATTTCTTTTAAGGTTTGTTGAAATTAAGATTCTAATACCCTTAATATACATTTAGAAAAGATCTTTGGGATTTACTAAGTGTCGACTACAAGGAAGGAGAAGTTCTTTTCCCGAAGGTACACCATAAGCCGCGTGTTTCCTAGTTATTCGGTGAATTTCGGGAGTTAAGAATCTAAGGTAAGTCATATTTAACATTCGGCTAAGGGTTATTTGTTGTGAATAAATGTTAGAAATTGATCTAACATGTAGTTATAGGGATTTCGATAGAGGGATACAAGGATTTCGGGATTTAAGAATTTCAAGGTAAGTTTTAAGTATACTACTCCTACTAGGATTTGGATTTATGGCCGAATGGTTTTTTATTAAATTAGCAAGTGATTAATCAAATGTAGGGATTAAAGATCTAAGCGGTAGATCAGATTTCGAGATTTCAAGGACTTCGTTAAACGAATCAAGTGTGTACTCCACACTACTTTGTAATATGAATTATGGTTGCATGTAGTAAAATATATGTTAATGAAAATATGAGCATGGCTAAGGTACCATGTTAAGGTGCTAAGTACTCAGGTACGTTTCCTACTTTTACTAGGAATATGAAATATGTTATTCATAACATGAGAATATGTTAAGAATGTGAACTATGGTATATTATGCATATTAATATATATGGAGCATTTGGTTGTATATTGAAAGGGGAAGTGAAAATTGGTGACTTAAGACTACAGTAATCTGAAAAGTGGTGACTTACGACCACGATGTCCGAAAAGTGGTGATCTAAGACCACGATGAATCGAAAAGTGGTTTTCTAAAACCATAGATGCGGAGCCTTAAGCCCGCAAATGGGTGTGTAGCGGAAGGAGGGTCGACTTAGTAGTCCCCACGGTGTGTTTGGCAGGTACGGGGGTGTGTAGCGGATGGACAATTAGGTTCGGGTTTGGGAATGCATCATAACTTGTATTTTATGTTTGAATGTATTGTTTGCGTGATTCTATTACGATTTGGTGTCGTGTACACATTGAGAGTCATTTGACTCACCCTGTTGTGGGAAATATTTTTTTGGTGATGAGCACTAATGGACCAGTCGGTAGGAGCTAAAGGTGGCCATGCATCGCAAGGAGAAATTTAGAGATTTGGACTTTTATTTTACTCAGTACTTTAAGTTTTATTTTGGGATTTGATGGATGTAATAAGGCCATAAGGCCCAAGTTGGATTTCTTTATTTCTGTTTAATTTTTTTTTTTACTATGTTAAGAACTATTTTTGATTAAGTTCAAGTTATAACTATTTATTTAAAAATAAACCCTAAACTGTTTTGTCATCGTAGCTCAAATGATTTTCTTTGAAAATAAGTGGGTTTCGATCTAAGCCCAACCCAAAACAATATTTTTTTTAATCACACAAATTTTCTCTAAGTAACAAAGAATTTGAAACCGGTTTACTTGAGGAATATACTAGATCCGGTCCAGGCTCGTGGGCCGGGTGTGGGGTGTTTCAGTTTGGTATTAGAGCCCAGTTCTAAACTCTCAGCCTGTGGGATAAGGCCCAAAACATTTTCAAATCGAGCCCAAATGAGTTTTATGAAAGTATTTTTTAAGATGAGCAGGTTTTTCGGCATGGCACCTAAGTCTCAGACCCATGATCCACGGTAAGTACTTGATCTCTTGTGTGATTTATATTATGATTTGTAGAAGGGTAGAAATGGGCGTAGATTAGAATATTAAGTATGAGAACCCTAGGACTAGTCTACTCAAACACAAGTGCATAAGACTTAAGAACCATTAAACCAACCTATGATTAAGTTGCCGAGCTAGGGTGTAGTAAGCTGTTGTGCGCATGTCTCAGGAGTGGACTCGATGAAGAGCACGGTATTTAAGCGAGCCCTAGTGACTCACCTCCTCTTCGCAGAATCCTACCAGTGCGTATCTTGATTCACCCTAACTCGAGAGGGCTCGTGTGGTGTGGTAACCTGCATGCGCATGTCTAGGAATGGTTTTGGTGGGAGATTGGTATTTAAACGATCGCGTGACTCACCCTCCTCTCCACTCGAATCCTGCCTGGTGCGTAGCTTTGGTTCACCCTGACCAAGGGGGCTCGTTCATAGGCTAAACATAATGACTAAAACCCGAAAGGGAACTAGCCATGTTTTTTTATAAAAAAAAAAAGAGAAAACAACAAAACCCTAGTTTTTCAAAACCCTTAAATTTGTGAAAACCATCTTTACAAAATTTTCTGAAAAACTTTTGATTTGTGAAAATTACAAAAATGCCCTTAGTGGTAAATTACAAAAATACCTTTGGTTTATGAAATTCCCAAAATACCCATAGTTCTTATCAAGATTTCATTACTTTATAAATGTTCAAAAACCCTAATTTGCAAATTATCAAAAATACCTTGATTTTGAAAAATTGCGAAATTGCCCCTAACTCATAAAATTACCAAAATGACCCTGATTTTCAAAATTTTTGCGACATCACCGACTTGAAAAACAAATGCTCAAAAAAGAACCCTCAAAGTTTTGCAAATTTTGAAATACCCCTGATTTATTAAACTTTACAAATTTACCCTGGTTTGTAAAAAAATTACCGAAATACCCTTGGAATTTCAAAATTACCGAAAGGCCCCGAGATTTCAAAATTACCAAAATACCCTTATTGACAAAATCACCGAGGAACCTTATTTTGAAAAATTACGAAAATACCCCTGTAGGACAAATTATGAAAATACCCCTGGGTAGTGGAAAAACAACAACAATGAAAACTACAACATTTCTCTGAATGAACGAAAGTTCATAATTGGTTGATGAATGTGAACGTGACTTTCTAAATAGTGAACTTGAGCTAAGAACTTTGTTTGATCGAAAGAACCACTTTTAAACATCTCTTTATGTCATAAAATTGTTCGCGGTTAATAAGTGGAACAAAAAAATTCTGATGCATAAAACTCTTTAATCGGATTAAATCGCGACGTTAGAAATGAGTTCTAAGGGACGTACACTTAGAGAATGTGCCTAGAAAGTATGATAGTTCATTAAGATCAGAGTGCGCAGCAATAGCGTAGTGGGGTGAGTTAGACCGTACAATTATTCGTTAGTAAGTAATTTCGAGGACGAAATTATTTTAAGGGGGTAGAACTGTAACATCCTGGAAAGGGCCTATGCATTTTAGGTTTAATTGTACGAAATGACAAGTCTTAAGCACTATGAATAAATTTTTGATATTTTTGGAAACTCAGAAATGTATGAAAATGAAATGGAAATGAACATTTTAGGAAACCTGGAAATGCATGGACATGAACATTTTTGGAAACCTAGAAATGCATAGACATGAACATTTTTGAAAACCTGGAAATGTAAGGAAATGATTCAAAAATGGAAAGTACACATTTCTGGAAACTTGGAAATGTAAAGAAATGGCAAGTTTACAGAGCCGATCGAAAATTTTTGGAAACTTAGAAATGACCTAGAAATGTCGAGTTTTAAGGTTTAAAAGAGGAAATAAAGGCAAGGTGGCCTTAAAAGAAAAAGTTTGTGAAATTTGACACACAAACAGGCCTGGAAAAGTGGCCTGGAGATGCCACTTAGGGCCTCTGGAAATGGCGCCACATGCAAGGTGTTGGGCACTGGTTCGAGTCACTTGGGAAGCAAATAAAGGAGGTTTTAATTCTGCTTCCAGAAGACTGAGGTGGACGGCACAAGCCTTCTAGAAAGGAGGTGTTTTATTTTCATAAATATTCGATTAAAAAGGTGATAAATAAAGGATTTTTAAATTGGATTATTTTGAAGAGATAAATGTTGGATTAAACTCTTTTATGATAATTAAAGGATAAAGCTATCAAAATAGAAGAGTGGTGGCCAAGTAAAGGACTCTAGCTAGTAATTTTGGCTATAAAAGGAAGAGTAAGGCTATTCTTCATTCATTCTTTTCTCTTCAAGAAAACCTCTGCCGAAATTCTCTAAAGTTTCTCCTATTCTCTCTGCCGAATTTTCTCTGCCATTATTCTCTTTTTCTCTTTTCTTTTCTTCTTCTATCAAAAGTTGAAAATACCAATAGCCCTAGTCGATTTCTCACTAAGTCTCAAGAGCCGAAATTGTTATCTACATCAAATCCATAGCCGAATACTGCTAAGGGTTCAAGCAAGAGTTCCATCAAATTCTTCAGTAAGGGTAAGATTAGGTTAGATTCTCATTCTATTTCTTTTAAGGCTGTCGAAATTAAGATTCTAATACCCTTAATATACATTGCTTAGAAGAGATCTTTCGGGATTTACTAAGTGTCGACTACAAGGAAGGAGAAGTTCTTTTCCCGAAGGTACACCATAAGCCGCGTGTTCCCTAGTTATTCGGTGATTTTCGGGAGTTAAGAATCTAAGGTTAGTCATATTTAACATTCGGCTAAGGGTTATTTGTTGTGAATAAATGTTAGAAATTGATCGAACATGTAGTTATAGGGATTTCGATAGAGGGATACAAGGATTTCGGGATTTAAGAATTTCAAGGTAAGTTTTAAGTATACTACTCCTACTAGGATTTGGATTTATGGCCGAATGGTTTTTTATTAAATTAGTAAGTGATTAATCAAATGTAGGGATTAAGGATCTAAGCGGTAGATCAGATTTCGAGATTTCAAGGACTTCGTTAAACGAATCAGGTGTGTACTCCACACTACTTTGTAATATGAATTATGGTTGCATGTAGTAAAATATATGTTAATGAAAATATGAGCATGGCTAAGGTACCATGTTAAGGTGCTAAGTACTCAGGTACGTTTCCTACTTTTACTAAGAATATGAAATATGTTATTCATAACATGAGAATATGATAAGAATGTGAACTATGGTATATTATGCATATTAATGTATATGGAGCATTTGGTTGTATATTGAAAGGGGAAGTGAAAATTGGTGACTTAAGACTACAGTAATCTGAAAAGTGGTGATCTAAGACCACAGTAATCTGAAAAGTGGTTTTCTAAAACCATAGATGCGGAGCCTTAAGCCCGCAAATGGGTGTGTAGCGGAAGGAGGGTCGACTTAGTAGTCCCCACGTGTGTGTTTGGCAGTGCGGGGTGTGTAGCGGATGAACAATTAGGTTCGGGTTTGGGAATGCATCATAACTTGTATTTTATGTTTGAATGTATTGTTTGCGTGATTCTATTACGATTTGGTGTCGTGTACACATTGAGTCTGTTTGACTCACCTGTTGTGTGGGAAATATTTTTCAAGTGATGAGCACTAATGGACCAGTCGGTAGGAGCTAAAGGTGGCCATGCATCGCAAGGAGAAATTTAGAGATTTGGACTTTTATCTTACTCGATTACTTTAAGTTTTTTTTGGGATTTGATGGATGTAATAAGGCCATAAGGCCCAAGTTGGATTTCTTTATTTCTGTTTAATTTTTTTTTACTATGTTAAGAACTATTTTTGATTAAGTTCAAGTTATAACTATTTATTTAAAAATAAACCCTAAACTGTTTTGTCATCGTAGCTCAAATGATTTTCTTTGAAAATAAGTGGGTTTCGATCTAAGCCCAACCCAAAACAATATTTTTTTTTAATCACACAAATTTTCTCTATGTAACAAAGAATTTGAAACCGGTTTACTTGAGGAATATACTAGATCCGGTCCAGGCTCGTGGGCCGGGTGTGGGGTGTTTCAGTTTGGTATCAGAGCCCAGTTTTAAACTCTCATCCTGTGGGATAAGGCCCAAAACATTTTCAAATCGAGCCCAAATGAGTTTTATGAAAGTATTTTTTAAGATGAGCAGGTTTTCTGGCATGGCACCTAAGTCTCAGACCATGATCCACCGGTAAGTACTTCGATCTCTTGTGTGATTTATATTATGATTTGTAGAAGGGTAGAAATGGAACGTAGATTAGAATATTAAGTATGAGAACCCTAGGACTAGTCTACTCAAACACAAGTGCATAAGACTTAAGAACCATTAAACCAACCTATGATTAAGTCGCCGAGCTAGGGTGTGGTAACTGTTGTGCGCATGTCTAGGAGTGGACTCGAAGAAGAGCACAGTATTTAAGCGATCCTAGTGACTCACCTCCTCTTCGCGCAGAATCCTACAGTGCGTAGCTTCGATTCACCCTAACTCGAGGGGCTCGGTGGTGTGGCAACCTGCATGCGCATGTCTAGGAATGGTTTGGTGGGAGCTTGGTATTTAAGCGACCGCGTGACTCACCTCCTCTCCACTCGAATCTCGCTCAGTGCGTAGCTTTGGTTCACCCTGACCAATGGGGCTCAGTCATAGGCTAAACATAATGACTAAAACCCGAAAGGGAACTAGCCATGTTTTTTTATAAAAAAAAAGAAAACAACAAAACCCTAGTTTTTCAAAACCCTTAAATTTGTGAAAACCATCTTTACAAAATTTTCTGAAAAACTTTTGATTTGTGAAAATTACAAAAATGCCCTTAGTGGTAAATTACAAAAATACCTTTGGTTTATGAAATTCCCAAAATACCCATAGTTCTTATCAAGATTTCATTACTTTATAAATGTTCAAAAACCCTAATTTGCAAATTATCAAAAATACCTTGATTTTGGAAAATTACGAAATTGCCCCTAACTCATAAAATTACCAAAATGACCCTGATTTTCAAATTTTTTATGACATCACCGACTTGAAAAACAAATGCTCAAAAAGAACCCTCAAAGTTTTGCAAATTTTGAAATACCCACGATTTATTAAACTTTACAAATTTACCTGGTTTGTAAAAAATTATCGAAATACCCTTGAAATTTCAAAGTTTAGAAAGGCCCCGAGATTTCAAAATTACCAAAATACCCTTATTGACAAAATCACCAAGGAACCTTATTTTGAAAAATTACGAAAATACCCCTGTAGGACAAATTATGAAAATACCCCTGGGTAGTGGAAAAACAACAACAATGAAAACTACAACATTTCTCTGAATGAACGAAAGTTCATAATTGGTTGATGAATGTGAACGTGACTTTCTAAATAGTGAACTTGAGCTAAGAACTTTGTTTGATCGAAAGAACCACTTTTAAACATCTTTTTATGTCATAAAATTGTTCGCGGTTAATAAGTGGAACAAAAAAAATTCTGATGCATAAAACTCTTTAATCGGATTAAATCGCGACGTTAGAAATGAGTTCTAAGGGACGTACACTTAGAGAATGTGCCTAGAAAGTATGATAGTTCTTTAAGATCAGAGTGCGCAGCAATAGCGCAGTGGGGTGAGTTAGACCGTACAATTATTCGTTAGTAAGTAATTTCGAGGACGAAATTATTTTAAGGGGGTAGAACTGTAACATCCTGGAAAGGGCCTATGCATTTTAGGTTTAATTGTACGAAATGACAAGTCTTAAGCACTATGAATAAATTTTGATATTTTTGGAAACTCAGAAATGTATGAAAATGAAATGGAAATGAACATTTTAGGAAACCTGGAAATGCATGGACATGAACATTTTTGGAAACCTAGAAATGACCTAGAAATGTCGAGTTTTAAGGTTTAAAAGAGGAAATAAAGGCAAGGTGGCCTTAAAAGAAAAAGTTTGTGAAATTTGACACACAAACAGGCTTGGAAAAGTGGCCTGGAGATGCCACTTAGGGCCTCTGGAAATGGCGCCACATGCAAGGTGTTGGGCCTGGGTTCGAGTCACTTGGGAAGCAAATAAAGGAGGTTTTAATGCTTCGCCGGAGAAGATCGAGGTGGCGGCACAAGCCTTCTAGAAAGGAGGTGTTTTATTTTCATAAATATTCGATTAAAAAGGTGATAAATAAAGGATTTTTAAATTGGATTATTTTGAAGAGATAAATGTTGGATTAAACTCTTTTATGATAATTAAAGGATAAAGCTATCAAAATAGAAGAGTGGTGGCCAAGTAAAGGACTCTAGCTAGTAATTTTGGCTATAAAAGGAAGAGTAAGGCTATTCTTCATTCATTCTTTTCTCTTCAAGAAAACCTCTGTAGAAATTCTCTAAAGTTTCTCCTATTCTCTCTCGCCGAATTTTCTCTGCCATTATTCTCTTTTTCTCTTTTCTTTTCTTCTTCTATCAAAAGTGAAAATACCAATAGCCCTAGTCGATTTCTCACTAAGTCTCAAGAGCCAAATTGTTATCTACATCATAGCCATAGCCAGAATCTTTGCTAAGGGTTCAAGCAAGAGTTCCATCAAATTTCTTGATAAGGGTAAGATTAGGTTAGATTCTCATTCTATTTCTTTTAAAATTTGTCAAAATTAAGATTCTAATACCCTTAATATCTCATTCTTAGGAGAGATCTTTCGGGATTTACTAAGTGTCGACTACAAGGAAAGAGAAGTTCTTTTCAGAAGGTACACCATAAGCCGCGTGTTCCCTAGTTATTCGGTGAATTTTGGAATTTAAGAATCTAAGGTAAGTCATATTTAACATTCGGCTAAGGGTTATTTGTTGTGAATAAATGTTAGAAATTGATCTAACATGTAGTTATAGGGATTTAAATGAGAGAGGATACAAGGATTTTGGATTTAAGAATTTCAAGGTAAGTTTTAAGTATACTAATCCTACTAGGATTTGGATTTATGGCGAATGTTTTTATTAAATTAGTAAGTGATTAATCAAATGTAGGGATTAAGGATCTAAGCGGTAGATCGATTTGAGATTTCAAGGACTTCGTTAAGCGAATCAGGTGTGTACTCCACACTACTTTGTAATATGAATTATGGTTGCATGTAGTAAAATATATGTTAATGAAAATATGAGCATGGCTAAGGTACCATGTTAAGGTGCTAAGTACTCAGGTACGTTTCCTACTTTTACTAAGAATATGAAATATGTTATTCATAACATGAGAATATGATAAGAATGTGAACTATGGTATATTATGCATATTAATGTATATGGAGCATTTGGTTGTATATTGAAAGGGGAAGTGAAAATTGGTGACTTAAGACTACAGTAATCTGAAAAGTGGTGACTTACGACCACAGTAATCTGAAAAGTGGTGATCTAAGACCACAGTAATCTGAAAAGTGGTTTTCTAAAACCATAGATGCGGAGCCTTAAGCCCGCAAATGGGTGTGTAGCGGAAGGAGGGTCGACTTAGTAGTCCCCACGGTGTGTTTGGCAGGTACGGGGGTGTGTAGCGGATGGACAATTAGGTTCGGGTTTGGGAATGCATCATAACTTGTATTTTATGTTTGAATGTATTGTTTGCGTGATTCTATTACGATTTGGTGTCGTGTACACATTGAGTCTGTTTGACTCACCCTGTTGTGGGAAATATTTTTCAAGTGATGAGCACTAATGGACCAGGTCGGTAGGAGCTAAAGGTGGCCATGCATCGCAAGGAGAAATTTAGAGATTTGGACTTTTATCTTACTCAGTACTTTAAGTTTTATTTTGGGATTTGATGGATGTAATAAGGCCATAAGGCCCAAGTTGGATTTCTTTATTTCTGTTTAATTTTTTTTTACTATGTTAAGAACTATTTTTGATTAAGTTCAAGTTATAACTATTTATTTAAAAATAAACCCTAAACTGTTTTGTCATCGTAGCTCAAATGATTTTCTTTGAAAATAAGTGGGTTTCGATCTAAGCCCAACCCAAAACAATATTTTTTTTAATCACACAAATTTTCTCTAAGTAACAAAGAATTTGAAACCGGTTTACTTGAGGAATATACTAGATCAGGTCCGAGCTCGTGGGTAGGGTGTGGGTGTGTTTGATTTGGTGTCGAGCCAGTTTTAAACTCTCATCCTGTGGGATAAGGCCCAAAACATTTTCAAATCGAGCCCAAATGAGTTTTATGAAAGTATTTTTTAAGATGAGCAGGTTTTCTGGCATGGCACCTAAGTCTCCGACCCGCAGTCCACCAGGTAAGTACTTCGATCTCTTGTGTGATTTATATTATGATTTGTAGAAGGGTAGAAATGGAACGTAGATTAGAATATTAAGTATGAGAACCCTAGGACTAGTCTACTCAAACACAAGTGCATAAGACTTAAGAACCATTAAACCAACCTATGATTAAGTCGCCGAGCTAGGGTGTAAATCAAGCTGTTGTGCGCATGTTCAGGAGTGGACTCGATGAAGAGCACGGTATTTAAGCAGCGATCCTAGTGACTCACCTCCTCTTCGCAGAATCCTGCAGTGCGTAGCTTCGATTCACCCTAACTCAGAGGGCTCAGTGGTGTGGCAACCTCTGTGCGCATGTCTAGGAATGGTTTCGGTGGGAGCTTGGTATTTAAACAGTCCGCGTGACTCACCTCCTCTCCACTCGAATCTCGCACAGTGCGACTTTGGTTCACCTACGACCAATGGGGCTCGGTCATAGGCTAAACATAATGACTAAAACCCGAAAGGGAACTAGCCATGTTTTTTTATAAAAAAAAAAGAGAAAACAACAAAACCCTAGTTTTTCAAAACCCTTAAATTTGTGAAAACCATCTTTACAAAATTTTCTGAAAAACTTTTGATTTGTGAAAATTACAAAAATGCCCTTAGTGGTAAATTACAAAAATACCTTTGGTTTATGAAATTCCCAAAATACCCATAGTTCTTATCAAGATTTCATTACTTTATAAATGTTCAAAAACCCTAATTTGCAAATTATCAAAAATACCTTGATTTTGGAAAATTACGAAATTGCCCCTAACTCATAAAATTACCAAAATGACCCTGATTTTCAAAATTTTTGCGACATCACCGACTTGAAAAACAAATGCTCAAAAAAGAACCCTCAAAGTTTTGCAAATTTTGAAATACCCCTGATTTATTAAACTTTGCAAATTTACCCTGGTTTGTAAAAAAATTATCGAAATACCCTTGAAATTTCAAAGTTACCGAAAGGCCCCGAGATTTCAAAATTACCAAAATACCCTTATTGACAAAATCACCAAGGAACCTTATTTTGAAAAATTACGAAAATACCCCTGTAGGACAAATTATGAAAATACCCCTGGGTAGTGGAAAAACAACAACAATGAAAACTACAACATTTCTCTGAATGAACGAAAGTTCATAATTGGTTGATGAATGTGAACGTGACTTTCTAAATAGTGAACTTGAGCTAAGAACTTTGTTTGATCGAAAGAACCACTTTTAAACATCTTTTTATGTCATAAAATTGTTCGCGGTTAATAAGTGGAACAAAAAAAATTCTGATGCATAAAACTCTTTAATCGGATTAAATCGCGACGTTAGAAATGAGTTCTAAGGGACGTACACTTAGAGAATGTGCCTAGAAAGTATGATAGTTCTTTAAGATCGTGAGTGACAATAATAGCTGATGGGGTGAGTTAGACCGTACAATTATTCATTAGTAAGTAATTTCGAGGACGAAATTATTTTAAGAGGTAGAATCGTAACATCTGGAAAGGGCCTATGCATTTTAGGTTTAATTGTACGAAATGACAAGTCTTAAGCACTATGAATAAATTTTTGACATTTTTGGAAACTCAGAAATGTATGAAAATGAAATGGAAATGAACATTTTTGGAAACCTGGAAATGCATGGACATGAACATTTTTGGAAACCTAGAAATGCATAGACATGAACATTTTTGAAAACCTGGAAATGTAAGGAAATGATTCAAAAATGGAAAGTACACATTTCTGGAAACTTGGAAATGTAAAGAAATGGCAAGTTTACAGAGCCGATCGAAAATTTTTGGAAACTTAGAAATGACCTAGAAATGTCGAGTTTTAAGGTTTAAAAGAGGAAATAAAGGCAAGGTGGCCTTAAAAGAAAAAGTTTGTGAAATTTGACACACAAACAGGCTTGGAAAAGTGGCCTGGAGATGCCACTTAGGGCCTCTGGAAATGGCGCCACATGCAAGGTGTTGGGCCTGGGTTCGAGTCACTTGGGAAGCAAATAAAGGAGGTTTTAATTTTGCTTCCAGAAGACTGAGGTGGACGGCACAAGCCTTCTAGAAAGGAGGTGTTTTATTTTCATAAATATTCGATTAAAAAGGTGATAAATAAAGGATTTTTAAATTGGATTATTTTGAAGAGATAAATGTTGGATTAAACTCTTTTATGATAATTAAAGGATAAAGCTATCAAAATAGAAGAGTGGTGGCCAAGTAAAGGACTCTAGCTAGTAATTTTGGCTATAAAAGGAAGAGTAAGGCTATTCTTCATTCATTCTTTTCTCTTCAAGAAAACCTCTGCCGAAATTCTCTAAAGTTTCTCCTATTCTCTCTGCCGAATTTTCTCTGCCATTATTCTCTTTTTCTCTTTTCTTTTCTTCTTCTATCAAAAGCTGAAAATACCAATAGCCCTAGTCGATTTCTCACTAAGTCTCAAGAGCCGAAATTGTTATCTACATCATAGCCATAGCCGAATACTGCTAAGGGTTCAAGCAAGAGTTCCATCAAATTCTTCAGTAAGGGTAAGATTAGGTTAGATTCTCATTCTATTTCTTTTAAGGCTGTCAAAATTAAGATTCTAATACCCTTAATATCTGTTGCCGGAGAGATCTTTCGGGATTTACTAAGTGTCGACTACAAGGAAAGAGAAGTTCTTTTCCCGAAGGTACACCATAAGCCGCGTGTTCCCTAGTTATTCGGTGAATTTTGGAATTTAAGAATCTAAGGTAAGTCATATTTAACATTCGGCTAAGGGTTATTTGTTGTGAATAAATGTTAGAAATTGATCTAACATGTAGTTATAGGGATTTCGACAGAGGGATACAAGGATTTCGGGATTTAAGAATTTCAAGGTAAGTTTTAAGTATACTAATCCTACTAGGATTTGGATTTATGGCCGAATGTTTTTTATTAAATTAGTAAGTGATTAATCAAATGTAGGGATTAAGGATCTAAGCGGTAGATCAGATTTCGAGATTTCAAGGACTTCGTTAAACGAATCAGGTGTGTACTCCACACTACTTTGTAATATGAATTATGGTTGCATGTAGTAAAATATATGTTAATGAAAATATGAGCATGGCTAAGGTACCATGTTAAGGTGCTAAGTACTCAAGTACGTTTCCTACTTTTACTAGGAATATGAAATATGTTATTCATAACATGAGAATATGATAAGAATGTGAACTATGGTATATTATGCATATTAATGTATATGGGGCATTTGGTTGTATATTGAAAGGGAAGTGAAAATTGGTGACTTAAGACTACAGTAATCTGAAAAGTGGTGACTTACGACCACAGTAATCTGAAAAGTGGTGATCTAAGACCACAGTAATCTGAAAAGTGGTTTCCTAAAACCACAGATGCGGAGCCTTAAGCCCGAAAATTGGTGTGTAGCGGAAGGAGGGTCGACTTAGTAGTCCCCACGGTGTGTTTGGCAGGTACGGGGGTGTGTAGCGGATGGACAATTAGGTTCGGGTTTGGAAATGCATCATAACTTGTATTTTATGTTTGAATGTATTGTATGCCTGATTCTATTATGATTTGGTGTCGTGTACACATTGAGTCTGTTTGACTCACCCCGTTGTGGGAAATAATTTTCAGGTGATGAGCACTAATGGACCGGGTCGGCAGGAGCTAAAGGTGGCCATGCATCGCAAGGAGAAATTTAGAGATTTGGACTTTTATTTTACTCAGTACTTTAAGTTCTATTTTGGGATTTGATGGATGTAATAAGGCCATAAGGCCCAAGTTGGATTTCTTTATTTCTGTTTAATTTTTTTTACTATGTTACGAACTATTTTTGATTATGTTCAAGTTATAACTATTTATTTAAAAATAAACCCTAAGCTGTTTTGTCATCGTAGCTCAAATGATTTTCTTTGAAAATAAGTGGGTTTCGATCTAAGCCCAACCCAAAACAATATTTTTTTAATCACACAAATTTTCTCTAAGTAACAAAGAATTTGAAACCGGTTTACTTGAGGAACATACCAGATCCGGTTCAGGCTCGTGGGCTGGGTGTGGGGTGTTTCATATGAGGTTGGTTTACTTGAAATTAGTAATAATTTTTAAGGTTATAAAGGTAAAAGAACTAACATTGATAAAATAACATTAGAATTTAATGTCCATCTTCCTCACAAAAACACCTTAACCGATTCTAACAAGGAGAAACCATAGCTAGGTTTTGATCATGCTTGTTTTGCTTGATTGGTAAGATATTTTGTCCCGTTTTTATTGATTTTTATGTTTTTTATATCGTTGTAGCTTAACCTAGCTAGCCCCGGCACTATTTTGCAAAACTGTTAAAGGTTTAGGGTTTTGCCATTGATGAACCTATGTGTGTTTTGATGTTTGATGATAGAAAATGCATGCTTATTGTTAGATGAACAACAATTGTTAAGTGAAATTTAGTAAAATGTCCAATTAAGGATTAAATTGTGAAATGTGTAAATTTTGAGGTTAAATTGTGAAATAAATGAAAAATATGGACTGCTAGGGACCTAATTGAAATTCAGCTAGCATGGGTTTTGGTTGAATTGCATGAATTTGTAATTTTATGAAATAAGGACTAAACTGTAAAAATGTGAATTATTAGGGGCAAAAGTGTAAAATTACCTTAATGTGTATTTGGACTAAATTGAACAGAGTGATTATTAAATAAGTTAATTTTGATTACATTTAGATCAAGAAAAGCGAAATACGAATTTAGATCGGGGAAAGAACAAGATTTTTGACTAATCGACTCGTTTCGTAGTTTTTATATTGAAGATAAGTTTATATGTGACAATGTAACACCCCTCACCCGTATTCAACGCCGAAATAGGGTTACGGAGCATTGCCGAACATATCATACAATTACACATACATTTCACATAAATTTTCAAATTTCATATAATCATCAATCAACAACATTCATATCATCCCTAAAACGAGCCCATGAGGCCCAAATCATGCATTCGGGGTGGTTTGAGACTAAACTGATAACTTGTAACACCCCAAACTCAGCCTAGAAGTTAGGCCCAAATCTGGCTTGTCACATTGAAATGTTTTTCGAAAACTATGTTTTCATTGAAAAACCCTTGTACATTGAAAGATTATTAATTTTATTCCCAAAATATCTTTTTAGTTGCGGAAGCAAATTTTGAGAGTAATCGATTTACGAAAAAGTTTAAGTCACGAAACCATTCTAAAAATGTTGCAAAAACGTAGTGTTGTTGAAAAACAATTATCATTTTGAAAAACCGTGACATACTTTTAACCGATATAAACCAAAGTAAAGAAAGACCTGGAGTTAAAATCCAGAAACTTGAAGAGGCCTTATTACAACCCGAATCAAAATACTTGAATGTAAATAATCAAAAGGGTAACCATAAGCAGTGTGTGGCCTTCTCCGAGTCCCTCGCAGCACCAATCCGTCTAAGGTTGGGGATTACCTGCACAGTTAAAAACGGGGTGAGTTTACAAAAACTAAGTGTGTAATCCCCTTATTAGAGTAACAATCAATATACAGAAACAGAACCCGAAACAGTCTAGGCCAAAGCCCTTTAACAATAACAGTACAGTCTGGTTTAGAGCATACGTGGGTCAAAGCCCACTACAATATCATTTGGGTCATAGCTCATAACAGAATCAATTGGGCCTAGCCCAAACCAATAACAGAACAAGTGGGCCTAAGCCTAGTACAGTGACAAATCTCATAACAGATATGCAATAGTATGAGGATGCATCAAACCCCAATTGTAACGCCCCAACCCGGTCAATACACTACGACCGAATCTGGCATGTCAGAAGGTAAAATATTTTGATCAAAACAAGTTGTAAGTTTGATTTAAAAGAAACAATAGTCAAAAATACGTTGGATGTTTAAAAATCTTGAACGAAAGAAGAACCTCTTCGAGAAAACCGTATGTTGTCATTTATTTTAAAAAAACCATGTGATTTTAGGAAAATCCCGACTTTATTTAGGTGTAAGGTTGAAAACCATTTTTAAAACATTTTGACTTAAGGTGAACTTAATTTAAAAGAAGTTTGAGCCGATTTGTTATTATCACTTGTTTGTTTTACCCGATGGTAAAGTTTAGAAAACCCGGTAAAATGTGTGATTTAGAGAAGTATTGTTTTTACAGGTTATTTAAACATGTGACGTTGTTTACTTAAGCAGAATTTGGTAATACTCATAGCAGATAAAATAATCCGAAAAAAATATTAGTCAGTGGCCTTATTACAAACCAAAATAATACCAAATTAAAAAAATAGTGTACCCAAAAGAGTGAATAAATTAAAACCGGAAGCAATATGCATGGCCACCTCGAGTCCGCCCGGCTCCACATCCGCGATCTACGAGTCATCTGAAAAATGTAAGGGAAAAGGTGAGTCACCGAGACTCAGTGTATAAATCCCCCTCCCGAATATAACAAAACCCTTACACAGTTTCATAAACAAGTAAGAATGTCATGCAACCCAAACCTAGCCATCCAAAGCTCCATATTCTACCCCGTGTGGTACCAAACCACTGGTGGTGCCAAACCACTGGTGACCCAAAGTCACAATCAAAGTATATAAATGTGGTACCAAACCACTGGTGGTGCCAAACCACTGGTGACCCAAAGTCACAATTGTCCATATGTGGGACCAACCCACTTTGTGGTATCAAACCACTGGTGACAATCCCTTTTCAGTGTAATATGTGGGGCCAACCCACTGTGGTCCTAAGCCACTGGGACGAGTCACAAAGATCCAATGTGGTGCCAAACCACTAGTGACCCAAAGTCACAAATATCACATGTGGTACCAAACCACTGGTGGTGCCAAACCACTGGTGACCCAAAGTCACAAATATCCATATCTTCCCCCTCCTCTTATAACACCCATTTCAATGCACATGCTTATACATATATTACTAACATGCTTATCAATTAACAACGTACCGCAACATAGCATATACATATTCATCAGAAATCAAATATCATTAACTATCAGAACGGACTTACCCGGAGTCCTCGCTCATACCCATAAGGGTAGCATATCGATATCCACACTTATTCCGGCTTTTGACAGTGTTTAAGTTAATAACATAGCAATACATTGATTATGAAGTGCGTAAGAGATACACACCCGATCACACGCAAAACTACACTTTCTACGTTGGTACTGTCGTTAATCGACACTACCACGATTTGTCTACTCTCCTGCTTGGATGCCAGTCCACACCTCGGTGGCCAATCGCGAACTCCCGAGATAGCCCTCTTCTTGAACTTAAGGGCTGCGGTCTCGGATCTAACCCCACTTAACGCTTGACTGGCACTAGATCGTCAGATCCTGAATAGTTTGAGAACTAAACCGCGAACTGTGCAACTCTCGGGAATCCAAATGCTTGACCACTCCCCTCCTTAACACCCTTCGAGCATTAAGCAAAACCCGAAGCACGCGATGATAAGCCTCCCCTACAGTCCTTAACGCAACCGATTGGAAAGGAATAGATGACCATGATCCGCTGTTTACAAAACCCGAAAAATGATTATGAATGTTAAAAGAACTTGGCTTGCCGAAAGAATAAGAACTGCTCAATACGAATGCCCAACCCCATTTTTTTACCATAGAAATTGATGTAGAGAAGAGAAATAGAGCGGTGAGAATACTAGAAAGTTTCGGCCATAAGAACGTAAAAGATAGACAAGAAAGAAAATAAAAACACGAGATTTTACCACCCCCAGAGTTGAAATTTGGCAATAAGCAAAGGAAGTATGATCTCCGGCTTTTAATGATTGAAAGAGGACTTAAACCAAAGTAGTGAAACTCAAGGAGTTTTTCGACTAATCAGAGTGTTTTGAGATTAAGAACAAGATGGAGAAAAAGAAACAAGATGGGTGATGATTCAGCTTTAGAGAAGATGGAAAGGAAAATAAAGTGAGGTGGATGGAATGGATTCGACTAGCACAACCAAGGAAGATGAAAGCAAGAAAAGGGTTTTGGCTTATAAGAGGAAGTAAATGGTGAGCATAGCAGGTTCGGCCAAGCAACAAAAGAGGAAGAGGGGATCTAGGAAAACATTCGGCTAAGGGTATTTTGAGAGAAAAGAAAAAGAACCAAAGATGCAAAAATGACCAAAAGTGAGAGTGATTTCGACACAACAAGAATGAAAGAAAAGTTGAAAGTCAAGAAGTAAAACACCTACACCCAAATGCCGAAAAGCAATGCCCCAAAGCAAACCCAATTTCGGCACACCAACCACACACCAAAACCGAGTGCTTTAAGCTCTCATAGCCACTCCAACAATTCGGTTAAGCCTTCCCCCCTTCAATCCCTCTTTTCTCTCCTTGTTTTTCTCCTGGCCAACCATTCAAACAAGTTTGAATTCTTCAAACTCCACAAATTTCTCTTCTCCACCCATTTTGAATCTGTTGACTTGTTCAACATCTATCCACCAGAGTTCCACCTGAGCACAACTCCTATCAGTTTTGGCATCAAAAAGGAATACCTAAAGAGGGATTCCTGCAGCTCGAACCAAGGCTCCTTCCCCTTGCTTGTGGTGTCACTACCCTGAGCTCTAAGTGGCGCATTCTTGTCACTTTACCAAGGCATTTCTTGTGCCAAAACTTGCTATAGAATACTCTTAACACCTAGCTCCTTCAGCTCTCCGTATCAAGTGCCCAAAAATAAAAATTTTACTATAGTTCAGGCCTACCCTTGACTCCTGCCCAGGCCCTAAAATGCCCTAATTAGCATTATATTCAAGCCATTCACATGAAAGAATTAAAATGCAAAAGCCCCTATTTAAGGATGTTACAGTTCTACCCCCTTAAAAATAATTTCGACCTCGAAATTACCTGGTCAAAAGAGTTGAGGGTATTGCTGCCGCATCACATCCTCTGGTTCCCATGTGGCCTCCTTCGTACCGTGGTTCCGCCATAATACCTTTACCAATGGAACCGACTTCTTACGCAAAACCTTGACATCCCGATCTAGAATCTGCACTGGTTCCTATTCCATGGTCAAATCTGGGCTCACCTCGATTTCCTCCACTGACACAACATACGATGGATCTGAACGGTAGCGCCGAAGCATGAAGACATGAAACACATCGTGGATCTGACTCAATTCTGCTTGTAACTCGAGCTGATAAGCTACTAGTCCCACACGTTTCAACACCTTATACGGCTCGATAAACTTAAGGCTCAGTTTGCCTTTCTGACCAAACCTCAGCACTTTCTTCCACGGAGAGACCTTCAGGAAAACCTTGTCACCTACCGCAAACTCTATATCTCTTCGCTTAAGATCAACACAAGACTTCTGTCTATCCGAAGCTTCCTTCAGACGAGCTCAAATCAGCTTGACCTTATCCTCCGTTTCAGCAACCAACTCCGGACCCAACATCTGACGCTCACCCAACTCTGTCCAGCATGTAGGTGTACGACACTTCTGGCCATATAATGCCTCATATGGTGCCATCTTAATGCTTTCCTGGTAACTATTGTTGTACGCGAATTCTGCCAGCGGTAGAAATTCTTCCCAGCTACCTCTGTAATCCAAGACACAACCTCCCAACATGTCCTCTAGAATTTGTATTACCCTTTCTGACTGCCCATCTGACTGCGGATGAAATGCCGTACTGAAATCCAATCTCGTACCCAATGCCTGATGCAACGCTTTCCAGACCCTTGACGTGAATCTGGGATCCCTATCTGAGATAATCGATACTGGCACCCTATGCAACCTCACTATCTCCGCCACATACAACTTAGCTAACTTCTGGAGCGAGTAATCAACCCGAACAGGTATGAAATGAGCTGATTTAGTCAGACGATCCACAATCACCTGCATCGAGTCCTTTTGCTAGGCGTAAGGGTAGCCCAACGACAAAATCCATCGTAATCCTTTCCCACTTCCACCATCAATCTTTATGGTGAAGAAAACCCTACGGAGAATCGATGTTCGGCCTTGACTGCGACACGTCGCCGACATTTACCCACAAATTTAGTTACTTCCAGCTTCAGACCTGGCCACCAATACTGTTCCTGTAAATCTTGGTACATCATGCAGCCTCCAGGATGCATAGCGTATGGGCTGCTATGTGCCTCCTGAAGAATCTTCTGCCTTAACTCGACGTCCTTGGGCATACAAACTCTCCCTTGGAAACACAACACTCCATCACTAGTCAAGCTGTAACCTTCCAATCCTCCACTCTGCACTTGCAACCTCTGAGCACTGAGACCCTCATCCGCTAGCTGTTTCTCTTTAACCTGATCTACCCAAGTCAGATTTTCCTGTAATTCTGCTAATAGACTCCCGTTGTCATACAAACTGAGATGAGCAAACATCGCTCTCAAGTCTGACACTACCTTATGGCTCAACGCGTCCGCCACCACGTTGGCCTTGCCCGGATGATACTCAATTAAACAGTCGTAGTCCTTCAACAACTCGATCCACCTCCGCTGCCTCAAATTCAAATCCTTCTGAGTCAAGAGATACTTCAGACTCTTGTGATCCGTGTAAACTATTAACTTCTCCCTGTACAAATAATGCCTCCATATCTTCAGGGCAAAAACCACTGCAGCCAACTCCAGATCATATGTCGGATAGTTAACTTCATGTGGTCTCAATTGTCAAGAGGCATATGCCACTACTTTCCCCTTTTGCATCAGCACACATCCCAAACCAGTATGCGACGCATCACAATATACCGTAAACTCTTTCCCTGCTTCAGGCTGAATCAAGACCGGAGCTTCTGTCAGAATCCTCTTTAATTTGTCAAAACTTTCCTGTTGCTTATCAGACCACACAAATGGAACCCCTTTTCTCAACAACTTGGTCAACGGTGCTGCAATTAAAGAAAACCCTTCCACAAATCTTCTGTAGTACCCTACCAGACCCAGAAAACTCCGTACTTCTGCTACCGACTTAGGTGGTTTCCAGTCCAACACTGCCTTAAGCTTCCGAGGTTCCACCCTAATCCCCTCAGCTGACACCACGTGACCCAAGAAAGTCACCTCCTTAAGCCAGAACTCACACTTATTAAACTTGGCAAATAGCTGCTTTTCCCTCAGAATCTACAAGAACACCCACAGATGCGCATCATGATCCTCCTCAGACCTTGAGTACACCAATATGTCGTCCATAAACACCACGACGAACTGGTCCAAGTACAGCTGGAACACCTGGTTCATCATGTCCATAAACGCTGCTGGCGCGTTGGTCAACCCGAACGTCATTACCACAAACTCATAGTGCCCATACCGAGTGCGAAACGCTACCTTATGGATATCGACCTCCTTTACCTTAAGCTGATGATACCCCAACCTCAAATCGATCTTAGAGAAGACTGATGCTCCCTTAAGCTAATCAAACAAGTCGTCTATTCTCAGCAACTAGTACTTGTTCTTAATCATCAATTTATTCAACTGGCGGTAGTCTATACACATCTGCATTGTGCCGTCCTTCTTCTTAACAAAGAGCACAGGCACTCCCCATGGCGAAACACTTGGCCAGATAAAACCCCAGTCCAACAATTCCTGGATCTGTGCCTTCAGTTCCACCAATTCCTTTGGCACCATCTATACCGGGTAATGGACACTAGCGCGGTTCCGGGTAATAGATCTATGCCAAATTCAACTTCACGATCTGGAGGCAGACCTGGAAGTTCTTCTGGGAATACGTTAGTAAATTCCTTCACTGTTCGGACATTCCCTACAACCGATTCCTTGGCCTCCAAAGCACACACATCAACTATGAACGCCTCACATCCCTTCCTGACCATTTTCTCAGCCTTCAAAGCAGATACAACGTTAGATAGATAATCACTTCTATTACCTCTCATTACCACTTCTTCACCTTCAACTGCTCTCAAAACCATGCGCTTAGCCGCACAGTCCAAACTCGCTTGGTACTTCACCAGCCAGTCCATCCCAAGGATCAGATTAAACTCCCCGAATGGCAGTTCCATCAGATCAGCAACAAACACTACCCCTTGAAGTTCTAGGGGTACATCCTTATACAGTTTATTTACTTCTACAGAGTGACCTAGAGGGCTAATTACTGTCATCTCCCTAGAAGTAATCTCAAAGTCTAAGTTCATGGTTTCCACTATGCTACTGGCAACATACGAGTGCGTGAAACCAACATCTATCAAAGCAGTATAAGGTAGTCCAAAAATTAAGAACGTGCCGGTTATGACATCTGGTTCGTCGCCCTCCTCTTGATGCTTTACTGCATATACCAACCCAGGCTGTCTGGCTTCTGTATTACATGTACCTCTGCCCCGTGCTCGGCGGCCTCGACCAGAACCATTACCTACCCTGGCAGAACCATGACCCCTCTATAGTTGCTATCCACCGTTCCTAAACTGAGCACGCCCCTGACTCTTAGATTGCATCCTGGCTAGCTTACGTGGACAATCCCTCACACGATGATCCAACGACCCACACTCAAAGCATCCTCTGCCACCAGTCCAACATTCCTCCCAATGGAATTTCCCACATTGAGCATACTGCGCTAGTCCCTGAGTAGCAGCAGCAGGCTTACAGCCTGATTCGGCCCACCATACCTAGCCTTTTTCTGAGAATTTCCAGCCGACCCTAACGATCCAAAACCCCTCTTGTGTCAATTTCTATCCAGATTCTGTTTTGTAGACTCTTTCACCCCTTCGGCTATCTTAGCCTTCTCTACCAGCACAGCAAACTCCCTCTCTTGCTGTGGAGCGATCAGCAACCTCAGTTTATCTCTCAGCCCGTCTTCAAACCTAACACAGCGTTCGTGTTCCGTAGCCACGAAGCCCCGAGCGTAACGACTCAACCTTAAGAATTCTGCCTTATACTCAGATACTGACCTACTTCCCTGAACTAGTCTTAGAAACGCCTTCCGCTGTGCATCAATGTAACTGGACCCAACGTATTTGTTCTAGTAGGCTACCTTAAAATAGTCCCAAGTGAGATCATCGGCTGTCGCACCATTCCGAACCGTGAGCCACCACTGGTATGACTCATCCCGAAGAAGAGACACCACACCCTTCAACTTCTCCTCAGCCGTAAGGTCTAAATCGTCTATGATACACTCTGTCGCCTCCAACCAATACTCAGCCGTATTGGGAGCCACACCAGAAACACCCTGGAATACCTCAGCTCCATTGGCTCGAAGTTAATCAGACACAGATTTCTGAGCTCACGTATGTAACACCCTAAACCCGGCCTAGACGTTACGACCGAATCTGGCATGTCACATGAAAGGAATGTCTAAAAAGTATGCATTCGTTAAATAGTTCGTATTCTTTATATTTATTGTGAAAAATCGAGTTTAACTAATTTTGAATAAGAAGCAATTTATTAGCATTTTAGGAAAATCCCGTATTGATCATTTAATAATAAGCAATAAACAAATTGAAAGCTGAAACTAAATAAAATACCCAAGGCCTTATTACATAACAAAAACCCAAATAAAAATAAGTCCAAATAAAAGAAATGAATTTACGAGTAAACATATGTATGGCCTCCACGAGTCCACCTCAGCTCCGAAATCCGCGATCTAATGATTACCTGCAAAATTTAACTAAGGGGTGAGTCATCGAGACTCAGTGTGTAAATCCCCATCGAATGGGTGTTAAACCCTTACACAATTTCATATGAAGATATGCATGTCATGTATGCTAAACATATATCAAATATAAGTATAACATGAATTACCATCATAATCAGATAGACATAAAACAACATAATCACGCTAACCAACCTTTAAGGGTATAACCGTAATTTACCTTCTAAGGGTATTTTTGTAATTTACCTATCGAGGGTATTTTAGTAATTTCGCGCCTATAGTGGCCTTTCCGAAGGCCTAATGTCGCCTCGAGTGACTCAACTACCATTTTCGGTCGTACCAGACTATTGGGCCTAAAACCCAATTTTGGCCCATTTGGGCCCACACGCTCGTGTGGCCCACCCAACACAAATCTAGCCATGTATATAAGATTCACCTAGTCTAGTTCACTATATACTACACCATCATACAATTTTAATCAATTGGGCTCACGGGCCCATTGGGCCCACTTCGACCCATCGTGGCCCAAGCAGCCTCAACCCACAAGAATACTACTAATGGCCTCAACTATTGCGTCGAAACCACACACATGCACTCGCACGCTCGTGCGGCTACTATTCTCGTGATCGACACTTCGGCATTTGCCGCACTACAGCTAGAGTAGAGAGAGTTACACACCTGATAGGAGTCTGGTCTTAAACCGTGCTGCGACCACTCCTGCGCCCAAACACCCTCCAAGGTATGCCAACTCTCCTCCTGGAATGCTCTTTATATAGCTAGCTCTTCACCATCCTTCTTTGTATCTTCCCGATGTGAGATCCCTTCGTCAGTAGAGTTTAAATTCAACTGAAACTCTTCCCGTCCAGACCGCAAAATAAATACTCCCTTACTTCTTATGAGATTCGAACCCAGGCTCCCTTGCAACATAATCCATGCCACTAGCCACTAAGTCACAAGCTCCTCTTGTGTCTTAAACCAGGCGCAACTAAATATAAACTGTGGGCCAAACTCTAAGATCCAAGCAAAAAGAAAACCAAAATGCAGGAGCCAAGACTTGAACTTTGGACCTCCTTCCTTCCTTGTGATGTCATCCCTTGCTCCTTAAGTGGCGTCACTTTGCCTCTACACCACACACTCCACTTGTGTCATTTTCCTCCACATTTTATTTTTAAGGCCTACCTGCCAACTTCCAGGGTTTTCTCACCTAAAACCAAAATTTCCCCAAAGCCAAATTTCGATCCCGGAACTTCACAGAAGCCCTCTAACCTTCCACAAATCACTTATCTAATAGGTCCAACTTGCATTTAAGCCGATCTCTTGTTCTCTAAAAATTTAAACGCTACTACGCTCAAGGCCCATTGGGCCCAATCCTACTAGGCCCAATTTTGGGATGTTACAACGTACCTCCACCTGCTCCAGCTACTCTCTCAAGAATTCACAAAGATTGCTCGCGATCATCGCATCATCACCGTTGGATCTCGAAACTCAAATACCGCATGGTGGTGGTGGTGGTACCTTATTTTTCGATTTCAACTGGACCCCACTCGTTCAGACACAATCATCCTACCCCGACCGCGTCCACATGTGTTACGACCACATTCTCGGGTGCTCATGACTAATGTTCTCGATTTATCTGATTTAAAAGTTTTATGCATTAGACTTATTCCACTGTTATTACAGCACAGTTTTATGAACAGTTTTATTACGAGGTTTTGTTTTTGCGAGTTCACAGAATCTTAAGGATTGCAGTCTCTAGGGTAATCCACTAGTACTATCAATCATATCACTATCATCACAATCATATATGAACACAGCAGTTAGGGGTACTTACCTGGGCAGATCGGTGCCGGGGACTCGGTGCCATGCTTCCCAGACCATGTAGTTTTCAACAGGACCTATAAAACCCACTTTTGAAACATTTTGGGCCTCGGGCCCACAGCTAAGCTTTTGAACTTAGCTCTGATACCAAAAATTATAACACCCCAACCCGGTCAATACACTACGACCGAATCTGGCATGTCACAAGGTAAAGTATTTTGATCAAAACAAGTTGTAAGTTCGATTTGAAAGAAATGATAGTCAAAAATACGTTGGATGTTTAAAAATCTTGAACGAAAGAAGAACCGCTTCGAGAAAACCGTATGTTGTCTTTTATTTTAAGAAAACCATGTGATTTTAGGAAAATCCCGACTTTATTTAGGTGTAAAGTTGAAAACCATTTTTAAAACATTTTGACTTAAGGTGAACTTAATTTAAAAGAAGTTTAAGCCGATTTGTTATTATCACTTGTTTGTTTTACCCGATGGTAAAGTTTGGAAAACCCGGTAAAATATGTGATTTAGAGAAGTATTGTTTTTACAGGTTATTTAAACATGTCACATTATTTACTTAAGTAAAATTTAGTAATACTCAAAGCATATAAAATAATCCAAAAAAAAATATTATTTAGTGGCCTTATTACAAACCAAATTAAAACCAAATTAAAAAAATAGTGTACCCAAAAAAGTGAATAAATTAAAACCTGAAGCAATATGCATGGCCACCTCGAGTCCGTCCGGCTCCACATCCGCGATCTACGAGTCATCTTAAAAATATAAGGGAAGAGGTGAGTCACTGAGATTGAGTGTATAAACCCCCTCCCGAATATAACAAAACCCTTACACAGTTTCATAAACAAGTAAGAATGTCATGCAACCCAAACTTAGCCATCCAAAGCTCCATATTCTACCCCGTGTGGTACCAAACCACTGGTGGTGCCAAACAACTGGTGACCCAAAGTCACAATTATCCATATGTGGGACCAACCCACTTTGTGGTACCAAACCACTGGTGACAATCCCTTTTCAGTGTAATATGTGAGGCCAACCCACTGTGATACTAAGCCATTGGGACGAGTCACTAAGATCCAATGCGGTGCCAAACCACCAAACCACTAGTGGTGCCAAACCATTGGTAACCCAAAGTCACAAATATCCATATCTTCCCCCTCCTCTCATAACACCCATTTCAATACACATGCTTATACATATATTACTAACATGCTTATCAATTAACAACGTACCGCAACATAGCATATATATATTCATCAGAAATCAAATATCATTAACTATCAGAACGGACGTACCCGGAGTCCTCGCTCGTACCCATAAGGGTAGCATATCGATATCCACACTTATTCTAACTTTTAACAGTGTTTAAGTTAATAACATAGCAATACATTGGTTATGAAGTGTGTAAGAGATACACACCTGATCACGCGCAAAACTACACTTTCTATGTTGGTATTGTCGTTAATCGACACTATTGTGATTTGTCTACTCTCCTACTCAGATGCCGGTCCACTGCCCGGTGGCCAATCGCCAACCGCCAAGATAGCCCTCTTCTTGAACTTAGGGGCTGGGGTCTCGGATCTAACCCCACTTCACGCTTGACTGGCACTAGATCGTCAGATCCTGAATAGTGTGAGAACTAAACCGCGAACAGCGCAACTCTTGGGAATCCAAATGCTTGACCACTCCCCTCCTTAACACTCTTCGAGCACTAAGCAAAACCTGAAGCAGTCGATGATAAGCCTCCCCCATAGTCCTTAACGCAACAACCCATTTCAATACACATGCTTATACATATATTACTAACATGCTTATCAATTTACAACGTACCGCAACATAGCATATACATATTCATCAGAAATCAAATATCATTAACTATCAGAACGGACTTACCCGGAGTCTTCGCTCCTACCCATAAGGGTAGCATATTGATATCCACACTTATTCCGGCTTTTAACAGTGTTTAAGTTAATAACATAGCAATACATTGATTATGAAGTGCGTAAGAGATACACACCCGATCACGCGCAAAACTACACTTTCTACGTCGGTACTGTCGTTAATCGACACTACCACGATTTGTCTACTCTCCTGCTTGGATGCCAGTCCATACCCCGGTGGCCAATCGCGAACCGTCGAGATAGCCCTCTTCTTGAACTTAAGGGCTGCGGTCTCGGATCTAACCCCACTTAACGCTTGACTGGCACTATATCGTCAGATCCTGAATAGTTTGAGAACTAAACCGCGAACTGTGCAACTCTCGGGAATCCAAATGCTTGACCACTCCCCTCCTTAACACCCTTCGAGCATTAAGCAAAACCCGAAGCACGCGATGATAAGCCTTCCCTACAGTCCTTAACGCAACCGATTGGAAAGGAATAGATGACCACGATCCGCTGTTTACAAAACCCGAAAAATGATTATGAATTTTAAAAGAACTTGGCTTGCCGAAAGAATAAGAATTGCTCAATACGAATGTCCAACCCCATTTTTTTTACCATAGAAATTGATGTAGAGAAGAGAAATAGAGCGGTGAGAATACTAGAAAGTTTCGGCCATAAGAACGTAAAAGATAGATAAGAAAGAAAATAAAAACACGAGATCTTACCACCCCAGAGTTGAGATTCGGCAATGAACAAAGGAAGTATGATCTCCGGCTTTTAATGATTGAAAGAGGACTTAAACCAAATTAGTGAAACTCAAGGAGCTTTTGGCTAATCAGAGTGTTTTGAGATCAAGAACAAGATGGAGAAAAAGAAACAAGATGGGTGATGATTCGCCTTTGGAAAAGATGGAAAGGAAAATAAAGTGAGGTGGGTGGAATGGATTCGACTAGCACAACCAAGGAAGATGAAAGCAAGAAAAGGGTTTCGGCTTATAAGAGGAAGTAAATGGTGAGCATAGCAGGTTTGACCAAGGAACAAAAGAGGAAGAGGGGATCTAGGAAAACATTCGGCTAAGGGTATTTTGAGAGAAAAGAAAAAGAACCAAAGATGCAAAAATGACAAAAAGTGAGTGATTTTGGCACAACAAGAATGAAAGAAAAGCTGAAAGTCAAGAAGTAAAACACCTACACCCAAATGTCGAAAAGCAATGCCCCAAAGCAAACCCAATTTTGACAAACCAACCACACACCAAAACCGAGGGCTTCAAGCTCTCATAGCCACTCCAACAATTTGGCTAAGCCTTCCCCCACTTCAATCCCTCTTTTCTCTCCTTGTTTTTCTCCTGGCCAACCATTCAGACAAGTTTGAATTCTTCAAACTCCACAAATTTCTCTTCTACACCCGTTTTGAATCTGTTGACTTGTTCAATATCTATCCACCAGAGTTCCACCTGAGCACAACTCCTATCAATTCTGGCGTCAAAAAGAAATACCCAAAGAGGGATTCCTGCAGCTCGAACCAAGGCTCCTTCCCCCTGCTTGTGGCGTCACTATCCTGAGCTCTAAGTGGCGCCTTCTTGCCACTTTACGAAGGCATTTCTTGTGCCAAAACTTTCTATACTCTTAACACCTAGCTCCTTCAGCTCCCCTTATCAAGTGCCCCAAAATAAAAATTTTGCTTTAGTTCAGGCCTACCCTTGACTCCTGTCCAAACCCTAAGAGGCCCTAATTAGCATCATATTTAAGCCATTCACATGCAACAACTAAAATGAAAAAGCTCTTATTTAAGGATGTTACACCGATCCAGCCAACACACCACCCATACCAACCCTACACTTACGTGGGAATAAAATCGACCCACCCAGCCAGCACACCACTGTTGGCACCGGTTGCGGCCTTAACTGAAATTACAACAAAGCTGCTAGTATATATATACGGCTCTAAGCCTTCAGTAGCGGTATTATACTTGGGACAAAGCCATCAGTAACTGTATTATGTTTGGCACATAGCCATCAGCAACGATAATATAATCGGCACACAGCCCTAGGTAAATATGATTGACACAGAGTCATCGATATATATGTTAGGCACATAGACATGGGTAAATACGATTGGCACAAAGCCATAATCAAGATGGCACAGAGCCATAATCAGATTATGCGGCTTTAAGCCGTCCGTTGGTCCACAGTTGTCATGCGACCCGTGCGGCCTCAATAGATCAATACTGGATCCACAATCGTCATGCGACCCGTGCGACCCTATCAGAACTTCCTCCGTATCAATGTCCCAACCCATGCAATATGTCGTGTATGTCATGCTCAATCATTACACGTGTATGGAAAATGGTCATGCTCGGTAACAATCATTTAAACATGTAATAAAATCATATCAGTCATACAACCATAGTGAAATTAGTCAACTCATATTCTAAGTCAGTCATTTACCCACAAGGGTAAAATAGTCATCTTACCCTATAAGGGTATTTCGGTAATCCTACCCTATAGGGGTAATTTGGTAATTCTACCCTACAAGGGTAATTCAGTAATTTTACCCTACAGGGGTATTTTAGTAATTTTGCAAACCGAGGGTATTTTAGTAATTTTGCAAACTCGAGATATTTTAGTAATTTCACAAATTGGGGGTATTTCAGTAATTTTGTAATCGGGGGTATTTCAGTAATTTTGGAAATTGGGGTATTTCGATAATTTTGTAAACTGGGGTATTTCGATAATTTCACAAAGTCGGGGTATTTCGGTAATTTTGTAAATCATTGATATTTTGGTAAGTTTACAAGTCGAGGGTATTTCAGTAATTTTGTAAACCAAGGGTATTTTAGTAATTTTGTAAACCAAGGATATTTTAGTAATTTTGTAAACCAAGGGTATTTCAGTAATTTTGTAAACCAAGGTATTCTAAACAGAGATAACGATGCGAATAGGCTTAGGGCCCATTCTCGACCCAAATGGGCCCACACGCTCGTGTGGTCCATTTAGCCCAAATCGAGCCACAGATATGAGATTCACATAGTCCAGTACAATATTTACTACACAATCATACAACTTATCCGATTGGACCCACGGGCCCATTGGCCCCACATGGCCCCATTCGGCCCATCGTGGCCCAAAAGCCTAAACCCACAAGAACACTCATGATGGCCTCAACTATCACGTCGAAGCTCGTACATGTACGCGCGCACGCTCGTGTGGCTAGCATCGCCGTGTGACCGGCATTTCGGCATTTACCGCTCTACAGCTAGAGTAGTGTAAAATACACACCTGATAGGAATCTGAAGCTAATCCGCGCTCGGAACGAACACGCCACAAAGCAAAAGGGATAAGCCAAGAAAGGTATCCCTACTCTCCTCCTGGTTCGCTCTATTTAAAGCCAGCTTCTCGCCTAACCTCATGTTAGCTTCTCGATGTGGGATTTCACCTTCAGTAGAGTTTAATTCCATCACAACCACCTGCCATCCCAACTTAGCAAAATATCAACCTTTGCGTGCAAGGGGATTCGAACCAAAGTCCTCTCGATAGCCATATCACACCACCACCACTAGGACACAAGCTCATTTGTGAGCTAAAACATGCGCAAATATTTATAAAGCCTATGTGCCAGTGTCCAGTTTCTTTTAAGAGCAAAATTTAAAAATTCTGCAAGGGCCAAGACTTGAACCCAGGCCCCCTTACAGCCTTAATAACGCTACAACCACTAGGCCACATGTTTCATTGTGTCATTATTTTATCACAATAAATTAAAAGGCCTACATCCAAGCATCCAAGGTTTTATTCACTTAAAACCCAATAATTTTCCTAAAGCCCAAGTTTGAACCCAAGATTTCATGGAAGCCCCCTAACCTTCCAAAATCACTCACCTAATAGGTCCAACTTACATTAGTGCTATTTTCTTGTTCTCAAAAATTTTAAACGCTCCCATGCCCAAGGCCCAATAGGCCCAATTCTACTAGGCCCAAATTCAGGGTGTTACATAACTTTAGAAACTTCTCGAACACTTAGAAAATTTTTCAATAGATAGGGGACACATGCCCATGTGGCCCGGCCTTGTGTCTCACACGGCCAAAGACATGCCCGTGTCCCAGGCCGTGTGGGCATTTAGAATGAGAGCACATGGCCGTGTCCCAGACTATGTCTGACCCCGTGTAACTCTCTGACATGGGTCACACGGCCAACACACATGCCCTGTTCCCTAAAAATGGCCATACACGCCCATGTACCAGGTTGTTAGCTAGGTCGTGCCAAACCTGTAAGGTATACTGACTTATACCACACGGCCAAGTCACACGCTCGTGTGTGACGCCGTGTAGAGCATACCGACTTGATTTCTATTTCAACACCAGGGGCACACATCCATGTAACATAACCGTATATCACACATAATCACGTTTGTATCTCTGCCCGTGTGGACAAAAATAAGCTATTTATTAAGCCATCTTGCCACCCAATTTTACACACACCTATACAACTCAAATAGGACATAATCAAAGCATATATGGGTATCCAATTCAAGCATAACTAAGACCAAGACATGCCAATTCAAAGCATACAATTTTCACAATCTCAAAACACCTAGTTTGTCACTTTCAATTGTGCACAACTTTACCTAAAACCAAATCTATATCATAACTCTTATTGCACTTTTATAGTACTTAATATACCAATCCACAATAAGGCATACACTAAGCAATTTGCTACCTTCACTACCATATCTCATCTAGGCATTCATTAAGTAAATATAAACCTCATCACCAAAGAGCATTAACACATATATATACATCACCATATTTGCCAAAATAAGACAAATTACAAGGCAATACACAAAATCAAATCAACCAAAATAAGCCAACTCAAATGGCCACATCCAACACCAATTACATATCAAAATGACCAAACTCCTATACACCATATGACCAAAAACGTAGTTTCAAAAGTACCAAAGTAGTAATTGGACAGTGTGACAAAGTCTCTGACGATCCCCGAATCCGAGCAAGCTTTGAAAGCACTAAAAAACATGGTAAAATAAACAAAGTAAGCTTTATAGCGTAGTAAGCTCGTATGAAAATAATAACCAAATCTCACCATTCATTTAAGTTTCAAATTAGATGACATAATATGCAACAATACATTAATCACAAAGTTAAGGTGTATTTTAATCACATAATTGATCATAAGCTCAAAACTTCCTTAGACACATTGCTCGTATAGTTTTCCTTACATACCTGTATCGATACGTATCAATTTCTCACCATTTCACATCTTCAATATACCCGTTGAACCATTCGAAATAAAAGTCAAATACTCGGGAGTCTTGTACCCTAAGTGCCAATATCATGGCCCGAAGCCAAATCAATGCATCTCACACCCGAGCCAACTCAATGTATTTGTAAATGACATGCCATTAGTATCCTAACCTATTCCTAAGGTTCAACCGGGATTTCCAATGCCGAATCTTCGTCGAATGTGTCTGCAATATGATAATTCACAATTTATGCCATATCGAAGGATTTAAAACATAAATATAATAATGCTTATTACACACGAACTTACCTCAGACACTAAAACGATGAAATAGGTCGATTAGTCGAGTACTTCGTTTTTCCCCCGATCTAGATTCGAATTTCTCTTTTCTTGATCTATATGTAATTAAAATTAACTTATTTAATCATCTCTCTATCAATTTAGTCCAAAACTCACATTAAGGCACTTTTACACATTTGCCCCTAATGTTTCACTTTTTTACAATTTAGTCCTTATTTCATAAAATCATAAATTCATGCAATTTAATACCAACCCATGCTAGCCGGATTTCCCTAGTGCACATATTAGCCCATATTTTTTTTATTTATTTCACATTTTAACCATAAAGTTTCCACATTTCACAATTTAATCCCTGATTTTCATTTTCACTAAAAATCACTTAACAAAACTTGTATAACTATCATCAAACATTCATAATCTATCATTAAACATCAAAATACTCATGCATTCATCAATGGAAACATCTAAAATCTTTAACAATTTTGCAAAATAGTCCCTGGGCTAGCTAGAACTAGTTGCAACGATGTCAAAAACATAAAAATCATTAAAAAAGAGATAAAAATCGTACCTTAATGAGCTATTAAAGCTTGACCGAATGACAAAGATAAAAATGGTGTTTCTTTACCCTAGTTTCAGTTGAAACATGAAGAAGAAAAGATGATATCCTATTTGATTTCTTTTAATTTTAACCTTAAATTCTAAATTACTTAATTAACCTTATTATAAACCATTTAAAAACACTTATTGCATGTCCATAAAAGTCCACTAACATTAAAAATGGTATATTTGCTACGTAAGGACATTCACTTTAAGGTTCCATAGCTACCTTTGGCTATTAGAACTTCACTTTTGCACTTTACATGATTTAGTCCTTTTTATCGAATTGACTAATCAAACGATAGAATTTCTTAATGAATTTTCACACAAAGATATTATCATGCTGTAGACCCTAATTTAATAATAAAATAAATATTTTGACTTCAAATTTGTGTTACAAATAAATATTATTATATTTGTGTTTTAAATGCTTTGATATTTCATAAATTGTGAATACGACATTGCGGACATGCTCGACAATGATTCAGCAAATGCAAAATCCTGGTTGAACCTTAGGAATAGATTAGGATATGAATGACATCTCAGTAGGGGTTATGTGATTTGGTTGTTGGTTCAGATCACGTCTACCGTTGGTGAGTTATCCAGGCATGTTTTGCGAAATTTTTATCGACTTGTGTGAGCGAAGACTGTAGCTTTGTCATTACCGTCAGCTTGTGTGAGCAAACTCATTGATAGTTCGAGAGTGAGCATTATATGTGATACGAGATTGAGATAGTTTTGGCTATGTATATGGCACTTAGGGTGTGAGATTTCTAAGTATCCGATAGTATTTCAAATGGTTCAATGGGTATATAAGAGATGTGGTTGTGTTAATGTTGATACATGGTGGTACAGGTATATACATAAACCGTACAAGCATTGAAGTGAAGAAACTTGTGAAATTTGTCTAATTTTTGGAATGGAAATTGTGGTAGGTTCATGGTTCAAAATGAGTTATGTTATGATTTGTTTTAATTGCTTAATTTGTGCATATTTGGTAAGTTAATTTTATTTATTATACGAACTTACTGAGCTTTAAAGCTTACTTTGTTTATTTTCCGTGTTTTATAGTGAAATCAAAGCTAGCTCAGATTCGGGAATTGTCAGAGACTTTATCACACTATCCAACTATCACTTTGGTACTTTTTAACTTAGGTATTTTGAGTATATGGCATGTATAGGAACTTTGGTCACTTTGGTATATGTGTTGTTAATGAATTTAGTCATTTGAAACAACTTGTAAATATTAAGCGCTTGGTTATGTATATAACCATGAGAGTTAGCATATTTTTGTATATTTGATCATGTATATATATGTGCATATGGCTTCTATGAGTGTTTGATAATGGATATGTTATACTTGTTCATAATAGGTATTGTGCATATCAAATGGTTGAGTTTTGAACATTGGTATGATAGTGAATCTAGGAAAATAATGCATATTTGAAATTGGTTATTTTGATGATTTGTGAAAGTGATTTTTGGTACGAAATTGATTGACATATTGTGGTATTGGTATGTTTTGTATTTGTTCGTATTGAAATGGTATGATTTTTACTTGGGTGAAGTTTGTTAAATGCCTATTTATGACATGTTTTGGTGTAATTTGGATTGGTGTAGGTATATACAAATTTGGGTGGCAAGATGGCTTGGTAAATAGCTTATTTTTGTCCACACGGGTGTGTGTCTCATCCGTGTGTGACACACGGTCAGATTACACGACCGTATGTCCCCTGGTGTTGAATTAAAAATCAAGTCAGTATGCTCCACATGGCCTAGCACATGGGCGTGTGACTTGGCCGTGTGGCATAAGTCAGTATACCCTACAGGTTTGGCACGGCCTAGCACATGGCCTGGCACATGGACATGTGAGGCCATTTCGAAAGGGCACACGGGCTGGTCACACGGGCGTGTGGTTGGCTGTGTGACCTAAGTCAGGGAGTTATATAGGGTTAGACACGGGCTGGGACACCGACTTGTGATCCTATTTTGAATGTCTACATAGCCTGTGACACGGGCATGTCTTTGGCCGTATGAGACACACAGTTGGGCCACATGGGCATGTGTCCCCTATAGCTTGAAAAATTTGCTAAGTTTCGTAAAATTTTCCTGAGTTACTGGTTTAGTCCTGAACCACTCCTAAAGCTTGTTTTAAGCCAGTAGGCTTGTAATAGGGATGATGTGAATAGTGTTGAAGGCTAATTATATTATATTGAAAATGTATGTGAAATGAATGTGAAAATTATTTAATAAGTTTGATAATGGTCCGTACCCTATGCCGATATTGAATACGGGTGAGGGGTGTTACAATATGTGATATTGATGAACTTACTTATTTATGAATTGATGGTTATAAAGTTTGATAAACTTTGTAGAATTAGTATAGGTTTATAATTACCCCATAAAGTTCATTATTGAAATGAAATGTTATGTTTAAAGTTTGTATGAGCTTACTAAGCATTCATTGCTTACATAGTTATTTTTCCTTTACTTTACAGATTATCAAAAGCTCGATAAATTTAGAAGCTCATCAGTGAAGTGTCACACTATCCAACAATTATATCGGTAACTTTGATATGTTGGTTAAGGTTATAATGACATGTATAGGTGGACTTATGGTTCATGATTAGTTGAATGTTAGTTGATGTACATGTCATTTTGGTTGATATAACCTTGGTACTTTTGGTGCCTTGTTGATGTGTGTTATTTTGACAATGTGTTAATTCATGTTTGTATGGCCAAAGTGGTATGTGATGAATGGACCTCAACATGGTCAATATATGGTATGTTTTGGAAAAGTTTTGAATTAGATATGCATGACCGAAATATGGTATATGTATATATTGGTTGTTTGGTACTATTTGGAAATGGTTGGTTTGTGTCACTTATGTGATTTTTGATGCATGTGAGTAATGATCCAAATGGTAAGATTATATTGACATGGTATAAGTCAAGTATCTATGTTTTGAAATGGTAGCAATGTTATTAAATATGCTTATGTTTAGGCATGTTAGTTCCATTGTGAATAAGGAGCTTATATGGCAAATTTGTTGAATGTAATTTTATAACGCCCCAAAATCCTGAAATTCTATATTCCTGTGCACTGAAGTTGGTATATATGAGTAGCACTTAGAATATTAATTTTAAGGTATTATCGAGATTATTTGAAGCCTTAGAGATAGGGAAGACCATAGGGAAAATTTTATTTTTTCTTTAGTGGACCCTAGTGTTAGGCATTAGGCCCCTTAAGCAGATTAAGGGGATAATAGTACAGAAGATGGGCTTGTGGTCCAGTGGCAAGTGGAGTCACTTGGGGAGCTATAAGTTGGCGTGTTGTCAGCTGAGGAGGTCCAAGGTTCGAGCATTAGGAGTGGTATTTTTGGAGTGTTTTATTTTGCATAGGTGGACGGCTAGAGTTGTGTTGAATATGAACTCTTACGTTGGAGTGTTTGAGTGGTAAGGGGAACTGATAATGGAGGGAAACTTAGATAAGGCTAAGGTGTTATCAGGGAGGAAAGTTAGGAGATGAGGAGGGGGAAGAATTAGTGCCGAATGGGATTGTGGAGAAAGGAGTATTCGGCTTATGGCTATAAAAGGAGAGGGTCGAATGCTTTGAAAGGTTCTTTGAGCTTTCATTAGTTTTTCTTTTCCCCCCTTAATCAGTTTTCCTATAGTCGAATTCTCCCAATTGCCGAAATCTCCTATAGCCGAATTCTTTTTGCCAAACCCCCTATTGCTGAATTACCATCAGCCTTCCTTGCCGAAATTCCTATTTGTACCAAACCCTTATTGTTTTCCTCCGTCACAAATCGATTATTATCTACTATCAGTCAAGTGTTGAAAGCCGGATCTAGTTAATAGCTACCTAGGCCGCAGGATCAAAAGGGGATTTGGTAAGTATTCAGTTAACCTCTTTTGTAAGTTTTGCTAAAAGCTGAAAGGCTATCTAACTGTCCTGTCGTTAAATCTATGATAACAAGGATAAGGTTCAAAGATCGCAAGCGTGGTAGGATCGTTAGCAAGGGTAAGTGTACTCAACTCAATTGTGCTTTAAGTGAATGAATGAATGTCTGTATGATCTATAGGGTTGACTTGTGTGGATTATGAGTCACTCAGATTTTGATGGTGTATGTGTGAGTGCAGATCTAGGGGATACTCCTGATTAGTAGCTAAGGAGGGGCTATTAGAACCCAATGGCACACGGTAAGGTTACAATAAGGCTTCAACTTTTGGTAAATGTTTTGATTTAATGATTGATTGATGGTTGGTTTGTTGTAGGTTCGAGGCTAAGGATAATATAGCACGTCGCAGTAACCAGGTGTGTACAAACACTACACACACACACACGATATCGACAATGCCGGAAAGCCGAAAAGCCGAAAGTGGCTAAATGGGCCCGATGGGTCCTAAGGCTAAGTTTGATGAAATTGTTTGGTCGGCTATACGAATTGAGTTAGTCATGCATGTTACATGATGTGGAATTGTTTTGGGCCTAATAGGCCATATGGATGAGATTTGGGCCTAATGGGCCGTAAGGATGTGATTTAAGCTTGATGGGCTTTTTGGGGACGTAGACAAGTATGCCAGGGTTTAATGGACTTTAGGCCTAGTTTTGTACAACTCTTAAACTGCATAAGACTTATTCTAATAATTAAACATGTCCATGGACAAGTCGCTGGGTTAGAGTGTGGCAACGGACATATGCATGTCTAGGATTGGATCTAGGGAGAGCTTGGTACTTAAGTGGTCCCAGTGGCCCTCCTCATCTTCTCTGGAATCCTACCTGGGGCATAGTGTCTGTTCACTTTAGCCGCAAGGACTTGTTAATGGGCCAAAGTTCATAACTAAAACCCGAAAGGGACCAAATGCCCCTGATTTGGAAATTACTGAAATATCCTTAGATTTGTGCAATTACTAAAATACCCCTGATGTGGAAATTACTGAAATATCCTTAGATTTGTAAAATTACTAAAATACCCCTAATTTGGAAATGACTGAAATATCCTTAGATTTGTAAAATTACTAAAACACCCCTAATTTGTAAAATTACCAGAATACCCCTGATTTACAAAATTACCAAAATATCCCTAATTTACAAAATTTCCAAAGTACCCCTGTTTTGCAAAATTACCTAAATACCCTTGTAGGGTAGAATTACGAAAAAACCCCTGGGTAGTCAAATGCTAAAACACCCCTAGGTGCTTAAAGTGTGAAAATGTGTGTTGTATTCGCGAAATATATGTTGCACTTGGGTGGGTTTTGATGATACGGAGGAAGATTTGAGGATCGCATAGTCGTTTGACGACCGTGGATCCACCGATGGCTTTAAGCCCATAATAGCAGCTTTACTGCAACGTTTGAGTAGTGCCGCTGTTGGTGCTACCTTTGGTGTGTAAGGATGGGTGGGTTGATATTTATATCCCCATAAGTGTGTAGGATTGGAAGGGAAATGGTGTGCAGGGCTGGATTTGGGATGGGTGCATTGCATTCATGTGACTCTGATGTTTTATGAGGTCATTGTGGGCTAAGGCCCAATACTACTGATTTTGATAGGGCTTAGGCCCAATGTAATATTTGCATGTTGTTTTGATTGCCAAGGGTCATACACACTGAGTTTCGAAATTCACACCTATTTTATTAAATGTTTCAGGTGATCCTCAGTAAATGGCTCGACGTGGTAGAGGACTCGGAGATGGCCACATTACAAGATATTTAGACGTTTTATTTATTTGTTTGAAAAGACATGATTTAAATTGCTTTATTTTCATTGGTTGTAATAAGTCCTTTTACTCCGATTTGACTTTGGATTTTGAGTTTTGTTGTTTCAATTGTTTACTTAATTATTAAACTTGAGTAAATTTCTTATGTTTAAACACTATTTTGGAAATACTTAAAATAATAAAATGGGCTTTTATCCTTACTTAACAAGAATCAGGGATTTTAGGCTTTTAGGCCTTTAACTTTAATTTAGCAAAATTGTTTTGAATTGTGCCTTTAATGTGACATTCTCGAATTCAGCCATAACATTTGGGCCAGGTTTGGGGTGTGGCATTTAGTGGTATCAGAGCTCGGTCGCAAAGCTCGGGCTATGAAATGGACCTTAGATTTTGGGTTTTAAAATTTTTTTTGCAGGATTCTTGAAGTGTGGTTCATTGAGCCCTCGACGTCGAGCCAAGTAAGTTTTCTATACTACATTTGTTTAAATTATTGAACTATATATATAATGGGCCACTTAAAAATAGGTTTTTATAGACTAAAGCTCGTAGAAAACTTAAGCCTATAGTGGATTCTTGACCGCGTAATAACTTTAAAAAAAATTGTTACTTACATAAGACATGCGTTTTAAACAGTGGAATTACGAACTAATTTCATAAAAAAATTAATTCAGAAATATGCAACGATGAGCACTAGAAGAGGTGCAAGAGGCCGCGGCAGAGGCCGTGGAAGTGTTAGGGCTGGGTCGTCGGCGTCGGGTTATATGCCTAATGTTGGAGTAGGGGAGGCTCCGGCCTCACCAGTAGCTGAAATGGGACCGTATGAACAGGCTGCCACTACGGAAGATGCAGTATCGCTGGTCATGTTAAGGATCTCAAAAAGGGTCACTGGGCCCAACAATGGTACGGGAAGTCGTAGGTCAATCGTGGAGCGACTACGAGCTAACGGGGCAGAGATTTTCAAAGGAATAGTTAGGGTGGCCCCGAATGTGGTGGTGTACTGGTTGGAAGCTACGGAAAGAACAATGGATGACCTGGATTGCACGACGAAATAAAAGTTGAAGGGGGAGATATCCCTACTTAGGGAAAAAGCTTATCAGTGGTGGTTGACCGTAAGGGAAGGCAACCAATCGGAGCAGATCACCTGGGAGTTCTTCAAGCTGACTTTCTAGGGGCAGTATATTGGAGCAGGATATGTGGATGCTCGAAAGAAGGAGTTTTTGAGTCTGATTCAGGGAGATAAGTTAGTAGCAGAGTACGAGGCCGAGTTTCTGCGCGTTAGTCGGTATGCTAAAGGAATAGTTGCAACAGAATATGAGAGATGCGTACGGTTTGAGGATGTGTTAAGAGACAACCTTAGGGTACTTATAGCCCCACATAGAGAACGGGATTTTGCCTTTTTGGTGGAGAAACAAAGATAGCAGAGGAAGTAAAGTGCACGGAGTGCCTGAACCAAGAGAAGTAGAAAGGAAAGGACAAACGGAATGAGAAAGCAATGGAGGTTGGACAGAGGCCTATGAGGAGGGCCAGAGTGAATGGGCCGGTTAGAGCTGGGGCCCCTATTGCTGCTAATAACGGAATACCACTTTGTGTTGGGTGTGGAAAAAGGCATCCGGGCAATTGTTGGAGGAGGATGAGAGTGTTTTGGGCTGTGGATCTATGGAACATAGGATTAGGGAGTGCCCGAGAAGGTCGGACTAGGGGCGAACCGAGGGCAGAGGTGATTTCCTACCACAGAGGGGTGGTCAACAACCACCAAGGGACCGTGGTTAAGCCAGAAACGGCAATGGCACAGGACAAGGAGTGGAGCACCAGGCAGAGGTACAGGTCAGGCAGAGGCGAGACAGCCAGCATTAGTTATGCTGCTCGTCGTAGAGAGGAAGGTGATGCACCAGTTGTGATAACGGGTACGTTTCTTATTTGTGAGCTACCTTATATTGCGCTAATTGATGTGAGTTGACACATTCGTACATTGCATGCAATAGGACTGAAATTGTAGGGGTTGAGTTTGAAGCCATTGAGAATGAAATGACTATGTTGAGTCCTTTAGGGCATTCGGTGAAAGTTAGTAAGTTATTTAGGAATGTACCATTGGTAGTTCAAGGAGTTACTTTCTTAGCGGACTTGATGGAATTACCATTTAGAGAGTTCAACCTCATCTTAGGCATGGATTGGTTGATGAGGCACCAAGCAACTCTAGATTGTGCTGCGAAGCGGATGGTGTTAAGAATTATGGATGGTGGTGAAGTGGTAGTGATCGGGGAACGACGGGATTACTTGTCGAACGTGATTTCAACTTTAAGGGCAGAAAAGTTGGTAAGGAAGGGTTGTGAAGCTTACTTAGCTTATATCAGTGATCTGGAATCTAAGAGTTTTACTGTTAGGGATTTAAAAATAGTAAAAGAATTCCCTGATGTTTTTTCGGAGGAATTACCGGGGTTACCTCCCAATGGAGAGGTGGAGTTTGGAATAGAGTTGTTACCTGGTACGGCTCCAGTGTCCATCGCACCTTATAGGATGGCACCGAAGGAACTGGTGGAGTTGAAGTCCCAGATTCAGGAGTTATTGGATTGAAGATTTATTAGACCAAGCGTGTCTCCATGGGAAGCACCGGTATTATTCATGAAGAAGAAGGATGGGTCCATGAGGATGTGCATCGACTATAAGCAGATAAACAAGTTAACCATTAAGAATAAGTACCCTCTGTCTAGGATAGATGAGCTTTTCGATCAACTTAGGGGAGCCTCAATTTTCTCGAAGATTGACTTCGTTCAGGGTACCATCAACTGAGGGTTAAGGAAGCAGATGTACATAATACAGCTTTTAGAACTCGTTATGGACATTACGTGTTTTTGGTGATGCCGTTTGGGCTAACGAACGCACCTACTGCTTTTATGAATCTTATGAATCGGGTTTTTCAGCCGTATCTAGAAGAGTTCGTAGTAATTTTCATAGATGACATCTTAGTATACTCGAGAATGGAGGATGATCATGATGCACATTTAAGGTTTGTGTTGCAGATTCTAAGAGAGAAGCAACTTTGTGCTAAGTTTAACAAGTGTGAATTCTGGCTAAGGGAAGTCACTTTCTTAGGGCATGTGGTTTCCGCTGAGGGAATTAGAGTTGACCCTCGGAAAGTGGAAGCGGTGTTCGATTGGAATGACCTAAGACGGTGTCAGAAATTCAGAGTTTTCTAGGCCTGGCAGGGTACTATAAGCTGTTTGTTGAAGGGTTTTCCCTAATCGCTGCACCATTGACCAAGTTACTACGGAAGGGGGTGCCATTTGTGTGGACGGATAAACAGCAAGAAAGCTTTGAGAAGCTTAAGAAGGTTTTAACGGAGGCCCCTGTTCTGATTCTACCGAAGCACGAGAAGGAGTTTATAGTTTATAGCAATGCGTCACAAGTGGGCTTGGGCTGTGTTTTAATGCAGGAAGGGAAGGTGGTTGCATATGCATCACGCCAACTTAAGACTCATGAAAGAAATTACCCAACCCACAATTTGGAATCAGCGGCAGTGGAGTTCGTACTTGTAACCCCTCGAATTTTTGGGCATAGTAGAATTGGGCCTATTGGGCCTTGGGATGGGAGCGTTTAAAATTTTTAGGAACTAGAGAACAGCTCTAATGCAAGTTGGACCTATTAGGTGAGTGATTTTGGAAGGTTAGGGGGCTTCCATAAAGGCCCGGGATCAAACCTGGGCTTTAGGAAAATTTTGGTTTTAGGTGAATAAAACCCTAGGAGTTAGTAACTAGGCTTTAAGAATAAAATGTGGAGAAAAATGACTCAAAAGGAGTTGTGGTCTAGTGGCAAATGGTGCCATATGGGAGACAAGAAAGTGACGCCATAGAGGAAGCAAGGGGTCCAAGGTTCAAGTCTTGGCGCTGGCAATTCATTTTGATTTCTTTTTAAATGAACTTAGGCTTTGGCCCATAGGCTTATATTTAGTTGCGCATGTTTTAAGTCACAAAAGGAGCTTGTGTTGTGGTGGCATGTAGCCTCTAGAGCATAGGAGAGGGCAAGGATTCGAATCCCATTGCAAGCAAAATGGAATATTTATTTTGCTAAGTTGGGACGGCAAGTGGTTGTGATGGATTTAAACTCTGCTGAAGGAGGGATCCCACATCGGGAAGCTAACATGAGGGAAGGTGAGAAGTTGGCTTTAAATAGAGCTATCTATGCGGAGAGTAAGCATACCTTGGTTGGCGTTTGGGCATAAGAGTGTTCGGAACGCGGATTAACTCCAGATTCCTATCAGGTGTGTATTTCGCACTACTCTAGCTGTAGAGCGGCAAGTACCGAAATGCCGATCACACGGCGATGGTAGCCACACGAGCGTTCGAGCGCACGTGTGGGAGCTTCGACGCGATAGTTGAGGCCATCATGAGTGTAGGCGAGCGTGCGAGCGCACGTTTGGGCCACGATGGGCTGATAGGGGCGATGTAGGCCTAATGGGCCCGTGGGCCCATATGAATAAATTATATGATTGTGTAGTAAATATTGTATTGGACTATGTGAATCTCATATCTGTGGCTAGATTTGGGCTAAATGGGCCACACGACCGTGTGGGCCCATTTAGGCCGAAAATGGGCTCTAGGCCCATTCGTATCGTTATCTCTGTTTAGAATACATTGGTTTACAAAATTACCGAAATACCCCTGGATTACAAAATTGCCAAAATACCCAGTTTGTGAAATTACCGAAATACCTCCGGATTGTAAAATTACCGAAATACCCCCGATTTGTAAAATTACCGAAATACCCCAATTTGCAAAATTATTGAAATACATTGATTTGCAAATTACTAAAATATCCTCGGTTTGCAAAATTACTGAAATACCCCCGATTCGCAAAATTACTAAAATACCGCTAATTTGCAAAATTACTAAAATACCCTCGATTTGCAAAATTACTAAAATACCCCCGATTTGCAAAATTACTAAAATACCCCTGATTTGCAAAATTACTGAAATACCCTAATTTGTGAAATTACCAAAATACCCTCGATTTGTAAAATCACTGAAATATCCCTGTAGGGTAGAATTACTAAATTACCCCTGTAGGGTAGAATTACCGAAATACCCCTAAAGGGTAGGAATACCGAAATACCCTTATACAGTAAGATGACTATTTTGCCCTTGTGGGTAAATGACTGACTTAGACTATGAGTTGACTAATTTGACTGTGGTTGTATGACTGTTATGCTTTTATTACATGTTTAAATGATTGTTACTGAGCATGGCCATTTTGTGTACACGTGTAATGATTGTGCATGACATACACGACATATTGCATTGGGTTGGGACAAAGTTACAGAGGAAGTGTACGACCCATTGTCGTTCTGTACAAGGCTTTTAGCCTTTCTGCGATATTTATGGCTTTTAGCCGTTCTATTAACTGGCAGCGATGCTGCGATATTTATGGCTTTTAGGCGTTCTATCTACGGCGCCGAGCCGTTTTGTTGACTTAGTGCCGCAACCGATGCTAAGCTTGGTGTGTTGGCTGGGTGGGTCAATTTTATCCCCACAAGGTGTGTTGGATGGTATGGGTGGAGAGTTTGGTTGTTAAGGGTTGGGCTGCATGTCACTTTGCATTGATATGATATACGGCTCAGGCCCAGACCGTTACCAAATCGGGCTTAGGCCCAGATAATACCGTAAGGGCCCAGGCCTAAACTGTGACTGTATAGGGGATTACGCACTGAGTTCTTGTAACTCACCCCTTTAGTTTAACCGTGCAGGTAATCCCTGACCTTAGAGGATTCGGAACTGGGAGGGACTCAAAGAAGACCACACACTACTTATGCTTTTTATTTTCATTATTTACTTTTAAATATTTGATCTGGGTTGTAATAAGGACTCTCCATTTTTAACTTATTATTTGTGATATTTATTTATGATGTTTTCTAACTGCTAAAAGTGGAATACAATTTCCAAAATGATAACTGTCTTCAAAACACTATGTTTCCGCAACATTTTCAAAATGCTTCTGCAACTCAATTTTTAAACATCACATTTTCGTAAATTGGATATGTTAAATACGCTTCTGCAACAGATAAGGTTTTAAAGGTAATTACATTTTCGAGTGGATAACAATTGCTTAAGTGTTTTGAGTTTTTAACAAAAAGGCTTTAACTCTCAAACAAGTTTTAACAACAAAAAAGGGTTTTTAACACTCCAATGTGACACCGCCAGATTCGGCCATAACTTCTAGGTCGGGTTTGGGGTGTTACAGAACTTAAGATTTGGAGACACTATTTGTATGGGAAGAAGTGCACCATCTATACGGATCAGAAGAGTTTGAAGTACCTTTTAACTCAGAAGGAGTTAAACTTGAGGCAGCGTAAATGGATTGAGCTATTAAAGGATTATGATTGCACGATCAAATATCACTCGGGCAAAGCAAATGTGGTGGCTGATGCGCTAAGCCGTAGGGCTATGTTGGACTTGAGGGCAGTGTTTGCTCGGTTAAGTTTGTATGACAACGGGAGTTTGTTAGCCGAGTTGCAAGTGAAGCCACTGTGGGTTGAGCAGATTAAAGTTAAGTAGTCATTGGATAAAACTCTAGGTGCTCGATTTAAGCAAATTGAGAATGGGGAAACGACAGATTTTGGGATAAATAGTGACGGGTTATTGTGTTTCCATGGTAGAATTTGTGTGCCAAGGGATGAAGAGCTAAGGAAGTCTATACTACAGGAAGCGCATAATAGTTCCTATGCTATGCACCCCGGAGGTAACAAGATGTATCGGGATTTATGAGAGCTTTATTGGTGGCTGGGTTTGAAACGCGAGGTTACAGAGTTTGTGGGCAAATGTTTGGTATGTCAGCAGGTGAAAGTGGAACATCAACTACCATCAAGGTTACTCCAATCGATTAAGATTCCACTTTGGAAATGGGAGTGGATTACTATGGATTTCGTTAGTGGGCTACCCTTGACGCCTACTTGGAAGGACTCTGTGTGGGTTATAGTGGATCGGTTAACTAAGTCTTCCCATTTTGTACCGGTCCGCACTGACTACTCATTACAGAAATTGGCAAGGTTGTATGTGGCGGAGATTGTGAGGTTGCATGGATTTCCGTTCTCTATTATATCTGATAGATACCCTCGTTTTCGTCTCATTTTTAGAAGAAGTTGCATGAAACATTGGGTACAAGGTTGGATTTTAGTACAGCATTTCACCCTCAGACTGGTGGTCAGTCGGAGAGGTTAATTCAAGTATTGGAGGATATGCTGAGAGGGTGTGTAATTGAGTTTCGAGGAAGTTGGGAGGATTACTTGCCATTAGCTGAATTTGCGTGTAACAACAGTTATCAGGGAAGTATTGGAATGGCACTATATGAAGCACTGTATGGACGTAGATGTCGTACTCTGACTTGTTGGACCGATTTGGGTGAGCGATGACTATTGGGTCCAGAGTTGGTAGCAGATACCGAGGATAAGGTAAAGTTGATTCGGGATTGGTTGAAGGAGGCAACGGATAGGTAGAAGTCATATGCAGACCTCAAATGGAGAAAGATTGAGTATACGGTGGGGGACTTGGTTTTTTTTCAAGGTTTCCCATTGGAATAAGGTGTTAAGGTTTGGTCGGAAGGGAAAGTTAAGCCCTAGATTCATCGAGCCATACCGGGTGTTGAAGCGAATTGGGCTAGTTGCCTATCAGCTAGAATTGCCTTCTGAATTGAGCCAAATACACGATGTGTTTCATGTATCAATGCTAAGACGTTATTGCTCAGACATTTCTCACATCGTGTCAATCGAGGAGATTGAGGTTAGACTAGACCTAACTTTTGAAGAGGAGCCAGTTCAAATAATTGATCAAGATGTTAATGTGCTAAGGAGGAAGCTTGTTCCTTTGGTCAAAGTGCTTTGGCGTAACCATAATATGGAGGAGGTTACTTGGGAACCTGAGGAGGCAATGTGACGACAATAACCTCACTTGTTTCAATCAGGTAAATTTTGGCCGAATTTTTTTTAAAAGGGTAGAGTTGTAACGCCCCAAAATCCCAAAACTCTATATTCCTGTGCACTGAAGTTGGTATGTATGACTAGCACTTAGAATATTAATTTTAAGGTATTATCGGGATTATTTGAAGCCTTAGAGATATGGAAGACCATAAGGAAAAATTTGTTTTTGCTTTAGTGGACCCTAGTCTTAGGCAATAGGGACCTTAAGCAGATTAAGGGGAGAATAGGACACAAGATGGGCTTGTGGTCCAGTAACGAGTGGCGTCACTTGGAGAGCTATAAGGTGGCATGTTGTCAGCTGAGAAGGTCCAAGGTTCGAGCATTAGGAGTGGTATATTTAGAGTGTTTTATTTTGCATAGGTGGACGGCCAGAGTTGTGTTGAATATGAACTCTTGCGTTGGAGTGTTTGAGTGGTAAGGGGAACTGATAATGGAGGGAAATTCGGATAAGGCTAAGGTGTTATCAGGGAGGAAAGTTAGGAGATGAGGAAGGGGAAGAATTAGTGCCGAATGGGACTGTGGAGAAAGGAGTATTCGGCTTGTGGCTATAAACGAAGAGGGCCGAATGCTTTGAAACGTTCTTTGAGCTTTCATTAGTTTTTCTTTTCCCCCCTTAATCGGTTTTCCTATAGCTGAATTCTCCCTATTTCCGAAATCTCCTATAGCTAAATTCTTTTTGCCGAATTCTCTCATAGCCAAACTCTCCTATTGCCGAATTACCATCAGCCTTTCTTGCTGAAATTCCTATTTGTACCAAACCCTTGTTGTTTTCCTCCGTCACAAATTGATTATTAGTTACTATCAGTCAAGTGTTGAAAGCCAGATCTAGTTAATAGTTGTCTAGGCCGTAGGATCGAAAGGGGATTTGGTAAGTATTCGGTTAACCTCTTTTGTACGTTTTTGCTAAAAGCTGAAAGGCCATCTAACTGTCCTGTCTTTAACTCTATGATAACAAGGATAAGGTTCAAAGATCGCAAGCATGGTAGGATCGTTAGCAAGGGTAAATGTACTCAACTCGATTGTGGTTTAAGTGAATGGCCGAATGTGTGTATGATCTATAGAGGTGACTTGTGTGGATTATGAGTCACTCGAATTTTGATGGTGTATGTGTGAGTGGAGATCTACGAGATACTCCAGATTAGTAGCTAGGGAGGGGCTATTAGAACCCGGTGGCACACGGTAAGGTTACGGTAAGGCTTCGGCTTTTGGTAAATGTTTTGATTTAGTGATTGATTGATGGTTGATTGGTTGTAGGTTTGAGGCTAAGAATAGTATAGCACGTTACAGTAACTAGATGTGTACAAACACTACACACACACGATATCGGCAATGCCGAAAAGCCAAATAGCTGAAAGTGGCTAAATGGGGCCGGTGGGCCTTGAGGCTAAGTTTGATGAAATTGTTTGGTTGGTTATACAAATTGAGTTAGTCATGCATGTTACATGATTTGGAATTGTTTTGGGCCTAATAGGCCATATGGATGAGATTTGGGCCTAAAGGGCCGTAAAGATGTGATTTGGGCTTGATGGGCTTTATGGGGATGTAGATAAGTATGCTAGGGTTTAATGGACTTTAGGTCTAGTTCTGAACAACTCTTAAACCGCATAAGACTTAATCTAATAATTAAACATGTCCGTGGACAAGTCGCTGGGTTAGAGTGTGGCAACAGACATATGCATGTCTTGGATTGGATCTAGGGAGAGCTTGGTACTTAAGCGGTCCTAGTGGCCCACCTCCTCCTCTCTCTCGAATCCTACGGTGCATAGTGTGCATTCACTTTAGCCGCACGGACTTGTTAATAGGCCAAAGTTCATACCTAAAACCCGAGAGGGACCAAATACCCCTGATTTGGAAATTACTGAAATATCCTTAGATTTGTGCAATTACTAAAACACCCCTGATTTGTAAAATTACCAAAATACCCTTGATTTTCAGAATTACCAAAATATCCCTGATTTACAAAATTTCCAAAGTACCCTTGTTTTGCAAAATACTTAAATACCCCTGTAGAGTAGAATTATGAAAATACCCTAGGTAGTGAAATGACTAAAATACCCCTAGGTGCTTAAAGTGTGAAAATGTGTGTTGTATTCATGAAATATATGTTGCACTTGGGTGGGTTTTGATCATACAGAGGAAGATTTGAGGATCGCGTAGTCGCTTGACGACCGTGGATCCACCAGTGGCTTTAAGCCCATAATAGCAACTTTGCTACAACGTTTGAGTAGTGCCGCTGTTGGTGCTACCTTTGGTGTGTAGGGATGGGCGGGTTGATATATATATATCCCCACAGGTGTGTAGGGTTGGAAGGGAAATGGTGTGGAGGGTTGGATTTGGGATGGGTGCATTGTATTCATGTGACTCTGATGCGGTATGAGGTCATTGTGGGTTAAGGCCTAAGACTACTGATTTTGATAGAGCTTAGGCCCAATGTAATATTTGCATGTTTATTTGATTGCCAAGGGTCGTACACATCGAGTTTTGAAACTCACACCCTTTTTATTAATTGTTTCAGGTGACCCTCAGTAAATTGCTCGATATGGGAGAGGACTCGGAGATGGCCACACTACAAGATATTTAGACATTTTATTTATTTGTTTCAAAAGACATGATTTAAATTACTTTATTTTCATTGGTTGTAATAAGGCCTTGTACTCCATTTTGACTTTGGATTTTGAGTTTTGTTGTTTCAACTGTTTACTTAATTATTAAACCTAAGTAATTTCTTATGTTTAAACATGGTTTTCGAAATACTTAAAATAATAAAATTGGATTTTATCATTACTTAACAAGAATCAAGGATTTCAGGCTTTTAGGCCTTTAACTTTAATTTAGCAAAATTGTTTTGAATTGTGCCTTTGATGTGACATTTTCGGATTTGACCATAACGTCTAGGCCGGGTTTGGGGTGTGACAAATTTGGTCATTTGAATTGGTTGATTTATGCATGTTTTGGCATGTTTTTGATGCTTTTGTTATGGATGCAAATTGCTTGTAGGAACATACTTGTAAGGGTGATGGAAATGGCTTGAATTTGGCCAATTGCTTATCCACACGGACTAAGACACAAGCATGTGTCTCATCCATTTGTGACACAAGGCCATTCGAAATGACCATGTGTCCTCTGTAGGTTTTAAAGGTTGCTTTTGAAAGTTACATGTCCTCGTACACAGCCTGGCACACAAGTGTGTGAGTTCATTTCGAAGGTTACACAATGTGGCACAGAAGCGTATGGCTTGGCCGTGCGACCCAACTCAGATAGTTACACAGGCTTGAACACGGGCTGAGACACGGTTGTGTGTCCCTATTTTCAATGTTATACGGTTTGAGACACAGGCGTGTGTCGTAGCCCTGTGAGTCATAAAACCTATGTGACCCCTACATTTTAAATTTTTCTAACTTTTTCATTCATGTTTCAAATGTTTCCAATTTAGTCCCGAATTAATTCTAAAGTGTTTCTAGGGCCTCGAAGGCTTGATTAAGGGACGGTATGCATGTGTATGAATGAATTTGCAATGTTTAATGAATGATTGGAAATGTTTGTTTTTATGTTACAATTTTATAGGAATCCTCCGTAATCCTATTCCGATGATGGATACAGGTTAGGGGTGTTACAAAATCAATGGAGATTTGATTTTGCTGTTTTTCCACCATATCGAACTGATGTTAGAGTTGCTTGAGAGTATTTATTACTTGATGTTCCAACAGATCAGGAAAAGTGTGTGGGGCTTTAGGTAGGGGTGATGATGTAGATGTTGGCCTAGATGGTTTTGGCATATCCTTGCCTAAGAAACACATGACAAGTGATTTTTTTATGACGTCTTTGGTGCTTATGGTCTCTTCATTGTTATGGAAACGGACATTGGTACGTTGAGAAATGGCTGTGAAAAGAGATGGGAAATTTAAACTGTTTGCATTCTTTTGCGTGCAATGATGAGCTTCCTAGAAAATTATTCTTCCAACATTTATTCTTATACCAAACATAATTTAATGTAGTAATAACATGATTTCTTTGGAAATAGTAGAATTGTGAGTGGAGGGACTCAGTTGGGATTTCAAAAAGTGACACCATACTTTGCAATGAGGCTTCAGGGGAACTCTATCAATAGCATGATAATTATGATGAGGTATAGTCCATTTAGTTCCCTCAATACAAAGATCTTGAAGAACTTTGTAACACCCCTATCCCGTGACAGTCGCCGGACTAGGGTTAGGAGCATTACCAGACAGATCGAAAACTTACATAACCTTTCATATATTACAATCATCATTAACAATCATAGTTTCCCTTAGATGAGCCATCAAGACCCTAAACATGTATATAAACCAAGTTGGGACTAAACTGAAACACATACAGAATCTCATGGAAAGATTTAAACTTTTCTAAATTACAGGGGAGACACGCTCGTGGGAGGAGACCGTGTGCCCTCCACGGCTTCTAGACACCCCCGTGTGTCCTTCCGTGTCTATATACTGCTATATCAACACCGTCACTAGGCACGCCCGTGTGCCATGGCCGTGTGCTTCTAGGCCATAAACTGATTTCCCCATCACGGCCACCAAGCACACCTGTGTGCCATGGCCGTGTGCTCTTAGCTAGCTACTGACTTGCACACCACGGCCAACTGACACGCCCATGTCGAGGCTGTGTACTACTAAGCTACATTGTGCCAATTTATCCACGGTCTCTAGGCACGCCTGTGTGCCAGGACCGTGTGACAGATATAGGCCATTTGCAAATCTAAAAAGCCACCTATTTGGGTCACACCTACAAGCCTCACAAACCGAGTCATAACATGAACATATAACAACCAAAACATACAATTTTGCCTATTCAAACCATACTTTCAATACCAATTCCAACCATGACAATTTCAAGAACTAAAATTCATATCATCACAAGCATAATTCATTCATTTGCTTTCTCAAAGCTTAGCCATTTCATATGCTTCAACCAATCCAAAATATGCATATTATAACACATTTATTCAAGCAAAGTCTCAACTCCTAAATAGCCAAATCACATGGCTAAGATCACATAAAAACTTACACCAAAATGCTAGCCTATACATGCCATATCTAGCTTTATACATTTTTAAAGTGTACCAAAATAAGTTTAGTAGTGTGATGACGATCCGTGAGGGTCCCGAGCCTTCAATAGCTTTGACGACCTATAAAATAGAGAAAACGCACACAGAGTAAGCTTTCCAAAAGCTTAGTAAGTCAATATATAAATAAACATAGTATGGAAGGCATATATGCAAATAAATTCATTGGCAAATCAATCACTTATCAAACCCTCACATATTTGCTTTGGTTCATACTTCATTAACCATTTTCACCATTCAAGAATCATATAAACACATTGCTCATCTAGCCAAAACAATTCTTATCAAATCATAATTTCCATATACATATTATCATAATAAGATCATTTAGATGCTTACCTTATATACACATATAGTCTATAATAAATGTACCTGAATCGGATTTAATATCACATAATTGTTCATAGCTCAGATTTGTAATTCGTATCACAGAGTTGCCCAATGAACCAATAAGAATCTAGTAGGACACTCAGAAAGCTCGAAATAGTCATACAATACCAATGTCCCAGACGAGGTCTTACATGCACTCAGATATTGATGCCACTGTCTCAGACAGGATCTTACTCATATTCAGATATCGATGCCACTGTCCTAGACAGGGTCTTACTCGTATTCAGAGATCGATGCCACTGTCCCAAACAGGGTCTTACTCGTATTCAGATGTCGATGCCACTGTCCCAGACATGGTCTTACTCGTATTCAGATATCGATGCCATTGTCCCAAATAGGGTCTTACTCGTATTCAGATATCGATGCCACTATCCCAGATAAGGTGTTACTCGTATTCAGATATCGATGCCACTGTCCCAGACAGGGTCTTACTCGTGTTCAGATATCGATGCCACTATCCTAGACAGGGTCTTACTCGTATTCAGATATCAATGGCACTGTCCCAGAAAGGGTCTTACTTGTATTCAGATATCGATGCCACTGTCCCAGACAGGGTCTTACTCGTATTCAGATATTGATGCCACTGTCCCAGACAGGGTCTTACTCGTATTCAGATATTGATGCCACTGTCCCAGTCAGGGTCTTACTCGTATTCAAAGAATATATACCTTTGTATTCCTAATTTCATACGGGATTCTTTAGACTTATCACTATATCGACCTTATTCCAGAATTTTTATACATAGCATCTCATAAACATTTGTTATCATTTATAGTTATATAAATAAGCTCAATTCAATATAATTACATTTATTTGCAGTATGACTTACCTCGGACTCGATTTAACTGAATCAGAAATGGCTACGCGGTTACTTTCGTTTTCCTTCGATCTAAGTTCGTTTTCCTCGGTTCTTGATCTAAACATATTCAGAATTAACCCTTTTATTCACTAATTCATTCAATTTAATCCAATGCACTTATTTTGGGATATTTACAATTTAGCCCTCACATTTGCACGTTTTATCAATCTAATCCATTTTTCAGAAAACACCAAATTCACAAAATCCACACATATACATGCTTGGCCAAATACCTATACATCACATAGAAGCCTACATTTTTCATCAAATTTACAAATTAGTCCTTCAAAATAATATTTTCTCAATTTAGCCCTATTTATCTAAATTCATCAAAAAGTCAAGAATAAAATATGTTCATCAATTACATATCTATCATTTAACACCATAAAACATCACAAAACTCAAAATAGCATAAATGGCATTTTACACAAACATCATCAATTCATGAAATTTAGACATGGGTTTTAAGGCTCTTGAAGCAACGATTACAAAAACGTAGAAATTATCAAAATCCGACCGAAAACATACCTTAAATTAGACCAAACTATGGCAGAACCCTTGCCTAAATTCTTCTTTTCTTTCTTTGCTTATTCGGTGATAACAATGCATGAATAAAACCCACCATCATGTTTTCTTTATTATAATATAACTATATAATATATATAATATAAACTTTAATTTATAACCTTTAATATTTATATATAAAAACATATATATATATGTATATATATACATATTTCATTAGCCATGCCATCCACTAACCAAAATAGTGGCTAAATTGCCACATAAGTCCTTAACACTTAAAAGCCACATCACTTAAGCATTTTAACAAATAGAAAGCAACTTTCACGTTTAATGCCTTTTAATCCTTTTGTCAAATTAAACACACAGACAGTCAAATTAGCTCACGAAAATTTACTACATGCTTAGTCAAATATCAACGGCACAGAATATAGTATTAAAATATTATACGGATTCGAATTTTGGTCCTGAAACCACTGTTCCGACTAGGATACAAACCGGACTGTTACAAACTTGTTGTAACCATTCTGTTGTAACTTTGACATAAACTCAAAATGTTCATCAAGACCCTCAAGAAAATTGCAATGGACATTAATAAAATCTTCATCAAATCAAACAAAAACAACTCTGACATAGATAAAAGAATTGTTAGGAGATTTAAATGTGCATAAAATTCTCTCACCACTTTTGGAAGAACATCACTCGGGTGTGAGCAAAATAGTTTCCAGCCATGGTTTTCCATTATCAAAGAATTAGAGGTATCATAACCCAAGAAGGTTGAGTCTTGAAAAAGGAAGCCTTTTGTGAAAACACAATGGTCTTTGGACTAGGTTTTTCAAATATTTTTCTTTAGCAGTTTTGTTGAAAAAGGTCTTCATATGTAAGGATGTAAAGGACGATGGTGTATTACGAGCCATTAGGACAATGGAATGTGAACTATGACAAAATTGTTGAGAGCTTACAGTGATGAAGGTGAAGAACTAACAGAAGAAAGTAACAAAGACAAGAACTAGGGATAATTTTGAAGTAAAAATTAATTATCGAAGTTCAGATAGTTAGAGAAAAGATTACAATGACATGATTGAAAAGATTTACCTAACACAGCACAGAAGTAAATTGAGCGGGAATCAGAAAAGTAATAACGAGATTATTAAATAAAATTGCATAAACGAAGAAGGCACTACTTTCAAGTTTTCTTTTACCATGGCTGAAAGAACCTGTAACAAAAGAAAATAAATAGTTAAATAAACTTATTGGGTAACAAGTAAAAATAAAATAATCAAAGAAAAAATTCTACAAAAGAACAATTATTAAGTATTTTGAAGAGAACTAAAATTTTTGTCACACATTATAGGAGCTCCAAAATAATGTTTCAAGTGTTGACCATTGACTTTGAAAGTGGATCCTGTTTCACGTTGATAGCTCCATGAAAGTATATATGCATGGCTTCGAATGGTCCAAACCATCTCGACTTTAATTTGCCAGGAAATAGTTTAAGTTTGGAACTGAAAAGCAAGACTTATTGTCCAAGTACAAATTGTCGTGGCAAAATTTTCTTGTCATGCCAACGCTTTATCTTTTCTTTGTACAGTCTCGCATTCTCATAAGCTTCAGCTTGAAATTCATCCATCTCATTAATCTCCAGTAGGCGATGAGTAGCAGCAACACTCCAATCCATGTTCAGTTTCTTGATTGCTCAAATTGCTTTGTGTTCTAGATCAACTAGTAACTGACATGGTTTACCATAGATAAGCTTGAAAGGTGACATTCCCAAAGGTGTCTTGAAAGCTATGCGATAAGTCCACAAGGCTTCATCTAACCTTACTGACCAATCCCTGCGGTTGGGATTGACAACTTTCTCCAGAATTTGCTTGATTTCTCTATTGGAAATTTCAGCTTGTCCATTTTTTTGAGGTTGATATCTTGTGGCAATTTTATGTTTAACCCCATATCTTCCCAGAGCGTTGGTAACTAATCTCCAGTCAAAATGTGAGCCTTCATCACTAATTAAAACATGATGGGTACAAAACCTGGTAAAAATATTTGTATGCAGGAATCTCAGAACTGATGCAACATCACATGTAGGTAAAGCCACAGCTTTAACCTATTTGGAGACAAAATACACAATGACAAGAATATAGATTTTTCCCTAGGATGGTGGAAATAGACCCATGAAATCAAATCCCCAAACATCAAACAATTCCACCTCAAAACTATTTTTCAGCGACATCTCGTGTCTTCTTGATAAGTTACCAGTTCTTTGACAATGATCACAATTTTTACAAAACTCATTAGCATTTTTAAACATGGTGGGCCAATAAAAACCAGATTGGAGAATCTTTGTAGTAGTTCTCATGCTTCTGAAATGTCCACCATAAGGTGTAGAATGACAGTGATGCAAGATACTTTGAAATTCATCATCTGGAATATATTTTTGAATTACTTGATCTACACAGTGCTTGAATAGAAATAGCTCGTCCCAGTAATATTGCTTGGCATCATGAAGGAATCTCCTTTTTCATGGACGTTCACCCTTATACATATACAATTGATTTTATGTTTTTTTGAGTTAATAATAATTCTCTTTGAGTTTTTTCTTCAATAATTACTCTTGAGTTTCTTTTAGAAGTTGTTTTAACAATCTTTTAGGTTGTGGGAATCATCTTCAAGCTTTTTCTTGCCAAGATCTCTTTCTTGGAAGGGGAATTAGAACCACTAAAAGGATTTGTGGATTCTTAATGTTTACAATGCTTTTTAGGACATCATCTTCTATTTTCTATCCTTAATTTATCATTTTTTTTCTTAAACAGTTTGATTTAAAATTCATTCTGTTTTGGAATTTTTACCAGCCGGTTCACCTTTCTTTTGACTCTCCTTTGTGACAACTAATTTGTTTTTGTTCATTCTCATTTTAGGTTACGTACGTCTAGAGATTTAGGGTAAATCCGTAACTTAGACAAGCTACGATCCTATTCAACATGCATGTCGTATCATTCTTTATCATTTGGTATCAGATTTAGGCATTTTGGGTGTCCATGGTTGATTTCGTAACTGATTTCCATTGCAAAATAGCCTATAAGCAGTTTTTACCCAGAATTTTTCCGAAAAAAATATTTTTGAGTGGGTAAACATTTTTCAATTGATATGGAATTTTATATATTGATTCTTGGAACTATATTACAATATAAAAAAATATTTCCCACGAAAAAAGTGATTAAAAAAGTACAGAAAAAAGAAAATATGAAAAGAAAATAAAAAATAAAAAATATTCTATGGGTTTAATTTTTTTTTCCAAAACTTTTCGGTTCAGATCTACATTATTTGAGGAGGATCTAGTTTAAATTTTGTGATTTTTCGAAATCGAGAACTCCTTGAATGAAGTTTGTTAAGTTATTTCGTAATTTTTCGGGTTTTTGGGTTTTAGCCATTTTTATTGATTCTTAGCCTTAGGTTTTCATTTTTTTTCTTTTTATTGTTTATTTACACATTCTAACACTTTCTTGTTTCATGTGTTAGTAGGTTAACGAACGTTGCACATTCCTTCCTCCGTACAACACAAACCGTTGGTGTCTAGCCACTTTTGGACTCCTAGTGCCATTAGGATATTTTGTAGCTAGATTATTTAACATTCTGATTGATTGTTATAAATACTCTTAAAGGACTCACAAGAATAATTCTTACCTCATTGGGAATTTGAATTTTATTTCTGAGTGTATAACAGTGAGGTTTGTTTAATTTTTCTTTTCTTGAGTGTTGTGTTCTTTTTAAGCTTTCGTAATGATTTATGATACTATGATTGGGAAGTTGCAAAGGAAAATAGAGGAACTATTAGACAAGGGGAGATGGTCAAATGAAAAGAGGAGTACGATTGATCTCCCACCTATTGTGAAATGTTATTGGTGTAGTTCAAAAGATCTTGAGGGTTTTCGATGCCCAATTAAATATCCAAATAGAGAGAATAAGATTGAGCTTTCACTTTTTGTGCTATGTTGTTGGTGTAGTTTAAAAGATCATAAGGTTTCCAATGTCCAATTAAATATCCAATAAGAGAAGAAAGTAAGTATGACTTTGTACCTTTTGTTCATTCTTACTTTAGTGGAAAAGAGATATGTGATGGCGAACTTTGTGAACCGGAAAAAGATGATAGTGAGAAATTTTTCCTCGAATCTGTGGATTTAGATGAGATAGAAACGTCATGCTCTCTTGTTGAGATGTATTGTACTGAATTGAATATTCATAATACTTGTGAGGGGGATATGGGAAGTGAGGAAAAATCAAATGAAAAGACCGAGAGAAAAGAGACCTTGAGTGATAAAAGTCTACTTGGTGCTCCAAATTTGGTGACTGAAAATCCATGAGTTAAAATTGGAGAGTTCTCAAGTGGAAAAATAAAATAAAAAGCAAGAAAATACCCATACAAAAATGGGGAGTGATTATGTTTTAACTAACCCTAACTCAAATGTGTTTAGTGGTGTTTATTCATTACAGGACTTTAAGAATCCATTAATGGATTTTTAGTTATATTACTCTACAATTGATAAACAATTTTACTTGTGGAAAAGAGGTAAGTTGAACATTGATAATTCTCCACAAGTGCTACAAGGTTACAAAGGTAAGGAAACAATAGAAATTAATTTAAGAAGGCATACCTTGAATGTTTTTTATAAGTATGCTACTGATTTTGTCTGTAAAATATTTCCTTCCAACATGTTTTCTCATTGGTTAAATTTCATTAAACCTTGGTTTGAAAGTTCAATTGATTTTATGGGTTTATCTAGATTTGTAAAGGTTAAAAATAGTAATTTTATTGCATTAAATAAGTTTTTAAAAGCATTAAACATATTTTCTCTTGCAACAAAATTTTCTATCTTGACCTTTAACGATGAATTTTTTTTCATAATAATATTAAACGTCTTGATTTTTATAATTATGTGAAATTCTTGACTCATCGCTAGAAATTCTTATGGATGACCATGCATATTAAAAGAAAGTTACAGGTTATTTTTTACTTGAAGACTCATGTACCTAACACTTCTTTGTTTAGTTTTCATAGCTTGTTTTTAAATAGGACATACATGATCAAAGTTGATTTAAAGGATCAAACTCACGTCTTTGATCCTGGAGATAGTTTTTGCGTAAAAGAAAGCCTAGGTAAGTTTTTTTTTTCATTTTATTATTATATATTCTAATCCTTTTTCTTTTTATGCATCTAAAGATTTGGGGATGAATCGTCGTGAGGAAGTGAGGAGTGATACGAGCAGCTTGGCCAAATTCAAAGGCCATAATAGAGATGGGCCTTTCCAAGTACTGAAGCGGATTAATGACAACGCCTATCAAATAAATCTTCCCAGCGAGTACAACATAAGTTCTACTTTTAATATTACTGACTTATCTACCTTTGATGTTTCAGATTAGAGGACGAATCTTTTAGAGGAAGAGGGGAATGATACGAGTATCAAGGCACAAAATTAGGCTTATGAACATGACGGGCTCAAATTTCCTCATGCCTCAATAACGAGGTCGAAGGCCAAGCAAATCCGAGCAAGATTGGATGGTACCATCCAAGACTTTGTTACCAAGGCCCTATATACGCACACGACCGAAAAAGAAATCAAGATTCACTTTCTTATTTTTAAGAAAATCAAAAATCCGAATCTTGGTCATAATTTTCTGTTTCGGACAATTTCAAGAATCAAGAAAATCAAAATTCCAAATCTTGGAAATCTTGGTCCAAGAAACTGAATCTTGTATCCAAGTCGTATCGAATTTCATGTACGAGAAACAGATCACAAGACCAAGTTCTCGAAACAATGGCCCATTAAGATGTCTACAAACCTATCCTGATGTTTGGAAAGTAATTTAATTGAATATCTTACCAAATTGTCAAAGTGGCCCAAATTGTAAAATATTTAAACTATAGGTCCAATTTTATTTTAATAGGTGGATTATCATGTAAGAATTCAGCCCAAGGAGCCCATTTAATTCATTTGGCTGAATTCCCATTAAAAGTCCACACTTTGAATTATTTTGTTTATTTTATTTGATGAGTTGCCATGTTAGTTATTCCATTAGTGTTAGGAAAACTTATTTTGGGGGCCTATAAGTAGCACAGACATTCACCCTTATACACATACAATTGATTTATGTTTTTGGGAGTTAATAATAATTCTATTTGAGTTTTCCTTCAACAATTGCTCTTGAGTTTCTTTTAGAAGCTATTTTAACAATCATTCAGGTTGTGGGAATCATCTTTAATCTTTTTCTTTCCAAGATCTCTTTCTTGGAAGGAGAATGAGATCCATTGAAAGGATTTGTAGATTCTTAATGTTTCCAAGATTCTTAAGACGCCATCTTCTCTTTTCTATCCTTAATTTATCGTTTCTTGCTTATTTCAGTTGCTTCAAGAAAGAAGTTCTCCTACCTTGTTCCATCAAAAAAAACATCAAAATTAGGATTTTTAATCTTTTCTTGCTTTTTCAAGCATTCTTACACAAAATAGATTTCTTTTGTCTTTAAAATCACTTCTAACAAATCTGTTTGTGTTTTATTTTTCCAGATTTGGTTAGGAGGTTTCCTTGAAGTCCAAGGATAGTTTCTTTCCATCAAAGAAACCCTAACTCGTTCTCTTTTAGACTCTTTAGCAGTCGGTTTGTAACACCCCAAACCCGGTCAAAACACTACGACCAAATCCGGCATGTCACAGGAAAGAAAATTTTAAAAATTCAAACTTAACCATGAGTTGAGAGAAAATTTTGCATATCACTATGCCTTTGGCGAAGATTTAAAACAATCGCTTAACTTAGGTCGTATTACACTTCAGGTTTCTTCATCAAAAATCTAATTTTAAGAGAATTCCATTAAGCGATCAATTGAAAACAATATTGCGAAAAATCTGAATCAATTTGTTACTAAAACCCGTCTTTAATTAACCAATTATGAAATCGTAAACTCAGGTTTCTTTTTAATTTTGGAAAAACACCCACTTGATAATTTATTAGGCATGTCGTAACAATTTCATAAGAAAACCCAAATTAACGTTTAAGTGGCCTTATTACAACACCCAAAATCCAAACAAGAATAATAATAATCTAAAATAAATATAAAAATAAAATTACTTAAAGCATTATGTATGGCCACCTTGAGTCCACCTCGGCTCCATATCCGCTGTCTAAGGATTACCTGCAAAATTTAATGGAGGGGTTGAGTCACCGAGACTCAGTGTGTAAATCCCCGTCCAAATGAGTTTTGGGCTCTCACACAAATTCATATATTAAGTATGGATGTAATGCAACCCAACCAACCTATTATGTCCATCCACCATATCTCCTAAATCTACCCAATATATGTGGCACCTAGCCACTGGTGGTACCTAACCACTGGTGGTTCCAAACCACTGGTGACAAAAGTCACAAAATGTAATACGTGGGTCTAACCCACTTGTTGTACAAAACCACTGGTGACAATCCCTTAATGAATATATGTGGGGCCAACCCACTGTGGTACCAAACCACTGGGACAAGTCACAGAAATAATATATGTGGTACCAAACCACTGGTGGTTCCAAACCATTGAGACTTAGTCACAAAATATAATATGTGGGGCCAACCCACTTGTGGTACCAAACCACTGGTGACAGTTTAAAAGAGATCATGTTTCCTCCCTCTTCACATCATACCCCAATTTCATGTCGATGTTTAACAATTAGTATGGTATGATCATGCTTTCAATGTATAACAAACAGTCATTTCACTCATACATGCATTCGTTGATAACAGAACATAGTAGAACTAACCCGGAGTCCTCGATCTTACCCACAAGGGTATCTTAGTGATCCCTTTTCATCACTTCGGCTTTTAGCCAACAGAGTTAATAACATAATTAAAATACGAAGTGTGTGAGAGTTAATCACCTGATAACACGTAGTACAATGCTTTCTATGTCGACACTACCGCTAACAGGAACTACTGCTATCTGTCTAATATTCTGCTCCGAAGCTGGCCTACAACCCCGTGGCCAATCTCGAACAGTAGACACTGCGCGCTTCTTGTACTTTGGGGCTGGGGGTATGGGTCTATCCCCTTCTTTTGCTTGGCTAGCGTTTGGGTCCATGAAAAAGACCTTGGTCACTAAACCGGATTAAGGCGTTGAAATTGAACCAAAAGAGAATAGACACTCAAAGGCTAAGGGTCCTTACCTAGATCAACAAATCCCGAAAATTTAAAAGGTTTGGATCCTGAAATGGTCGAATACCCAAGTCGGCTAGAACTGAATATCCCTTAACGCACTTCAATCGCCAACCAAAAGCTGGAAGAACGCGAAGACAAAACCCCCTTCAATCGGCCAAGAATTATAGAATACGATTAATGTCTACGGTGCTCAAAAGAGAGAAAGAGGAAACAACAACAAAGAAATACTTAATAAAATCACTAGAGAAACTAATTGGGGAGTGGAGGAAGATGAGTGATGTCAATCCATTGGAACAAAAGTCGAATGAAGAGAATATGAATGTCAGAGAGATTCGGCTAAACAACAAATAAGAACTGCCTAAACCAATGATAAGTTTCGGCTTTCTTTCTAAAGAAATCGAGAGAAGAAAATGAAGAATAGGTGACTAGGGAGATCCGGCTAAACAAAAAGAACTTACCAAAGAACGAATGCCGAAGATGTTCTACTCTCGAAAAGAAAGGAAAGGAGAAGAGAGGTGCTATCTACCAAGAAAGGTTCAGCTATGATGTTAAAGAGAGAAGAAGATGACAGAGTTTCGGCAGGAGGGGTGACTTCAGAGGGTTTCGGCTTTTGAAGATAATTGCCAAGAAAAATGAAACAAAAGTAGAGGGTGGACGGTAATGTAAGTTTCGACTAAGTACCAAATGAGCAAGAAGAATAGAAGTGAATTAGGAGGTGTTTCAATTTTGGCAACTGAGAAAAAGAAAGTGAAAACAAAATGGTATAAGGGTGTTTCGGTTTTGACAATAAGGAAACGAAGAAAAAGAATGTTTAGGTGCTCTCTAACTAGCTGAAATTCTCACCACTCCTTCAAATGCTACCCTCTAAAATTCGGTTACCTCCCAACACCACTAAACCATACACACACACACACCCCCTCACTTCCCACATTCGGCCAAAAACTCTTCCTCTCTCCCAACCCCATGATTCTCTCCATCGATCGCTCTCCACTCTCCATTTAAACCTATTGACCGATTCCTCCTCCTTGAATTCCTCTCCTCCCTTCATTCAAATGTGTTGACCCAATCAACACTCATCCACCAGAGTCCATGCCGAATCCTCCTCTCCCTTACCTTGGCATCAAAAAGAATTCCCCAAAAAGGTAACCCATGCGACTCGAACCTGCTCCCTACCAGCTCTCCTAAGGCATCACTCACCTGCCTCTTAAGTGGTGCCTCTTTGCCACTTTACTAAAGCACTTCTTATGCCAAATACCTACAAGCAACAACCCTTAAGTCCTATCTCATCTAGCTCTCCCCTAAAGTGCCCAAAAAGAGAAATTTTTAGGAAGGCTCAGGCTCAACCCCAAGCCTTCCCGGAACCCCCAAACACACCAAAACCACACACAGAGCATAGCATACACACAGAAGCACATCAAATGTAAAGCCTCCAATTCAGGATGTTACACGGTTCATCTTTTTTTTTCGTTTGACTCTCCTTTGTGACAACTAATCTGTTTTTGTTGTTTCTTGTTTCAGTTTACGTTTGTCTAGAGATCTAGGGTAAATCTGTGACTTTGACAAACTTTACGATCTACTTCCACATTTATCCACATCATTATTTATCACATAGTTTAGTTGTAGCTTACCAAGGAGTGGAATGCTTGTGGCTAAGGTATGTACCTTGTGTGCTATAATTGATAGTTGCTAAGTATGATTTGGGTGATTAAAATAAATTTTTGACAAAAAAAAATTGCAGTGGTCTGCAAACGGACGTGTGCCATTAGACATGTGTGTGTTGGTGGTTGAACATAGGCGTGTTGAAATTTGACATAAGTGTGGGGAACATCCTGAAAGTTTTTCGTGATTCGAACATGGGCATATAAGGACACATAGGCATCAAACATGGTCGTGTGGTTCTTTTTTGTCTAAGTTTTTTTAGATTTTGTAATTTAGTATCCTAGCTTGTTTAAATTATAATTTAGTCCTAAAACTTGATTAGATTAATTAAAGCCTTTAACGATAGGGAAACTTGATAATATTTTGGAATTAGACTAATGAGTGTTAGAATTTGGTAGAAATATTTTTAGTTACTATTTTGGGTAATGTATTAAAACTTTATAAAATTTACGTTCTAGTTTTTTTAATAAAATAATAATTAGACTTAGTAAATGAACTCGATTGAGATTGAAATTTTTAGGGCTTGCATAAATTGACTAAAATAAGGTTGGTAATCATTTAGAACTAAAAAAAGGCTATTTAACTTTATATGGTAAAATAACCAAAATACCCTTAGGGCTAAATAATTTGAAATAGTTTAAAAATGGTTCACAAAATTGTTTCCGCATTACAATTAGATAGTTAATTAGTTATAATTGTGGTGTTATAAGGTTTGGGTGTGTTTTGGGTGGCCTTGAGCTAGAGTGTCACTTCAATGGCTATTGTGTCGCTTTTGGATTTCGGTTGGTTTGTCCCGGTTGGGTTTGGGGTGTCCTAGAGCTTCTACCAATGGGATGTTGATGTGAAGTTGCTTGAGTACGTCTAGGAACTTCTTGAACTAGACTTCCTATTTCTATTTCTGGCATCTTTGGAGGTAGGGTGGTGGAGTATTTTTTACTTGATTTGGGCAATTCCTTTGATGTGGCACTTCTTCATCTAATAAAGGTGTTAGTTTATCAGAATTAACTAGGTTAGAACTTACCTTATCATATTTTGCAGATTTTGGTTCTGGTGAAGCTGGATTTTAAACACTTGGTTGAGCTTCCACTTTATCTCAAGCGTTAGCTGGCTCTTCTTCAACATTGATAATGCTTGGTTCTATCGTCTTTCTGCTCCTTAATGCCAACTCTTTACAATGTTCTTTCCCTGGATTTCTAGGATTCTTCGTATCACTAGGCAAAGCACCTTGTGGTCGGTTCCTAAGTTTGGTAGCAAGTTGACCCACTTGATTATCCAGGTTTTTCAATGTAGCTGTTCGGCTTTGGATTAAGGTATTATTTTTTGCTATGTATGCCTTAACAAGTCAGCCAAACCATTGTAATGTTTAGCTTGAATTGATTTTTGAACTTGTTGGGTAAATCTAGGTGGCTGGGTTGATCTGGATTGTGCGTAAGTGTTACTGGGTCCAGCCCCTTGGTTACTCCAAGAGAAATTTGGGTGGGTTCTCCAAGATGGGTTGTAAAAATTGGATTGCAGTCCCTACCTACCTCAATTTCGGTTCTAGTTACCGATGTAATACACGAATTATGTGTTTGATGGGAAATAATCAAACCAGTGTGCTTCCCCACAATAAACACAAGCTATATTCTCAAATTGATTATGTGGCTGAGCTACAACATTATTAAACCCATTAGTAGTCAAAAATTTAACCATTAATGTAACAACCCATTTTTCAGTCGTGACAAAAACAGTGGTTTCGGGACTACAAATTTGACGAGCGAATTTGTAAATATTATTATTTAATATTTACGATTTAAATATGGTATTAAAATAAATTTAGAATTGGTAATTTATGTTATTTGAATGAATAATTAGGTTTGGTATGTCCCTAAAGTCGAGTGGTTTAAGAAAATGAGGTATCAGGACCTCGTTTCTATAAATTGAACCGTAAATATTTTATTAAATATTTATGGAGTGTTATTAAGGTTGTGTTAAAGTTTTGCTAAGAAATTTTAATGTTTAGATAGTTAAAATAAGGACTAAATCATTAAAGGTGTAAAACCTAGTCATTATTGAATTGCAATGATTAAATGGATTAAGTATTAACTGAAGGAGGTTTTATATTGCAATTAGACCAAATGGGAGTGTAGTGGACGATTAGTGGTAAGTTTTGAAAGAAATTTGTTTTAAAATCTATGGTTATATTAGTAATTTAGTAAATAAGTTTAAAAAATGATAATAAAAACGATATAATTTTTAATTATCATCATCACCACCGAAAGAGAAAAGAACTCCATGGATATACATTCTTAGGATTCAGCCAAGCTTGAAATGAATGCATGGTATGTATTTTTTTTATTTCTTCCCTGTAATTTTTATGTTTTTGAGATTATTACAACTAGGTCCAACTAACTCGTACCTTCGTTTTTGAAACTGTTAAAGATTTTGAATGTTGCCATTGATGAATCTTTGTGATTTTAGATGTTAAATAATAAATTTGAGGTATTAGTTATTTTCTATGATTAATTTTTAAAGTAATTTTTAATTATTTAGATGTTTAGGGATTAAAATGTTAAAGTAATATTAATTCAAGGACTTGATTAGGACATAGAGACTAAATTGAATAAAAATGAAATGTTGAGGGTAATTTTGTAAAAATGTCAAAAAGAACTAAATTGCATAAAATGAATTGGTTTTACTGCCTGAATTAATGAATGGCATGAAATGAGTAATTTAGATCAAGAATGAGTGGAAAATCTAGGAGAAGATAAAATTACCAAATAGCCCCTGTACTTTGTCATTGTTACAATTTAGCCAGGTAAGTTTGTAGGTATAGGATTGTACATCCCTATATATATATAATGTTACTGCTGCTTCATGAATGTGAGTTGAAATTCGAAATGTTATAAGTGAATATAAGGTGAGAAAGGATTTATTAGAAAACTATTGAATATTTATGAAATATGATATATGTGATTTCGGAATGATTATTTACTCTTACAGCATGTGTATTAAGAAATATGGAAGTGCCTCTGATTCATGAAAGTCATAATGTTGTTAAAATTCCCGTTTGGACATAGTAAATGATTAGGATATGATTGGCATGCCAATAGGGTTAGAACGCGCGCTTGTATGAGATTTGCACTTCAATGCCCTTATATACACTTCGGTGTCCATGTTCTCACTACGGTACCTCTGTTTGCCCATTTGTGCCCTTGCCTGCACTTTGGTGCCCCTGTTATGTATCTATGATGCCTCTGGTGTGATGTAGTTACTTGAGTATCCGAGTCAAGTTACTAGTTAATTGAGCTAAACATGAATGGAATTTAAAATTAAAGGCTAATGTATAGTCAAGATATTAGTAAATGTTAAATGTTAAATGTTCAATGAATTACTTGATCATAAGTGATCGTTATATTGATAATTATTCAGTTAAAGATAAATGTTTATATACATTTATGTATGAGTTTGGATTGAATTATTATAGTACAGGAAGCATACAATGAACCATTTTCAATACTAATCCTATAAGTGCTTCATAAATGTATAACATCTATGATTAATTTATTCATTCAGTTTTCACCTTGTGCTCAAATCCCTTTCCTCACACTATTTTCTATGTGCTTCAAATTAGCCTCAAACCTTAGCTAAGGCCACACCATGTATTTTAGATAAATGTGGTAGGAATTAAAACAAGGAAGTGAAGTGGTCAAGTGGTTAAATGCTCCTAAATTATCTTAGAAGTCTTAAGTTCAAGTCCCTTTGTTCTTAATTTTTTATTCATTTTTTAGCACAATTTCCATGTGCATAATGTGCTTGTTGTCCACCCCAGTGATACAATGTTTAGTTTGATTCCTTTCCCTTTGTTTTGAGTCAAATTTGCCTTAACTTGGGAAGCATGACCCCCTTTACGCTCATATGTTCCCTCTATTTCCTTCCACTTCATTCTTTCCTATTTTCTATGATTCAATGAACCTGGTCTATAACAACCCTAACCCGTATCCGTCACCTAAATAGGGTTACGGAGTGTTACCGTAAAAACATACCTTAAAACATACATATCAACATAAACATAAACATAGCATAAGATAATCATATACATGCATATCGTTCATTAATCAAGCCTTGGAGGCCTTGAAAATGCTTTAGAAACAATTCAGGACTAAATTGAAATCAATTAGAAATTTCAGGAAAAAGTTAAAAAATTTGAAGTCCAAGGGTCACACGGTCGTATGTCCAAGCCATGTGACTCACACAGATTAGACACGCACTCGTGTCTCAGGCTGTGTAACAATCAAAATAGGGACACACGGTCATGTCTCAGCCCGTCCGTGCTCGTGTAACATCCGAAGTTGGGTCACATGGCCGAGATACACACCGGTGTGCCAGGCCGTGTAACACTCGAAATGGCCTCACACGCCTGTGTGATAGGCCGTGTAACTGCAAGACTTGCAAGCCCTGAAATCTTTAGGAGGCACATAGTCGTGTCGTGACACACGGCTCAGACACATGCTCGTGTCTTAGGCCGTGTGGACATGAAATTGGCCAAATTCAAGCCATTTCCATCACTAATCCAAACATGTACCTACAAGCATTTTGTACCCAAATTCAAGGCATAAAAAACATTTCAAGTCATGCATGAAATAACCAATTATAGACCATAAATCCATCCAAAAAAATATGCCAATAGGGCACCTCAAATGCATTCATCCATATCTTACCTAAACATGGAAACATTACCACATTTCATACATACACATCAAGTTCAATACCATTTCAAAACATACCCTTTTTTGACCACATCAAAACTATTCCAACACATACCATATTGGCCATTAAATCATGCATTAAAACTTAGTCATATTGACACCTACCATTAAGGCATCAAAAGTACCATAAGTAAATCAACCATAATAACATATACATGCCAACTATCAACCAACATTCAAACACAAGTGCACCTATACATGCCATTATAACATTGGCCAAAACATCAAAACTACCGATATAATGTTAGATAGTGTGATAGATCTCATACGAGCTTCCAAATCGGTCGACCTTTTGATAATCTGTAAAGTAAAGGAAAATAATTACGTAAGCAATTTAATGCTTAGTAAGCTCGTATAAACTTCAAACATAACATTTCGTAAGTTAAATTTAAGCCTATACTAATGCCTCAAGATTTATCAACTACATAACCATCAACTGACAAATGAGTAAATCTATCAACATCACATATATTTTTATGAGCTAGGGACTAAATTATAATGAATTCGAAATTTTAGGGGCAAAAGCATGATTTTGAAAAAATATGATTTTTAGATTAAATTAAATAGACTGAAATTTGAATGAGCTAATTTTGACTATATAGATCAAGAAAAGCAACGTACAGATCTAGATCGGGAAAAAGAAAAAGTGTTGGATTAATTAATAGTATTTCTCCATTCGTGTTTGAGGTAAGTTTGTTAATTCAAATACCATTGAATTATGTTGGCAACTTTCGGATCCCGTTTGAACCATAGGAATATATAGGATACAAATGACATGTCATTAGGGGTTATCATGTTTTGGATGCTGGTCCTGTACGTCCTACCGGTGGCTAAATTTTTGGCATGTGTTGTGGTTACTTGACAGCTTGTGTGAGCAGCACTGTGTAGCTACATCTTGACTGATGGCTTGTGTGAACAAACCCATTTATGGTTTGAGGGAGAGCATCTATATGAGATATGAGATAGTGGTGGTTTCGATCACATGTTGGCACATGTTGTGCTAGATTCTCGCGTATCCGATATTATTTTAGTGGTTCAACGAGTATAAAAAAGGGAAGGTTCGAAAAATGCTTCGCTAAGTGATGCTATAAATGTATGAAAGGGTATGAGTTGATAATGTTCTAAATATGCTTAGCCATATGCTTGAATGTATGAAAACTTATATGTAGTGTGCACCAAAACTATGATGTTTTGAGATGATTTGCTAAGTTATGTGGTTATCTAACTTGAAAGGCTATTGTTGTTTAGGCTAATGTTAAGTCATGCTGGATTATCTCAAATTGTTTTATGCTTATATATATATTGAAGTGGAAAGCTTTGTTTATGAATTATGAACTTACTAAGCATTTTATGCTTACTTTGTGTGTAACGCCCCGAATTTTGAGCCTAGAAGAAATGGGCTTCGCGTGCCGGAGGAGTTGGAATTTAGTTGTGCATGTGAATAACCTAAAAGTATGTCTGCTTTAGTGGTTAAGGGTCCTGAGAAGTATTGAAGAAGTCTTGGGTTCAAACCTGAGCTTTAGGAAAATTTTGGTTTTAGGTAAATAAAACCCTAGATGTAAGTAAATAGGCTTTAAGGATATTGTTGGGGAAAACATGACACAAGGAAGTAAGTGGTCTTGTGGCAAGGCGTCATTAAGGTTGCAAGGGAGCATGGGTTCAACTCTTGGCCCTTGCAATTTATTTTGGTTCTCTTTTAAATAAACCTGGACATTGACACTTAGGCTTTATTAACAATAATGTTTGGTTAGTGACACAAAATGAGCTTGTGTCCTAGTGATGGTGGCGTGACATGGCTATTGAGAGGACTTTGGTTCGAATCCCTTTGCACGCAAAGGTTGATTATTTTGCTAAGTTGGGACAGCAGGTGGTTGTAATCGAATTAAACTCTGTTGAAGGTGAAATCCCACATTGGGAAGCTAACATGAGGTTAGGCGAGAAGCTGGCTTTAAATAGAGCGATCTATAAGGAGAGTAAGCATACCTTGGTTGGCGTTTGGGCATAGGAGTGTTCGGAGCGCGGATTAACTCCAGATTCCTATCAGGTGTGTATTTTGCACTACTCTAGCTGTAGGGCGGTAAATGTCGAAATGCCGGTCACACGGCGATGGTAGCCACACAAGCATGCGAGCGCACGTGTGGGAGCTTTGACGCAATAGTTGAAGCCATCATGAGTGTTCTTCTGGGTTTAGGCTGTTTGGGCCACGATGGGCCGAAAGGGGCCGTGTGGGGTCAATGGGCCCGTGGGCGCAATCAGATAAGTTGTATGATTGTGTAGTAAATATTGGACTAGACTATGTGAATCTCATATCTATGGCTAGATTTGGGCTAAATGGGCCACACGAGCGTGTGGGCCCATTTGCGCAAGGAATGGGCCCTAGGCCCATTCGCATCGTTATCTCTATTTAGAATACCTTGGTTTACAAAATTACTGAAATACCCTTGGTTTAAGTAATTACTAAAATACTCTCGATTTGTAAAATTATCGAGATACCCTCGATTTGTGAAATTACCGAAATACCCCCAATTTGTGAAATTACCAAAATACCCTCAGTTTGCTAAATTACCAAAATACCCTCAGTTCGAAAAATTACTGAAATACCCTCGGTTTACAAAATTACCAAAATACCCAAGTTTGCAAAATTACCGAAATAGCCTCAATTTGCAAAATTACCAAAATACCCCTGGTTTGCAAAATTACCGAAATACTCCCAGTTTATAAAATTATCGAAATACCCCTGGTTTGTGAAAGTATCGAAATACCCTGATTTCCAAATTACCGAAATACCCCTATTTTGCAAAATTACTGAAATACCTTCGATTTGTAAAATTACTGAAATACCCTCGGTTTGCAAAATTACTAAAATACCCATGTAGAGTAGAATTATTGAATTACCCCTGTAGGGTAGGATCACCGAAATACCTTTATAGGGTAAGATGACTATTTTGCCCTTGGGGGTAAATGACTGACTTAGACTATGAGTTGACTAATTTGACTGTGGTTGTATGACTCATATGCTCTTATTACGTGTTTAAATGATTGTTACTGAGCGTGGCCATTTTGCATACACGTGTAATGATTGAGTATGACATACACGACATATTGCATGGGGTTGGGACATTGATACGGAAGAAGTTCTGATAGGGTCGCACGGGTCCATGACGACTGTGGATCCAGTATTGATCTGATAGGGTCGCATGGGTCGCATGACAACTGTGGACCAACGGACGGCTTAGAACTGCGTAATGTAATTATGGCTATATGACAACCTAAATATGGCTCTGTGCCATCTTGATTATGGCTTTGTGCCAATCCTAATTACCTGTGCCTATGTGCCTAACTTATATACTGGTGTCTTTGTGTTGATCAGAAGTACTCGTGGTTGTGTACTAGTTTTATTACCGTAGCTGATGGCTATGTGCCGATCTTATTACAGTTACCGATGGCTATGTGCCAATTATGAGATCGTTACTGAAGGCTTAAAGCCGCACAAATACTAGCAGCTATGCTGTGATTTTTGTTAGTGTCGCAACCGGTGCTAACAATTGGAGTGTGGGGATGGGGTGGGTGATTTATTCCCTGCAAGTAGTGCAGGGTTGGACGAAGGCAAGTGCAGGGTTGGATGGGATGGGTTAGCATGCATCACACATTATGCATATGGAATTGATTCTGATATGGACTAGGCCCAACTATTATTGATATGGAGAAGGGGCTAGGCCCAATTGATTCTAATAAGGGCCGAGACCCGAGTGAAATTGTACTGGGCTTAGACCCACACATATTGTTCTGTCTTTTTTACTGACTACTACTCTAGTAAGGGGATTATACACTGAGTTTTCATAAACTCAGCCGTTTTTAACTGTGCAGGTACTCCCTAGCCTTAGACGGATCGGTGCTGTGAGGGACTCGGAGAAGGCCACACACTGCTTATGATTTCTGTTTTGATTATTTACAATCAAGTATTTTGATTCGGGTTGTATTAGGCCTCTTTAAGTTTTTGGATTTTAACTCTTGGTCTTTCTTTACTTTGGTTTATATCGGTTAGAGGTAAGTCACGGTTTTCCAAAATGATAACTATTTTACAATAACACTACATTTCTGTAACATTTTCAGATTGGTTTCGCGACTTAAACTTTTTTGTAAATCGGTTACTCTCAAAACTAGCTTCCGTAACTAAAAAGATATTTTGGGAATAAAATTAATAATCTTTCAATGTACAAGGGTTTATCAACGAAAACATGATTTTTGAAAAACACTTCAATGTGACACGCTAGATTCAGGCCTAACTTCTATGCCGGGTTTGGGGTGTTACATTTTGTGGTATCAGAGTCGAGTTACAAAACTCAGCTGTGGAATGGGTTTTAAAAATTGGATTTCTAAAAGAATTGTTTCAAAAGGGTTTGAAAAGATTTGAACTAATTGAAATGTTTTTTTGAATATTTTCCTGAAAGTGTCGTTGATCGAGTCACCAGTGCCGAATCCGTAAGTTTTCTGTTAGACAATATTTAAAGTTAGATTTGGTATTTATTCAGTGTATGTTCTGGATGGGAGAATTTTTTTAAGCTAGCAACAGTGCTGTGATGGATTCCGAAGGCAAGCAAGGTCGCGAGGAGTTGCCCGTCTCTCTAAAATGTGAGATGGTTTAGGAGACGGTGGTCGAGGTATGTCCGCCAACTTTGGGTAGTATAACCCGGAGCTTGGTACGGAGGCAATGACCCGGTTGTTAAGGGAAGTGCTAGAAGTGTTTGAGGCAGGAGTTAAGGCATATGGTGAAACACTTCAGGCTAGGTGCTCAAACTGCAGCAGGAAGAGGGACCACAGTTCTCTGAAGCAGGAGCCTCATTCCGTGAAACGCGTTAAGACGCACCCAAACTTTTCAGCTTGTGATCATTACAAAAGGTGCCATCCGGGTGAATGCTGGAAGAAGTCAGGAGCGTGTCTTAGATACGGGTCTAAGGAGCATCGGGTTCGGGATTGCACAGTCCCTTTTAGGTCAGTGTCTTTTGTTTGGATGTGATGTTTGAATATAAAAATTGTATGCATGTGTGAAAAATATTTGTTTGTTTCTATGGTTAGATGTTTGGTTGTGTGTAAGAGGTTTGAAGATTAAGTTAAAAGTGTATTAGTGTTATTGGGATGAGAGTGCGTAGTGGTAGCGTAGTAGGGTAGTCTGTGTTAAATGACTGCTAGATAGTTGGAAATTTCAAGGACGAAATTTTTATAAGGGGGTAGAATTGTAACACCCTGAATTTTGGGCCTAAAAGAAATAGGCTTCGCGTGCCGGGGGAATTGGAATTTAGTTGTGCATGTGAATAACCTAAAAGTATGTCTGCTTTGGTGGTTGAGGGTCCTGAGAAGTATTGAAGAATTCTTGGGTTCAAACCTAGGCTTTAGGAAAATTTTGGTTTTAGGTAAATAAAACCCTGGAAGTAAGTAAGCAGGCTTTAAGAATATTGTTCGGGAAAACATGACACAAGGAAGTGTGTGGTCTAGTGGCAAGGCATCATTAAGGTTGCAAGGGAGCATGGGTTCAAGTGTTGGCCCTTGCAATTTATTTTAGTTTTCTTTTAAATGAACCTGGACACTGACATTTAGGCTTTATTATTAATAATGTTTGGTTAGTGACACAAAATGAGCTTGTGTCCTAGTGGCGGTGGCGTGACATGGCTATCGAGAGGACTTTGGTTCGAATCCCTTTGCACGCAAAGGTTGATTATTTTGCTAAGTTGGGACGGCAGGTGGTTGTGATGGAATTAAACTCTACTGAAGGTGAAATCCCACATCGGGAAGCTAACATGAGGTTAGGCGAGTAGCTGGCTTTAAATAGAGCGATCTATGAGGAGAGTAAGCATACCTTGGTTGACGTTCAGGCATAGGAGTGTTCGGAGCGCGGATTAACTCCAGATTCCTATCAGGTGTGTATTTCGTACTACTCTAGCTGTAGAGTGGCAAATGCTGAAATACCGATCACACGGCGATGGTAGCCACACGAGCGTCCGAGCGCACGCGCGGGAGCTTTGACACGATAGTTGAGGCCATCATGAGTGTTCTTGTGGGTTTAGGCTGTTTGGGCCACGATTGGCCTAAAGGGGCCATATGGGGCCAATGGGCCCGTGGCCCCAATCGGATAAGTTGTATGATTGTGTAGTAAATATTGGACTGGACTATATGAATCTCATATCTGTGGCTAGATTTGGGCTAAATGGGCCACACGAGTGTGTGGGCCCATTTGGACCGAGAATGGGCCCTAGGCCCATCGCATCGTTATCTCTGTTTAGAATACCTTGGCTTACAAGATTACAGAAATACCCTTGGTTTATACAATTACTGAAATACCCTCGATTTGTTAAATTATGAAAAACCCTCGGTTTATGAATTTACCAAAGTACCCCTAATTTGCAAAATTACAAAAATACCCTCAGTGTGGAAAATTACCGAAATACTCTCGGTTTGCGAAATTACTGAAATACCCAGTTTTTGAAATTAATGAAATACCCTGGTTTGCAAAATTATCGAAATACCCCTGGGTTGCGAAATTAACGAAACACCCCTAGTTTACAAAATTACTAAAATACCCCTAGTTTGTAAAATCACTGAAATACCCCGATTTACAAAATTACCTAAATACCTCCGTTTACAAAATTACCGAAATACCCTCGGTTTGTAAAATTACTGAAATACCCTCAGTTTGCAAAATTATTGAAATACCTTCGGTTTGCAAAATTACTAAATTACCCCTGTAGGGTAGGATCACCGAAGTACCTTTATAGGGTAAGATGATTATTTTGCCCTTAGGGGTAAATGACTAACTTAGACTATGAGTTGACTAATTTGAATGTGGTTGTATGGCTGATATGCTTTTATTGCATGTTTAAATGATTGTTACTGAGTGTGGCCATTTTACATACACATGTAATGATTGAGCATGACATACACGACATATTGCATGAGGTTGGGACATTGATACGGAGAAAGTTTTGATAGGGTCGCACGGGTCGCATGACGATTGTGGATCCAATATTGATCTGATAGGGTCGCAAGGGGTCGCATGACAACTATGGATCTAGTATTGATCTGATAGGGTCACACGGGTCGCATGATGACTGTGGACCAACGGACGGCTTAAAACCGCGTAATCTGATTATGGCTCTGTGCCATCTTGATTATGGCTTTTTGCCAATCGTATTTAACCGTGCCTATGTGGCTAACTTATATATTGATGACTCTGTGTCGATCATAAGTACCTATGGCTGTGTGCCAGTTATATTACCGTAGCTAATGGCTATGTGCCGATCTTATTACCGATGGCTATGTGCCAATTATGAGACCGTTACTAAAGGCTTAAAGCCTCATAAATACTAGCAGCTATGCTATGATTTTGGTTAGTGCTGCAACCGGTTCTAACATTGGGAGTGTAGGGATGGCGTGGGTGATTTATTCCTCGCAGGTAGTGTAGGGTTGAACGAAGACAAGTGCAGGGTTGGATGGGATGGGTTAGCATGTATCACACATTATGCATATGGAATTGATTCTGATATGGGCTAGGCCTAACTGTTATTGATATGGAGAAGGGGCTAGGCCCAATTTATTTTGATAAGGGCTGAGGCTCGAGTGAAATTGTACTGGGCTTAGACCCGTACACGTTGTTCTGTTACTATATTGGGCTCTGGCCCAAACTGACTCTGAATTCTGTTTGTTTTACTGACTGTTACTCTAGTAAGGGGATTACACACTTAGTTTTCGTAGACCCACCCTGTTTTTAACTGTGCAAGTAATCCCCAGCCTTAGACGGATCGGTGCTGCGAGGGACTCAGAGAAGGCCACACACTGCTTATGATTTCCATTTTGATTATTTACATTCAAGTATTTTGATTCGGGTTGTATTAGGCCTCTTTAAGTTTCTAGAGTTTAACTCCGGGTCTTTCTTTACTTTGGTTTATATCGGGTAGAGGTAAGTCACGATTTTCAAAAATGATAACTATTTTACAACAATACTACATTTCCGCAACATTTTCGGATTGGTGTCACGACTTAAAATTTTTCGTAAATCGGTTACATTCAAAACTAGTTTCCACAACTAAAAAGATATTTTGGGAATAAAATTAATAATCTTTCAATGTACAAGGATTTTTCAATGAAAACATGTTTTTCAAAAAACACTTCAATGTGACACGCCAGATTCGGGCCTAACTTTTAGGGTGGGTTTGGGGTGTTACATCATGTTATTTCCTTTGTGCTTCTAGATGATCAAAACCTCGTTTGGGTTGGAAGTTTGTCGGAGATCCATCTCACTATCTATCGACTAATTGGTAGATTTTGATGATTTTGACTCATGGTTATAATGGCATGCATAGGTGTCTTGGTTGATGAATTTTGCCATTATATGTGACTTGTAAATACGACCTTTTGGTTGTTGATCTAGTTGGTATGATGTTATATGTAACATCCTAAATTAGGGGCTGTGCATATGGTATGTTTTGTGTGGATGCTATGCTTAATATGCTGGTTTAGGGTGTTTTGGGGGTCTAGGGAAGGCTCAGGGTTAAGCCGAAGGCTTGGCCAGATTTCTCTTTTTGGGCACTTTAGGGGGGAGAGCTGGATGGGATAGAACTTAAGGGTTGGAGTGTAACATCCGAGATTTATGGCTTATGCATTAATGCTTAATTGTAGGAAGTAGCATGCCTATGTGTGTTCTGATTGTGTTGTATGAATTTTGTGAACCTTAGAGTGTAGGTGAATACCTTAGAAATTATTCAATTTTTAGTTTAAAAGAGGAAGCTAGGCAGAGGAGGCCTTAAGAACATTAGTGGGGGAAATATGACACGAAAATGGGCTTGTTTAAGTGGCTTGGAGGCGCCACTTAGGGCCTCAGTAAGTGACGCCATATGCAGTGGGCAAGGGGCTAGGTTCGAGCTGCAAGGAAAGCAAATAAAAGTTTTATTTTGCAGCAGAGAATGAGCAGTAGTAGACGGCACTAAGACACTAAAGGGATGAGCTTTAGTTGTGATTAAATCCTTTTTGAAATTCGGCTAGGATAAGGGATAAATGATGGATTATTTTATTAATTTTAAATGAAGAGATAAGGAGAAAAACAAGGGATTTGATAGTGAGAGGAGGAGTTGGCCGAATAGGGGACTCTAAGTGTAGTAATTTCGGCAAAAAGTGGAAAAGTGAGGCCATTCTCCATTCTTTTCTTTTCTCTTTTGTTCCTCTGCCGAATTCTATAGTGAATCTTTTCTTCTCTTTTATTTTGTCGAAACCGAAAACACAGGTAACCCCTAGCCGATTTCTTCATAGCATCAAAAGCCAAAATACCCCTTGTGCTAGCCGAATCTTTACCTATTAGCATTGCCGAAATTGCTTAACCTTTCCCTTCTTCTTTTCACAATCTTTCAAAAGCCGAAAGCAAGTTCTTTCTAGCCCATAGCCGAATATCTCTGTGGTGTCAGGCCAAGGTGCTGTCGATTTCAACATTAAGGGTAAGGCTGAATGTCATTCGATTTTCTATCTTTTAGCCGGAAGTTAAGGACTAATCCCATTAATATTCTTGTTTTCTAAAACTATGAAGGATTCTTTCGGGATTTGGTTCTTCAAGGTATTTCGACAGATACCCCAACCAAGAGACTACTTTCGGGATTTAATATCGCTAGGTAAGTGTACATGTATATTCGGCCAAGGCCATAGTTAACATTTTAGATCTGTTTCTTATTCATTCAAAAGCGAAAAACTAATTAGTGAAGTGATCTAGTATTAGCCGATTTCAAGGGAGAAACACTACGAAGTTTCGGGATTTGATTAGTGATCAAATCGGTAGCAAGGTAAGGTTTTGTGTTGCGATAATCCTTCGGGATTTGATTATTTAGCCGAATGGCTCTTTGCTAACATGATTAGGGTTGGCCGAATATAGGAACTAGAGATCTAAAGCATTAGATTGGGCTTTTCGGGATTTGAGTGAACTCGTTAAGTAAACGAGGTGTGTATCCCTATACTAAGTCTTAAAAGATTTATGGTACTATGTAATGCATGTTTTAATAATAATGTGAAAAGTGGCCAAATGTACCATTCAATGGTACAAAAGTACTTAGGTACGTTACTCTTCGAAACTTTGTTAATAAGTATTATGAACCTTGAATATGGCATAAATAAGAATTGGTTAAGAATGTGGAATAAGACGTAAGACGTGATATTTGCATGATTTGTATGACATAGGGCATATAGGTGATATGAAAAGGGGAAGTGATCTTTGGTTTTTGCCACGAAATCTGGTGACTTATGTCACATAATTTGAATGTGGTGACTTATGTCACAAATTATTATCTGGTGGCTATGCCACGAAATTATAAGAGCGATGAGCTAGTCATCTGCAGTGACTGCCTTCGATGATGTGTAGCGGATAGAAGGTCGACTTAGTAGTCCCCATGGTGTGATGGTTGGTATAGGTGATGTGTAGCGGATGGTTATCTAGGTTTGGGTTCGAGTTGCATCATTATTCCTATCTGTTATATATATGTATGATATGATATGATATGCCTGAATCGTTGGGACTAGTGTTGGTTATACACACTGAGTCTGTTTGACTCACCCCGTTGTGGGATATGTTTTCAAGTGACGCTTAGTGATGGACCGGGTTGGCAGGAACTTGGTGGTGGCCATGCTCAGCTCAGTGAACTTTTATTTTGAAACTTTATGTTTTAAGTTTGGATTTATTCGGGTTATGTTTTGATGTAATAAGGCCATAAGTATTAAACCGTTTGATGCTTGCTTTTATTTATTTTTATCACGATATTATTATTGTTAAATCAAAGGTTATCTAATTTGTTTTTTTTTTTTTGAAATAAATCTTCAAATGTTTTGACACCCTAAAGCAAATGATTTTCAATATAACGTAAACTCTAAAATAACTCGATATTTCTTTAATTTAAAGTTTGAAACTTAGAAAAGAAGTTTTATAAAAACCTAGATTTCAAGAATAAACTTGTTTCCAACTCGAGCCCAACACAAAATAAATTTTCTTTCAAAACCACTCAGATTTTCCAAAGTAACAAACGAATTTTGAGTCATTTTACTCAAGGAACATACCAGATCCGGTCAAGGCTCGTGGGCCGGGTTTGGGTTGTTTCATGGTGCTTGCAGGTATTTGACATAAGAAGTGCTTTAGTAAAGTGGCAAAGAGGTGCCACTTAGGTGGCAGGTGGGTGACGCCTCAGGAGAGCTGGCAGGGAGCAGGTTCGAGTCGCGTGAGTTACCTTTTTGGGGGATTTCTTTGTTATGCCAAGGTAAGGGAGAGGTGGTTTCAGCTTGGACTCTGGTGGATGAGTGTTGAATGGGTCAACACAGTTGAATGAAGGGAGGAGAGGAATTCAAGGTGGAGGAATCGGACAACAGGTTTGAATGGTGAGTGGAGAGTGATCGGTGGAGAAAATCATGGGATTGGGAGAGAGGGAGTGAGTTTCGCCAAATATAGGAAGTGGGGTGTGTGAGGGTGTGTGCGGTTTAGTTGTCTTGAGGGGTGACCGAATTTTAGATAGTAACACATAGGGGTGGTGAGTATTTCAGCTAGCTAGAGAGCACATAAAGCATTCTTTGACTCATTTCTTTATTGCCAAAATCGAAACACCCCCACACTATTTGGTTTGCATTTTCGTTTTTCTCAGTTACCAAAACTGAAATACCTCCTAATTCTCTTCTACTTTTCTTCTTCTTTTGTGCTTGGCTGAAACTTACCTTGCCATTCACCCTCTCCTTTTGTTTCATTTTCTTTGCTATTATCTTCAAAAGCCAAAATCCTCTGAAGCCACACCTTCTACCGAAACGCTGTCATCTTCTCTACCCTTCTTTTTACCACCATAGCCGAACCTTTCTTGGTAGATAGCACCTCTCTTCTCCATCTCTTTCTTTTTGAGAGCGAAACATCTTCGACTTTCGTCATTCGGTAAGTTCTCTTTTTGCCTAGCCGAATCTCCCTAGCCTTCTATTCCTTATTTTCTTCTCTGGATTTCTTTAAAGAGGGAGCCGAAACTTATTATCTTTTCTAGGCAGTTTTCATTTATTGCTAGCCAAATCTCTCTGACTATCTCTTCATTCGGCTTTTGATTCCAATGGATCGTTGTGACCCATCTTCCACCACTCCCAATCGGGTTTCTCTTAAGTTGTGGTAACGTTTCCTTTTCTTTTCACTCCTCTCTTTTCTCTTTTGATTGACCAAATCAAGAGGACATTAATCCTGTTCCATGTGTGTTTTGGCCGAATATAGGAAGGGCTTGGTTCTTGTGTTTCTTTTGTTTTGGTCAGCAGTTGAAGATTACTTGAGGGTCAATCGGAACCGATCAATCAAGTGATCTGTTAATCCAAGAGTGGTAGCCTTCAGGTCCTGTCGACTTAGGTAAGAAAACATTATATTGGCTGTTTAACGTTATTCTTATGATTCTCTAATTCTATTTGTGTAATAAGGCCTCCTTAAATTAGTATTTGGGTTTTATTTTATTTATTTATGGTTTATTTAAAAATTTTACACTATGCAAACTTGATCGCGTAATTTAAAACAAAATGGGGTTTGAAAAATACAAGTAATTCAAGGCACATGTTTCTTCCAAATATCACCGAACATAACGAATATATGATTAACGTAAAATTGGAACTTTTCCTATACTACCAAACCCCTATTTTCAAAGACATCGTTTTGAATCGAAAAGTTTTCACAAGTACGATTCTTCCTACTTCAAACAAAACTTTGTTTTTACTTCACCCTGTAACATGCCAGATCTGGTTGTAACGTATAGGTCGGGTTTGGGGTGTTACAATTTTGGTATCAGAGCCTAGATTGCAAAACTCGGCTGTGAAAATGGGTTCACTGATGTTTTATTAAGTTGGTCTAAATGATTTTTGGGAATGATTTGATTGGAACATGGCATCCGAGTCCGTTGGCACCCGATCCACCCAGGTAATTTTCTGAACCTGCTGATGATGTATGCATGAAATGACTGTTAATGTAAGTGAATATGGTTGTTAGCCTTAGGAAACCCAGACTCTAGAGACTGAAACATTGATGCGTTTGACGGGAACTACTCTCTAAGACTATTTTCCATAAAATTGTTCGGGGTTAAACAGTGAAAGAAATAACTAACTTATAAAACTTTTAATCAGATTAAATCATAAACGTTAGTCATGAGCACTCGGGGGCGTGGGCGTAATGTACGTGGTCGTGGTAGAGTTAAGATTACTGTGTCGGAACCAGTAGGACCTAGTCATGGGTCATGAAGTGAGATACCAGTGCCGTCAACTGTGAAAGCAGAATTCCAGGACCAAACAGGCGGGGATGAGGCGTTGTCTCAGGCGATGTTACGGGTCTTAGAGAGAGTGGCTGGGGCAGGCATGGGCACAGGGGCTCGAAAATCCATGTCTGAACGACTCCGAGCCAATAGAGCGGAAATGTTTAGGGGCATTTCTAGTGTAGCTCCCAACACAGTTGAATATTAGTTAGAAGCAGTTGAGCGTATAATGGATGATCTTGACTTCACGGCAGAGGAGAAGTTGAAAGGAGACGCGTCTCTTCTTCGAGACGAGGCCTATTAGTGGTGGCTCACGGTTAGGGATGGTACGATAGTTGATAATATCACCTGCAATTTCTTTAAAACAGCATTCTAGAGGAAGTACGTCAGATCAATTTATATGGATGTGCAGCGTAAGGCATTTTTAAATCTGGTTTAGGGGAGTAAGTCGGTGTCCGAGTATGAGGTGAAATTCTTATGTTTAAGCCGTTATGCCCGAGGTATTGTGGCTGCAGACCGTGAACATTGTGTTCGGTTTGAGGATGGGCTGAGAGATGAGTTGCAACTGATAGCTCCATAGCGAGAGAGGGAATTTACGGTTCTTGTAAAAAAGGCTAAGATAGCCGAGGAGGTGAAGCAGTCTTAGAAGCGAAATCAGGAGAGAAATAGAAATAGAAGGAATTTTGGTTCGTCAGGATCAGTGAGGCGGTTTCAGAAGAGTCCTAGGGTTGAGGGGCCGAACCATGTTGTGAGACCTACTGGGGAGAGTCAGCCTCCGAGGTGTGCTCGGTGTGATAAATTTCATTTTGGTGAGTGTTGGCCTAGTAGTAGAGGCTATTTCAAGTGTGGGTCTACAGAGCATCAAATAAGGGACTGTCCACAGGGGAGGGGCAGAGCGTAACCAATGGGTCAGGGCTATGATCAGTCAGGAAGAGTTGGTCAGCAACCACAGAGAGGTCATGGACGTGGAGCCCCAGGCCGAGGTACAGGGGGCACAGATGCGAGACAGCCAGGGTTAGTCTATGCAGCTAGACGCCGATAGGAAGGTGACGCCCCGGATGTCATAACCGGTACGTTTCTAATCTTTGGATTGCCTTTTTCTGCACCGATTGATATAGGATCGACACATTCTTATGTTGCTAGTGTGGTATCTGGAACCTTAAGCATAGAGTCTGAGATTTCTTCTAGAGAGATGACTGTAATTAGCCCACTAGGACAATCTATAGTGGTGAACAAGCTTTATAGGGATGTACCTCTAGAAGTTCAAAGGGTGGTGTTTCTGGCTGATCTGATGGAACTACTGTTCAGGGAGTTCGATTTGATCTTAGGGATGGATTGGTTAGTAAAGTTTCGAGCGAATCTGGATTGTGCTGCTAAGCGCATGATGGTCCGTACTCCTGAAGACGAGAAGGTGGTGGTAATAGGAGAAAGGAGGAACTATTTGTCTAACGTAGTGTCCGCCTTAAAGGCTAAAAGAATGATAAGAAAAGGATGTGAGGCATTCATAGCTTTGGTTTGTGCTTTGGAGGTTAAGAAATTGTCTGTGGGGGATGTTAGGATGGTGAAGGAGTTTCCTGATGTTTTCCCAAAAGAGCTTCTAGGGCTACCCCCAGATCGCAAGGTGGAATTTGGAATTGATCTTCCTCCGGGGACAGCGCCTGTATCTATCACTCCATATAGAATGGCGCCGAAAGAGTTAGTGGAATTGAATGCCCAGATTCAAGAACTTTTAGATCGAGGTTTCATCTGACCGAGTGTATCACCATGAGGAGCACCGATACTATTCGTTAAGAAGAAGGATGGATCAATGCGTATGTGCATTGACTATCGTCAGCTGAACAAATTGACCATCAAGAACAAACACCCGTTGCCGAGAATTGATGACTTGTTCGATCAACTGAAGGGGGCTTCAGTCTTTTCGAAGATAGATTTGCGGTCAGGTTATCATCAGCTTAAGGTTAAGGAAATAGACATTCATAAGACGGCGTTTCGTACTCGCTATGGACATTACAAATTTTTGGTGATGCCGTTTGGGTTAACCAATGCACCAGCAGCATTTATGGACATGATGAACCGGGTTTTCCAATCCTATCTAGACTGATTCGTTTTAGTATTTATAGACGATATTCTAGTTTATTTAAAGTCAATGGAGGAGCACGATTCTCATCTGTGAGTGGTTTTACAAATCCTGAGGGAGAAGCAGTTGTTCGCCAAGTTTAGTAAGTGCGAATTTTGGCTAAGCGAAGTTACTTTTCTGGGCCATGTCGTGTCGGCAGGGGGGATTAGAGTTGATCCCAAGAAAATTGAAGCTATTTTGGATTGGAAGTCACCCAAGTCAGTGGTAGAAATCAGACGTTTTCTTGGTCTTTCTGGATATTACCAAAGATCTGTTGAAGGTTTTTCTTTGACTGCGGGACCATTGACCAAGTTGCTACGGAAAGGGGTTCTGTTTGTTTGGTTTGATTAACAACAGGAGAGTTTTGAAAGGCTAAAGGGAATTTTGACGGAGGTTCTGGTGTTGATTCAGCTGGAGGCTGGAAAGGAGTTCATGGTTTACTGTGATGTTTCGCAAACAGTTTAGGATGTATGCTAATGCAAGATGGAAAGGTTGTTGCATATGCATCTCGACAATTAAGACCGCATGAGTTAAACTATCCCACGCATGATTTGGAATTGGCAGCCGTGGTGTTCGCTTTGAAAAGTTGGAGGCATTATCTGTATGGAGAGAAGTCTATTATTTATACAGATCATAAGAGCCTAAAGTATCTCCGTACCTAGAAAGAATTGAATTTGAGACAACGGTGGTAGATTGAGCTATTGAAGGATTATGATTGTTCGATCGAACACCATCTGGGTAAAGCTAACGTGGTGGCTGATGCATTAAGCCGTAGGGTGATCTCGGATCTGAGAGTGATGTTTGCTTATCTTAGCCTATATGATGATGGGAGTTTGTTAGCGGAGCTTCAGGTGAAACCGACGTGGATAAAACAGATCAAAGAGAAGTAGTTGTTGGATGATGTCTTGAGTGCTCAACTACTTCAAGTTCGGAATGATGGAGTAGAGGATTTCAATTTGAACAGTGAGAGGCTCTGTGTTTCTGTAAGAAAGTTTGCATGCCAAAGGATGTGGAGTTAAGACAATTGATACTGCAGGAAGCGCATAGTAGCCCATGTGCTATGCATCTGGTGAAAGTAAGATGTGTAGAGATTTTCGAGAACGGTTTTGGTGGCCGGGTCTGAAGCGAGAAGTAACCGAATTTGTAAGTAAGTGTTTGACGTGCCAACAGGTGAAAGCGGAACATCAGTTGCCTTCGGGTTTGTTGCAGCCGTTAAAGATTCCGCAGTGGAAGTGAGAGAGGATCACGATGGATTTTGTTAGTGGGCTACCCCTTACGCCTACTAAAAAGGATTCGGTATGGGTAATTGTTGACCGATTGACGAAGTCTGCTCATTTCATACCAGTTTGGGTTGACTACTCTCTCCAGAAATTGGCTAAGTTGTATGTAGCAAAGATCGTAAGATTGCATGGGGTACCAGTGTCTATAATCTCAGATACAGACCCGAGATTCACGTCAAGATTTTGGAAAGCATTGCATCAAGCGTTGGGGACAAAGTTAGATTTCAGTACAGCATTTCATCCACAGTCTGATGGACAATCAGAGAGGGTAATTCAGATCCTAGAGGATATGTTGAGGGGCTGTGTCTTAGACTTCAGAGGTAGTTGGGAAGAAATTCTACCGTTAGCGGAATTCACGTATAATAATAGCTACCAATCGAGTATTTAGATGGCACCATATGAAGCGTTATATGGTTAGAAGTGTCATACTCCTACGTGTTGGACAGAGTTGGGCGAGCGCCAATTGTTGGGACCAGAGTTGGTTTCGGAAACGGAAGATAAGGTTAAGCTAATTCGGACTCGTTTAAAGGAAGCGTCAGACAGACAGAAATCCTATGCTGATCTAAAGCGTAAGGATATAAAATTTGAGGTAGGTGACCAAGTGTTCTTAAAGGTTTCACCGTGGAAGAAAGTGCTAAGGTTTGGACAGAAGGGTAAGCTAAGCCCCAGGTTCATTGGGCCTTATCGTGTGTTGAAGCGTGTGGGACCAGTAGCTTATCAACTCGAGTTACCTGCAGAGTTAAGCCAGATTCATGATGTGTTTCACATATCGATGCTAAGACGTTATCGTTTGGATCCATCTCACGTGGTACCAGTAGAAGAGATCGAAGTAAGGCATGATCTATCCTTTGAAGTGGAACCAGTTCGGATTTTGGATCGTGATGTCAAAGTGTTACTCAGGAAGACAATTTTGTTAGTTAAGGTGTTCTGGCGTAATCACGGTTCTGAGGAAGCTACGTGGGAATCAGAGGAAGCGACACCCTCATCTCTTTTGATTAGGTAATTTCGAGGCCGAAATTATTTCTAAGGGGGTAGAACTATAACATCCTAAATTAGGGGCTGTGCATGTGGTATGTTTTGTGTGGATGCTATGCTTAATATGCTGGTTTAGGGTGTTTTGGGATCCAAGGAAGGCTCAGGGTTAAGCCGAAAGCTTGGCCAAATTTCTCTTTTTGGGCACTTTAGGGGGGAGAGCTGGATGGGATAAGACTTAAGGGTTGGTGCTTGCAGGTATTTGACACAGGAAGTGCTTTAATAAAGTGGAAAAGAGGCGCCATTTAGGAGGCAGCTGGGTGACGCCTCAGGGGAGCTGGCAGGGAGCAGGTTCGAGTCGAGTGAGTTACCTTTTTGAGGGATTTCTTTTTTATGCCAAGGTAAGGGAGAGGTGGTTTCAGCTTGGACTCTGGTGGATGAGTGTTGAATGGGTCAACACATTTGAATGAAGGGAGGAGAGGAATTTAAGGAGGACGAATCGGTCAACAGGTTTGAATGGTGACTGGAGAGTGACCGGTGGAGAAAATCATGGGATTGGGAGCGAGGGAGAGAGTTTGGCCGAATGTGGTAAGTGAGGTGTGTAAGGGTGTTTGCAATTTAGTTGTCTTGAGGGGTGACCAAATTTTAGATAGTAACACTTAGGGGTGGTGAGTATTTCGGCTTGCTAGAGAGCACCTAAAGCATTCTTTGCCTCATTTCTTTATTGCCGAAACCGAAACATCCCCACACTATTTGGTTTGCATTTTCATTTTTCTCAGTTACCAAAACCGAAATACCTCTTAATTCTCTTCTACTTTTCTTCTTCTTTTGTACTTGGCCGAAACTTACATTGCCATTCACCCTCTACTTTTGTTTCATTTTCTTTGCTATTATCTTCAAAAACAGAAACCCTCTGAAGCCACACCTTTTGCCAAAACTCTGTCATCTTCTCAACCCTTCACTTTACCACCATAGCCGAACTTTCTTGGTAGATAGCACCTCTCCTCTCTATCTCTTTCTTTTTGAGAGCGAAACATCTTCGGCATTCGTCATTTGATAAGTTCTCTTTTTGCCTAGCGGAATCTCCCTAGCTTTCTATTCCTTATTTTCTTCTCTGGATTTCTTTAAAGAGGGAGCCGAAACTTATTATCTTTTCCAGGCAGTTTTCATTTATTGCTGGCCGAATCTCTCTGATTATCTTATCTCTTCATTTGGCTTTTGATTCTAGTGGATCGCTGTGACCCATCTTCCACCACTCCTAATCGGGTTTCTCTTAAGTTGTGGTAAGTGTTCCCTTTTCTTTTCACTCCTCTCTTTTCTCTTTTGATTGACCGAATCAAGAGGACATTAATCCTTTTCCATGTGTGTTTTGGCCGAATATAGAAAGGGCTTGGTTCTTGTGTTTCTTCTGTTTTGGTCAGCAGTTGAAGAGTACTTGAGGGTCAATCGAAATCGATCAATCAAGTGATCTATTAATCCAAAAGTGGTAGCCTTTGGGGTCTGTCGACTTAGGTAAGAAAACATTATATTGGTTGTTGAACGTTATTCTTATGATTCTCTGATTTGGTGTCTTAACCCAGTTTTCTGACCAAGATCGTTTCATGGAACCAAATCGTACCCAATCAAAGGAGGGGGTTGGACTCGCAGTCCCTACCTTTAAGTTCACGAAGCGCGCGGTGTCGACTGTTTGAGATTGGCCACCAGGTTGTGGGCCAGCGTCTGAGCAGAATAGTAGACAGATAGCAGTAGTTCCTGCTAGTGTTAGTGTCGACATAGATAGCATAGTGCTGCGTGTAATCAGGTGTGTAAAACTTCACGCTTTAATATTAATATGTGATACTAATCGTTTGGGGCTAAAAAGCTAAAGTGACTAGATGGATAGTCGTTATGCCTATATGGGTATGGTTGAAATACAAGGTAAGTACTTTGTTGTTATGCATGAGTTAGTATGTGTATGCATGCCATAATGCTACTGTTTGTTTAAATAGCATGATACTTTCATTTGATTTACATATGTTATGCATGGGTTGGATGTGTTGTGAAGGGGAAGTGCTTAAGACTGTCACTAGTGGTTTGGTACCACAAGTGGGTTGGCCCTACATTCTTGATTCCGTGACTAAGTCTCAGTGGTTTGGAACCACTAGTGGTTTTGTACCACATACATATGATTTTGTGACTTGTCACAGTGGTTCGGTACCACAGTGGGTTGGCCCCACATGCATGATTATTAAGGATTGTCACTAGTAGTTTGGTACCACAAGTGGGTTAGCCCCACATATGATATTTTGTGACTCTGTCACCAGTGGCTAGGTGCCACATATGGAGTGTAGCAGATGGAGGGTTGATTGTAGAAATTCCCACGATGTGATTGGCTGGTACGGGATGGTGTGTAGAGGATGGAAAAACTAGGTTTGGGTTGGGACATGATGCATTCATTTACCTTATGTCATCCTGAGTGGGCTAAGGCCCAATATGTGATTGTGGGCCTCAAGCCGATTATCTGTTACAGGGGATTTACACACTGAGTCTCGGTGACTCACCCCTTTGCTTAACCTTTTAGGTGATTAGTGGATCGTGGATATGGGAGCCAAGGTAGACTCGTGGAGGCCACAAAGACTTTATTTTTCGTTAACTTTACTTGCTTTACTTTAAATTTAAATTGGGGAATCTATTTGTGTAATAAGGCCTCCTTAAATTAGTATTTGGGTTTTATTTTATTTATTTATGGTTTATTTAAAAATTTGACACTATGCAAACTTGATCGCGTAATTTAAAAACAAAATAGGGTTCTAAAAATACAAGTAATTCAAGGCACATGTTTCTTCCAAATATCACCGAACATAACGAATATATGATTAAATTGGAATTTTCCCTATACTACCAAACCCCTGTTTTCAAAGACATCGTTTTGAATCGAAAAGTTTTCACAAGTACGATTCTTCCTCCTTCAAACAAAACTTTGTTTTTACTGCACCCTGTGACATGCCAGATCTGGTCGTAACGTATAGGCCGAGTTTGGGGTGTTACATTATAAGTATTTGGTATTTTTTGTGATAGTTATCTTGATGTGGTGGTATTTAAAATGATGGAAGTGAGATGAGGTTTATTATGGTCTTTTATGAATTATTGGTTGGTATGGATTTAAGTAGTTTATGACGCGATAAATGGCTAGAATTGGTAGCTTGAATGTGATTGGTTTTAGGTCAAAATGGTAAGATGTATGATGGATGTGAAGATGGCCCAAAATGGTGCTTGTTGTGCATATTTTTGGTATATGAATACCATGGAAAATGTGATATTGAAATTGTTCAATTAGTAGTATAGCTGATGAAAAAAATGGTTAGGTGTTTAGGTAGGTTTGAATGTTGAAATTGAGGTGCCATTTTGGCATATTGGTTGAATGGATAGTTTCTATGTTATGTAAGCTTGAATTTGCACATGTAAAGTGTGTTTTGAATGCATGATTATAGGTACAATCTGCTTGTGTATGAGGTGTGAGATTTGGGGAGAAAAATGGCTTGGAAATGGTTTATTTTTTGTCCACAAAGGTAGAGACACAGACGTGTGTCTCAGTCGTGTGTGACACACGGCTAGGTGACAAAGGCAAGTGCACCTATCGAACAATAGTGTAGCTATGGAGAGTAGGGAATATCATATCCACGAGGACTAAAAGTACTAGTAATTACCGTTTTTATATTATTTAGCCGATAAATTGAAGTGATTTTTTTAATCTAATTTAACTAATCTAATTTAACTATGAACGCAACAAAGAATGAAATGGGAAAAATAACCGAAGACAACCAATGAGAAAGACAATGCCGAGGAAAAAATCCACCTAGACTTCACCTATTATTTTGAATCTGAATTAAACGATTTATTCACTTGTGTCTTGATCCGTAGAAATCCCTAAATTATGTTAATATCTCTTTTGAGAGTAAGAACAAATGACCCTAGGTTGATTAATTGAAATCTCTTTCTAATTAAAACCCCTATTGTCGTATTAACTCGATCTATGGATTCCCCTATTAGATTTGACTCTAATTCAATAGATTTATGTCGTCTTATTTCTAGGATTGCATGCAACTCCACTCATTTATGCTAGATCTACTCTTAAACAGGGACTTTTGCTCCACTAAAATAAGCATATTAAACATGAATTAATATCCTAAAAATATTAAAACATGAAATAAACATACATGATTGAGAACAAAAATCAAGTATTTATCATGTAAATCAGAAATCAAATAATAAGATTCGTCATAAGTTTCATCTTCCCTAGGTATGTAGGGAATTAGTTCATAATCTAGAATGAAAACATCTCAAAATTACGATAACAATAAGACTAAAGAAACTCAATAAAACTTCGAAGGAAATTAAATAGAGATCTTCAATCTTAAAGGAGATCCACTTCTGAGTTGATTCTGATGGTGTTCTTCGATCTTGTCTAAGTGCCCAGTTAGATCATCTTATAATTGATATTTATAGACTTTAGAATGCTCAGAAAGCCTAAAAATTGGGTTTTTCCGCTTGTTTGGGAAACAAGGAGCGATATCGACACAGGTTGGCACATGGGCATGTGGCCAGCCCGTGTGAAAATGCCCAGGCTGTGTAGATCTTGGAAACAACTTTATTTATCCAATTTTGGCTCGTGTTTCATTCCTTTTGCTCCCAAATTCTCTCCTAAGTATAGAAATAAGAATTTAAATGATTAGGAGCATCAAATTCACTAATTTACATAGTTAATCATCCAAAAACGCATTAAGAATTGGATTAAAATATGTCACTTTTACATCTTATCACTTGCCTGTGTGACACAAGTAAGTGAGTTACACGGTACGAACATAAGCTGGGACACGGCCATGTGTCCCTATTTCGAATGCCTGCACGACCTAAGACACGAGCGTGTCTCTTGTGTAACAGTCCAGTTTAGACCCTAGTCGGAACAGTGGTTTCAGGACTACAAACTCGAGTCAGTAAAATATTTTAATATATTATTTTCTATTCCTTCAATAAGTGATTAAGCATGTGTTAAAGTTCTGTAAGTTAATTTGATCATTTGTGTGTTTAAATTGAGAAAAGGGTTAAATTGCATTAAATGCAAAATTTGCAAGCTATTGGTTAAAGCACCTATATGTAGTGGCTTTTTAAAATGGAGGCCTTATGAGGCAATTAGACCACTATTTAGTTAGTGGATGGCAATGGTCAAAAATGACCTTGTATTATATGTTATATATATATTTTTGTTTTAAAGGCTAAAATTGGAATTATGTTATTAAGTTTATTTTAATGTAATAAAAACTTGAAAATGGCCACATTATCTTTCATAGTTAGCCGAAATTCACAAAAGAAAGAAAAGAAAACACAAGCTAGGGTTCGGCCATTGAATTGCAAAATTAAGGTATGTTTTGCTTTTGATTTTTGATGATTTTTATGTTTTTGAGATTGTTGCCTAGTCTACTATGAAGCCCATATTGCAATTTGAAGAATTGATGATGAATATGAGATGTTCCATTGATGAAATGGTGAGTTTTTAATGAGTATTGGTGGATAATTAAAGATATGTGTTTAATGAACATGTTTTGTTCTTAATTTTTGATGAATTTAGCTAATTAGGGCTAAATTATGAAAAATAATATTTTAGAGGGCTAAATTGTGAACTTGATGAAAAATATGAACTTGTATAGTCCTTAGGGAGTTTCAGCTATGCATGTGTGTGAATAAATTTTGTATATTTGATGTTTTGAGAAAAATAGACTAAAATGATAAAATGTGCAAATGTGAGGGCTAATTTGTAAATTGCCCTAAATATGTATTATTGGATTGAATTGAATGAATTAGTAAATAAATGGATTAAATTTGAATATGTACAGATCAAGAACTGAAGAAAACGGACTTAGACCACGGAAAATCAAAAGTAATCGAGTAGTCGTATCCATTTCTGTTAAACCGAACTCGAGGTAAGTTGATATACAAATAGATGTATTTGCATTGAATTATTTGAGTATATATGATATTTGAATTACTATGATTATCCATTGAGATAGAATGTATGTGAAATCCGAGTTGGCTAATAAGTCGACGAGCTATTATAGTCCGAGAAGTCCCATGTGAACCTAGGAATAGATAAGAGTTACATATGTCATGACATAGGTGTCTGTTATGTGATATCATGTAAGACCACGTCTGGGACGTTGGAATTGATTCGAGATTTCGTGTAAGACCACGTCTGGGAGGTTGGCATCGATATGAGATTTATGTGTAAGACCATGTCCGAGACATTGGCATCGTATTGATTCGTGTAAGACCCTGTGTAGGATAGTGGCATAGATATCTAATTACATGTAAGACCATGTCTGGGACGTTGGCATTGTATGACTATTCTGAGCACTCTGCGTATCCTATTAGATTCCTAACAGTTCAACGGGCAAATCTGAGAAATGAACGGCTATGTGAGTTGTATATCTGTTTCAGGTACCTTTGAAAAGTATGTGTGTATGAAAGGTGAGTGTCTATATGAACTTACTAAGATGAATATGTGTATAGAAATGATGAGATAATATGTGAAGATATGCTTGAGTGAGCCATGTGTATATGTGATATTTGAGTTGGAGAATATGGTAAGATATGGCTAAGCAAATGGGCCAAAGAATATATGTGATGAATTGGCTATTAGAACCAATAATGTCATTGTATCAATATGGTTATATGCATTTTATGCTAAATTTATTTGTATATGGCTTACTAAGCTTTTGAAAGCTTACTCTGTGTGTGTGTTTGCTCTGTTTTATAGATCATCAAAGCTACTGAAGGCTAGGGGACCGTCGAGGATAGCCATCACACTACTCAAACTTGTTTTGGTACTTTGAAAATGTGTATATAACTAAATATGGCATGTATAGGCTAGTCATTTTGGATTATGTTTGAAATGTGTATAATAGCCATGAGATGTGGCTAGATAAATATTGGTAATGTGCATGAGTGAATATGGTATATGATACATGATTTGGTATGACTTGATAGTTAATGAATGGCCAAGGCGATGGTAAGCTTATGAATGCATTATGAGTATGTATGTTTGAGCAAAGGAATGATTATATGAAAGGTAAATGTGGATGAATCATGCTTGAATGTATATGTGTTTTAGTTGTGCAAATTGGTATGATTGGAAATGAGATTGAATTTGGGGACTTGTTAATTAATTTGACATGTTTTTGGATGTCAATTGTGCATGAAATGAATTGGTATATTGCTTGTAGGGTTGACCCAAGTGTGGGTGGCATTTTGGCCTTGCAAATGGCCTGTTTTGCATACACGGCTGTGGTACACGGGTGTGCCTGGTGACAATGTGACTAATTTAGTAGCTAGCCTAATTTTACACGGCCATTGCACACGGGCGTGTTTGGTGGCCTTGTGGATAAGTCAGTATGCATGCTCTATTTTGGCACGGCCAGGACACATGGGTGTGTCACACGGCTTGGCCATACGGCCGTGTGACCGCTGTAGTTTGAAAAATTTTGTCTTTTTCCAAAAAATTTCATATGTTTCCAATTTAGTCCCAATTCATTTCTAATGTCATTTTAGGGCCTTGAGGGATCGTAAAAGGGACCGTATGTATTATTTTATATGATATTTCTATGTTTTATGTTGTGATTTGTTGGTGATGATAAAAGGTTCTTTTTATAATGTTGTGCTCGGTAATACTATGTAGCCCTAATCTGGTGATGCATATAGGCTAGGGGTGTTATATTTTCCCTTTTTTCTTTCCCTTTCGATCTCTTCCATCTTCTCTAAGGATTCAATTATCTTATTTTAATTATTTTGTGTTCAAGACTCATCAATCATATATTTTTGTAGATCGTTAAATCTCCCCGCTCCTTCGTCAAGACTTGTCAACGATATCATAGTATTGTTGAGTAGTGACCAAACAATGACAATCCAAGAGCTCCTTAGTGTTATAACAAATGCATCAAATCTAAGTCTCGATTTAAGGATTCATCTTCCAGGTTTAGATCCAAGAAAAAAAAGCCTCTAATAGGATTGTGGCAATCAAATCTTCAATATAAGATAATCCTCATGGTTAGGACTTGGATGCGGTCATCAATGATGCTCTAAGAATTAGATTTTAAATAAATAAGGACTTTTATTTATGATTTGGAGTTTTATGGACTTTATTGCTATTTGAGACTTTTTATGTTAAATTATAGTACTGTGGCATAGAACTTTATTTGCGGATTTCCCATTCTAATTTGCATAAATTGCTTGCATGACATTACGTTTTAAAAACTGCATAAACTACTATTTTGTAAGATTTCGCTTGACACTCATTTTTTAAAATAGAATCCATAAATAACATATTTTTTGCTGCATTAATGAAACATGAGTTTTTAATAAAATAACAATTAGTTTTCAAAATTATTAATGTTTACAATTGAGTTTTCCAAAGAGATTTTGTAACACCCTGAATTTGGGCCTAGAAGAATTGGGCCTATTGGGCCTTGGGCATGGGAGCATTTAAAATTTTTGAGAACAAGAAAACGGCACAAATGCAACTATTAGGTGAGTGATTTTGGAAGGTTAGGGTGCTTCTATGAAGTTCCAAGTTCAAACTTGGGCTTTAGGAAAATTTTGGTTTTAGGTGAATAAAACCCTAGGAGTTAGTAAGTAGGCTTTAAGAATAAAATATGGAGAAAAATGACACAAAACGAGTTGTGGTCTAGTGGCAAATGGCGCCACATGGGAGATAAGGAAGTGACGCCATAGAAGAAGCAAGGGGTCCAAGGTTCAAGTCTTGGCGCTTGCATTTCATTTTGATTTTCTTTTTAAATGAACTTAAACTTTGGCCCATAGACTTATATTGAGTTGCGCATGTTTTAAGTCACAAAAGGAGCTTGTGTTGTGGTGGCATGTAGCATCTGGAGCATAGAAGAGGGCAAGGGTTCGAATCCCATTGCAAGCAAAAAGGGATATTTATTTTTCTATGTTGGGGCGACAGGTGGTTGTGTTGGAATTAAACTCTGCTGAAGGAGGGATCTCACATCGGGAAGCTAGCATGAGGGATGGTGAGAAGTTGGCTTTAAATAGAGCGATCTATGAGGAGAGTAAGCATATCTTGGTTGGCGTTTGGGCATAGGAGTGCTCGGAGCGCGGATTAACTCCAGATTCCTATCAGGTGTGTATTTCACACTACTCTAGCTGTAGAGCGGCAAATATCGAAATGTCGGTCGCACGACGATGGTAGCCACACGAGCGTGCGAGCGCACGTGTGGAAGATTCGACGCGATAGTTGAGGCCATCATTAGTGTTCTTGTGGGTTTAGGCTGTTTGGGCCACGATGGGCCGAAAGGGGTCATGTAGGGCCAATGGGCCCATGGGCACAGGCCCAATCAGATAAGTTGTATGATTGTGTAGTAAATATTAGACTGGACTATGCGAATCTCATATCTGTGGCCAGCTTTGGGCTAAATGGGCTGCACGAGTGTGTGGGCCCACTTGGGCCGAGAATGGGCCTTAGGCCCATTCGCATCATTATCTCTGTTTAGAATACTTGAGTCCCTCGAGGCGACTGTAGACCTTCTGAGTGGTTGACAAAATTAATGAAATACCCTAGTTTGCAAAATTATCGAAATACCATTGGTTGACAAAATTAATGAAATTATCGAAATACCTTCGGATTGCAAAATTACCGAAATACCCTCAAATTGCAAAATTACCAAATACGCCTGATTTGTAAAATTACTAAAATACCCTCAGTTTGTGAAATTACAGAAGTACCCCCAGTTTGTAAAATTACCAAAATACTCTTAATTTGTGAAATTACCGAAATACCCCTGATTTGTGAAATATTGAAATACCCCTGATTTTTGAAATTATTGAAATACCTTCAAATTGCAAAATTACCGAAATACCCCTAATTTGTAAAATTATCGAAATACCCTCAGTTGCAAAATTACTGAATTACCCTCGTTTTGCAAAATTACTAAAATACCCCTGTAAGGTAGAATTACTGAATTACCCTTGTAGGGTAGAATTATCGAAGTACCCCTGAAGGGTAAGATTACCTAAATACCCTTATAGGGTAAAATGACTATTTTACCCTTGAGGGTAAAAAACTGATTTTGTGCCATGACTTGACTGTGATCGTATGACTGTGTTTTAACAAACTTGACTGCGGTTGTGTGACTGATATGCTTGTAATATATGTTTTAAATGACTATTACTGAGAATGGTCATTCTGCATACACCTGTGATGATTGAGCATGACATACACGACATATTGCATAGGGTTGGGACAAAGTTACGGAGGAAGTGTACGGCCCATTGCTGTTCTGTACAAGGCTTTTAGCCTTTCTGCGATAAATATGGCTCTGTGCCATCTTGATTATGGCTTTGTGCCAATCGTATTTACCAGTGGCTATGTGCCTAACATATATATTGATGACTCTGTGTCGATCATAATTACCCGTGGCTATGTGCTGATTATATTACCGTTGCTGATGGCTATGTGCCAATTTATTATAGTTACCGATAGCTCTGTGCCATCTGATTATGGTTTATAACCATTCTTTTTATGGCTTTTAGCCGTTTTGTTAATTGGCAGCATGCTCCAATATTTATGGCTTTAAGTCATTCTATTCATGGTGCCAAGCCGTTTTGTTCACAGCACCAAGCCGTTCTGTTGACTTAGTGTCGCAACCAGTGCTAAGCTTGGTGTGTTGGCTAGGTGGGTCGATTTTATCCCCACATGGATAGATGGTTGGTACGGGTGGAGAGTTGGCTGGACAAGGATGGGTTAGCATGCATCACACATTATATGGATTTGATTTTGAAATGGGCTAGGCCCAATTGATTCGATAAGTGAGACCAAGTGAAATCAGATCGGGCTTAGACCCACACACATTGTTCTCATCTTGTATTGGGCTCCGCCGCGATCGATTCTCATATCATATCATGTCTGTTTTACTAACTGTTTTTAGTTAGGAGGGGATTTCACACTGAGTTTTCATAAACTCACCCCTCTTTTTGTTTTTCAGGTAATCCTTTGTAGGCGGTTCGACAAACTAGAGAACTCGGAGGTGGCCACACTACGATCAGCTTTGGGTTTAGTATTTTATTTTTTTCATTACTTAAACCGCTTTCTTATTGGGTTGTAATAAGGCCGTTTTTAATTTCTGATTTTTAATTTAGGATTTTTGGTTTACTACAATTTATATCTGCTAGAAGTAGAGTGCAGTTTTCCCAAAACGATTACTATTTTCAAAACATCCCATTTTCGTAAATCATCTACTCTAAATTAAGCTTTCGCAACAAATAGCGTTTTAAAAGGGAATGACTTTTTAAACAACAGAGAAAAATAAACTAACGTAACTGGGATTTCTACTCAAGTTTTTTTCTTCTTTAAGAAGGGTTTTCAATGAAAACATGGTTTTCTAAAAACACTTCAATGTGACACGCCAGATTCGGGCCTAACTTCTAGGTTGAGTTTGGGGTGTTACATTTATGGTATCAGAGTCCGGTTGCAAAACTCGGTTGTGGATTGGGTTTACAGAATTGAATTTCTAAAAGTACTGTTTCAAAAAGGCTTGAAAATAAAAAAGGCTTGAAAATATTTGATGTTCTAAAATTGGATTGACCGTTTTCCGAAAGTGTTGTACACCGAGTCTCCGGTGCTGAATCTGTAAGTTTCTAAATACTTTTGTCTGTTTAGAAATTCAAATACTATAAGTTAGAAATATTATGGTTTCTTTATATATTGGATTGTATTTTTGGTATTTATTCTATGTTTGTTTTGCTTGGATGTGATGTTGGATATAGAAATTGGTGTGCAAAATATCTGTCTGCTTTAATGGTTAGGTTTTTTGAGTATGTGTAGGGAGTTCCAAGTTTTAGTTAAAATATGATAGGGATATTAAAACTAGAGTGTGCAATGAGAGCATAGTGGTGTAACCGATGTTGTGCGACTATTATATTGTTTGAAATTTCGAGGACGAAATTTTTTTAAGGGGGTAGATTTGTAACACCCTAAATTTAGGCCTAGAAGAATTGGGCCTATTGGGCCTTGGGCATGGGAGCGTTTAAAATTTTTTAGAACAAGAGAACGACACTAATGCAAGTTGGACCTACTAGGTGAGTGATTTTTGAAAGTTAGGGGGCTTCTATGAAGTCCCGGGTTCAAACTTGGGCTTTAGGAAAATTTTGGTTTTAGGTGAATAAAACCCTGGGAGTTAGTAAGTAGGCTTTAAGAATAAAATATGGAGAAAAATGACACAAAAGGAGTTGTGGTCTAGTGGCAAATGGCGCCACATGGGAGACAAGGAAGTGACGCCATAGAGGAAGCAAGGGGTCCAAGGTTCAAGTCTTGGCGCTTGCAATTCATTTTGATTTTCTTTTTAAATGAACTTAAACTTTGGCTCATAGACTTATATTTAGTTGCTCATGTTTTAAGTCACAAAAGGAGCTTGTGTTGTGGTGGCATGTAGCGTCTGGAGCATAGAAGAGGGTAAGGATTCGAATCCTATTGCAAGCAAAAAAGGGTATTTATTTTGCTAAGTTGGGGCGACAGGTGGTTGTGTTGGAATTAAACTCTGCTGAAAGAGGGATCCCACATCGGGAAGCTAGCATGAGGGAAGGTGAAAAGCTGGCTTTAAATAGAGTAATCTATCAGGAGAGTAAGAATACCTTGGTTGGTGTTTGGGCATAGGAGTGTTCGGAGCGCGGGTTAACTCCAGATCCCTATCAGGTGTGTATTTCGTACTACTCTAGCTGTAGAGCGACAAATGCCGGCCGCACGACGATGGTAGCCACACGAGCGTGCGAGCGCACGTGTGGGAGCTTCGACGTGATAGTTGAGGCCATCATAAGTGTTCTTGTGGGTTTAGGCTATTTGGGCCACGATAGGCTGAAAGGGGCCATGTAGGGCCAATGGGCTCGTGGGCCCAATCAGATAAGTTGTATGATTGTGTAGTAAATATTAGACTAGACTATGTGGATCTCATATCTGTGGCTAGATTTGGGCTAAATGGGCCACACGAGTGTGTGGGCCCACTTGGGTCGAGAATAGGCCTTAGGCCCATTCACATCATTATCTCTGTTTAGAATGCTTGAGTCCCTCGAGGCGATTGTAGACCTACAGGGGTTTTCACATGGCCTAGTACTCACCCGTGTGTAAAAACCTTGACATTCTGTTTCTAACGTCATCAACCCAATAAGGTCACACAGCCAAGGCACACGTCCATGTCCTTAGGCCGTGTGGCGAATTAAATTCCTAAATTCAAGTGCAGACTTCACACGGCTTGGGCACATGCCCATGTCCTATGGCCGTGTCTTCCACACGGTTGAGACACACGACCATGCTTCAACCCGTGTGGTTACTACTGAGCATTCTGTTTTGCTAACTTAGGGTGCAGGGGGACACAGGGCTAAACTACAATCCCATAGGGTAGACCGTGTGGACAATAACAAGGCTATTTACCAAGCCCTTTTTGCCACCCTTACTTGCACCAAATAAGCCACATTAAATAACCTACTCATTCATGCATTAATATACCAAATACTCAACCATGCAAATTGCACATCCATTAAAAACACCATCATTTTCATGTATCAATAATAAGTATTAGCCATTATCCATGGCCTTGTCCAAAACGCATTCATCTTCAAAACAAGCCAACACATTTGGCCAAAACTATATGACACTTGACCAAAGACCAAGTCTCTATACATGCCATTCTTAAAATGATAAATCTAACTATACCAAATGTTTCAATTGATAATGTGATCGAGCCTCCTAAGTCCTTTGATCACCGAGCTAGCTTGGCGATACTATAAGAAAATGGAAAGTAAAGGGAGTAAGCACATAGCTTAGTAAGCTGTAGGTAAATAATTAATAACAATTACCATGCATTATCATACTCATAGCATATCATAAACTTGCACCAAATTCTCAGATAACTAAAGACATAACTTACTCATTTTCATCCTTACTAATCATACAACATAAATCGAGCTCATTTCTTATGAAATTTGTGTAGGTACCTATATCACTTACAACATAGTCGTACTTTTCTCACTTTTGACACAAACTTTAAATTTCTTGTTGAACCAGTTGGAATACCAAAGGATACCGGACAAGCCTCACACAGGAGGGTAAAATGCGGATGCCATGTCTCAGACATGGTCTTACATTGGCTCACATGTCGAGGCCGATGCCATGTCCCAGACATGGTCTTACACTAGCTCTCTTCTCAATGCCGATGCCATGTCCCAGACATGTTCTCACACTGGCTATCGTATTGTGGCCGATGCCATGTCCCAGACATGGTCTTACACTAGCACATATATCAACCAAATGTCATGGCTTGGATATCCAATCTATTCCTAAGGTTCAACCGGGAATATACCACATCAAATTTCGACATGCATATTCATAACAATAATCAAACATTTTATGAAATATCAATTGTTAAATGCATAATAACAATAGAGTTGTATTATTCACGTACAGCTTACCTCGATATACAAAAAGTGAGCGACTAGATTGAATTAGTCTATTAGCTTGCTTTTCCCTCGGTCTAGGTCCGGAGTCCATTTTTCTTGATCTATAATGATAAATTTACTTATTTAATCACTACATTAATCAAAACATTTCAAAATTCATACTTTGGCAAAATTATCGTTTTGCCCTTAAACTTTCACAAAATTATGATTTTGCCCCTAGGCTCATAAAATGATTTTCATCAAATTTCCTCGTTAACCAAGCCTAGCCGAATCTATTTTAAGTATAGCAACTCACAAATCCAATTATTTCACACATGAACTACCTATTTTACAACCTTTACAAAAAGGTCCATTTTAGATGTTTTCACGAAAATCTCTTTCACAAAATTTGTTTATTTAACAACCAAGATTCATTTTCTTCAATAAAAATTCAGCAAACAACACTAATGTTCTCATGGAAAAACCCCAGACTTCCAACCATAGTGTAAAATAGTCCCCTCATTAGCTAGATTAAGCTACCATGGTTCCAAAAACACAAAAATCAACAAAAATGACCATCAAAATGACTTACTTGCAAGGATTAAAGGTTGCTAAAATTTCAAGCTTCCATGTCCCTTTTCCTTGAGTGAAAAATTGGCGGAGAGAAGAAAGATGAAAGATGATATATTTTCTTCTCTTTATTTTATTTTATTTCATCAATTAAGTCACCTAATTCCACCAACTTTGACCAATTTGCATTTTCTTGTCCCCTATGGTCGGCCAACACTCTCTTAAAGGCTTAATTGCACATTAAGGACCTCCAATTTAAGGTTCTATAGCTATTTGACACCTTTAGCTTGTAGAACAAAACTGTCACACTTTATACGATTTAGTCATTTTTCGAAATTAAGCAAGAAATAGCTAAAATTAATTCCCTAAAATTTTTATACACTCATATAATCATGCTATAACACATAAAAGAATATTAAAAATAATTTCTCTGGCCTCGGATTGGTGGTTCTGAAACCACTGTTCTGACTAGCCCCAAAATTGGGTTGTTACAGTTCTCCCCCCTTAGGGATTTTCGTCCCCCAAAATCTTACCAGCAAAAAGGTTCGGGTGTTGGTCTCTCATAATCTCCTCGGTCTCCCATGTGGCCTCTTCAACCCCTATGTCTATGCTATAGAACTTTCACAAGGGCTATACTTTTATTTCTCAATTACTTGTCCTCTTGATCTAAAATCTTAACTGGCTCTTCACTATAGGTCATATCCAGTCGAATTACAACCTCTGTTGGTGAAATCACATGTGATGAGTCAGAACGATAATGGCGCAACATAGACACATAGAATACATCGTAGATCTTTTCTAACTCAGATGGCAAGGCTAATCGATAAGCTACCGATCCAATTCTCTCAGTCACTTCATAAGGTCCAATAACACTTGGACTTAATTTGCCTTTCCTACCAAATCTGAGGACTTTCTTCCACAGAGATACTTTCAATAACACCTTATCACCAACTTGAAACTCAATTTCTTTTCGTTTCAAATCTGCGCAGGATTTCTGTCTATCCGAAGCGACCTTCAAACATCCACGAATTACTTTTACTTTCTCTTTTATTTCTCTGACTAAGTCAACCCTGTGTATCTGATTTTCTCTGAGTTCAGTCTAATACAAGGGCCTTTAGCATTTACACCCATACAAAGCCTCATACGGTGCCATTTTCAAACTTAACTGATAACTATTACTGTAGGCAAACTCTACCAATGGTAAGTACTTTTCCCAACTGCCTTGAAACTCAATAACAGAACACTACAGCTTATCTTCAAGAATCTGAATTACTCTTTCTGACTGACCTTCGGTGTGTGAGTGGAAAGTAGTACTAAAATTCAATTTTGTTCCCAACACTTCGTGCAACTTTTTCCAAAATCGAGATGTGAACCTCGAATCTCTATCCGAAATGATCGATAAAGATACCCCGTAAAGTCTCACAATTTCAGAAACATACAAATCAACCAATTTGTCAAGTGGATAACCGGTACGCACTGGTATAAAATGAGCCGATTTTGTAACTCTATCAACTAGAAACCAAACGGCATCTTTCTTCTTTGGCGTCAACGGCAATCCAAACACAAAATCCATGGTAATACGGTCCCGTTTCCACTTGGGAACCATCACGGGCTGAAGTAAACCTGAAGGTACTTGGTGTTTGGCTTTCACTTGCTGACAAATTAAACACTTAGAGACAAACTCTAAAATGTCTCTTTTCATTCCCGACCACCAATACATTTTCTTCAAGTCATTATACATTTTCACACATCCCGGATGGATAGACATACAACTATTATGTGCCTCATGCAAAATCTTTTGAATAAGCTCATTGTTTTTGGGTACACAAATTCTATCTTGAAATATTAAATAGCCATCTGAACCAATCCAAAAATCTGATTCTATACCCATCTCGCACTGATTTATCTTAGCTTGTAATTCTTTATCACCTTTTTGAGCTTTGCAGATCTCTTGCAAAACATTGGTTTTGCTCTCAACTCGGCTAAAATTGAACCATCGTTAGTCACAGACAACAGAGTATTCATAGCCCTCAAGGTAAACAATGACTTCCTACTCAAAGCATCGGCAACCACATTCGCCTTTCCAGGGTGATAGTCAATTATCAATGCATAATCCTTTATTAGCTCTAACCATCTCTGCTGCCATAGGTTTATCTCCTTTTGAGTCATCAAATAGTTTAGACTTTTATGGTCGGTGAATACTCGGCATTTCTCGCCATACAAATGGTGTCTCCAAATCTTCAGTGCAAACACTATGGCGGCCAGCTCTAAATCGTTAGTTGGATAGTTTTTCTCATGTGACTTCAGCTGTCTCAAAGCATAAGCTACTACCTTGCCTTCTTGCATAAACACGCACCCCAATCCACTTAAGGATGCATCGCTATACACCATAAATTCCTTTCCTGATTTCGGTTGCACTAAAACTGTGACTTCAGTCAACAATGCTTTCAGTTTCTCAAAACTCTGTTGGCACTTCTCTATCCATTCGAACTTGACATCTTTTTGTAGCAACCTCATCATAGAAGTAGCAATCATGGTGAATCGTTTAACAACCCATTTGTAGTATCCCGCTAAGCCCAAAAAGCTTCTGATCTCTGACACATTCCTTGGTGGTTACCAATCAACGATAGCTGATATCTTCCTCGAGTCAACTCTAATTCCATCACCTGACACGATGTATCCTAAGAATCTAACTTCTCGGAGCCAAAATTTACTTTTGCTAAATTTAGCATACAATTGCTTATCTTTCAACGTCCGCAAAACAGTTCTTAAATGCTCCGCTTGTTCACCCTCATCACGAGAATAAATTAATATATCATCAACAAAAACAAAAACAAACTTATCCAAGTACGATCAAACAATACGGTTCATTAAGTCCATAAATACGGCAGGAGCATTTGTGAAGCCAAAGGGCATGACTAGAAACTCATAATGGCCATACTGTAACATCCCGATTTTGGGCTTAGTCGGAACAGTGGTTTTGGGACCACAAATCTGATGTTGAGAAACTTATTTTATTTATATTTTTATGGTCTACAATTTCACGGAATGATTTTGTGAAAATCTCATTCAAAAATTTTGACGTTTGGACACTCAATTTAGTTAAAAGGACTAAATTATAAAAAGTGCAAAAGTTGAGTTCTACATGTTACAAGTGTCCAATTGTTATGAAATTTTAAATTGGAGGTCCTTAAATGATAATTAGACCATTGGTTAAGTTGGTGGACAAAAAAATAGACATGGATGGGTATGTTTCAAAAGATTTTTTTAAGGGGCATTTTGGTAATTTAGTGAATTAAATGAATTAAATGCCAAATTTGTCCATCTTCAAGCTTAGGCTGAATTTAACATGTGGGAAGTCATGGATAGGGTTTTCAAGCTTTCCAAGCTTCATGGTAAGTCCATTCTAGTCTCATTTTTCATGTTCTTTATGTTTTTATAGTCCTGGTAACTTGATTTATCTTATTATAGCAATAATTTAACCTAGGATTCATATTTGGAAAAAATACCCGTAAGTGAAATGTGTTTATTTTGATGTTTTAAGGCAGAATATGAAGCTTAGAATTATGTTAAACAACTTTTACTAAGCGATTTTAAGTGAAAACAAGTAAAACGACATAATCGGTAAAAATACCTAATGTACATAAGTGCGTGTTAGAGCAAGAATTTGATGTTGCCATAGAAGGGAAAAATGATCAACATGTTATAAAACATAATAATAAGGGATGAAGTTTAATTTTCGAGCCTAGGGGCAAAATCATAATTATGCAAAAGTTTAGGGTAAAATTATAATTTTGACAAAGTTTGAGTTAGGGACTGTTTTGAGTAGTAAATTAATTAAATAAGTGAAATGTGATGTCTTAGACCCCCGAAAATGATATTTGGGCCTAGAACGGGAAGAAAATCAAAAATCAAGAAAGTTGGTAAAATGACTGTTTTGATATCGAGGTAAGTTCATATGTTTAATAAGCATTTAATTATGCATATTTGAATGATAAATTGATATTTTGGCCATAAATACTATAGTATTGAGTTTCAAATATAATGATTAATGTTCGATAATAAATCGATATTGGAAAGAGAACTTGTATAATTTATATGTTAGACCATATTTTGTATTATGGCTTTGTATGATAACAAGAAAGTATTGACTAGCATAGTTTGATGAGAATGAGTTAAGTTGATGATACGATGAGATTTAGAATGTAAGTATGTAAGTTGAGTAGCATTTTATTATTATGCAATTATTGTTTTTAGTAATGCTATTATTGAGTTATGCGACTAACCTTGAGAATTTGAGCAAGTATGTTTCAGCTATGACTTGACAAGGCATTGATATCTCAAAGTCCATGGCTATACCATGGCAATTAAGGAAGAATTGATGGAAAAGTCCATGTTCATAACATGGCATTTAAGGAGGAATTGACGGTTAAGGATACTATGTAAGACCATGTCAAGACATGGCATTGGTAAGGTAAGGGTCCCGTGTAAGACCATGCAAGACATGGCATCCGCATTGATTAAGGACTCCATGTAAGACCACATCAAGATGTGGCACTGGCAATAAGACAAAGATACCATGTAAGACGATGTTTGGAACATGGCATTTGGTAAGATAAGGATATCATGTAAGACCATGTCAAGACATGGCATTGATAAGTTACTATAAGGAAAATGTCCCATGTAAGACCATGCCAAGGCATAGCATTGGTGAGTTCATAAGGCAATGATACCATGTAAGACCATGCCAAGGCATGGCATTGGTGTGTTCATAAGGCAAAGATACCACGTAAGACCATGTCAATACATGGCAATGGTAGGTTAAAAAAGGAAAATGTTCCCGAGTAATCCAAAGAGTAAGTCAAAGAAATGACAAGGTCAGAACATGAAGAAAGAGTACAGGTATGCATTGAAGGCTTATTTAATATTGAGATTGTAAGTAATTGAGATTATCAAGTATTAAGTAAGTGATGAGTTTTCAGTTATGCTTGTGACACTTTATGACATGATTAGCAATATGCCTATATTATGAAAGAGTACTCATGTAGAAAGATTAATGTGAACATGAGTAATAAGGTATAAGCATGTGATTTAATGATTGTATCAATTTGAGAACTTGTTGTGAGGATTTGTCTTGTTGAGGCTTTGGTAAGGCTACAAATGAGTAAGTTGGGAAGTAAGAACTTAGCATTATTTATGCAAGTTATGACAGCTTAGTAGTAAGCTAAATTCATTGTTAATGCTTATTATATTTACATGTGAACTTACTAAGCTTTATAAGCTTACCCCTTTTTCTTTCCCATGTTACAGAGTCCTATTAAACAAGCTCGAGTTGGAGGTCGTTGGAGATCGCTTCACACTATCAAGCTATTTATGGGTATGTTTATTTATAAATGATTTAAGTTATGGCATGTATAGGGGCTTGACTAAGTCATTTTGTATATGTGTTAAATAATTTGACCAAATACATTATTAGGTCTTGTAATGCCTCGTACTCATTTCTGGTGTAAGATACGGGTAAGGGGTGTTATATTTAGTGGTATCAGAGCTATGGTTTAGTCAATTCTCGGACTACCATAGTGAGTGTGAGAGTCTAGCTATAGATGCCATATTGAACCGTGATAGTGTGACGACTCCCGACCCTGATGTAAATTGTTTTATTAGACAAATGCGCACTTCAACCGGGCTAAATTTGGTAGTGCAAACAGTGTGTTTATGATGAGTTGAGACTTGTAAAAAGTAAGAATAGTAGTTTATGATGTTTATGTGATGATGAATAAATTGTGGATGGGAATTTTTCTTGAAATATGAAAGATGAGATGAAAGGAAAGTTTACACTATGATAAGTGTTCATGTTTCAACTATGACTTGACAAGGCATTGATATCTCAAAGTCCATGGCTATACCATGGCAATTAAGGAAGAATTGACGGAAAAGTCCATGTTCATAACATGGCATTTAAGGAGGAATTGACGGTTAAGGATACCATGTAAGACCATGTCAAGACACGGCATTGGTAAGGTAAGGATCCCGTGTAAGACCATGTCAAGACATGGCATCCGCATTGATTAAGGACTCCATGTAAGACCACATCAAGATGTGGCATTGGCAATAAGACAAGGATACCATGTAAGACTATGTTTGGAACATGGCATTTGGTAAGATAAGGATATCATGTAAGACCATGTCAAGACATGGCATTGATAAGTTACTATAAGGAGAAGGTCCCATGTAAGACCATGCCAAGGCATAGCATTGGTGAGTTCATAAGGCAATGATACCATGTAAGACCATGCCAAGGCATGGCATTGGTGTGTTCATAAGGCAAGGATACCACGTAAGACCATGTCAAGACATGGTAATGGTAAGTTCAAAAAGGAAAATGTTCCCGAGTAATCCAAAGAGTAAGTCAAAGAAATGACAAGGTGAGAACATGAAGAAAGGGTACAGGTATGCATTTAAGGCTTATTTAATATTGAGATTGTAAGTAATTGAGATTATCAAGTATTAAGTAAGTGATGAGTTTTCAGTTATCCTTGTGACACTTTATGACATGATTGGCAATGTGCCAATATTATGAAAGAGTACTCATATGTTAAGTGAGATGTTGCAGGTATGTAAGCAAGCTACTAAGTAAGGTGCCCTTTGTATTTTGAGCCTTTGGTAAGGTTACCGGTGAGTTCACCGTGAAAATCGATGAAGTGAAATTATGTGCGGCTTGTAGTGATAAGTGTAGGTATATGCATGTGTAACGTATGAGCAATATGCTCGATATGTAATCAGAAATTGGAGAGATTGTTATAGGTAAGTAATGAATACAACTAAAGTGAGTGAGACCAAAAATTTAAAATAAAACTATTTTGGACAGCCGTGGTTATGTGAATTTGAAAAATCACCAAAAATATTAGAAATTGAATTATAAGTTGAATGTGATATTGATTTAAATATTATTGATTCTATTTTCATATAAAAGAAACAGAGAAAACAAAGGATTTGTACATTTTTAGATATTTAAATTCTTGTGAGACTGGTTCAGAATGATTACGTGTTCCCCTATTCTTACTTGGAAAAATCATTAAAAATTGTAAAAAAAACTAATCATGGGATAAAATTTATATCCTTGAATTTATCAATGAGTCTATTTTCAAGATAAATAAACGGTAACATTATTTGTGTTCTGTACAATGAGATAATTACTTTTTAGTGAAGAAAGGTCGAAACCGTCAGACAACAGAACAGGGGATACTTTAATGAATAAATTGTATTAATTGGAAAGACTAAAAATTATAAAAATATTATGGTATGATGATATGTGAGTCTAGTTTCAGGAAAAATAAGCATTTTGTAATTCAGAGCTCTGTAGCTGAAGAAATAAATAATTTAGTGACAGCGAGTCAAGTAGACAGATTAATGTGAACATGAGTAATAAGGTATAAGCATGTGATTTAATGATTGTATCAATTTGAGAACTTGTTGTGAGGATTTGTCATGTTGAGGCTTTGATAAGGCTACAAATGAGTAAGTTGGGAAGTAAGAACTTAGCATTATTTATGCAAGTTATGACAGCTTAGTAGTAAGCTAAATTCATTGTTAATGCTTATTATATTTACTTGTGAACTTACTAAGCTTTATAAGCTTACCCCTTTTTCTTTCCCATGTTACAGAGTCCTATTAAACAAGCTCGAGTTGGAGGTCATTGGAGATCACTTCACACTATCAAGCTATCTATGGGTATGTTTATTTATAAATGATTTAAGTTATGGCATGTATAGGGGCTTGACTAAGTCATTTTGTATATGTATTTATTAATTTGACCAAATGCATTATTAAGTCTGGTAATGCCTCGTACTCAGTTCTAGCGTAGGATACGGGTAAGGGTTGTTACACATACCTCCTCTGAAATGCAGTTTTCAGTACATCTTGTTCCTTAACTCTCAGCTGGTAATAACCGAACCTCAGGTCTATCTTAGAAAACACTGTGGCTCCCTTTAATTGGTCAAATAAATAGTCGATCCCTGCCAAAGGATACTTGTTCTTAACTGTGACCTTGTTGAGCTATCGGTAGTCTATGCACAATCTCATCCTCCCGTCTTTCTTTTTCACAAGAAGTACGGGAGCACCCCATGGAGAATAACTCGATATTGCGAAACCTTTATCCGTCAACTCTTGTAACTAAGCCTTCAATTCTTTTAAATCCAACGGTGCCATCCTATACGGGGCAATCGAAATAGGTGCCGTACCAGGGACCAACTCAATACCAAACTCAATTTCCCTAGCTGGAGGCAATCCAGGTAACTCTTCTAGAAACACGTCTGAATACTCGCATACCACAAGCACTGACTCAATCTTTACTTCCGACTCTTGGGTATTCAAAACAAATGCAAGATAGGACTCATACCCTTTTCTCAGGTATTTCTCAGCAGTCAGAGAAGAAATCAGTACATGTAAGCTATTTGGTTCTCCTGATTCAACCCAAATAATATCCCTACTTTCACATCTCAGTTGAATAAACTTACTACCATAATTTACTAACACATTATGAACAATCAACCAATCCATGCCAAGAATTAGATCAAATTCATCAAATGGTAGTAGCATGAGGTTAGTCAGAAAACAATGGCCTCTAATCATCAAAGGACAGTTTCTACACACTTTGTCAACTATCACATGCCTGCCTAACGGGTTTGACACTTTTATCATAAATTCTGTAGTCTCAACAAGCATATTCATGCTAGACACCAATTTCATACAAATGTAGGAATGGGTAGACCCCAGATCAATCAAAGCAACAATAGAGATATCATGAAGAGAAAAAGTACCCGTAATTACATCTGGTGACGATGCCTCTTCACGAGCGCGAGTGGCATAAGTCCTTACAGGCGCTCAACCTCAGACCTCACGATGGAATCTCTAGGTGCACCTCTACTGCTAGCCCCACTTCCAGGGTTCTTTTGTGGTCTACTCCTCGAAGGTGCATTACTCGCTCGCACTTCTTACTTTCTTTCTTTTTCTTCCATCTCAAGACAGTTTCGAATGAAGTTTTCTAATGAACCGCACTTGAAACAGCCTCTATAATTTCCTCAACACACACTAAAATGTAGTCTACCACATTGCAAACACTCCAGTTTATTTGGTCGAGCACTACCAACACTCGCAATAAAAGTGGTTTGAGCTTTAGATGCTGAGTACTGCTTACTTTTATTTCTATTTGAGAATCCAACTGAAACATTAGATCGAGTAGTGAACTCTCTCAGTTTCTCGGATGAGGACTAAAATTATTTCCCCAACTATCTTTCTTTGAGTCACGAGACTCAATATCAACTTTCCTTTTCTCTTTGGCCAATTCCTCGGCCTTGCAAGTTCTCTCTACTCGAACAACAAATTCCTTCAGTTCTAGAAAACCAACAAACAATTGGATGTCCTCATTTAATCTATCCTCAAACCTCTTACACATGATGGCTTCGATGGATACACACTCCCGAGCGTATTTGCTAAGCCTCACGAACTCACGCTCATACTCTGTTACTGTCATTCGGCCTTGCTTTAATTCTAGAAATTCCTTCCTTTTCTGGTGTATAAAACTCTGGCTAATATACTTTTTTCGGAACTCTTCCTGGAAGAATTCCAAAGTTATCCTTTCCCTTGGTACAATCAACACAAGGGTGTTCCACCATTTGTAGGCCGAGTCTTGCAAGAGTGACACAACACACTTCATGCACTCCTCAGGTGTGTAAGACAACTCATCGAATACCCTAATGGTATTTTCTAGCCAGAATTCTGCTCTCTTTGGGTCATCATCTATATTCGCTCTAAATTCCTCAACCCTTTGCTTTCGTATTTTGTCTACTGGTGGTTTTTCTCTTCTAATCGTTTCTACTACTTGGGAAGTGTAGGTGCAGGCTGGGGTATTGGATGGGGTGGAGGAGGTGGAGGGCTCAGATTTGCGCAAACAAACTCCGAATAACATACATTCATCATACGAAGGAAGGCTTCTCTAGCCCCTCCGCCCTGACTTAGTGTCACAGGCTCACTTCTGACAGGCACGGTCCCTTCTGAGGAGTCGACGCATTACTCTCGACATCATCCGCCACTGCTCTGTCGGGATCCATTTACTATATAAAAACACATTTTAAATTCTCAAGAGTCGTCACACTATCAAAATTCATATATGGCATGTATAGCTAGACTCATACACACGCGAGGTTAGTCTGAGGATCAATTAAACCATAGCTCTGATACTATTAAATGTAGTACCCTTGCCCGTATCTGATGCCGGTATAGGGTACTTAGGCGTTACCTTTCTTAAAAACATGCATACAAACAATTTCGGGTTATAAGAGTTCATTCAAATTTAAAACCTTTCAAACTTTGTCTTAAAATCCCTAATATGAGTGTAACATCCTGAATTTTTGAGGTTATGTGTTTAATGGGTGAATATGTGTAATGTATTAATTTAAGTATTAGGGGTCAAATTGGGCTTAGGATTAGGCTAAGGCCTTGATTAAATTATTAGATTGGGCATTAAAGAATTAAAATGTGGTAATTATGTTTAAAATGCCAAACATGGGCTTGTGGCCCAACAATAAGTGGCACTATAAGGGAACTAGAAGTGACACCACACACAAGGGATTTAGGGGCCCAAAATTTAAGTTAAATAAAGCCCAGATCTTTTAATTTAAATGAGTTAAATTTTGGCAATTAGGTTTAATGAGGTGGACGGCTACAAGGCTTAAAAATAGGAGATTTATATAGATTTAATAATTGATAATTTAAGAGATAAAAAGGAGAAAATATAGGAGCCTATCTACAAGGCAAGTGATGGCCGAAAATCCATCACCTAGAGGAGTGTAAAATTTGGCTACTGCATGGCAAAGAGGGTGCTGAATTTCCCCTCTCTTTTAGCTTGAATTTTAAGGGCGTTTTCAGTTTTTAGCAGTAGGTGCCAAAATATCTATAAATAGTGGGGATAGCTCATTGATTCTGAGATTTAAAAAACCCTAATTCTCTCTATTCTTTGTGCCGAATTCTTTAGCCTCTCCCTCTCCAATTTCTTTTCTCCAATTTTTTCAAAAGCCGAAACTCTTCTCCACTTTTTCCTCATTGTGCCGATTTCTCTTTAAAAAGCCGAAATCTCCATAGTTTTTCTTTATTCATCCTATTTGAGAATTAGTTCTATTCTTCTGGCATTTAAAACTTTTCTTTGACATTGACAAATCCACTCTTCAAGTGCTAGCCGAATCCCCCTATTCTAAGGTAAGTGTCGACTTTTGTTAGATCTCATATTTTATCCCCAGTTTTTGAAAGGCAAAAAAGCTGAAAAGCTAATAATTTAATGGTTTTATGATTGGGCGGCAATTCAGGATTTGAAGGAAGCTTGGTCAACTAGATCTAAAAGCCGAAAATAGCTAGTCTTCAATTTCAGGATTTTAAGGTAAGCAAAATTGTTTATTCAAATATATAAAATTGGGTAGAACACTAACCATGGCCGAATATAAGAGAGGCCTTAGTTTCACATCCTTCCGGCTTTTTGAAGCAAAGCTGTAGATCGATTTAGTGAGGGTATCGACATTAATCAGGTCTGTAGATCTCTAACACACTACTAATAAACCTATATGTATATCTATTTATGTATGTTATAGGCTAAAAAGCCGGAATAAGGCTGTATAGACAGTCGAATGGAACCCTAAAAGGGTTAGGCAAGGATGCCAGGTACGTAAACCCTATGTGTATCGAAAAATATTTAAGTCTGCATGATGTTTTTTTATGTATGTATGCATGGGGTGGGAATGATGATAATTGAAGGGGAAGTGCATGATAGGTCACTTGGTGATCGGTGGTAGAAATCCCACATAATATAAATGTAAGGTCACATAGTGATCGGTGGCTATGCCACGTTTAATGATTCCTACTTGATAGGAATAGGTAGTACGGCTATCGTTTTGGTGTGTAGCGGATGGAGGGTTGATTGTAGAAATCCCCAAGGTGTGATGGTTGGTACGGGTTGGTGTGTAGAGGATGGAAACCTAGGATGGGTTGGGTTATTCATTCCTTATTGTTTATTTTGTGATTATGAATGATGCCTTCCTGTATGGGCTAGGGCCATAATGTGTTTGTGGGCTCAGGTCGATGTGTGTTTTGTGATTTATACACTGAGTCTTTGTGACTCACGCTTTCCTTTTCTCTACTCTTCAGATGAGCAGTAGATCGTGGATATGGGAGCCGAGACGAACTCGAGGGGCCATCAAGTTCTATTTCTACAAGTTATTTTCTTTTGGGATTTCTTAAAGTTTAATTTATTTCATTGTTATTTTGAGAATATTTATGTAATAAGGCCCCTAGTTTTCATTCAAATCAGCAGTTATCAATGTTAAGCAACTTATGAATTTTATGATAAGGTTTATTTATTCTTAATAATAAAAATACAAAGAGGTTTATTTTCAGAAATTCTCTCCTTTATTCAAATTTAATTAACTTAACTTGTGTTTTCAAAACGCGATAAAGTGTTATGTGTTCGACAACATGCCAGATTCGGTCGAAAAGTATGGGCCGGGTTTGGGGTGTTACAATGAGGCTACGAGGCCCAAAACACACTTGTGAAACGGTTCGAGACCGAATTGAGTTCTTTAGAAAACTTTGGAAAATATCACTAAAATAGGGGTGCACGCCCGTGTGGAAGGGCGACATGAACGTGTGACTGGAATTCAAATGTATAACCTCTCATAAGCATTCATTATCAACATTAGTCATATGAACAATTACAATTGCATACATATACATTTATTTGCATAGTGACTTACCTCGGAATCCTTTTAATAGAAAGGAAACAGCTACTCGGTTATTTTTGCTTTCCCGTGATCTAAGTTTGTTTCCTTCGGTTCTTCATCTATACATATTCAAAATTAACCCTTGTATTCACTAACTCGTTCAATTCAATCCAAAGACATTCATTTAAGGCTATTTGCAAATTAACCCTTACATTTGCACAATTTATCAATTTAGTCCATTTTTCTCAAAACATCAAATTCACAAAATTAATACACAACCAAGCTTAGCCAAATATATATACATATCACACTAGCCCATATTTTCCATCAAATTAGCAATTAGTCCCTCAATTTGCTATTTTCACAATTTAGCCCTATTTAGTTAAATTCATCAAAACTTCAAGAACAAAACATGTTCATCAAGCTTAAATCTTTCATTTAACAACATAAAACATCACAAAACTCAACATATCAACAACGTCATCTCACACAAACATCATCAATTCATCAAATTGAGACATGGGTTTTGTAGCTCTCAAAGCAACGATTGCAAAAAAACGTAAAAATTATTGAAAACTAACCGAAAACATACCTTGAATCTAGCTTAAACTTAACCGAAAATACAAAGCTTCAAAGCTTTCTTTTTCTTTGTGTTTTTTGGTGGAGAAATGGATGAACTAAAGTCCATTTTCCATGTTTTATTCATATTATAATTCATTAATAATCAATTCCCATTTTACCCTTAATGATTCACTAATATAAAACACTTATAACATGTCCACTACCGTCCATGCCTTTATTCATTGGCTAAATTGCAACATAAGGACATCATTTTAATAAAGCCATAACCCTTTAACAAATGGTAAGTCATTTTTGCACTTTACGCGATTTATCCCTTTTCTCAAATTAAGCACACAAACGGACAAATAAATTCACGAAACTTTAACGCATGCTTAATCACACACAGTAGACACAGAAAATAATATTAAAATATTATACAAATTCGAATTTGTGGTCCCGAAACTACTGTTCCGACTAGGGTATAAACCGGACTGTTACATTCTGGGTATGGATTGGCTCACTTTGCATAATGCTATTGTAAATTGTAAACGGAAGAGTATTTATTTGAGAAGTCAAAATGGTGACATAGTCCAAATTGAATCCAGTGCTTTGAATGGGTTATCGGCTGTTATATTTTCGATGAAAGCTTTGAACTATGTGAAAAAGGGTTGCGAAGCTTATCTTGCATATATGATTGGTACAAAAGTGACAGAAAAGAAAGTTGAATCTGTACCTATAGTATGTGAGTTCCCATATGTGTTTCCTAAAGAACTACAGGATTATCTCCGACTCGATAAGTTGAGTTTGGTATTGAATTAGTGCCGGGAACGACTCCTATCTCAATAGCTCCATATAGAATGACACCGACGGAATTGAAAGAGTTGAAGTCTCAGTTGCAAGAATTGACAGATAGAGGATTTGCACGACCGAGTTTCTCGCCCTGGGGTGCTCCTTTGTTGTTTGCGAAAAAGAAATATGGTACTATGAGGATGTGCATTGATTACCGACAGTTGAACAAAGTGACGATAAAGAATAAGTATCCCCTGCCACGTATTAATGATTTGCTTGATCAGCTGAAAGGAGCTACAGTGTTTTCTAAGATAGATTTGACATTGTGCTATTATTATCTGAGAGTTAAAGAATCAGATGTACTGAAGACTGCTTTTAGAACGAGGTACGGACATTATGAATTATTAGTTATGCCTTTTGGACTAACGAATGCTACTGCAGTATATATGGATTTGATGAACCAGATATTCAAACTGTATTTGGATCGTTTTGTTGTGGTGTTCATTGATAATATTCTGATTTACTCATGTGATGAGACGCAACATGCCGAGCATTTGAGAATTGGGTTACAGACTCTGCATAAGAATCAATTGTATACAAAGTTTAGAAAATATGAGTTTTGGTTACGTGAGGTTGGTTTTCTAGGGCATATTGTATCAGCTGCAGGAATACGAGTTGATCCGAGTAAGATCTCAGCTATTTTAGAATGGAAGCCTCTGAGAAATGTGTCTGAAGTTCGTAGTTTTCTAGAACTAGCGGGACATTATAGACAGATTATGAAAGGTTTTTCCATGATTGCCACTCCATTGACGAAGTTGCTACAGAAAAATGTTAAATTCGAGTGGTCAGAAAAGTGCCAGCAGAATTTTGAACAGTTGAAAGCATTGTTGACAGAGGCACCCATGTTAGTTCAACCTGAATCGGGTAAAGAATTCATAGTTTACAGTGATGCATCGTTGAATGGTTTGGGCTGTGTGTTGATGCAAGAAGGCAAAGTCATCGCTTAAGCTTCGAGGTAGTTAAAGCCGCATGAAAAGAATTATCCGACGCATGATCTTGAGTTAGCTGTGATTCTATTTGCATTGAAGATTTGGCGTCACTACTTGTTTGGTGAGAAATGTCATGTTTTTACTGATCACAAGAGTTTGAAATATCTGATGACTCAGAAAGAATTGAATTTGAGACAGCGGAGATGGTTAGAATTACTAAAAGACTATGAGTTAGTAATTAATTATCATCCGGGCAAAGCTAATGTTGTTAGTAATTGATTATCATCCGGGCAAAGCTAATGTTGTTGCTGATGCTTTGAGTTGAAAGTCTTTATGTACTTTACGAGCTATGAGCACTCAGATAGATCTATGTGATGATGGTTCAGTTTTGGCTGAGTTAAAAGTAAGGTCGATGTTCGTACATTGGATTTGTGATGCCCAGAAAAGTGATGTTGAAATGATGGCTAAACGAGATCAATGTAGATTGAATGTCAATTTGGAATTTTGAGTTGATAGTGATGATTGTTTGAAATTCAGAGGTCAGATTTGTGTTCCGAGGAATTCAGAGTTAATTCAGTTGATCTTGAACGAAGCTCACAATAGTCGTTTGATTATTTATCCGAGAAGTACAAAAATGTATAACGATCTGAAACAATTTTATTGGTGGCATGGTATGAAAAGAGATATCTCTGACGTTGTATCGAAGTGTTTAGTTTGTCAGCAAGTTAAAGCTGAACATCAGGTTCCATCCAGTTTGTTACAACCGATTATGATTCCTGAGTTGAAATGGGAGAGAATCATGATGGACTTTGTGTCGGGACTACCTCTATCTCCATGAAAGAAAGATGCAATCTGGGTGATAGTTGACAGATTGACAAAATTAGCTCATTTTGTTTCAGTGAGAACAGATTATTCACTTGATAAGTTAACTAAATTGCATATCTCTTAGATTGTGAGATTACACGGGGTGCCACTATCTATTGTGTCTGACAGGGATCCGAGATTTACCTCGCGGTTTTGGAAGAAATTGCAAGAGGCTTTAGGTACAAAGCTGCATTTTGAGTACCACATTTCATCCGTAAACGGATGGACAATCTGAGCGGATCATTCAGATTCTTGAGGATATGTTGAGATGTTGCATTCTTGAGTTTAAAAATATGTGGGAAAAGCATTTGCCATTGATTGAATTTGCATATAGCAACTGTTTTTAATCTTGTTTCAAAATGGCACCGTATGAGGCTCTTTACGGTCGAAAATGCTAAACTCCATTGTATTGGACTGAGCTGAGAGAGAATAAGATTCACGAGGTTGATTTGATAAAAGAGACTGAGTAGAAAGTAGAAGTGATCCGTGACAGTTTGAAGTAGCGCCAGATCATCAGAAGTCTTATGCAGACTTGAAACGAAAAGATATCGAGTTTGAGGTTGGTTACAAAGAATTTTTGAAAGTGTCTCTGTGGAAGAAAATACTTTGATTTGGCCAAAAAGGCAACCTGAGTCCGAAATTAATCGGGCCGTCTGAAATCATCGAAAGAATTGGGGCGGTTGCTTACAGATTATTGTTACCACCTGAGTTAGAAAAGATTCATAATGTATTTCACGTATCGATGCTTCGACGATACATATCTGATCCTTCGTATGTAATTGCTCCTACTAAGGTTGAGATTTAGTCAGATTTGTCGTATAGTGAAAAACCGAGTCGAATTCTGGCTCATGAGATCAATAAGATGAGAAACAAAAGAATTTCTTTAGTGAAAGTGTTATGGCATAAACACGGAGTTGAAGAGGCTACGTGGGAGCCTAAATATGTTATGAGAGAGCAATATCCAAACCTATTCACTGGTAAGATTTTTGGGGACGAAATTCCCTCAGGGGGAAGAGTTGTAACAGCCCGGTTTAGACACTAGTCAGAATAGCGGTTTCGAGACCACAAATCTGAGGTCAGAAAAATATTTTAATATTATTTTCTATGTTTACGTCATGTGATTGAGTATGTGTGAAAATTCTGTGTGAAAATTTTATCAATTGTGTGTTTAATTTGCGAAAATGACTTAATCGCATAAAATGTAAAAGTTGTGTGTCGATTGTTAAAGTGCTTTATTGCCATGTTCTTTTAATGAGGAGGCCATAAAATGAAATTAGGACGCTGAAGGATAGTATGGACAGTTATGGGCAATTATTCTTAAGCTTTAACATTATTTCATTAAGGATATTTAAGTAAATATGTTAATAATGATAATAAAAATAAAACAAAACATAAATTGTTCATCTTTTTCATCACCATTGCCGCACCATTGCCGAAATTACTAAGGAAAATGAAAAGAAAAAAATTTTAATGGTTCGGCACTAAGCTTGGCCAATTGAGGTATGATTTTTACGTTTTTGTGATCGTTGTTTTGTGCTCTAGCTAGCCCATGCTTTAATTTTAGAATTTGATGGTGATTTTGAGATATGCCATTGATGAATGTTTGAGCTTTGTGATAGTTGATGATGAAATATGAAAGATATATGAAAGATTAACATGTTTTGTCTTTAAATTTTTTGGTGAAATTGAGTAATTTGGACTAAATTGTGAAAATAATATTTTGAGGGACTAAAATGTGAAATAAATGAAATGTGTGGGCTTGTATGGACACAAGGAAAATTTGGCTGGGCATAAGTGAAGAAAGATTTTGTATATTTTGTGATTTTATGAATTAGGGGCTAAAGTGTCAAAATGTTAAAATATGAGGGCTATTTTGTAAAATACACTAAATATGTGTGTTTCGACTAAATTGAATGAATTGGTGATTGAGTGAGTTAAATATGAATATGTATAGACCATGAAATGAGAGATTCGGGTCGAGATCGAGGCAAAGACAAAGCACTCGATTGATCGGATAGTTCCAGTATTTCGACGTCCGAAATAAGTTCGGATATAATACAAGTAGTTAAATTTATATATATGTGATGAGAAATGATTGATTGTATAGTTAATGAAATAGCAGTGTTATATATGAAATTGATAAATGACACATTAAGTGTGCGATGTTAGAAATGAGACAGATATGATTAGCACTGTGTGTGCGAAATAATAGAAGCTTCGGATATTACGTTTTTGGCAATGTGTGCGCGATACCGAGATAAGTTCAGTTTAAAGTAAAGGCACTAAGTGTACGATAACAATTACGCTTCGGCTACGAAATTGGCACTAAGTGTGCGATTAAATCAAACAAATAAAAAAGGTTGATTGAAATGCAATATCAAGCATAAATTAGCATGGATGGTGAATAACTATGTGTTGGCTAAGGTATGTATTGAACCTTTGTGGTTGATGAAATTGTGTATGGAATTATGAATGGTTGAGTGAGTATAGTAGCTATGGATGATATGGTGTGGATAATTGAGAGTTAATCTATGTGATGGATTAACTTTATATATTGTATTTGATTTATGAAATTGAATGTATTATGTTACGAACTTACTAAGCTTTTAAAGCTTACTGTGTGATGGGTTTCTCTGTTTTACAATGTCAGTAAAGCTAGCTCAGATCTGGGGATCGTCATCGACTCAATCACACTATCGGCTATCTAATTTGGTACTTTTGAAAGATTTATATAGTTGGTATATGGCATGTATAGGCTAGAAGTTATGGTATGTTTTGAGTTGTATAAATCTTGCCATGATATTTGGCTTGAAAATTGAATGATGTTGATATATATATATATATGTGTGTGTGTGGATTCAGTGAATGATGAATATGATATGTTTCATGCTCAAATTGGTTAATGAGAATGGTGTTTAAGTATGAGTTTGCGGTATGAACTATTAGATGCTTAGATGATGATTTGGGTTATAATAATGGTGTTTTTGATGGATTTACTTGAGTAAGAATTGAGTATAGAAGTAAATGATCTAGATGATTATTAGATGGTGCATATATGTAACAGCCCGATTTAGGGGCTAGTCGGAATAGTGACCTCGGGATCACTAATCCGAGATTTGAGAATTTATTTTCATGTTATATTATGAGTTAGAACATGATATCATATGAGCATGAAAATTTTGGTACTTTAGTTTTAGCGATTTCATGTTTAATCGCGAAAAAGGACTAAATTGCATAAAGTGCAAAAGTTCCATTCTATGTGCTAAAAGTACCAAATGGCCATATTTTGTTAATTGGAGGTCTTTAAAAGGCAATTAGACCCCCCCCAAATATAGCATGACCGGCCATAGGAGGCAAAGATGATAATATTGGTCAAATTTGGTGATAGTTGGTAAGTTATTTGACTTGTATGAATAAAATAAGGAGAGAAAAAGTTATCATCTTTTCTCCTATCATCTTCCACCGAAAATTAGCAGCAAATAAGGGGTAGAAACCTTCAAAACTTTCAGCAAGCTCTCTTCCATTCAAGTAAGTGTTCTAGTGAACTTTTCTTGAAAATAATTGTACTTTTGAGACCCCTAAAGCTTAAGCTTTCAAATGAGGGGACTATTATGTAATGTTGTGAAAAGTTTAGAGTTCTACCATGAGAGCTACCTTAGTTATTTGTTGCATTTTTAAGGAAGAACTTGAGTCTTAGTTGTTAGATGAACAACTTTTGAAAAGGGTGTTAGCATGAGAACACCAAATAGGACATTAATGAAAGGGTTATAAATTTTGTAGTAAGTATGTGAAATATTGAGTTTTGATGATAGCTATAAGAGTACTAAATGTTTCCTTAGGCTTGTTGAAGGTAATAATGTGATTAGAATAAATTTTCGAGCCTAGGGGCAAAATGGTCATTTTGCCAAAGTCTAGGGGTAAAATGGTAAATTTGCTTAAGCATGATTATTGAAATGCTTAAATTAATGTAGTGATTAAAATGAAAAATTTTGCTATTGTAGAGCAAGAGGAGACGAGAATTTGCCTCGATCGGGGAAAGGATAAAGTTAAAGACTAAACCGAAGAACTAGCTCATTTTGAAAACGAGGTAAGTTGTATGTGAGTTAATGCAATATTTATATTAGCATAATTGTGAATGCTTGGTATCATATTGATGCATGATACTCCATTGAATTGAGAATTTGATGTTGAATATGATACTGAAGTCCTAATGGACTATAATGAATATGAGAATGCTATCATCGATTATAAGGGTCAGTGTAAGACCATGTCTGGGACATGGCATCGGCCACATTACGAGAGCTAGTGTAAGACCATGTTTGGAACATGGCATCGCCATTGAGATGAGAGCTAATGTAAGACCATATCTGGGATATGGCATTAGCACCGAGGGGTAATCCATTATAAGACCATGTCTGGGATATGGCATTATTACCTGGAGGAGACTCCATGTAAGACCACCTCGAGAATGTGGCAATGGCTTTACACTTATCGTAGTGTTTATAAAAACACGTCTTTGATTATTCCCTGTGTATGGCGGGATAAATAGATGAATTTAAAAGTAGAGATGTGAATGATATTTAAGTCATATGAAATAATGAATACAGGTACTAATAAATGAGTCACGAGAAATTGGCTCGATATGTGGCATGGTCTGTGCTAGATAAGGGCAATCATAAGTAAGTAAGGTCAAGTAGTTTTGACTTGTGTATGGTTAGCTAATACCATTGATTAATTATTTTTTATGAGTATTACAATTGCTATGTATTTCCATGCAACTTACTAAGCTTTATGCTTACCCCTTTTTCATCGCCCTTCTTCCTTGTAGTATTGCCAAGGTAATTTGAGGATCGTGACTGCAGGAGCTCGGAAATCACACTATCGACAGCACTTTGGTAAAACAATTTTAGACTTGTTTTGAGTATGGCATGTATAGGACTTGGGTATTTTGTCAAGTTGTAATTGTTAGTTAAAGTGTTGGCTGTAAGTCATTTTGTAAATGGTCTTCTGAGTTAGGCAAATACTTGGTAAACTCTTTTATTCAATGAAGATGAAATTCATGAAGTGAATGCCGCTTTTATTACCTTGTATGGTGGAAATGAGTTCTTAGACTTGCTTATGAGATAGAAATTTGATTCTTTTGAATTGAAGCATGAGGATGTGCATTTTAGGGAAGCAATAGCTTGGTATGTGGCCTACTAATTTTCCACTTAGTGTGACACACGAGCGTGGGTCAAACCGTGTGAAGGCCACGGCCAACACATGGGCGTGTACCCAGGCCGTGTGAAGTCTGCACCTTGTCCATGAAATTGTAAAATCCCCACAGCCAGGATAGACGAGCGTGTGTGTAGGCCGTGTGGTCAAGTCAGTATATCAAGGTATAACACACGATCTAAGCCCACGGGCATGCCAAGGCCGTGTGAATATAGTCAGTAACGCCCCACGGTTTGAGTACATGGGCGTGTCTAAGGGTACACGGGCGTGTCCCAAGACCTGCACGGACGTGTGGCCCCTGTTTTATTAAAAAGTTTCCTGGACTCGAGAAAGTTTTCGAAAAGACTCCGATAATCTTCGGAAGAAATTTTAGGGCCTTTGGGGCCAAGTTTGTGTGAGTAATGAGATTAAATGAAATTTTATAGCCTTACTTCAGATATTCGTGTAAGATTTGCTAAGTAACGCCTCAAACCCTGTTCAGGCTTGATCACGGGCAAGGGGTGTTACAATATATTGGTATGTTTTAGTTGCCATTTGTGATATAGATGCATATGATTTGAGGCTTGTAGGTGATTCAATGTGTGGGAGGCAAGTTTGGCCTTGAAAATGGCCTATAATTTTCGACACAGTTGAGCACACAAGCGTGTGGCTCAATCGTGTCCCTCGTGGTTGTAATTCAAAACAAGTCAGACTCGACCACGGGCTGGACACACAGGCATGTGATTGGCTGTGTGGTGCAAGTCAGTAGCAACCACAGGTGAGGCACACGAGCGTGTCCACGACCATGTGGACAAGTTAGAATGTATGCCCTGTTTTGACACGGCTTACACACATGAGCGTGTCTGAGCCGTAGGAGGCACACGGCCTGCCCACACGGGCGTGTGACCTCTGTAACTTTGAAAAATGTTTAAATTTCAAATATTTTCGTGTTGTTCGGTTTAGTGCTGACCCTATTTTAAAACATGTTGAAGGTCTCGTTGACCTATATAAGGGACTATATGAATGTCAATTGACATGTTTGGTTGTGAAATGATATCAAATGTTCGGAAACGATTAGTAATGCCTCTTAACCCTAATCCAGTGACAGTTACGGGTCAGAGGTGTTACATAGAGAATGGGGTATAGAATGTGCATGAATTATGTTTGAATTGGTTGATTAAATTGCCTATTGATGCTATGTATTGGTGCCTTTGACTTTGATGTAGGTGACCACAAGTTTGGGTGGCAAATTGGCTTGGTAAATAGCCTATGTTTGGCCACACGGGTAGAGACACGGACGTGTGTTTCAACTGTGTGTGACACACGGTCATATACATGGCCGTATGTCCCTTGGTATTGAAATTCGAAACCAAGTTAGTATGCTCCACACAGCCTCACACACGTGCATGTGACTTGGTTGTGTGGCATAAGTCAGTATACCCTACAGGTTTGGCATGGCCTAGCACACGGCCTGGCACATGGGCTAGCCACATGGGCGTGTATGTTGGCCGTGTGACCCAAGTCAAAAAGTCACATGGGGTCGGACACGGGCTGGGACAGGGACATGTGCTTCCATTTCGAATGTCCACACGGCTTGCGACACGGGCGTGTCTTTGGCCGTGTGAGACACACAGTCGGGCCACACGGGCATGTGTCCCCTGTTTTTAGCAAAAATTTTCTAAGTTTTCTAAGAGTTTCCAAAGTTATCCTTTTAGTCCCAAATCACTCCTAAAGCATGTTTAAAGCCTCATAGGCTCATATTAGGGACAATGTGATTGAAATAAATGATGTTTGCTATGAATTTGAGATATGTGGAATGTTTGAATATTGTGTTATAAGTCCAGTAATGCTCCGAAACCCTATTTCGGCGTTGAATACTGGTGAGGGGTGTTACAAGATCTGCATATCCGATGTGTTGTATTTTTATACTTATTTCATAATCACAAGATGCTAATGTGTCAACATGAATAAATGTTTAGTAATGATAAGTGTACATGTGTTTACTAGTCTTGCTTTTAACCTTTATCTTATAGCTTTTTGTAGCATCTTGAGCATTCACTAAGCTTGGTTAAGATCACACTATCATGTATTTATTATTATGTTGAGAAATAGCATGTGTGGAGTCAGGAGGTGAGCAAGTTTGAGATCCCAAGGCCAAGCTACTTATTTGTGTATGTGAGATGGTTTTTTTGGACAATAAAGGATAGCATTTTGGGTTCATTTAGAGGGATTAGACTCTATTTTTTGTTTTTGGGTTCTAAATGGACTTTCCATAGACTGCTTAAGGACTTTTATAACTGGTTTTTGGATGCTTTTATTGCTTGAGTTGTTGCATGAATAATTCTAGATGAATGGTTAGGCTATATGTTGATTAACATGCATGTGCCTTAGTGAATTGTGACTATTGATGCTTAAATAACTTATTGAATGCTTGGACAGATGCAAATTGACCAAATGGCAATGTATGGACCTATAATGCACTTTAAATTTTCTTATAAGCAAATTTGGTATGTTGTGTAAATTGAATTGAGACTTTAGGAAGCATGCTAGCATAAGTAATATGATTAAATGCTATAGTATGTTAATGTATGTTTAAATGTAAATGATCATGTTCTGAGTGATCTAAATATGCCATTGATATTTTAGGATGGGTAACAAGCATGAAAACATGAATTGGTATCTACAATGGCGTGTCAAATTGTCATATGCAAGTTGCTGTAAATGTTTTGCAAATTTCAAAGTTATCGGCGTGATGAGCTTTAAACGATGTTGTGACGAGGGATCATCGTCGAGACACTATTTATCAGATTATCGGACGAAGACACCTTTCCAAGCGTTATTGTGACGTGAAAAATCACGTCTCAACGTGGTTGGCTGAGTTCTTGGGCATGTTTTTTTAACTTTGCAATTACGTCATGATTTTTAAGCAATGCAATTAGAGGCCTTAAACACCACGAAATGCTTTTAAAATTTACGTGACAAGGTTTTATACGTAGAATTTTCAAGTGCTATCTTTAATTTCATAAAAAGGTATTCCTGGATATTCTTTAAAATTTACGTTTTAGTCCCTAAACTTCGCTTCGAAATTGAATAAGATTTAATCATCGTTTTGAATTGAATTTTTCAAATATAGTTTTAAATAAAATGCTCAAAGCACTTGTCGGTATAATTTCATGATTTATGAGTATTTCACGTACATTGTGCAAAAAATGACTTTTTACCCCTGTTCTTATTTTGCTATATCGTGATAGTCGAAACATGACTTAGGATTGTATGATTGGTTTTAATGGTTAACTGAGTAATATTCATGTATTGTGTGGTTTAATTGACGGTTCTATATTGTGTTTTGGTGGTCAATAAGTAGAGTCACATAAGTGGGTAATGTAATATTTTGGATCTGGGTTGGACCATCCCAGTCGAGTTTAGGGCGCCACAAAAACCGTGTGGCCCTTGGCAAAGTTTCTTTGGCTAACCATTACGTCTTTTTGTTAGGATTCGGCTTTAGGATAATTTATTGGATAATGTCAAACTTTAAGTACGCAATTTAAATTTCTTTTATATAAATATTACATTGTGGTATAATGTTATTTTAGTGGGTAATTTATATATTAAGCATTTTGAGAAACCTTATGCAAGAGTTTTATAAAACCTCGTACTCACATTTCTAGCACCTCAATGTGTGGTTCTTTTTTTTTCTTTTCCTTTTTTGTCCTTTTTAAAATGATATAGTTGAATGTGGCTTCTTTGAAGTGAACAAAACAAAAATAAAGATTAAGCACATGGGTTAACATGAATGGGAATGGTGCAGTATTGAGTCAAAAGAGAAAAACATATCATGGTCAAAACCTGCATTATAGTTAGCTTCTGTATGTAAAGAGATTGAAGCTATTGTTTCAAACAAACAGGCGTTTCATTATGGCTTTTCAATTATGAGTCAATAAGTTCAAGTGGAGCAAGTAGTTATCATCCAAGGATTTGCTTGAATTTTACTTTATATCAATTTAAGAGAGAGCTGTATTCCACTATATACATGCTTTGCGCATATCATATATCTAGTTTGACTGCTATAGTGTAAAACATTTAAGTACAAAAGATACTATTGGGTTATCATTGAAAGTAAGAAACAATGAAGCAAATAAATTAGAGATAAAGCGTAATAATATTTCTAGGTCAACTAACGTGTTGTTAAAAAAGTCAACTAAGGTAATATCTCTATTACACTACTTGTCTATGTAATTCAGTTTATATATAGTGTACACCACTTAATATATCAAACATTTGACATATGTGAGTGGGAAAAAAATATATTTGTAAGCAATATTTATAAAATATTATATTAAAATTAAATGAGATTTTGATTATGTTGATAAAGTTCAAAGTTTAAATTTTATATGTTTTAAGTTTAAATTCTATTATAATATTATTTTATTAAAAAAGCATTAAAAAAATATTTTCTAATTTTCTAATTAAATCAGTGTTCAAGTAATTCGTGACACTGGCTGAATCAAGATTTAATAAAAGTATAGTGCTTAATATAAGTAATGATGTAATTTAACAAAATTTTTAATATATAAATTTTCTTAGTGTACTCTTAAATTTCTGAACGAAGAAGCCATTCTATATTCATATGTAAATCACCCCTGTTAATTTCACCGTCTTAATTCTAGAAGTTCTATTATTACATCGGTTATTGCATTACAAGTGCATAAAACTCTTTCGAATACTACTAATAGAATTGGGAAACTCGAAAAAGACAAATTAGAAGGATGATTGATCAAAACAGAAAATACTTTAAAAGTTTTTTTTTTTCTTCATTATTTGAAGTAATGCTTTAGTTTTGTTGAGCATTATAGAAGTGATCAATCTTCTTCACGAGATATTGTCGGGGATATGTGAAAGGAAAGTGGTTAATGGGATTGTTAGGGAGATGGAGAAATCTATGATTTTGGTTTGAAAATTTTGAGGAGTGGACCTCTAATCTTGAGGAGGCTTTTTGTGACAGACCAATTTGGACCCTAGTCGGAACGGTGGTTTCGGGACCACGAATCCGAACCCAATAAATATTTTTTAACATTTTATTTTCTGTCTATTATGAGTGAATTGATGTGTGTAAATGTTCCATAGAAAAATTTTAACCATTTGAGTGATAGATTAGCAAAGGATTAAATTGCTAAAGGAACCAAGATAGCAAACATGAAACATATCAAGGGGCTAAGTGAATTGTGACTCAAACATAGGGATTTGCATTTCAAATTCCCCATGTTAGAGAGGTGGACGGCAAGCTTGTAATAAAATAACTTATGGCTTTAAAATATTGTTTGTAAGACATTATTTTAAGTAAGCATGCTAAGAATATTAAGCTTTTCTAAGTATATTATAAACATTAGTAAAATATTATACTAAAAGCATGCTAAAATAAGGTGTTAGTGATATTAAACAAAAAGGAAACTATTTTACATTTTTTTTTCCTTCTTTCCTCATTCATTTACCCGAATCTTACCTTCAAGAAGAGAGGAAACTCATCTTCTTCATTCGGCTGATGCATGTGTCTTTAAGGTGAGGTATCAAGCTTCATTTTTTTTGATGATTTTGCATGGTTGTGTGGGTAGTCTTATATACTATCGATTTCTTGTGAAAAACTTGAGATTTAAGCTCCCTTTTGATTCGGCCATGATCTAGTTCTATGGCTTTTTCATGTTCGATGGAAACATGTTAGCTATGGTTAGTCAAATCGTTTGCTAAAAAAAAAAAAAGGGTGGGTATTTTAGCTTGATTTTTAATAAGTTGTTTTATATAGTAATTACTTGCGTTGGATACTAATAAAAATCAAATTAAAATTTTGAATTTTAACAAGCTAATATTCGGCTGGGCTTAGGATGAATAAATTGTGGTTAATTGGCTTGTTGCTTAGCATTATGTTAAAGAAAATGCATGGGTGCAATGAATTTTAATCTATGTTAAGGTATATATATATATATGTTAAATAGAAGTAAGATTGTTACATTACTTAAAGCCGAATGTGACATTGGTTAAGCTATGTGCTAGCCAAATATAAGGTTGATGTATACATGAGCACTTATAGATCGAGAGGTAGTTAATTGTGGAAATTATAATAGCTAATGGTTGTATTTGATATGTGACTATACGTGTTTAATGAGTATAGCCAAATGTGTGGATGGTTTCTATGTGAGATTTTGATTGGCATTGGTTTGGGATAAACAACTATAAATTGAATAGTTATTTTAGTATGTATGTATGTATATATATATATATGGGTGTAGCCGAATATGGTATATAAAAAAAAAAAAAAAGAATCCAAATGGGGTAAATTTATATTGTGGTGTGCAATAGGTTAAATTGAATAAGTTAAATGTTTGATTTGGTATGGCTATTGTTTTAAATTGAATAAATGAAATAGGGATTCGGTTCCTAGCTATCTTGAATTGAATTATGTGCAAATTGTTTTGAGTTGAGCAAATGAATAGGAAGAATATGAATGAGATTTACTTGGCTTTTTAGATCGGGAACAAAAAGAGAAAGAACGAGAGCGAGGAAAAACAAAGGTTCTCGAATAGCCGATCCACACGGCCTATCGACAACCAAGGTAAGTCTTTCAGTTTTAGTGTATTGAAGAATTAAATTATGAATCTAGTGGACGATGATGTTTGATAAATTCTAGTATATATATAATTTTACCATAGCCTAATGTATATAAGCCTAATTGAAATGATTTCGATTGTTGATGTAAATAAGCCAAAGTGAATTCGATATTTAACATAGTCATGAAAAGTGTTAGCGATGATCAATTGTATTAATGTGGTTCGGGCTTTACGCCTAGCAGGCCTTGTGCGGTGTATTTATCGGGCTTTTACGCCAGCGTGCCTTGTGCCGGTGTACTTATCGGGCTTTACGCCCAGCGTGCCTTGTGCGGTGTATTTATCGGGCTTTACGCTTAGCGTGCCTTGTGCGGTGTTACATATCGGGCTTTTATGCCTAGCGAGCTTGATGCCGGTGATGTAATTTACAAACTAGAAACCAAAATTTGTGGTCAAGGTGAATTATGGCAAAAATATCAAGTTAAAGGCTCGAGCACGCATGTAAAGTAGCGATGTACTTCTTACTTATTTAAAACAAAGTAATCAAATGATCCGTTGATTCATTTCAAATGATATATGTTACGAGGAAGTGGGTACATATATATATATGGTTATAATATTATTACCGGTTTTATTAATGAATGATATGGATATCGTGATATTGATTTCTTATTGTGTGGATGCTATGTTATAATAATTGAAATGTAAGTATATGAATGTTGGTATCTGTTGTTACAAGATGACATTTTGAGTTTGAAAGATTGGACCATAAATATGTGAGTATTGAGAAATCTCCCTATGAATTCATACTTATTTACATGAGTATGAAATTGAAAGTTTGACAATAAATACGAGTACAAGCCTACAAAGTGACTTGTAGAAATTCTTAATTGTTGGTAATTGAATGTTATTTATTTTTTTGTAATTAGGACTTACTAAGCTAGCAAGCTTACTTGTGTGAAACGTCTCCTCTGTTTTATAGATTAAGTGCAAGCTACAAGCTCACCGGGATCGTTCGGAAAACCACTGCACTATCAACCTACATTTTGGGTACTTTTCATTTTGGGTTTTAAATGAAGGCATGTATAGGAAAGACGTAGTTTTTGTTTGGTGAACTCGGAGATTTATGTATATAATAGCCATGCGAATATGGCTAAATTTTTAGTAAGTACGACGTTGTGTCTCGATATGTATGTTGGTTCATGATGGCAATGTTATGAAATTCTTAATCCGGATTTAAATCATTTCTTTTGTTAAGAGATGTTTGTATACAAAATGCAACAAACAGTTTGTAGTAGTAGCAGTGATATGAGTTAGAAAAATCACCAAAAATAGGGTATATTGAATTTGAAGGTGTATGAGATATGAAATTAAACCTTGTTGTGTCTATTTTTACATGAAAGAAACAGAGTAGGCAAAAGATTTTTATATTATATGATAATTAAGATTTAGTGAGACCTGTCCTGAATGATTTCGTGAGTCACTGTTCTGTTTTGGAAAAATTGTCAGAAATTGTACAAAAATAATTAGGAATCATGGTTTATATGTGTAGAACCCTTAATGAGTCTATTTTTCATTGGTATAAACAAGAACAGTATATGAAAATTGTGTAATGAGATAACTGCATTTTTGTAGAGACAGGTCAGAATTGTCAAGCTGTGTAATAAGGGTAACTTTGATGAATAAACTGTACTTTTTGGCCACATGAAAAATTCTGGAAAAATTATGGCAAAAATTTATATGAGTCTAGTTTCAAGGAAAATTTACGGATCTAAATTTCGAGTTTTGTAACTCGAGTTATGGTCAAAACTTTCGACATGACGCAGTTTGACAGCTTTAAATTTTTATGTCTTGAACTTGTAGTCTAGGCTTGTAATGCCTCTTACTCGACTTTGGCGATAGACTCGGGTAAGGGGTGTTACATTTGATTGGTATCAGAGCTTACGGTTTAGTCAATTCTAGGACTACCGTAGTGCGTGTGAGTCTAGCTATACATGCCTTTATTATATGTTGATAGTGTGGTGACTTCTGACAGCCTGAATTTTGTTTTATATAGTTAATGGACACCGATCCTGAAAGAGCTGTAGCTGATGATGTGGAGAGCGTGGCGCCTGACCGTACCCACGGATCAGCGCTGATAGACTCTCGACCTGTTTCGGGTAGCCACGAAGGAGAGACTAAACAAGCCTTTTATCGGATGATGAATGAGTGGTTTGCCCAATTTGTTCAAAATAACCCGGCTGTATCCCAACCTCCACCCCCGAATAATCCAACTCCGGTTCCTTCAGCTCCCCCAATGATAGATCCGATGAGATCTAGTAGGCCCCCAGTTGATAAAATCCGAAAATATGGGGCCGAAGAATTTAAAGCTAATGACGATGATGACGCTGAGAGAGCCGAAATGTGGCTGGATAACACTATTCGGGTACTTGATGAGCTGTCTTGTACTCCGGATGAATGCTTGAAGTGTGCTATATCTTTGCTGCGGGACACTGCATATCACTGGTGGAACACACTAGTATCAGTGGTTCCGAAAGAAAAAGTGACATGGGACTTCTTCCAGAATGAATTTCGTAAGAAGTACATCAGCCAAAGATTTATTGATCAAAAACGAAAGGAGTTCTGAGGAGTCAAAGCAGGCGAATGATCAGAACGGAATATGAAAGAAAATTTGTCAGGCTCAGCAGATATGCTAGAGAGTGTGTTTCCACTGAAGCTATTATGTGTAAAAGATTTGAAGATGGCTTGAATGAAAATATAAGAATGTTTGTTGGCATTCTTGAAATTCAAGAGTTTGTAACTTTAGTTGAGAGAGCTTGCAAAGCTGAAGAGCTCGGGAAAGAGAAAAGAAAGGCTGAGGCTAAAGCTAGAGACTTTCGTAAAAGATCTTCGGGTAAGGTCTTCCATTCCACAACCAAGAAGTCCAGGGATGACTACAACAGACATAAAGCTACTACGGATCCACCTAGATGGGATCGACCTCCTATGAGCTCTCGAGCTACCTCGATAGCCAGTGTTGGTAACGTTCCACAAAATAGAGTTGAATGCAAGCACTGTGGGAAATGGCACTCAGGGAGTTGTAGATTTCATGATCGGTCTTGTTATAAATGTGGATCGTCAGATCATTTTATTAGAGAATGTCCGAGGTTAGCTGAGCAGAATGCAGTTCAGAACACTAAGCCAAGCAACACGTCAATACGAGGAGACCACCCGGACATTTCCAAAGAATGTAGGTGGTAGTCGAGAAAGGAACTAAGAACACTACTGATTCGATTCGAGGCTAGAGCTCGGCTAGAGCTTATCTTTGCACGAGCAGAGAGGATGCTTCCTCCCCGAGCGTCATTCATGGTACTTTCACTCTTTATGATACTACTGTGATTGCACTAATTGATCCTGGTTCGACTCATTCTTATGTGTGTGAAACTTTAAAATTTGGCAAGACCCTGCTAGTTGAGTCTACCGAGTTTGTGATCCGTGTGTCCAACCCTTTGGGTAGGTGTGTGCTTGTTACTAAAGTGTGTAGAGATTGCCCGTTGATGATTCGAGATTTTTGCTTCCCAGCTGATTTAATGTTGTTGCCCTTTGACGAATTTGATATAATCTTGGGTATGGATTGGTTAACTTCGCACGAGGCAGTGGTGGATTGCAAAAGAAAGCTTATTGATTTGAAATGTCGAAAGCGGTGAAACCATCGTAATTAAATCTGTGACATAAATGGGTCGCCTCTGATAATATCTTCAATGGTAGCCCAAAAGTATGTAAGAAAAGGGTGCGAAGCTTATTTGGCTTACGTACTGGACAATAAAATGTCCGAGAAACAAATGGAATCGGTACCAGTTGTATGTGAATACACCGATGTGTTTCCTAAAGAGCTACCGGGTTTACCCCCAGTACGAGAGATTGAGTTCGGCATTGAATTAGTGCCGGATGCGACTCCGATTTCGATGGCTCCGTACCGAATGGCGCCTACTAAATTAAAAGAATTGAAAGCGCAGTTGCAAGAGTTGACAGATAAGGGCTTCGCCCGATCGAGTTTCTCTCCTTGGGGTGCACCGGTTTTATTTGTGAAAAAGAAGGATGGAACTATGAGAATGTGTATCGATTACCGGCAACTAAATAAGGTGACTATAAAGAATAAGTACCCGTTACCTCGGATTGATGATTTATTTGATCAGTTGAAAGGGGCTTCGGTGTTTTCGAAGATAGATTTGAGATCGGGCTATTATCGATTCTGAGTCGAGAGATTCGAGATGTGCCAAAGAGCGCATTCGAACGAGGTACGGACATTATGAGTTTTTAGTTATGCCATTTGGGCTCACTAATGCACCTGCTGTTTTTATGGATCTAATGAACCGAGTCTTCCGACAGTTTTTGGATCGGTTTGTAGTAGTATTTATTGATGATATATTGATCTACTCCAAAAATGAAGCAGAACACGCTGAGCATTTGAGAGTAGTACTACAAACTTTGAGAAACCAACGGTTGTATGCAAAATTCGTAAGTGTGAGTTACGGATGAATGAAGTCGTCACTTCCTAGGTCATGTGATTTCGGTGTCGGTATTGGGTGGATCCAAACAAAATAGCGACCATACTTGATTGGAAACCACCAAAGAATGTTTCCGAGATCCAAAGTTTCCTGGGTCTTGCGGGATATTATAGACGATTTGTAAAAGGTTTTTCCGAAATAGCTACACCGTTGACGAGACTACTACACAAAGATGTCAAATTTGAGTGGTCAGAAAAGTGTCAGAAAAGTTTCGAAAAGTTGAAAGCCCTTTTGACCAAGGCTCCAGTGTTAACTCAGCCTGAATCGGGTAAAGAATTTACTATTTTTAGTGATGCTTCCTTGAATGGGTTGGGTTGTGTTTTAATGCAAGAAGGCAAGGTGATAGCCTACGCTTCAAGACAATTGAAGCCACATGAAAAGAATTATCCAACTCACGATCTGGAATTAGCAGCCATTGTATTCGCATTGAAAATTTGGCGTCACTATTTATTCGGTGAAAAATGTCATGTTTATTCAGATCATAAAAGTCTAAAATATTTAATGACTCAGAAAGATCTAAATTTGAGACAACGTCGATGGTTAGAATTGCTGAAAGACTATGAATTAGTGATTGACTACCATCCGGGGAAAGCTAATGTTGTTGCGGATGCGTTAAGTCGAAAATCATTATTTGCTCTTCGTGCTTTAAACGCACGGGTGGCTATGTCTGATGATGGTTCGATCATAGCCGAGTTACAAGCAAGACCAATGTTTATTCAGCAAATTTGTGATGCACAGAAAGTTGATGAAAAGTTAGTTGCTATTCGAATTCAGTGTGAAAACGCTACAGAATCAGATTTCCAGATAGATGCAAATGACTGTTTGAAATACAAAAGTCGGTTGTGTGTTCCTACGAACTCAAATTTGATTCAGATGATTCTGAGTGAGGCCCATAATGGCCGAATGTCGATACACCCGGTAGCACGAAAATGTATAATGATTTGAAAGCAGTTCTCACGATGGCCTCGGCATGAAACGAGATATATCCGAATTTGTCTCCAAGTGTTTAATCTGTCAACAAGTAAAAGCTGAGCATCAGGTACCATCCGGTTTACTTCAGCCAATCATGATACCCAAATGGAAATGGGATAGAATTACCATGGATTTTGTATCCGGTCTCCCTATGACACCTAGTAAGAAAGATGCCGTGTGGGTTATTGTGGATAGACTGACCAAATCAGCTCATTTTGTACCAGTACGTACCGACTATTCACTTGACAAACTTGCCAAATTATATGTGTCGCAGATTGTAAGATTACACGGTGTACCGAGATCCATTGTTTCAGATAGGGACCCAAGATTTACATCGCGGTTCTGGAAGAAATTGCAAGATGCTTTAGATACTAAACTTCATTTTAGTACATCTTTCCATCCGCAAACAGACGGTCAGTCTGAGCGAACTATTTTGATACTTGAGGACATGTTGAGGTGTTGCGTTCTCGAGTTTGAAGGTACATGGGAACGATACCTACCTTTGATCGAATTTGCTTACAATAATAGTTTTCAATCTAGCATAAAAATGGCGCCTTATGAAGCCTTATATGGTCGAAAATGTCGCACACCGTTGTATTGGACTGAGCTCGGTGAGAATAAGATACACGGGGTTGATTGGATTAAAGAAACTGAACAGAAGGTGGTTGTAATCAGAAGTAATTTGAAAGCTGCTTCGGATCGTCAAAAGTCCTATGCTTGATTTAAAACGCAAGGACATTGAATTTCAGGTCGGAGATCGGGTGTTCTTGAAAGTTTCTCCGTGGAAGAAAATACTCCGATTCGGTCAGAAAGGCAAGTTGAGTCCGAGATTTATCGGACCGTATGAAATCATCGAGCGTATAGGGCCTGTTGCTTATCGATTGAAACGCGCCTTGACTTAGAAAAGATACACAATGTATTTCACGTTTGATGCCAGTGAGATACGATCGGATCCGTCCCATGTGATCACCCCGTCGAGATTGAAATTCGATCCGACTTGACCTATGATGAGGAACCGATCCGTATCTTAGCTCGGGAAGCGAAAGAATTAAGACATAAGAAGATTCCTTTGGTGAAGGTATTATGGAATCAACACGGAGTTGAAGAGGCTACATGGGAGCATGAGGATTCGATGAGGCAACAATATCCGACCTTGTTTAACGGTAAAATTTTCGAGGACGAAAATTCTTAAGGGGGGGAGAGTTGTGACAGACCAATTTGGACCCTAGTCGGAACGGTGGTTTCGGGACCACGAATCCGAACCCAATAAATATTTTTTAACATTTTATTTTTACATCTATTATGAGTGAATTGATGTGTGTAAATGTTCCATAGAAAAATTTTAACCATTTGAGTGATAGATTAGCAAAGGATTAAATTGCTAAAGGAACCAAGATAGCAAACATGAAACATATCAAGGGGCTAAGTGAATTGTGACTCAAACATAGGGATTTGCATGTCAAATTCCCCATGTTAGAGAGTGGTGGATGACAAGCTTGTAATAAAATAACTTATGGCTTTAAAATATTGTTTGTAAGACATTATTTTAAGTAAGCATGCTAAGAATATTAAGCTTTTCTAAGTATATTATAAACATTAGTAAAATATTATACTAAAAGCATGCTAAAATAAGGTGTTAGTGATATTAAACAAAAAGGAAACTATTTTACATTTTTTTTTCTTTCCTCATTCATTTACCCGAATCTTACCTTCAAGAAGAGAGGAAACTCATCTTCTTCATTCGGCTGATGCATGTGTCTTTAAGGTGAGGTATCAAGCTTCATTTTTTTGATGATTTTGCATGGTTGTGTGGGTAGTCTTATATACTATCGATTTCTTGTGAAAAACTTGAGATTTAAGCTCCCTTTTGATTCGGCCATGATCTAGTTCTATGGCTTTTTCATGTTCGATGGAAACATGTTAGCTATGGTTAGTCAAATCGTTTGCTAAAAAAAAAAAGGGTGGGTATTTTAGCTTGATTTTTAATAAGTTGTTTTATATAGTAATTACTTGCGTTGGATACTAATAAAAATCAAATTAAAATTTTGAATTTTAACAAGCTAATATTCGGCTGGGCTTAGGATGAATAAATTGTGGTTAATTGGCTTGTTGCTTAGCATTATGTTAAAGAAAATGCATGGGTGCAATGAATTTTAATCTATGTTAAGGTATATATATATATATATATGTTAAATAGAAGTAAGATTGTTACATTACTTAAAGCCGAATGTGACATTGGTTAAGCTATGTGCTAGCCAAATATAAGGTTGATGTATACATGAGCACTTATAGATCGAGAGGTAGTTAATTGTGGAAATTATAATAGCTAATGGTTGTATTTGATATGTGACTATACGTGTTTAATGAGTATAGCCAAATGTGTGGATGGTTTCTATGTGAGATTTTGATTGGCATTGGTTTGGGATAAACAACTATAAATTGAATAGTTATTTTAGTATGTATGTATGTATATATATATATATGGGTGTAGCTTGAATATGGTATATAAAAAAAAAAAAAAAGAATCCAAATGGGGTAAATTTATATTGTGGTGTGCAATAGGTTAAATTGAATAAGTTAAATGTTTGATTTGGTATGGCTATTGTTTTAAATTGAATAAATGAAATAGGGATTCGGTTCCTAGCTATCTTGAATTGAATTATGTGCAAATTGTTTTGAGTTGAGCAAATGAATAGGAAGAATATGAATGAGATTTACTTGGCTTTTTAGATCGGGAAAAAAAAGAGAAAGAACGAGAGCGAGGAAAAACAAAGGTTCTCGAATAGCCGATCCACACGGCCTATCGACAACCAAGGTAAGTCTTTCAGTTTTAGTGTATTGAAGAATTAAATTATGAATCTAGTGGACGATGATGTTTGATAAATTCTAGTATATATATAATTTTACCATAGCCTAATGTATATAAGCCTAATTGAAATGATTTCGATTGTTGATGTAAATAAGCCAAAGTGAATTCGATATTTAACATAGTCATGAAAAGTGTTAGCGATGATCAATTGTATTAATGTGGTTGGGCTTTACGCCTAGCAGTGCCTTGTGCCGGTGTATTTATCGGGCTTTACGCCCAGCGAGCCTTGTGCCGGTGTACTTATCGGGCTTTTACGCCAGCGTGCCTTGTGCCGGTGTATTTATCGGCTTTTACGCCCAGCGTGCCTTGTGCCGGTGTTACATATCGGGCTTTTATGCCTAGCGAGCTTGATGCGGTGATGTAATTTACAAACTAGAAACCGAAATTTGTGGTCAAGGTGAATTATGGCAAAAATATCAAGTTAAAGGCTCGTGCACGCATGTAAAGTAGCGAGTGTACTTCTTACTTATTTAAAACAAAGTAATCAAATGATCCAGTTGATTCATTTCAAATGATATATGTTACGAGGAAGTGGGTACATATATATATGGTTATAATATTATTACCGGTTTTATTAATGAATGATATGGATATCGTGATATTGATTTCTTATTGTGTGGATGCTATGTTATAATAATTGAAATGTAAGTATATGAATGTTGGTATCTCTGTTGTTACAAGATGACATTTTGAGTTTGAAAGATTGGATCATAAATATGTGAGTGAGAAATCTCCTATGAATTCATACTTATTTACATGAGTATGAAATTGAAAGTTTGACAATAAATACAGTACAAGCCTACAAGTGACTTGTAGAAATTCTTAATTGTTGGTAATTGAATGTTATTTATTTTTTTTGTAATTAGGACTTACTAAGCTAGCAAGCTTACTGTGTGAAACGTCTCCTCTGTTTTATAGATTAAGTGCAAGCTACAAGCTCACCGGGATCGTTCGGAAAACCACTCGCACTATCAACCTACATTTTGGGTACTTTTCATTTTGGGTTTTAAATGAAGGCATGTATAGGAAAGACGTAGTTTTTGTTTGGTGAACTCTGGAGATTTATGTATATAATAACCATGCGAATATGGCTAAATTTTTAGTAAGTACGACGTTGTGTCTCGATATGTATGTTGGTTCATGATGGCAATGTTATGAAATTCTTAATCCGGATTTAAATCATTTCTTTTGTTAAGAGATGTTTGTATACAAAATGCAACAAACAGTTTGTAGTAGTAGCAGTGATATGAGTTAGAAAAATCACCAAAAATAGGGTATATTGAATTTGAAGGTGTATGAGATATGAAATTAAACCTTGTTGTGTCTATTTTTACATGAAAGAAACAGAGTAGGCAAAAGATTTTTATATTATATGATAATTAAGATTTAGTGAGACCTGTCCTGAATGATTTCGTGAGTCACTGTTCTGTTTTGGAAAAATTGTCAGAAATTGTACAAAAATAATTAGGAATCATGGTTTATATGTGTAGAACCCTTAATGAGTCTATTTTTCATTGGTATAAACAAGAACAGTATATGAAAATTGTGTAATGAGATAACTGCATTTTTGTAGAGACAGGTCAGAATTGTCAAGCTGTGTAATAAGGGTAACTTTGATGAATAAACTGTACTTTTTGGCCACATGAAAAATTCTGGAAAAATTATGGCAAAAATTTATATGAGTCTAGTTTCAAGGAAAATTTACGGATCTAAATTTTGAGTTTTGTAACTCGAGTTATGGTCAAAAATTTCGACATGACGCAGTTTGACAGCTTTAAATCTTTATGTCCTGAACTTGTAGTCTAGTCTTGTAATGCCTCTTACTCGACTTCGGCGATAGACTCGGGTAAGGGGTGTTACACTTTTCCCCCTCTGTATGAGCTAAGCTCCTTTTTTCTAGAACTAAAAATAAAAGTTAATTTCATGATTTATAAGTTGGATGGCTTACTTACATTCTTGTTTTGGGTAAACAACACAATTATTTTCATAATTTTTATAAGTTTTTATTTTAGTTATTAAAAATTATATATATATTAAGCAATGTGGTTAACATATGTTTTCATTTTGGTCACCCACTATTAATTTAAGGTTAGGTAATATTATTTTACACTCATTTTAGTCCATCAACTTTAGTACGTTTTTATTTTGTTCATTTCTTTTTAGAACATTAATTTTTTTGTGAATTAGTCACCCAATTATTAGAGTGTTTTTGTTTTGATCACCCAACTATGAATATTTTCAATTTAATCACTAATGTTTTGTATCATTTCTATTTTAGTCACTCATGTTTTAGATTGTTTCTATTTTGGACAATCTGGTTAACGGAAGTGATGATGTGGTTTTTTTCTAACTAGTATAATAACACATTTACTCCATAATATTTATGCATTCTATCAATATGATTTTCAAACATATATAACTAAATAGAAATTTATGAAAAAGTACAGAGTATATTATTATTTATATAAATATATATATAAATAATATTTTATGTGTTTATACTTAATTATAATCATACGGCTCAAATATATATTTTATGTAATATCCTAGATTAGGGGCTGTGCGTTTGGAGCATAACTCAAGTGTTAGTAAGCTTTAAGAGTGGTTGGTGATGTTTTAAGGGTTTTTAAAACTCTAGGATTAAAAAGGAATGCATTGGAAATTTTTGGAATTTTAAGTGAAAAGGGGAAACTAGGCAAGAAGGCCTTAAAAGAATTTTGTGGATGTTTAGGACACAAGAAATTAATTGGCAAAGTGGCTTGGGAGCTAAGGTGCAAGGGAGTGCAGGAGGGAAGAGGTTCGAGTAATGCGGGGCGCATCAGAGACTTTTTTTTTTTTTTTTTTGCGTCAAAAAGGGGACTAGGCTACAAAGGCTTTAAGGGAAATTCTTGAAGGATTTATGACATAGGGGTTGGCCTTGGTAAAGTGGCTTCCATGCGTCACTTAAGGGCCTGGAATGACGCCTGCACAAGGGCCTTGGTTTGAATCCCGTTGGTGGCATGGGTGTGTTTTTTTTTTGCTTTGGCGTTAAGGCAAGGGGGAGTTAGGGAAAGAGATCTTAAAAGAAGTTTTGGGTGAATCATATCACAAAAAATGCTTTGGCAGAGTGGCTTGGGGCGTTAAAGCTTATGTTAAAGGGGCTTGGTGCAGGTCATGAGTTCAAGACGCAAGAGAAGCAAAAATTTTGAGGTTTTATTTTGCATTCTGGCATTAGGGAGAAGGAGCAGTGGACGGCACATGGGATCTCCAATTGGATAAGGATCAAGCTAGTGTTGTTTTTAAATTCGGATGGATAATATGCTGGCTTTTATTTTTTTTATTTATTGATTTTAAGATAGAAGATAATGGTTGTGTTTTGTTTATTTTTTTTTTTAAATGAAGAGATAACATAGAAGATTAATAGGGATTAGATAATTAGCCGATTGTGGGACTCTTAAGGTGTGCATGTTCGGCTTTGAAGCTTTTAAGGAAAGGAGTGCCGAAATTTGGTTTTCTTTTTCCATGTGTGTGCCGAATTTATTAGGAGGGAGTTCATATTTTATTTCTTTCTTAATCTCTATTGCCGAATGCTCCTAAGTCTCTAACAATCTCCCAAATTTCTTCCTTTAATTGGTGTTAGCCGAATCCTATAAGCTACCTTTCTCCTTTCTTTGCTTGGCACCCAAAAGAAACATCATAGCCAAATACACCTTTTCATATTGTGGCCGACTTTTCCATCATTATTTTATAAGGCTTAGCCGAATCTTCAAGTGGGTAAGTACTTAAGTATTCAGTTTATTTCTTTTTATTTGTGTGATGAAATCAAGTGAGTGAGGCCTTGATTGTTTTTTTTAGAGATGGCCGAATATACATAAAGCCATGTGGTGTTCTTTTGAAGGTAGTAAGCAAGGTAAGTCAAGGTGATAATTCGGCCAAAGGCCATTTTTATGGATATATGCTTAAAGCCGATTCTAATGTGATTTCACTCAGGGATTTCGATAGCTTCATAGTTAAGTGGTGATTCGGGATTTCGGTAAGTAAGGTAAGGAGGTTTGTACTATTCGATCATAGGCCATATTTAGTGTAATAATGTTGACCGATTTGGATTATGGTCTTTAGGGGCGGAACAACTATAGTAAGCGAAGCTTCCGGGATTCGATTTGTTGGTAAGAATATTTAGTAAGTATAGTTTAGATTCGGTATATTTAGATTATGATGTTATCGGTTAACCGTTTGGTTCTGATTAAGATATCATTAATGGACATGGATGCCGGTCAAGAAGGTAAAGGGAAAGTCCCTATCTCGAAGTTTAAGAAGAGATCAGTTTCTGCCGTTCGGGATTGGCCACCGAGGTGTGGGCCAGCAGCAGGAGAAAGCTATAGGCAAATAGCTGTAGTTTTGCTTAACGATAGCATCGGGATCGAGAGTTTAGAACTTCAAGTGATCAGGTGTGTAGTTAGCCTACTGTTTTCCGGGTTATATGTTTATATGTATGGGATATATGTGTGTTATGAATGTGCTAACTAGTGTAGTGGAAATTGTGATATGGATACCCTCAAGGGGTATGTCAATAGTCCGGTAAGTATCAAATCTGATGAATGTGACTCTTGTTATGAATATATGATAATATGTTAAATAACATGTACATGCATTATCATGGCATTATTTTATGTTGCATGTGCATGGGTGGGTTATGAAAGAAGGACATGGTGTACTTCGAGTATGTGGTTTGATGTTAGCCTTGAGCTACATCGTGGATTGACGTTGACTGAGGTCACGTTGTGGATTATTTTCGATTAAGCTCGCGTGGTTTGATGAGTAGCTCTGTACCTCATCGTGGTTGATATGAGCTATGTGCCATATCGTGGTTGATGAGTGACTATGTGTCCCATCGTGGTTTTGGTGTTAGCTACGGCTACATCGTGGATTGGCGCTGACTGAGGTCGCATTGTGGATTATTGTGCTTAATTGCACGTGGACGGCACTGATTGCCTTTGGAGTGAAAAGGAGAGGGTGATTTGATAATCCCCGTGTGTGGTAGAAATTTGGATATAAGGGTGTGTAGCGGATGGACCCTAGGTTTCGGTTGGGCTTCATAATTGCATGATTTCGTATGTGAACATATGTGGAAATGGGCCAAGCCCAATATGATATGTGGATTAATGTGATATGAGTATTTAATGTGAAAATGGGCCAAGCCCAGTGATATGTGGATTAATGTGAAAAGGGCCAAGCCCAGTATATGAATGTGGATCAGTGTGGAAATGGGCTAAGCCCAGTATGTGGAAATTATGTGGTTAACTACTCTATTATATGAATGTGATATGAATATGGGCCAAGACCAGAATGTGATAATATGTGAGTATGTTAATTTGTATCTGATATATGGGATAATATGTGGTTAACATGTGGGTGGAATTCAGTGGTTTAATTACACACTGAGTCTGTTGACTCACCCAATTATTTATCAAACATCGCAGGTGATATGATGATCGGACCGGGTTGGAGTGGATACGAGGTGGCCCATGCAGAAGAGGTTTTGATTATTTTAATCAGTTTCTTATTAAGTACTTTGGTTTAATTATTTATTGTAATAAGGCCCAGTTAAAGTATTTGAATTTTGTTATGTTTAAGTTAGATTTATAATTATGTTAATATTTTGTATGTTAAATTTTTAAAAGCTATGTATATCTCAAAAGTCATATTAAAGTTTTGAATCCGGTACTTTTATAATAATTTGAATTTTATTTTCCTAGAATGTTTTAAATTACGAAAATGTTTTATTAAATGAAACAATTTTTAACGGTTTTTACTTTTAAGTAAGAATATTTTCGAACGTGTTCCGCAGTGGCATTTGAAATTTGGTCGTAGTGAATGGGCCGGGTTTGGGGTGTTACGGTTTGGTATCAGAGCCCAGTTTCAAACCCTCGGCCTAGGGGTTTAAGGCCCAAAACGTTTTCAAATCGAGCCCAAATAAGTTTGTGAAATTTTTTATGAAATAAGCAGGTTTTTTTCTGGCATGGCACCCAAGTCTCTGACCCGCAGTCCACCAGGTAAGTACTTCTATCCATTTGTGTGATTTATTGAATGATCTATAGAAGGGTAGAAATGGAATGGAATGTAGATTAGCATGATAAGTACTTGAACCCTAGGATTAGTTTTCCCCAACACTTACATAAGACTTAAGTGCCTAACTAAACAACCCTATGGCTAAGTCGAGAGTTAGGTGTGGTAACCCCATGCGCATGTCTAGGATTGGATCAGGAAGAGCACGGTACTTTAAGGATCCTAGTGACTCACCTCCTCTTTCTTTGGAATCCTACCAGTACGTAGCTTTGGTTCACCCTAACCAAGAGGACTCGGTCATAGGCTAAACACAATAACTAAAACCCGAAAGTGAACTAGCCGTATTTTTATGAAAACCCTAGTTTTAAAATCCCCATATTACCCTTTTAAAATATAGCAGAATTTAGTTTGGAAAATTTTTCCCAAAATATTTTTCAATTGCAAAATTACTAAAATACCCCTAGTGGTAAAATTACAAAAATGCCCTTGGTTTTAAAAAAAATCATATTACGCTTGACTTTTATTAAAATATTCTTACTTTACAAAATATCAGAAAAATCCTATTTTGCAAAATATTGAGATACCCTGATTTGGAAAAATTACTGAACTACCCCTGGCTTACAAAATTACCGAAATAACCCCGATTTCTGAAATTTCTACAACACCTCTGATTTGGAAAGCAGCTTTTCAAAAATACCCATGAGTTTTTATAAATTTTGAAATGCCTTTGATTTATAAAGATTTTCACATTGACCTCGATTATTACCAAAATACCCTTATAGGAGAAATGACGAAATTACCCCTGGGTTGAGAATAGACAAAAATGTTCGAATAGTGAATGTGGGTGGTGGATACCACTGAATGAATGTATCTCTAGTGATAAATGTGAATATGACTCTCTGAATTAGAATAGAGAACTTGCACTGAAACTTTGTGTGATCGAAAGAACCACTTCTAGAACTTCTTTTCATAAAACTGCTCGCGGTTAATCAGTGGAACCAAAGTACTAATGCATAAAATTTTTTAATCAGATTAAATTGCGACGTTAGAAATGAGTTCAAGGGGACGTAGTCATCGTGGACGTGGTAGAGGTAGAATGGCAATATCGAAACCAGTGGGGTCTGGCCATGGGTCAGAAAACGATGTGCCGCCGCCAGCAGTGGATGCGGAGGATCAAGATCAGATGGGAGAAGATGATGCAGTATCGCGGGCTATGCTACGAGTGTTAGAACAAGTAGCAGGAGCTAGTATGGTAAATGGAGCTCGGAAGTCAGTATCAGAAAGGCTTAGGTCGAACGGAGCCGAGATCTTTAGAGGAGTATCGGAGTAGCTCCGAATGTAGCGGAGTATTGGTTGGAGGCAGTCGAAAGAATCATGGACGATTTGGACTGTACTCTTGAGGAAAAGCTGAAAGGTGCTGTCTCGTTGCTCCGAGATGAAGCTTATCGATGGTGGCTCACTGTCAGGGCAGATCGAGTGGATTGGGAATATTTTAAGCTTAAGTTTGAAGGGAAGTACGTTGGAGCTAGCTACTTAGACTCGCAGAGAAAGGCGTTTCTAAACTTGGTTCAAGGAAGCAAGTCGGTAGCAGAGTATGAAGCTGAATTTGTGCGATTAAGTCAGTACGCCAAAGGGATCGTGGCTACTGATTACGAAAGTTGTGTTCAGTTCAAAGATGGGCTACGAGATGAGTTACGAGAGTTGATTGCTCTGCACAGAGAAAGAGGCTTCGCCATTCTGGTGGAGAAAGCTCGGATCACTGAAGAAGTTAAGAGGACTGTAAGAGAGAACCGAGATAAGAATAGGAACGGGAATAAGAGAAGTTTTGGACCGTCAGCATCGTTCAGAGATGTTCAGAAAAGACCAAGGATCGAGAATTCTGTACGTGCACCTGTACCAGTTGCTGAGAATCGGAGTCGTTTATGTGCCCAGTGTGGAAGAGCTCATTTAGGAGAATGTTGGGGAAATAGTAAGGAATGTTACTGGTGTGGGTCTAAGGCTGTCCTCAAGTGATGGAGAGGGCTCGAGGTCAAGGTCATGGAACACCAAGCGGTGGTGCTGAAGGTTCGGATATGAGGCAACGAAGGTTGGCTTAGGCAACCAAGGTATGTTCCCTAACCCTGGAATCTCCTTTGACTTGATTGTTATGAGATAGTTCGTGTTTGTATGCTAGCAAAGTGTATGGAACCTTGAATGCGAATCTTGAGATAGTATCTAAGGAATGTGTTAGTTTTGTTAAGATCAGAATGCGCAGCGGTAGAGTAGGGTGATGAGTTAAGAATGCACGATTGTTTGATAGTAAGTAATTTCGAGGACGAAATTATTTTTAAGGAGGGTAGAACTGTAATATCCTAGATTAAGGGTTGTGCGCTTGGAGCATAACTCAAGTGTTACTAAGCTTTAAGAGCGGTTGGTGATGTTTTAAGGGTTTTTAAAACCCTAGGATTAAAAGGGAATGCATTGGAAATTTTTGCAATTTTAAGTGAAAAGGGGAAACTAGGCAAGAAGGCCTTAAAAGAATTTTGTGGATGTTTAGGACACAAGAAATTAATTGGCAAAGTGGCTTGGGCGCTAAGGTGCAAGGGAGTGTAGGAGGGAAGAGGTTTGAGTAACGCGGGGCGCATCAGAGACTTTTATTTTTTTTTTTTTGCGTTAAAAAGGGGACTAGGCTATAAAGGCTTTAAGGGAAATTCGTGAGGGATTTATGACACAGAGGTTGGCCTTGGTAAAGTGGCTTCCATGCGTCACTTAAGGGCCTGGAATGACGCCTGGACAAGGGCCTTGGTTCGAATCCCGTTGGCGGCATGGGCGTGTTTTTATTTTCCTTTGGCGTTAAGGCAAGGGGGAGCTAGGGAAAGAGGTCTTAAAAGAAGTTTTGGGTGAATCATATCACAAAAAATGGTTTGGCAGAGTGGCGTGGGGCGTTAAAGCTTGCGTTAAAGGGGCTTGGTGCAGGTCATGAGTTCAAGACACAAGAGAAGCAAAAATTTTGAGGTTTTATTTTGCATTCTGGCGTTAGGGAGAAGAAGCAGTGGACGGCACATGGGATCTCCAATTGGATAAGGATCAAGCTAGGTTGTTTTTAAATTCGGATGGGATAATATGCTGGCTTTTATTTTTTTTTATTTATTGATTTTAAGATAGAAGATAATGGTTGTGTTTTGTTTATTAATTTTTTTTAATGAAGAGATAACATAGAAGATTAATAGGGATTAGATAATTAGCCGATTGTGGGACTCTTAAGGTGTGCATGTTCGGCTTTGAAGCTTTTAAGGAGAGGAGTGCTGAAATTTGGTTTTCTTTTTCCATGTGTGTGCCGAATTTATTAGGAGGGAGTTCATCTTTTATTTCTTTCTTAATCTCTATTGCCGAATGCTCCTAAGTCTCTAACAATCTCCCAAATTTCTTCCTTTAATTAGTGTTAGCCGAATCCTATAAGCTTCCTTTCTCCTTTCTTTGCTTGGCACCCAAAAGAAACATCATAGTAAATACACTTTTTCCTATTGTGGCCGACTTTTCCATCATTATTTTATAAGGCTTAGCCGAATCTTCAAGTGGGTAAGTATTTAAGTATTTGGTTTATTTCTTTTTATTTGTGTGATGAAATCAAATGAGTGAGGCCTTGATTTTTTTTTTTTAGAGATGGCCGAATATACATAAAGCCATGTGGTGTTCTTTTTGAAGGTAGCCAGCCTGAAGAAGCATAAAAGGAGTCTTTCGGGATTTGATTAAGCAAGGTAAGTCAAGGTGATAATTCGGCCAAAGGCCATTTTTATGGATATATGCTTAAAGCCGATTCTAATGTGATTTCACTCAGGGATTTCGACAGCTTCATAGTTAAGTGGTGATTCGGGATTTCGGTAAGTAAGGTAAGGAGGTTTGTACTATTCGACCATAGGCCATATTTAGTGTAATAATGTTGACCGATTTGGATTATGGTCTTTAGGGGCGGAACGACTATAGTAAGCGAAGCTTCCGGGGTTCGATTCGTTGGTAAGAATATTTAGTAAGTACAGTTTAGATTTGGTATATTTACATTATGATGTTATCGGTTAACCGTTTGGTTCTGATTAAGATATCATTAATGGACATGGATGCCGGTCAAGAAGGTAAAGGGAAAGTCCCTATCCCGAAGTTTAAGAAGAGATCAGTTTCTATCGTTCGGGATTGGCCACCGGGGTGTGGGCCAGCAGCAGGAGAAAGCTATAGGCAAATAGCTGTAGTTTCGCTTAACGATATCGGGATCGAGAGTTTAGAACTTCAAGTGATCAGGTGTGTAGTTAGCCTACCGTTTTCCGGGTTATATGTTTATATGTATGGGATATATGTGTGTTATGAATGTGCTAACTAGTGTAGTGGAAATTGTGATATGGATACCCTCAAGGGGTATGTCAATAGTCCGGTAAGTATCAAATCTGATGAATGTGACTATTGTTATGAATATATGATAATATGTTAAATAACATGTACATGCATTATCATGGCATTATTTTATGTTGCATGTGCATGGGTGGGTTATGAAATAAGGACATGGTGTACTTCGAGTACGTGGTTTGATGTTAGCCTTGAGCTACATCATAGATTGACGTTGACTGAGGTCACGTTGTGGATTATTTGCGATTAAGCTCGCGTGGTTTGATGAGTAGCTCTGTACCTCATCGTTGTTGATATGAGCTATGTGCCATATCGTGGTTGATGAGTGACTATGTGTCCCATCGTGGTTTTGGTGTTAGCTACGGCTACATCGTGGATTGGCGCTGACTGAGGTTGCGTTGTGGATTATTGTGCTTAATTGCACGTGGACGGCAGTGATTGCCTTTGGAGTGAAAAGGAGAGGGTGATTTGATAATCCCCTGGTGTGTGGTAGGCTGGATAAGGGGGTGTGTAGCGGATGGACCCTAGGTTTTGGTTGGGCTTCATAATTGCATGATTTCGTATGTGAACATATGGGGAAATGGGCCAAGCCCAATATGATATGTGGATTAATGTGATATGAGTATTTAATGTGAAAATGGGCCAAGCCCAGTGATATGTGGATTAATGTGAAAAGGGCCAAGCCCAGTATATGAATGTGGATCAGTGTGGAAATGGGCTAAGCCCAATATGTGGAAATTATGTGGTTAACTACCCTATTATATGAATGTGATATGAATATGGGCCAAGCCCGGAATGTGAGAATATGTGAGTATGTTAATTTGTATCTGATATATGGGATAATATGTGGTTAACATGTGGGTGGAATTCAGTGGTTTAATTACACACTGAATCTGTATGACTCACCCAATTATCAATCAAACATCGCAGGTGATATGATGATCGGACCGGGTTGGAGTGGATACGAGGTGGCCCATGCAGAAGACGTTTTGATTATTTCAATCAGTTTCTTATTAAGTACTTTGGTTTAATTATTTATTGTAATAAGGCCCAGTTAAAGTATTTGAATTTTGTTATGTTTAAGTTAGATTTATAATTAAGTTAATATTTTGTAAGTTAAATTTTTAAAAGCTATGTATATCTCAAAAGTCATATTAAAGTTTTGAATCCGGTACTTTTATAATAATTTGAATTTTATTTTCCTAGAATGTTTTAAGTTACGAAAATGTTTTATTAAAGGAAACAATGTTTAACGGTTTTTTACTTTTAAGTAAGAATATTTTCGAACGTGTTCCGCAGTGGCATTTCAAATTCGGTCGTAGTGAACGGGCCGGGTTTCGAGTGTTACATTTTAACTCTCCAACCTTGACTCTTTCTCCTAAGTTATCAATTGAATTTTTATTCTCCTAAGAGTTTTGGTATTTTCTTTTGTACCAATATTCAATATAAAACACAATACACTCTTATGTTGTGAAACATGACACTGATTTTTCCCTTTCCTTCCTACATTATCCTGCAGCAGCTAGTAGGTACAAAAAAGATCATATCCTACATATGTAACAGCCCGATTTAGGGTCTAGTCGAAATGGTGGTGCAAGACCACAAATTCGAAGTAGAAATATGATTTTTCATGATTTTTATGAGTCTTATAACGTGGTTGCATGATTGTGTGAACATTTCGTGAAGACATTTTATTAATTAGTGAATAAATTGTCCATTAGGACTAAATTGCAAAGACTAGAAAATATGAGATTCTAGAAGATTTAAGTATGAAATAGCGTCATAAAAATTAATAGAGGTCCTTATTTAGCAATTAGATCATTAAGTATTATGATGGACAAAAATGAACATAGGAAGGAAAAATCTCAAGAAATGGCCATTAAGGGCATTTTAGTCATTTGGTTAATAAATGAGTTAAAAGGGAAAATAAGTCAAAATTTGTGTACATCTTCTTCAAGCCATAGCTGAATTTTACAAGCCCTCCATAGCTACAGTTTCTTCAACTTTCAAGCTTGATTGTAAGTATCTTTTAGCCCCGTTTTTAATGTTCTTCGTATTTTTGAAATCATCGTAGCTTGATTTAGCTATTTCTAGCTATATTTTGAGCTAGGATTCATGTTTAAAAATTTACCCATGTATGACATGCATCTATGTTGATGTTTTATGGAAGAATGTGAAAGTTTGATGTGTAATAAACATCTTTTTCTAAATGAATTCCATGAAAAATGCATAAAAGGATCAAATTGTAAAAGTTGTAGAAATGGTCATACATGAGTGAAATAGTGGAAATTAATTGTTGATATAGTTCAGAATATGATTCAACTAGGCTTGAAATGCAAGAAAGTTGAATGAAAATCATTTTATGAGCCTAGGGCAAAAGTGTAAATATGAGAAAGTTTAGGGGTAAAATCATAATTTTGCCAAAGTATATTTCATGAGCCAATTTAGTCAATGTGAGTATTAAACAAGTGAATTTTCTATTATAGATCAAGAAATACGAAGCCCGGATCGAAACCGAGGCAAAAACAAAGTTGTGGACTAAATTGCACTTCTACACATATTTTGGTGATTTTTCAAACTCATGCCACTGCTGCTGTCCAAACAGTTTTTTTGTAAATTTTTGCTCTCTCTTTCACTTTAGTTGTGTTCATCACTTGCCTATACCAATCTTTCCAATTTTCGATTACATATTGAACATATTGTTCATACGTACATTTGCCATATTTCTCAATTGGTCACATTCACACTTGTATTTATTCATAACATGATCGTATTCAATTACACTTAGTCGTTACACAATCACATGTATTTTCACTTAGTCAACTTCCCGTAGAACTCATCGGAATAATAACAGATACACGGTGGCCTACACATAGTACCACCCTTATAGCCGAAGCTATCTGGTACACATAGTAGCCTGCACTTAGTACTACACATGTGACCAAAACCATCACTTGCACATAGTGGCCTGTAATTAGTACCACACATGTGATCGAAACTATTGGGTACGCATAGTAGCCTACAGTTAGTACTACACACGTGACCTAAAACCATCTCGTAGCTCTCTTGTACACATAGTGGCCTACACTTAGTACCACACATGTGACCCAGCTACCTCATTCGTATCTTTTCTATTCCGAAGGTTCAACCGAGAATTCTGACTTTTCAACATTTTACCAATTCATAAATTTTCATGCCATCATTTTATACAACTATCATACATTCATAAAACATGCATTTAGGCATATTATAGGTTTACTTTAGGTTATTCGAACTTACTTGTCGAAATCTCGTCAAGTACAACCGTGTAGCAGCTCATACAACCCATGTAATATTAATTTAACATTCAATTCATGTAACATTAATTAGCCATTCAATTCCACATAACACAACAAACATCACATTTTCCATACCATACATCAACTTCTCATAAACATATTATGTCATATCAATAGAGAATTACAATTCAAGCATGGTATTGCATTATTATTAACACACGAACTTATCTCGGATCTAGAAACGACAATTTACCATTTTAATCCATAACCTTGTATTTTCCCGATTTAAGCCCGAATCTCAATTTCCTTGATCTATATCACATTTAGCCTACTAATTAGTCACATTATTCATATGGGTCCAAAAATCATATTTTTTTACAAATTGCACTTTGACCCCTAAACTTTCATATATTTGCACTTTTGCCCCAATGATCGTAAATTAAACTTCAGCCCTTATTCTTATGTTCTATAACATGCTGATCATTTTTCTCTTCTATAGCAACTTCAAATTCTTACTATAACACATAATTATGAACAATAACAACTTTTACCAATTAGCTTGTTTTACTCTTTTTCACCGAAAATCACTTAATAAAAATCGTTCTTCTACTCATAAACATGCATAATCTACCATCAAACATCAAAATACACAATTATCCATCATGGGTAAAATTTTTTACTTTAACTATATCTCAAAATATGGTTAGCAATAGGTAGATTAAAGTACAAGGATTTCAAAAATACGAAAATCAATAAAAACTGGACAAGAATGAACTTACTATTGAGCTTGGAAAGCTTGGAAAAAACCTCAGCCATGGCTTCCATGGTATTTTCGGTAGCAACCCCAAAAGAATGAAGAAGATGACATCTTTTTTTTAGGCTATTTTGGCTTTATATGCCAAATTACTGAATTACCCTTAATGCCTTTCTTAGATATTTTACCACACAAGCCCATTTTTGTCCAAAATTTTAGGATTTGGTAAAATTGCTATTTAAGGGCTCCTAATTCATAATCCAAAGCAATTTCATACAAAAAGCTTCTAGAGCATGCATTTTGCAACGTATTCAATTTAGTCCTTAAAGTCTAATCGAGCACCTTAGACATATAATTTCTTCATGAAATTTTGACACAGGCATGTAAACATATCATAGACCTTATAATAATCATAAAATAATTATTTCTACCTCGAATTTGTGGTCTTAAAACCACTGTTCCGACTAGGCCCTAATTCGGGATGTTACATGTTTGATGTGATTGAATATCCTCTATTATTCAGGGAAAATTCAACGGGAAAAAGAGCCAAGTGTGAAAGAAGTAACAAAGGAGTTAAGTGAATAAAGATAGTAATAAGTTAAGCTACTCAAGGATGATAAAGAGTTTTGTTTAAGTTAAGGAAGTTAACTATTTGAGTTATGGTTACTTTAGCAAAAGTGCTAAATTATGTGACTAAGTGATACAGGTACCATGAATAAAATACAAGTATGAAATCATATTATGATTTAAGATGGGTAAGAGTAAGTATGAGTAAGTATGCTTGAGTACTTGATGCTTATAATGTTCATGTATCATGAGATGAATGAGTTATTTTAAGTATTTATGATATCACATAAATTTCATGCAAACTTACAAAGCTATATGCTTACCCCTCCCTTTTTCGTTTTTCCTTGTAGTTTTGCCAAGCTAGTTCGGGAATCATAAAAGTCGGAGCCCGGATCACACTATCAATCGTTATTTTGATATAGCCGAGTTGTTTTATGTTAAGTATGGCATGTATAGAGATTATACCATTTTGAGTTATCATATTGGGAGCCAAAGAATTGGCTATTAAAGTTACTATTCTTTTTGTATATGGCCCAAGTGTGTTTATGTTTCAGGGTGGCAATTGGCTTGGAAAATAGCCTCTAAGTGTCCACAGATAGACACACGGGCGTGTGTCTAGGGTGTGTGTGACACACGGTCAACCCCATTAGGTATGTTGACAGGCCGTGTGTCCCTTGCATTGAATTACGAGAATTTGATTCGTCACACGAGTGTGTGTTTAGGCCGTGTGCTCCTTAAGGGGGTGCTGACATCATAAATAGAATACCACTAGTTTTCACACACGGGTAAAGAAACGGGCGTGTCTAGGCAATGTGAGGGACACTGGCTATTGACACGGGCATGTGTCTGGCTGTGTGAAAAGCCCTGTAGGTTTGAAATAAAAGCAAATTCTATACAAGCTAGGAACATAGGCGTGTGTGACCACACGGCCTGCCCGCACAGGCGTGTCCCATGTCACATGGGCGTGTGACCCCTGTTTAGGCAACAATTTTCAAGGAGTGGAAAAAGTTTCCGTTTGAACTCTAAAACCTTCCGGATGTATGTTTAAGGCCTCGTAGGCCCATGATATGCATGTTATGTCTAAGAAAGAAAAGTTTTATGTTGGAATGAAATTTTATAACCCGTTATTGCATGTTCAAGCAAGGTCAAGCATGGTAATGCCTCGTATCCAGTCCCGGCGTCGGACCCAGGTAAGGGGTGTTACAACATGAATCCAATTAATACAAGGTTTCAGTTAATACATGAAAAACTAACACTTATAGTTTGCCATTTCTTTGAACAACCAATCTATTTTCGTAATATTAAGGATCCCCGGTATTCAAATCTGCCTGAACATACAGTAAATACATCCATCATATCCCATCACTTCATTAAGCCATTTTTTCGACATATATTAGACTTTAAAGAATGAAATCATAATCTTAATGGTAAATTAGTCATGCCAATATCAAGAATAATACTCTATTGAATTATATTGACTCATATAAACAAGTGCTAAGACTCTCCCATGGATACTACCTCACTGGCTCTCGAACGGCCTGGCTCTCCGATTCCATCAGAGATGGAAAGAGCAACCAATAAGGTGTGGAACAAGGACTTAATGTGAATTCTCCTAGGGACCTGACTATGGAGGATTTTGACAAGAGTAAAAAATCTTTCAAGGAGATTCTTATGGTGAATGTAGGTAATAAGGGTGGTGGTACATATGCAATATTAAAGAATGAAGATTTGGACATAGCAGAAGAAGATATAAGAGTCTTTTTGGAAGGTCAGTATTGTAACAGCCCGATTTTAGCTAATTCAAAACAGTGATTTCAAAACCACAAATCTGAGGTTAGAAAATTCTTTTAATATTATTTTTAGTGTTTATAGCATGTGATTATATATGTGTAAAAATTTCGTGGAATATTTTAGCATTTGAATGCTTAATTTGATAAAAGGACTAAATCGCATAAAATGCAAAAGTTGCATCTAATTGTTAAAAGTGTTTAATTGATATGATTTATTAAATGAAAAGTCCTTATGATGATATTAGACCATTGATAGTGGAATTTGACATAAATGGGTATGTATTTGATGTTTTAAATATTATATAACTAAGGTTAATTTGGTAATTAAAAAAAACAATGTATATTAAAAAAAAAAAACAAAAGATGAAAACATGTTCATCTTTGTTTATTTCAACCAAAAATAGAAAAGAAAACCTGGAATTGGGGAGCTTTAAGTTTCGGCACCTTTGAAGCTTGATTAAGGTGTGGTTTTAGCTCAATTTTTGATGATTTCTACGTTTTTGAGATCGTTGCTTTTATTCTAACTAGCACGTGCCTTAATTTTTGAAGTTTTCAATGATTTTGTGAAGTGCCATTGATGAATGCTTGAGCTTTTGAATGTTTTATGATGAAAAATGAATATTTGTTAATAGTTACACAATTTTTGTTAAGTGATTTTTGACAAAAATGTCAAGCAAGGTTTTAATTATGGAAAGTGCAAATTGAGGGGTTAAAATGTGAAATAAATGAAAGTTTTGGGCTTCTAAGGACCTATATGAAATTCGGTTAGGCTTGGGTTTAATGAAATTTCATGAATTTTGTGTATTTGTGAAATAGGGACTAAATTGTAAAAATGTGGAACTTTAGGGCTAAAGTGTAAAAATGCCCAAATATGTGTTTGTGGAATGAATTGAATGAATTGATGAATAAATGAGTTAATTTTGAATGTATATAGATCAAGAACCAAAGAAATCAGGTTTAGATCGGGGAAAATCAAAGGTTATCGAATAGTCGATCCAGTTCGTTTATCCCGAATAAGAGGTAAGTTCATATGCAAATGAATGTCCTTGAATTGAATTATATATGTTTAATTGTCACTGAACTGCTATGAATGGTGAATGATCAAATACAAACAAGAATCGACATGGTCACAATATTGAAAGTCCCATACGAACCGTAGGAATAGTGTAGGATACGAATGTCATGACATTAGGATTAACGAGATGTGATTATGTGTAAGACCATGTCTAGGACATTGGCATCATTATGTGATTACATGTAAGACCATGTCTGGGATATTGGCATTGTTATTTGATTTTGTGTAAGACCATAGCTGGGCTACTGGCATCGATATGTGATAACATGTAAGACCATATCTAGGATATGGCATTGTACGAGCTATATGTGATTTTCGAGTATCCTTAACAATTCCAAAAGGTTCAACGGGCAAAGTCAAGTCAAAAAAGAATGTGTGAATGAGTTAAGTGACTCAGATATGTACGAGATTCATACAAGTACTGCAAAGGGAAGTAGTTGATAAATTCACTTGTGATATTGAATATGTATACATTGGGAAAGGTTTGTGAACTTTCATGTGCTTATGCATAGTTTTCCTATTGATGAAAAGGATGTTGATTCGTGTGGTAATTTTATTTGTATATGACTTACTAAGCTTTTAAAACTTATTTGGTGTGTTCTTTCCCTATTTTATAGAGAATCAAAGCTAGCTCAGACTCGAGGATCATTAGGAACATTGTCAGACTATTGATAAACTTTTCGGTACTTTTGATGCTTTGTGAATATGGTATATGGCATTATAGGCTAGTGTTATTATGATGTGTTTTGAGATATGATATTAGCCATGAGATTTGACTCATGATTGATGTAAATGTTGATGTGTTTTTGGCCATTTAAGTTGGCTTAAATCATAAGTTTGATAAGTGATGTATGATGTATATATTGCCTTGTATTTTGGCATGTTTGGGATGGATATTGTAATGGTTATATAGTTGCTCAATTAGCTTGTTGTCAATTAGTGTGTTATTGCTTGAAAAATGACATGTTGTGGCTTTATTTGAAGATGATGAAATGGATGGTTTTTAAATGGCATGATTTGTATACGGAATAGCATGTTTTGGTTGTCTATATATGTGTTGAAATTGTTTTATTTTGGTTTTTTTAGGTGAACTTGAGAAATTGTGGCAAATTGGCATTGCAAATGGCCTACTTTTGTCCATATAGGCAGAGAAACTAGCGTGTGACTCAGCCGTGTGCGTCTCACAGTCATGCTACACGGTCGTGTGTCCCCTAGTGTTGAAATTGAATGTAAGTCAATATGCTCCACACGAGCGTGTGACCGGCCATGTGGCATGTGTCAGTATACCCCTCAATGGCACACGGCCTACCACACGGGCGTGTGACTTGGCCGTGTTGCATAAGTCAGTATACCCTACAGGATTGGCACGGCCTAGCACACGGTCTGGCACATGGGTGTGTGTGGCCATTTCGAAGGGCACACGGACTAGACACACGGACGTGTGGTTAGCCATTTGACACAAGTCAGTATGTATGCCTTGTTTTCACACGGCCTGGGGCACAGGCGTGTCTGGAGCCGTGTAAGGCACACGGCCTGTTCACACGGTCGTGTAACCCTGGTATGTATGAAAAATTTCTAAGTTTTTAAAAATTTTTGTATGTTATCGATTTAGTCCCGAACTATTTCTAAAGTATGTTTAAGGCCTCGTAGGCCTTTATAAGGGACAATGTGATTATGATTGAATGGTGTTTGAGATTGGATGCATAAATGTGTGATGTATGTTGTGATTTGATAGGTAATGCTCAGAACCCTATTCTGGCTATGGATACAGGTTAGGGGTGTTACATTTATTGGTATCAGAGTTATGGTTTAGTCTATTCTAGTAATAACGTAACATGTGTGAGAGTCTAGCTATACATGCCATATATACTGTTCGAATGATTCCTAACAGCTTAAATTGTATTTTTGTATAGCAATGGATCCTGAAAGAGCTGTAGTTGACGATGTAGAGAGTAACGCGCCCGCTCCAGCTTAAAGGGCAATGCAATCTGACTCTAGGACTATATCTAGTAGCCATGAGGGAGAGGCTAAACAAGCCTTTTTCCAAATGATTAGTGAGTGGTTTATAGAGTTCATTCGAACGAATGCAGCTGCTCAACAACCTCCACCCCACCTGTTCCTCAAAAATCCCTGTCTTTCCTCAAGCTATAGATCTGCTACGATTGAACAAGATGCCAATAGAAAAGATTCGAAAACATGGGGCTGAAGAGTTTCAGGGTACTGTTGATGATGATGCGGAGAGAGCTAAGTTCTGGCTCAAAAACACGATTCAAGTATTCAACAAATTATCTTGTACTCTTGAGGAATGTATCAAATGTGTTGTGACTTTGCTAAGAGATAATGTGTACCATTGGTGGAAAATGAGGATATCTGTGGTTCCTAGAGAACGGGTTATTTTGGAGTTTTTCCAATCTAAATTTTGAAAGAAGTACATCAGTTAAAGATTCCTTGATTAGAAGCAGAAAGAGTTTCTGGACTTAAAACAAGGTCAGATGACTGTTTCTGGACTTAAAACAAGGTCAGATGACTGTCACTGAGTATGAAAGAGAATTCATACGGTTAAGCAAGTATGCCCGAGAATATGTTTCCACTGAAAAGTCATGTGCAAACAATTTGTAGATGGATTGAATGAAGATGTAAAATTACTAGTCGGAATTCTAGAGATGTAACGCCCCAAACCCGACCTAAACATTATAACTAGATCTGGCATGTCACATGAAAGGGTTGTTTAAAAACTACGCGTTCGTTAAAAGCTTCGTATTCTTTTTGTAACTTCAGGCTTTGTTGTTTATGAAATTCAGATTTGCTTTTATGGGTTTCTTGTAAAAACATTGTTATTATTATCTTCGAAAACTTTGTTTATGATAGAAATCAGATTCAGTGAATCGCAGAAATGTTTTATTTTGAAAACCGTTATTATTGTGTTAAGAAAATCGTTTATAGTTTGAATATAACTGAAATGAAAGTTTAGAGGAAAAATAAAATCCAATGGTCTTATTACATAATATTAAACCCAAATTAAAATAATTCTTAAAATGAAGCAAAACTAAAATTTACTAAAGTTTGTGAGCAGTACTCCGATGTATGCCCACCATAGAGTCTTCTGTAGCTTCGAATCCTCTAACGCTGGGGATCACCTGTACAGTTAAAGTAGATGGGTGAGTTACGAGAACTCAGTGTGTAATCCCCTAATTAGTCATTAACTGGGACCGAGCCCATGCAGAAGCAGACTTGGCCGAGGCCCTATTCAGTGACAATCTAGGCCTTAGCCCTGTAAACATGCTAATGCAAACAGAGAATGCAGCCCAACCCAATCCAACCGGACACACCCCCATACCAACCCTACACACCTGTGGGGATAAAGTTAACCCACCCAGCCCTACACACCAATCTGGAAGACAAGCTGCTAATCACATAATTTGTGGCAGAGCCACCAGAATAACAAAATTTAGTGGCATGGCCACTACACAGAATGTGACGAAGCCACCAGAATACACTTCCTCCAATCATCAAACCCAACCCATGCAACATATTATAAATGCAATGCATCATACATACAAAAGTGTAAATAAAGCATATACATAATAACCAACAATAATCAAGAGTATAACGGTCATTTATCCTCTAGGGGTATTTCCGTAATTTCGTATTTAACGGCCTTTCCGAAGGCCTACTGTTGCCTCGAGTGACACAGGACCCTTTTTGGGTCTCTACGGAACTATTGGGCCTAAAATCCATTTCAGGCCCTAACGGACCCACACGCTCGTATGGCCCATTTCGCATGGTTTCGGTCTCAATTTTTCAGATTTCGCAATCCCATCTATCATTTGATAGTTTTCCATCAATTTTTCCCTTGTGGACTGGATAGCCCATTAGGCCGATTTGATTTGTTTCGACTCGGTCAGACTCATTACAGCCTCAATTTTGCGAGAGTGTACATGATACCTTCAATGGCTTAACGTCATTATTCATGTTTCGATTTACCACTATGAGCGCTCCCACACTCGAGTGGTCACAGTTGCCGGTTTTTAACTTTTCGGCTTTCGGTCGAGTTACAGAACATTGCAAGCATTCATCCAGAGGGGTGTGAGATTACACACCTGATGTGAAATACGTATCACGATACTCTCCGATGCACCTAATGACATAATTGGCTATCAGTTAGTCTTCTTGTTAGGTAATCCCAAAATTGAAATTGATAACACAAACCACAACAGTTACCAAGGATGACGGCAACTCCTTGCTATAATTGAATGTTCAGTTTACTCCCTTTAATTTCGAAATTGAGTCCCTAATGAAAGCACGAGTTAATGATGTTGTTTCAAAACAACAAAGGAATGGCCTTTCGGCCCAAATGAACCTAAAATCGAGAACAACTCCACTCCCCCTATTTGGCCATAGCTACACTTACCAAAGTGCCACAAAATCGGCAGTTGTTCCAAGTTTCGGCTTCCACACAAAAGAAAGAACCAACGATACTCAAGATGGTAAAGAGTACTCAGGTTCGGCCTTAGACAAGAAGGTCAAAATTTCGGCTTTAGTAACGAAAAAGTGAAGAAAGCAAGAATATAGTAGAAGAGCAATCCAAACCTTAGATCAGAGATGAGTCGAATGGGAAAAAGAGATTCGACACTAGCAACAAAACAAAAGAACTCAAGGTCCAGCTATGGAGGCTAAACCAAAATGAAAACCAATCAAAAAACACAAGCCGAAATGGTATGTGTAGGAAAGATTCGACTATAGGAAGAAAAGGGTTAGAGGAAGGATTCGACCAATACTGTTTAAGCAACAATAAATAAAGAAAAAATGTTTTGAAGAAGATGAGAAAAAGAAAGAATAGCAAGCTTGGGGTTTCGGCAAAAAAAATTGAAGCAATGTGTCCCGAAATGCTATCACCGAAAATGCAAAAGGTCAAAAACTCACAACAGAACACTTTAGAAATATCGGCATACTAACCACTCAGGACCGAATATGCTACTAAGTGACCCCAATTCATCAAAATTCTCCTCCCATACAAACCCAAATTCGGCCACTACCACCTCTCTCCCCAATCTTATGATTCTCTCCTCTTTCTACTCCACCATTCACTCTCCACCTCCTATTCAAACCTATTTGACTAAGTCTCCATTCTCCCTTGCAGAGTTCTAGCTGAACTCTACTTCTTCCACCTGCTTAGCACGAAATAAAAACTCCCCACATACTGCTTGTGAGATTCAAACCCCATCCCACTTTGCTTCCCTATTGACGCCACCACCACTCCACCATGTAGCCACTTGTGTTATCAAAAAACCTACAAATTCCCTTAAGCCTTACTTCCAACAGTCCTCTCCCCTAAAGAGCCAAAAACCAAAATTTCCCCAGGGCTTGGACTCAAACTCGAGCCTCTCTAGGACCCCCAAACACACCTAAATAACAAGCTAAGCAAGCTCCACACATGCAATAATGCAATAAAATGCCAGACCCCTAATTTCAGGGATGTTACAATTAAAATGTAACACCCCAAACCCGGCCTAAAGTTATAACCTGATCTGGCATGTCATATGAAAGGGTTGTTTTGAAAACTGCGCATTCGTTAAAAGCTTTGTATTCTTTTTGAAACTTCAGCTTTGTTGTTTATGAAATTCAGATTTGTTTTTATGGTTTTCTTGTAAAAACGTTATTATTATTATCTTCGAAAGCTTTGTTTATGACATAAATAAGGTTCAGTGAATCGCGAAAATGTTTTATTTTGAAAACCGTTATTGTTGTGTTAAGAAAATCCAGAGTTAAATCATTTAGAGTTTAAATATAGCTAAAATGAAAGTTTCCAAAATTAATTCAAATCTATCTGTCCAAATCTCAACTTGCCCTTCCGTCCAAATCTCAAAATCTTCTTCCAAGGTGAGACATTCAAGAAGACATAATCCCCCACCGAATACTCTATCTCCTTATGCTTCAGATCCGCATACAACTTTTGTCTATCAGAAGCTTCTTTTAACCGGCCCCAAATCAACTTCACCTTCTCCTTAGTTTTCGAAATTAATTCTGGACCCAACAACCGTCGCTCACCCAATTCTGTCCAACAAGTAGGGGTACGACAACTACGACCATATAACGCCTCGTAGGGTGCCATCTAAATGCTGGATTGGTAGCTGTTGTTATACGCAAATTTCGCTAAAGGCAAATAATCTTCCTAACTACCCCTAAAACCAATCACACAGCTCCTTAACATGTCTTCCAGAATCTAGATTACCCTCTCCGACTAACCATCAGTCTGTCGATGAAACGCTGTGCTGAAATCTAGTCTTGTACCTAAAGCTTCATGTAACACCTTCCAAAACTGAGATGTGAATCTATAATCCCTGTCTGAGATGATAGACATCGATACTCCATGTAGCCTCACAATTTGAGCCACGTATAACTTGGCCAACTTCTGTAGTGAGTAGTCAGCGCGAACCGGTATAAAGTGTGCGGACTTAGTCAATCGGTCAACAATTACCCACACTAAATCTTTCTTAGTAGGCGTTAGGGGTAACACACTAACAAAATCCATTGTTATCCTCTCCCACTTCCAGAGTGGAATCTTCACCGGTTGCAGCAATCCCAAAGGCAGTTGATGCTCAGCCTTTATTGGAGATAAGGGAAAACCCGACACAAAGTCCATCGTGATTCTCTCCCATTTCCACTCAGGAATCATAGTCGGTTGTAACAAACCAGACAGAACTTGATGTTCAGCTTTAACTTGCTGACAGACTAAACATTTTGACACAAAGTCAGAAATGTCTCTTTTCATACCATGCCACAAATAGAATTGTTTCAGGTCATTAAACATTTTTTGTACTCCCCGGATGCATGATCAACCGACTATTGTAAGCTTCATTCAAAATCGTTTGAATCAGCTCTAAATTTCTTGGAACACAAATCCAATCTCTAAATCTCAAACAATCATCATTATCAACTCGAAATTTCGATACAGCATCTGACTCACACTGAATTCTTTTTGCTAACAACTCATTATCACTCTTCAGAGCCTCACAAATCAATTGTAAAAACAACTATTTTACTTTTAATTTAGCTACTACCACACTATCATCACACGATCTGTTTGATTACTCAAAGCTCGCAAAGCATATAATGATTTTCAGCTCAAGGCATTAGATACAACATTAGCTTTACCCGAATGATAATCTATCACATGTTCATAGTCTTTCAACAACTCTAACAATCTTCTCTGTCGTAAGTTCAAATCTTTCTGTGTCATCAAATACTTTAAACTCTCATGATCAGTATAGATGTGACACTTCTCTCCAAACAGATAGTGACGCCAAATCTTCAATGCAAACACAATCGCAGGCAATTCAAGATCATGCGTTGGGTAATTCTTTTCATGTGGTTTTAACTATCTTGAAACATAAGCAATGACTTCCCCTTCTTGCATTAGCACACAGCCCAAACCATTCAATGATGCATCACTATAAACTACGAACTCTTTGCCTGACTCGAGTTGAATCAACACCGGTGCTTCTGTTAACAACACCTTCAACTGCTCAAAACTCTGCTGGCACTTTTCTGACCACTCGAATCTAACATCTTTCTGTAACAACTTTGTCAACGGAGTCGCAATCATCGAGAAGCCTTTCACAAATCGTCTATAATATCCTACTAGTCCCAGAAAACTACGGACTTTCGACACATTCCTCGGAGGCTTCCACTCTAAAATAGCAGAGATTTTACTCGGATCAACTCATATCCCAGCAGCTGATACAACATGTCCCAGAAAACTAACCTCACGCAACCAAAATTGACGTTTGCTAAACTTTGCATACAATTGTTTCTCACGTAGTGTTTGTAGCACAATTCTCAAATGTTCGGCATGCTGCGTCTCATCACACGAATAAATCAAAATATCATCAATGAACACCACTACAAAGTGATCCAAATACGGTCTGAATATCTGATTCATCAGATCCATAAACACTGCAGGAGCATTTGTTAGTCCGAAAGGCATCACTAAGAATTCGTAATGTCTGTACCTCATTCTAAAAGTAGTTTTTGGTACATCGAATTCTTTAACTCTCAATTGATAGTAGCCCGATCTCAAATCTATCTTAGAAAACACTGTAGCTCCCTTCAGCTGATCAAACAAATCATCGATACGAGGCAATGGATATTTGTTCTTTATTGTCACTTTATTCAGCTGTCGATAATCAATACACATTCTCATAGTTCCATTTTTCTTTTTCACAAATAACACAGGAGCTCCCCAGGGTGAGAAACTCGGTCGTGCAAATCCTCTATCAGTTAATTCTTGCAACTGCGATTGTAACTCTTTCAACTCTGTTGGTGCCATTCTATATGGAGATATAGAAATGGGAGTAGTCCCCGGCACTAATTCACTATTCCACTTTTCGAATTGGAGGTAATCTCGGTAGCTCTTCAGGAAACACATCTGGAAACTCACATACCACAAGAACTGATTCAATTTTATTTTTCAACACTTTTGTATCAATCACATATGCCAAATAAGCTTCACAACCCTTTCTCACATAGTTCATGGCTTTCATCACAGATACGACAGCTGGTAATCCTTTCATATCACTGGATTCAATTCGAACTAGCTCACCATTCTGACTTCTCAATTCAATACTTTTTCTTTTACAATTCACGATGGCACTATGTAGAGTAAGCCAATCCATACCCAGAATTATGTCAAATTCATCAAAAGGAAGCAACATCAAATTAACTGGAAAACATATATCACGAAACATCAATGGGCATTTCTTGCACACCTTATCCACCAAGACACACTTGCCTAAAGCGTTCGACATTCTAACCACAAATTCAGTAGACTCAACATGTAGAGTTTTACTCGTTACTAGATTCACACACACATAGGAATGAGTTGACCCCGGATCTAGCAATGCAATAACATCAATATCAAATAAAGTGAAACTACCGGTGATGACGTCTAGAGATGATGCTTCCTCTCGTGCACGTATAGCATAGGCTCGGGCAGCTGCTCTCGCTTCTGACCTCACAGCTGTGTCATTTTTCCTCTCTCGACTTTTCGCCACCTTTCGTGCTTCGGGTGGTCTACCCCACCAGCCATCACGTTACTCGATCTTTCATTCTGAACGTTTTCTTCTTCAACCATATTTGGGCAATCCCGAATAAAATGATCTCGGGATCCACATTTATAACAAACTCTATTATTGTACTTGCCCTAGCACTCTCCCACATGTTGTCTTCCACACTGTCTGCACTCAGCTTGAATTCGTATTACTTTCTACATCATCAGCAACTACTCGACCGAGATCCATTACTATATAAAAACGCATTTTTAGCTGTCAGAATTCATCACACTATCGCAATTTTAAATATGGCATGTATAGCTAGACTCACACACGCTACATTAGTCCAAGAATCGACTAAACCGTAGCTCTGATACCAATAAAATGTAACAACCCTAACCCGAGACCATCACTGAAAAAAGGTTAAGAGGTATTACCGATCAATCAGAACATTTAACATCAAAATTTACAACACAAAGTCAATCATCTTTAATCACATCCATTTACAAACATATTGTCCCTTATCAAAGTCTATGAGACCTTTATCACGTGCTAAAGATGAGTAAGGACTAAACCGTACACACACAAAAATTGTCGAACACTTAAAAATTTTTCTAAGATTCAGGGGATACACGCCCGTGTGCCATGGCCGTGTTCTACTAGGCCATATACTGACTTCCCCTCCACGGCCACCTAGCACGCCCGTGTGCCATGACCGTGTACACTTAGCTAGATATTGACTTGTACACCACGGCTAGCTAACACCCCGTGTCAAGGCCCTGTGCTACTAAGCTGTATTCTGCCAATTCACCCACGGTCTTTAGGCACGCCCGTGTGCCATGACCGTGTGACATTATAGACCATTTATAAGGCCAAAATGCCACCTATAAGGGTCAACCTACAAGCCATATTTATCAAGACATCCCTTGCACATATAACCATAAAAAACATACCAAAATAGTCATTCAAACCATTTATTAAATACCAATTCCAAACATGACAATTTCACTACCAAAACTTATCTCATCACAAGCATAATACATTCAATACCAAGCATCATTTCTTTTTCAATTTCACTAATTCATGCTAGCATTTTACCAAGACAAAGTTACCATTCATAAATCAATTTCTCATCTCATAATTCATACCAAAAGATGCATCATATATATACCAAAACCATTTATGCCAAAATTAGCACATATCTAGCCACATCTCATGACTTCTTACCAATATCAAACATGATTCAAATGACCAGCCCATACATGCCATATTTTAACTATATACATCTTTCCAAAATACCCCAAAATGAATTGCCGATAGTTTGACTAAAATGCTGACGATCCCCTGATCCAAGATTACTTTATTGACACTGCAAAGCAGAGAAACAAATCACACAGTAAACTTTCCAAAGCTTAGTAAGTTCCATATACAATATAATCGTGTCATTAAACCAAACCAATATAATCAATAATCATCACCTAGATCAATTCTCTCTTATACATACCATATCGTCCATAGCCAAAATAGTCATTCATCCATCTAAAACTTTATCTATAAATTCATTAACCACAAAGGTTCAAGACATACCTTGGCTAACACATAGTTTTCAATTTCCAAGCTACACAATGCTTGATATTACTTGTTGATCATCATTTGATATTCATTCAACTTAATCGCACACTCAGTGCTTAATAAACGGTGGGTACATATTAGTCATCGCACACTTAGTGCTCAATCGTTCAACCAACTTATCTTGATAATGCACACTCAGTGCCAATTATATAGGCTGAAGCTTTCATACATCGCACACACAGTGCTATTCATTTCTGTTTCGATTTTAATATCGCACACTTAGTGCCCTTAACATAACCTTACACATAGCATCTCAATTTTATACACGTACACACATTCATTTCATAATACCAAATCATATGTTAACAACGTGTATTATATTCGAACTTACTTCGGACGTCGACTATCAATACGGTCGATTAATCGAGCACTTTATTTTTGCCTCGATCTCGATCCGAACCTCTTCTCTCTTGGTTTATACACATTTAAATTCAATCCATTCAATCACCATTTCATTCAATTTCGTCCACATACACATATTTGGGGCATTTTGTATAATAGCCCTCATATTTTCACATTTTGATACATTAGTCCCTATTTCACAAAATCATCAAATTCACCAAATCCCACCTAGCACAGGCCTAACCGAATTTTACTAATATCCATACAAACCCACACATTTCATTTATTTCACATTCTAGTCCTTCAAAAATTTATTTTTATAATTTAGCCCTAATTAGCTAAATTCATCAAAAATTCAAGAACAATACATGTTCATTAAACACATATCTTTCATTTAACACCAACACTCATCATAAAGCTTCTCATTTCATCAATGGTACATTCCATAAACATCATCAATTCACAAAATTACAACATGGGTTTTGTAAAACACAAAGCAACGATTACGAAGACGTAGAAATTATCAAAAACCGAGCTTAAACATACCTTGAATTAAGCTAAATATGTGTTAAAAATTACAAAGCTTTAATGGCTCTTCCCTTTTCTATTTTTCGGTGGAAGAAAGATGAGAAAAGGGCCATCCAATTGTTTTGTTTTCCATTAATAATAACTTATTAGACAAATACCAACTCTACCCTTTTATAAAACATATAAAACAAATATAATTTAAGGTTAATATGTCATTTTACTATCCACTATATTAAAATAGTTTATTAAAAATCGACAGTTGTTCCAAGTTTCGGTTTCCACACAAAAGAAAGAACCAACGATACTCAAGATGGAGAAGAGTACTCAGGTTTGGCCTTAGACAAGAAAGTGAGAGTTTCGGCTTTAGTAAAGAAAAAGTGAAGAAAGCAAGAATATAGCAGAAGATCAATCCAAACTTTAGATCAGAGATGAGTAGAATGGGAAGAAGAGATTCGGCACTAGCAACAAAACAAAAGAACTCAAGGTTCAGCTATGGAGGCTAAACTGAAATGAAAACCAATCAAAGAACACAAGTCAAAATGGTAGGTGTAGGAAAGATTCAGCTATAGGAAGAAAAGGGTTAGAGGAAGGATTCGGCCAATACTGTTTAGGCAACAATAAGTAAAGAAAAAATGTTTTCACGAAGATGAGAAGAAGAAAGAATAGCAAGCTTGGGGTTTTGGCAAAGAGAATTGAAGCAATGTGCCCCAAAATGCTATCATCGAAAATGCAAAAGGTCAAAAACTCAAAAAAGAACACTTTAGAAAAATCGGCACACTCACCACTCAAGACCGAATATGTTACTAAGAGACCCCTCTTCATCTAAATTATCCTCCCACAAATACCTAAATTTGGCCACTACCACCTTTCTCCCCAATCCCATGATTCTCTCATCTTTCTGCTCTACCATTCACTCTCCACCTCCCATTCAAACCGATTTGACTGAGTCTCCATTCTCCCTTGAAGAATTCTAGTTGAACTCTACTTTTTCCACTTGCTTAGCACAAAATAAAAAATCCCCACATGCTGATTGTGGGATTCGAACCCCATCCCACTTTTCTTCCCTATTGACGCCACCACCACTCCACCATGTAGCCACTTGTGTTATCAAAACACCTACAAATTCCCTTAAGCCTTACTTCCAATAGTCCTCTCCCCTAAAGAGCCAAAAACCAAAATTTCCCCAGGGCTTGGACTCACTCGAGCCTCCCTACGACCCCCAAACACACCTAAATAACAAGCTAAGCAAGCTCCACACATGCAATAATGCAATAAAATGTTAGACCCCTAATTTCAGGGATGTTACAAAAGATGAAAGAATTTGTTATTCTAGTTGAGAGGGCTTGTAAAGCCGACGATCTTCATAAAGAAAAGAGAAAGGTAGATCCAAAAGCTAAAGACTTGAGAAAAAGATCAATGTGTAAGCCGTATCAATCTTCATCAAAGAAATTTTGAGACTCGTTTAATCGTTCTAATGCATCAGTGGGACATTCAAACAAAGATCGTGAATGGCAACATTCTAGCTTTAAAGCTCTGGCTATCTCGATAGCTAGTGTCGGGAGTGCAAAACCAAATCAACTCGAATGTAAATAATGTGTAAAATAGTATTTTGGTGATTGTAGATTGAATGATCGGGCTTGTTTTAAATGTGGATCGTTAGATCATTTTATCAGAGATTGGCCAGAGTTATGTAACATCCCGAAATAGGGCCTCAACGGAACAGTGGTTGTGAAACCATGAATCCGAGATAGAAAAGGTTATTACAAGTAATTATTATGATTTATTGAGTGATTAGATGCATGTGTTATAATATCGATAGAAAATTTCATGAATTGTATGTCTAATTTGCATATTATGACTTAATTGCAAAAGTTGATAAATATGAGTTTTAGGTGTTAAAGGATTTAATTGAAGAGCATAATTGAAGTAGAGGTCCTTAAATGGTATTTATACCATTAGGCTTTCATGGACAAAAATGGACATATATAGGTAGAAAGAACCAAAGTTTTTAATGAAGCGTAATTTAGTCATTCGGTAATAAAAAGATGGAAAAATGTGCTCATCTTCTTCATTAGCCAAATTTTCAAGGGTTCACCATAGCTAGGGTTTGTTTCAAGCTTCCCAGCTCCATAGTAAGTGATTCCAAGCCCTGTTTCTAATGTTCTTTACATTTTTGAAGCCCCGGTAGCTCGGTTTAGCTTATTCTATCAATAATTCATGCTAGGGTTCATATTTGGAAAACTACCCACAGGTGAAATGTGTTTATTTTGATGTTTTATGATAGAATATGAAGTCTAAAATTATGTTAAACAACTTTTGCTAAGTGATCTTAAGTAAAAACGAGTAAAACGGCTTAATCAGTAAAAACATCTAATGTTCATAAGTACATGTTAGAGTGAGAATTTGATGTTGTCATAGAAGGGAGAAATGATCAGCATGTCATAAAACATAAGAATAAGGGATAAAGTTTAATTTCTGAGCTTTGCGGCAAATGTGTTAATATGTAAAAGTTTAGGGGCAAAATTGTAATTTTGCCAAAGTTAGAGTTAAGAACTATTTTGGTAAATGTGAGTATTAACTAAGCTAAATTTGCTATTATAGATCAAGAAGAACGAAATCCGGACTTAGATCGGGGAAAGAAAAAGATAGTGGACTAAATCGATATAGTTTATCATATTTTGTTTCGAGGTAAGTTTGCGGTAAATAAATGCAATATTCTATTATTTTACATTTAATACTATTAAATTCTAGCATTTACATATTTATTCTATAAATTTGTCATTTAAAGACTAATGTATGAATTGACGGAAAAGATATCTCAAAAAATTCCGGTTGAACCTTAGGAATGTGTAGGATACAAATGTCATGACGTTAGGGTTTAAGGAAATCATGTAAGACCATGTCAAGACATGGCATTGATAGGTTACTATAAGGCAAAGGTCGCATGTAAGACCATGCCAAGGCATGGCATTGGTGAGTTCATAAGGCAAGGATACCACGTAAGACCATGTCAAGACATGGCAATGGTTAAGTTTCATAAGGAAAGGTACTCGCGTATCGTTAGTATTCCAAGTGGTTCAACGGGAAAATTCAAAGAGTATACCAAAGGAAAGGTAAGACAAGTTCAAGCTAAAAAGGTACAGGTAAGAATTTAAGACTTAAGTATAGTAAATTAAAGGCTTAAATAATCTTGGTAAGAAAAGATTAAGATAATTCATTAAGAATGTTGTTATTTATTTACATGTAAACTTACTAAGCTTTATGCTTACTCCCATTCCCTTCTCTTTTTTTATATAGTATTACAAGCCAACTCGGGGATCGTTAGGACGTCGGACTTCGTTACGCACTATCAGAGGATTATATTGGTATTTTGTGACTTGAACATTTTAAGTTATGGCATGTATAGGGACTTAGCCATTTCGTATGTATGTCCTTATGATATGTCTTAATATTGGCCTGTAAATGCTTGATAATGATTAGCCATTAGAATGGTTAATTAAGAACATGTTTTGGATGCTATGTATGCCTAGATGATAGTTATTACAAAGAAATTATGAAAGAGTAAAAAATCTACAGGGGAACAGTTTTGGACAGCAATTGTGACGTGATTTTGAAAAATGACTAAGAATATTATAAATGGAATTAGGGTGTGAATAAGATATAGAATTAAATTTTATTGAGCCTGTTTTTATATGAAAGAAAAGGTGTAGGCAAAAGAATTGTATATTATGAGATAATTGATTTTTAATGTAGAGGGGTCAGAACTGTCGGTTAGTGTAACAGGGGAGACTTTTACTAATAAACTGTACTAATTGGCCACACCAAAAATTCTGGAAACATTATAGTAAGAAGATATATGAGTCTAGTTTCAGGAAAAATTTATGGATCTAAATTTCGAGTTTCGTAACTCGAGTTATAGTCAATTTAGTGAACATGATGCAGATAGATAGTTTCAATTTTTATGCCTTAAACTAGTAAGTTAAGGCTAGTAATGCCTCGTGCTCGACTCCGACAATGGTCTCGGGTAAGGGGTGTTACATTTATTGGTATCATAGCAAGATTTTAGTTGGTTCTCAGAATATTCAGTATGAGTAAGAATCTAACTATACATGCCATACTTATATTTTGATAGTCTGACGACTCCTGATGATTTTAAAATGTTTTTCTTTTATAGTTATGGATCCCGAACGAGCTGGTGCAGATAATGTAGAGAGTAATGTGCCTGCTCCCACTGAAGGGATGGTGCTACCAGATAGTAGTGAAAGGCCCGTTACAGTTAGTCCGGGAAGAGGGGCTTGAGAAGCCTTCTTCCAAGTAATGAATGAATGGTTTGATGAGTTCGTTCGTACGAACCCGACTGTTAGACCTCCACCCCCTCATGATCCTCAGACTACCCATGTAGCTTCTCCAGTCACAGATACAGTCAAAAGAGAGAAGCCACCCATTGGCAAGATTATAAAACAAGATGCCGAGGAGTTTCGAGCTACCAAAGATGATGATGCCGAGAAAGCTGAATTTTGGCTCGAGAACACTATCAGAGTCTTTGATGAGTTATCCTGCACACCGGAAGAGTGTATTAAATGTGTGGTGTCACTTCTTAGATATTCGGCCTACCAGTGTTGGAAGACACTTGTGTCAGTAGTACCTAAAGAAAGAGTTACCTGGGATTTTTTTCAGAAGGAGTTCCATAAGAAATACATAAGTCAGAGGTTTATTGACAAGAAAAGAAAAGAGTTCCTTGAATTAAAACAGGGTAAGATGACTGTGACCGAGTATGGATGTGAATTTTTTTCGACTCAGTAATTATACTAGAGAGTGTGTGTCTACAGAGGCTATCATGTGTAAAAGATTTGAGGATGGGCTCAATGATGATATCCGACTGTTAGTTGGTGTTCTAGAGATAAAGGAGTTTGTTGTTTTAGTTGACCGAGCCTGTAAGGTAGTGGAGTTGTTAAAAAGAAAGGGTAAAGCTGAAATTGAGATGCAAGATACGAAGAAAAGGCAGATGAGCAAGCCGTTTCAGTCTACATCCAAGAGGCCTAGTGAGTTTTTTACGAGATCTAATTTTTTAGCCGGGTATTCTAGCCGAAAGAGAGGTAGAAGATTTATGGATCCAAAAGCTCAAACCACTTCGATTGCCAGTGTTGGCAGTATTTAGCCTGATAGACTCGAGTGTCTTCAATGTGGTCAACGTCATCCAGGTCAACGTCGAGCAACTGAGATTGGCTATTTCTGATGTGGTGCACCGGATCATTTCATTTGGGTGTGTCCTGAAATGGTTAAAAGAGAAGTAATATTGAGTCCAAGATCAGGCAATGCCCCCGTTAGAGGCAGATCTCAGAGAAATCCAGGAGTAGAGGAAGGTAGAGATACATTTAGAGATACAACAACGAGATCAGATGTTAGAGCACCCGCAAGGACTTATGGTATCCGTACTCGTGAAGAGGCATCCTCCCCCGACGTAATTACGGGTACATTTTCTCTTCATGATGTTTATGTTATTGCTTTGATTGATCCTGGTTCAACCCATTCCTATGTTTGCATGAAATTAATGCCTAGTATGAACATGCCTATAGAGTTTACGGAATTTGTGATTAAAGTATCGAATCCATTAGGTCAGTATGTGTTAGTAAACAAAGTATGTAGAAATTGCCCTTTGATGATTAGAGGTTACTGTTTTTCGGCCGATCTCAGGCTATTGCTGTTTGATGAGTTTGATGTGATTCTTGGTATGGATTGGTTAACTATACATGATGTGATAGTGAATTGTGGAAAGAAATTCATTGAGTTGAAACGTGAAAATGGTGAGATCCTTCGGGTTAATTTAGATGAGTCAGGTAGTTCAATTTCCATGATTTCTGTTATGTCTGCTCAGAAATGTTTGAGGAAAGGATATGAAGCTTATCTTGCTTTTGTGTTGAATACTAAAGATCCAGAGTTGAAAATTGAATCAGTGCCTGTGGTAAATGAGTTTCTTGATGTGTTCCCGGAAGAACTACCAGTTTTGCCTCCTATCAGAGAAGTTGAGTTTGGTATTGAATTGATTCTAGGTACCACACCTATTTCTATTGCTCCTTATAAAATGGCTTCGATAGAATTGAAAGAATCGAAAGCTTAGCTACAGGAATTAACTGATAAAGGCTTTGTAATACCTAGTTATTCACCATGGGGTGCGCCAGTGTTATTTGTGAAAAAGAAGGACGGTTCCATGAGATTGTGCATAAACTATCGGCAGCTTAACAAGGTAACCATCAAGAACAAATATCCATTGCCTAGAATAGATGATTGTTTGATCAATTCAAAGGAGCCACTATGTTCTCTAAGATAGATTTGAGATTTGGATACTATCAGTTGCGAGTTAAAGAGTCAGATATTCTGAAAACTACTTTTCGAACTAGGTATGGTCACTATGAGTTTCTTGTGATGCCATTTGGCTTAACCAATGCTCCTGTCATTTTTATGGATTTAATGAACCTAATTTTTAGACCTTATTTGGACAAGTTTGTAGTTGTGTTCATTGATGACATCTTGATTTATTCTCATGATGTGACTGAGCATGCATAGCATTTGAGAATAGTTTTACAGATTTTGAGAGATAATCAGCTTTATGCCAAGTTTAGTAAAAGTGAGTTTTGGTTGCGAGAAGTTTGTTTTCTTGGACATATGGTGTCAGGTGAAGGTATTAAAGTTGATCCGAGTAAGATTTCAGCCATTGTTGGTTGGAAGCCACCCAGGAATGTATCAGAGGGCAGAAGTTTTCTTGGTCTTGCCGGTTATTATAGATGATTTGTAGAGGGATTTTCCATGATAGCTACTCCATTGACAAGATTACTACAGAAAGATGTCAAGTTTGAATGGACTGAGAAGTGTCAGCAGAGTTTCGACAAGTTAAAGGCATTGTTGACTGAAGCTCCTGTATTTGTACAACCAGAACCGGGTAAAGAGTTTGTCATTTATAGTGATGCATCCTTAAATGGACTAGGCTGTGTACTTATGCAGGAAGGAAGGGTAATTGCTTATGCCTCTAGACAGTTAAAACCACATGAGAAAAATTATCCGACACATGATTTAGAGCTAGCTGCTATTGTATTTGCATTAAAAATTTGGAGACATCACTTGTATGGTGAGAAATGTCGAATATTCACTGATCATAAAAGTTTGAAATACTTGATGACTTAGAAAGGTCTAAACTTGAGGCAAAGAAGATGGCTAGAGTTGATTAAAGATTATGAGCTAGTGATCGATTATCACCCAGGTAAGGCAAACGTTGTTGGTGATGCTTTGAGTAGAAAATTATTATTTGCATTGAGAGCTTTGTACACTAGTTTGGCCTTATTAGATGATGGTTATATTTTAGCAGAGTTGAGAGCTAAACCGACGTTTCTTGAAGAAATTTGTGAAGCTTAGAAGAATGACAGTAAGTTGCAAGCCAAAGAGTTCAGTGTGAGTCAGGTGTAGAGTCTGATTTTTAGATTGGTTCTAACGGTTGTTTGATGTTTAGAGATAGAGTATGTGTACCCAAGAATGATGAACTTATTTGGAAAGTCTTACAGGAAGCACATAGCAGTTCTTTGTCTATTCACCCAGGTAGTACAAATATGTATAATGATTTGAAGAAAATGTATTGGTGGACAGGAATGAAAAGAGATATTTTAGAGTTTGTTTCTAGATGTTTGATCTGTCAGTAGGTAAAAGCCGAACATCAGGTACCTTCAGGTTTATTGCAGCCTGTATTAGTACCCAAGTGGAAATGGGACCGAGTTACTATGGATTTTGTGACAGGATTGCCTTGACATCGAGAAAGAAAGATGCAGTATGGGTTGTGATTGATAAGTTAACGAAGTTGGCTCATTTTATTCCAGTTCGTATGGATTATTCACTTGACAAGTTAGCCGAGTTGTATATTTCAGATATAGTTAGACTACATGGAGTACCGTTATCGATTATCTCAGATAGAGATTCGAGATTTACTTCATGGTTTTGGAAGAAATTGCAGGAAACTTTAGGTACAAAGTTGAGTTTTAGTACAACTTTCCATCCTCAGACTGATAGTCAGTCAGAAAGAGTTATTCAGGTACTTGAAGATATGCTTAGATGTTGTGTATTGGAATTTCAAGGTAGTTGGGAGAAATATTTGCCGTTAATAGAGTTTTCCTACAATAATAGTTATCAATCGAGTCTAAAGATGGCACCTCATGAAGCTTTGTATGGACGCAAATGTCGCACACCTTTGTATTGGACAGAGCTTAAGGAAAACTAGATTTACGGGGTTGATCTAGTCAAAGAAATAGAAGAGAAAGTAAAAGTGATCAGAGATTGCTTGAAAGTAGCTTCAAATAGGTAGAATTCCTATACAGATTTGAAAAGAAAAGAAATTGAATTTCAAGTTGGTGATAGGGTATTCTTGAAAGTATCCTCGTGGAAGAAAGTTCTCAGATTTGGCAAGAAAGGCAAATTAAGTCCCCGTTTTATTGGACTGTTTGAGGTGATCGAGAGAGTTGGGCCATTGGCATATCGATTAGCTTTGCCGACTGAGTTAGAGAAGATTCATACTGTGTTTCATGTGTCTATGCTACGTCGTTATCGTTCAGATCCATCACATGTAATTTCGCAGATAGAGGTTGAGATTCAGCCGGATATGATTTACAGTGAGGAACTGGTAAAAATTCTAACTCGAGAGGCTAAACAATTAAGGAACAAAAGTATTGCACTCGTGAAACTATTATGGAATAGGCATGGGATAGACTAGGCTACATGGGAGCCCGAAGAAACTATGCGAAAACAGTACCCAAATCTCTTCACAGGTAAGATTTTCGGGGACGAAAATCCTTAAAAGGGGGAGAAATGTAACTTCCCGAAATAGGGCCTAAACGGAACAGTGGTTGTGAAATCATGAATCAGAGATAGAAAAGGTTATTATGAGTAATTATTATGATTTATTAAGTGATTAGATGCATGTGTTAGAATATCGATAGAAAATTTCATGAATTGCATGTCTAATTTGCATATTATGACTTAATTGTAAAAGTCGATAAATATGAGTTTTAGGTGTTAAAGGATTTAATTGAAGAGCATAATTGAAGTAGAGGCCCTTAAATGGTAATTATACCATTAGGATTTCATGGAAAAAAAGTGGACATATATAGGTAGAAAGAACCAAAGTTTTTAATGAAGGGTAATTTAGTCATTTGGTAATAAAAAGAAATTAAAAGGGAAAACGATGGAAAAATGTACTCATCTTCTTCATTAGGCCAAATTTTTAAGGGTTCACCATAGCTAGGGTTTGTTTCAAGCTTCCAAGCTCCATAGTAAGTGATTCCAAGCCCCGTTTTTACTGTTCTTTACATTTTTGAAGCCCCGGTAGCTCGGTTTAGCTTATTCTATCAATAATTCATGTTAGGGTTCATATCTGGAAAAATACCCATAGGCGAAATGTGTTTATTTTGATGTTTTACAATGGAATATAAAGTTTGAAATTATGTTAAACAACTTTTGCTAAGTGATTTTAAGTAAAAACGAGTAAAACGGCTTAATCAGTAAAAATACCTAATGTTTATAAGTACATGTTAGAGTGAGAATTTGATGTTGTCATAGAAGGGAAAAATGATTAGCATGTCATAAAACATAAGAATAAGGGATAAAGTTTAATTTTTGAGCTTTGGGGCAAATGTGTAAATATGTAAAAGTTTAGGGGCAAAATTGTAATTTTTCCAAAGTTAGAGTTAAGAACTATTTTGGTAAATGTGAGTATTAAATAAGCTAAATTTTCTATTATAGATCAAGAAGAATGAAATCTGGACTTAGATCGGGGAAAGAAAAAGATAGTGGACTAAATCGATATAGTTTATCGTTTTTTGTTTCGAGGTAAGTTTGCGGTAAATAAATGCAATATTCTATTATTTTACATTTAATACTATTAAATTCTAGCATTTACATATTTATTCTATAAATTTATCATTTAAAGACTCAAGTATGAATTGACGGAAAAGCTATCTTAGAAAGTTTCGGTTGAACCTTAGGAATGTGTAGGATACAAATGTCATGACATTAGGGTTTAAGGAAATCATGTAAGACCATGTCAAGACATGGCATTGATAAGTTACTATAATGCAAAGGTCCCATGTAAGACCATGCCAAGGCATGGCATTGGTGAGTTCATAAGGCAAGAAATCACGTAAGACCATGTCAAGACATGGCAATGGTTAAGTTTCATAAGGAAAGGTACTCGCGTATCGTTAGTATTCCAAGTAGTTCAACGGGAAAGTTCAAAGAGTATACCAAAGGAAAGGTAAGACAAGTTCAAGCTAAAAAGGTACAAGTAAGAATTTAAGACTTAAGTATATGAAATTAAAGGCTTAAATAATCTTGGTAAGAAAAGATTAAGATAATTCATTAAGAATGTTGTTATTTATTTACATGTAAAACTAAGAAGCTTTATGCTTACTCCCATTCCTTTCTCCTTTTTTTATATAGTATTACAAGTCAACTCAGGGATCGCAAGGACGTCGGATTTCGTTACACACTATCAAAGGATTATACTGGTATTTTGTGACTTGAACGTTTTAAGTTATGGCATGTATAGGGACTTAGCCATTTTGTGTGTATGTCCTTATGATATGTCTTAATATTGGCTTGTAAATGCTTGATAATGATTAGCCATTAAAATGGTTAATTAAGAACATGTTCTGGATGTTATGTATGCCTAGATGATAGTTATTACAAATAAATTATGAAAAGAGTAAAAAATCTGCAGGGCAATAGTTTTGGACAGCAACTGTGACGTGATTTTGAAAAATCACTAAGAATAGTATAAATGGAATTAGGGTGTGAATGAGATATAGAATTAAATCTTATTGAGTCTATTTTTATAGGAAAGAAACAGTGTAGGCAAAAGAATTGTATATTATGAGATAATTTATTTTTAGTGCAAAGGTGTCAGAACTATCGGTCAATGTAACAGGGGGGACTTTAACTAATAAAATGTACTAATTGGCCACACCAAAAATTCTGGAAACATTATAGTAAGAAGATACATGTGTCTAGTTTCTGGGAAAATTTACGGATCTAAATTTTGAGTTTCGTAACTCGAGTTATAGTCAATTTAGTGAACATGACGTAGATGGACAGTTTCAATTTTTATGCCCTAAACTAGTAAGTTAAGTCTAGTAATGCCTCGTGCTCGACTCTGACAATGGTCTCGGGTAAGGGTGTTACAAGTTAGATGAAAAAGATAACGCTCAGAGTATGAGGCTGAGTAACACTGCAATTAGAGGGAGACCACCCAGAAATCCTGGTAACGTGAGTGGTAGTCAGAGAGCGACAAAAGACTCTATTGTGAGGTCTGAGGCCAGAGCACCGACACAAGCCTACGCTATTCGCACTCGTGAAGAAGCGTCATCACCAGATGTTATCACCGGTACTTTCACTCTCTATGATACTAATGTGATTTCGTTGATGGATCCAGGATCAACTTATTCTTATATATGCATGAATTTAGTATCCCGTAAGACTTTGCCTGTAGAATCTACTAAATTTGTAATTAGAGTATTGAACCCCTTAAGCAAGTGTGTTTTGGTTGATAAAGTGTGCAAGAACTATCCATTGATGATTCAGGATTTTTGTTTTCCAGCTAATCTAATGTTGTTGCCATTTGATGAATTTGATATAATTCTGGGTATGGATTGGCTAACACTACATGATGCTATAGTAAACTGTAAAAGAAAGAGGATTGATCTGAGTTGTTAGAATAATGAGGTTATCTAGACTGAGTCAGATGATTTTAATGGTTTACTAGCAGCGATTTCATCGATGTTAGCTCAGAAATATGTGAGAAAGGGTTGCGATGCTTATTTTGCTTATGTGTTTGATACGAAAGTGACTAAAAGGAAGATAGAATCAGTGCCAGTTGTGTGTAAGTATTCAGATGTGTTTCCTGAAGAGTTACTGGGTTTACCACCGATCCGAGAGGTTGAGTTTGGCATTGAGTTAGTGCCAGGAACTATGTCGATATCGGTAGCTCCATATAGAATGGCCTCTACAGAGTGAAAAGAATTGAAAGCTCAGTTGCAAGAGTTGACAGATAAAGGTTTTGCTAGACCGAGTTTCTCTCCCTGGGGTGCACAGGTGTTGTTCGTGAAAAAGAAAGATGGCACGATGAGAACGTGTATTGACTACAGATAGTTGAATAATGTGACTATAAATAACAAATACCCTCTACCGCGAATTGATGATTTGTTTGATCAGTTGAAAGGGGCATGTAACACCCCAAACCCGGCTTAAACGTTATGGTCAAATCTAGCACGTCACATTAAAAGGTAGTTGAAAAGCTAAGCAATCGTTAAAAATGTTGCATCTCCTTTTGAAACCCTAAGTTTTGTTGTTTGTTTGTAAAAAACGCGATTTGCTTAATGTCCATTTCTGTAAAGTTGTTGTTATTTTGAGAAACTATTTTTGTTGTGAAAATCGAACTTGAATAGTTGTGGAATGTGATATTTTGAAAAACGGTTATTAGCATTTTAAAAAAACCCAGAATTTAAACGTTTAAAAATTTAATAATAGCCGAAATAAAAGTTTCAAAGGAGAATAAAATCCAATGGCTTTATTACAAAATATAAATTCCAAAAATAAATAATATTAAAGTAAAGTACAAACTGGATTTACTAAGTTTCGTGAGAAATAACTCCGTTGTATGGCCACCAGTGAGCCCTCTGCAGCTCCAAATCCTCTAACGCTGGGGATTACCTACAAGATTAAGGCAAAGAGGGTGAGTTACGAGAACTAAGTGTGTAATCCCCTAAACAGTCACTATCTGGCCCTGAGCCCTTATGGCATCAATCTGGGCCTAAGCCCTATAATCATGATAATGCAAACAATAAAATGCAGCCCAACTCAATCCAACCAATCACACCCCCGTACCAACCAATCGTCACTTGTGGAGATCAAGTTAACCCACCCCGCCAAACACACTAACATTGCAGACAAGCTGCTAATCATGGTATATATGCGGCTCTTAAGCCTTCAATAGCGGTATTATAATTGGCACAGAGCCATCAGTAACTGTATTATGTTTGGTACATAGCCATCAGTGACGGTAATATAATCGGCACACAGCCTTGGGTAAATATGATCGACACAGAGTCATCGATATCTGTTAGGCACATAGCCACGGGTAAATATGATTGGCACAAAGCCATAATCAAGATGGCACCGAGCCAAGCTCTCCAATAATGCAGCCTTGCTGCTAATCATGGTATTTGTGGCTGAGCCACCAAAATAATATATGTGGCATAGCCACTAAAATAGTATGTGGTAGAGCCACCAGGCTACACTTCCTCCAATCATCAAACCCAACCCATGCAACATGTTATGAATGCAATGTATTGCATGAATAAACAGTATAAATAAAGTCACATACACGATATTTAACCACAATCGAGGGTATAACAGTAATTTTCTCACATAAGGGTACAACGGTAATTCTCACTCCTTTGGGGGTATTTCGGTAATTTACCCACTAAGGGTATTTCGGTAACTTTACCCATAGAGGGTATTTTAGTAATTTCGCAAACCAGGGGTATTTCGATAATTTCAAAAATCAGGGTTATTTCGGTAATTTTGCAATCCGAGGGTATTTCGATAATTTCACAAATCAGGGGTATTTCGATAATTTAACAAATTAAGGGTATTTTGGTACTTTCACAAATAAGGGGTATGTTGGTAATTTTACAAACTGGGGGTACTTCGGTAATTTCACAAATAACGGGTATGTTGGTTTTTCAGTAATTTTGTAAGCCAAGGGTATTTCAGTAATTTTGTAAACCAATGTATTCTAAATAGAGATAACAATGCGAATGGGCCTAGGGCCTATTCTTGGCCCAAATGGACCCACACGTTCGTGTGGCCACAGATATGAGATTCACATAGACCAGTTCACTATCTACTACACAATCATTCAATTTATTCATATGGGCCTGCGGGACTATTGGGCCCATCATGGCCCAAACAGCATCAACCCACAAGAATACTCATGGTGGCCTCAACTATCGCGTCGAAGCTCCCACACGACACGTGCGCTCGCATGCTCGTGTGGCTACCATCGCCGTGTGATCGGCATTTCGGCATTTGCTGCTCTACAGCTAGAGTAGGGCGAAATACATACCTGATAGGAATCTGAAGCTCCTAATCTGTGCTCCGAGTACTCCTATGCCCAAACGCCCACCAAGGTATGCTTACTCTCCTCATAGATTGCTAGTCAGCTTCTCACCTTCCCTCTTGCTAGCTTCCTAATGTGGGCTCCGTCCTTCAGTAGAGTTTAAATCCAACACAAACTCTGGCCGTCCCAACTTAGCAAAATAAATATCCCTTTTTGCTTGCGATGGGATTCGAACCCTTGCCCTCTCCTATGCTCCAGACGCTACATGCCACCACAACATAAGCTCCTTTTGTGTCTAAAATCATGCGCAACTAAATATAAGTCTATGGGCCAAAGTCTAAGTTAACTTAAAAATAAATCAAAATGAAATGCAAGCGCCAAGACTTGAACCTTGGACCCTTTGCTTCCTTGTGTGGCGTCATTCCCTTGTCTCCTATGTGGCACCATTTGCCACTAGACCACAACTCCTTTTGTGTCATTTTTCTCCACATTTTATTCTTAAAGCCTACTTATTAACTCCCAGGGTATTATTACGAGACTTCATAGAAGCCCCCTAACCTTCCAAAATCATTCACCTAATAGATCCAACTTGCATTGGTGCCGTTCTCTTGTTCTCAAAAAATTTTAAACGCTCCCATGGCCAAGGTCCAATAAGCCCAATTCTACTCGGCCCAAATTCGGGTCGTTAGAAATCTACACTCTTAGAGAAATTTCGTCCTCGAAATTTCCAACTATATAATAACCGCACAACATAGGTTACCCCACTACGCTTCCGCTGTGCACTCTCATCCCAATAACACTACAACACTTCTAACTTAATCTTAAAACCTCTTACACACAATCAACCATCTAACCACAGAAACAAACAGATACTTATAACAGCATACAATTTCTATATTCAAACATCACATCCAAACAAAACACACACAAAATAAAAACAAAATATACAGTCATTTCAGCATATAATAAAGTTTAAGATCAAGAAACTTATGGATTTGGTGCCGGAGACTCGGTGTGCCATACTTCTAGTAACACTATCACTTTCTTTCTAAACCATATTTTTTTAAACTGATTTTGAAAAAAATTTTCAAACCCATTCCACAGTCGAGTTTTGCAAATCGGGCTCTAATACCCTAAAATGTCACACCCCAAACCCGGCCTAGACGTTATGGCCGGGTCTAGCATGTCAAAATCAAAAGGTAGTTGAAAAGCTAAGCGATCGTTAAAAATGTTGCATCTCTTTTTGAAACCCCAAGTTTTGTTGTTTGTTTGTAAAAACACGATTTGCTTAATGTCCGTTTTTGTAAAGTTGTTGTTATTTTGAGAAACTATTTTTGTTGTGAAAATCAAACTTGAATAGTTGCGGAAACATGATATTTTGAAAAACAGTTATTAACATTTTAAGAAAACCTAGTATTTAAACGTTTAACAATTTAATAATAGTCGAAATGAAAATTTAAAAGGAGAATAAAATCCAATGGCCTTATTACAAAATATAAATCCTAAAAATAAATAATATTAAAATAAAGTAAAAATTGGATTTACTAAGTTTCATGAGAAATAACTCTGTTGTATAGCCACCACCGAGCCCTCCGCAGCTCCAAATCCTCTAACGCTGGGGATTACTTGTAAGATTAAGGCAAAAGGGGGACGAGAACTCAGTGTGTAATCCCCTAAATGGTCACTACCTGGCCCTGAGCCCTTATGGCATCAATCTGGGCCTAAGCCCTATAACCATGATAATGCAAACAATAAAATGCAGCCCAACCCAATCCAACCAATCACACTCCCGTACCAACCAATCGTCACCTGTGGGGATCAAGTCAACCCACCCCGCCAAACACACCAACATTGCAGACAAGCTGCTAATCACGGTATATATGCGGCTCTTAAGCCTTCAATAGCGGTATTATAATTGGCACAGAGCCATCAGTAACTGTATTATGTTTGGCACATAGCCATCAGTGACGGTAATATAATCGACACACAACCTTAGGTAAATATGATCGACACAGAGTCATCGATATCTGTTAGGCACATAGTCAGAGGTGAATACGATTGGCACAAAGCCATAATCAAGATGGCACTGAGCCAAGCTCTCCAATAATGCAGCCTTGCTGCTAATCATGGTATTTGTGGCTGAGCCACCAAAATAATATATGTGGCATAGCCACTAAAACAGTATATGGCAGAGCCACCAGGCTACATTTCCTCCAATTATCAAACCCAACCCATGCAACATCTTATGAATGCAATGTATTGCATGAATAAATAGTATAAATAAAGTCACATACACGATATTTAACCACAATCGAGGGTATAACGGTCATTTTCTCACAAAAGGGTACAATGGTAATTCTCACCCCTTTCGGGATATTTCGGTAATTTACCCATCGAAGGTATTTCGGTAATTTACCTACTAAGGGTATTTCGATAACTTTACCCATAGAGGGTATTTCGGTAACTTTACGCATGAAGGGTATTATGGTAATTTCACAAATTAGGGTGTTTTGATAATTTCACAAATTAGGGGTATTTCAGTAATTTTACAAACTAGGGTATTTTGATAATTTCACAAATTAGGGGTATTTTGGTAATTTTGTAATCTGAAGGTATTTCGGTAATTTCACAAGTCAGGGGTATTTCGGTAATTTCACAAATTGGGGGTATTTCGATAATTTCACAACTCAGGGGTATGCCGATAATTTTACAAACTGAGGGTACTTTGGTAATTTCGCAAACTGAGGGTTTTTCAATAATTTTGTAAACCAAGGGTATTTTAGTAATTTTGTAAACCAAGGGTATTTCAGTAATTTTGTAAACCAAGGGTATTTCAGTAATTTTGTAAACCAAGGGTATTTTAGTAATTTGTAAACCAAGGGTATTTTAGTAATTTTGTAAACCAATGTATTCTAAACAGAGATAACGATGCGAATGGGCCTAGGGCCCATTCTCGGCCCAAATGGACCCACTCGTTCGTGTGGCCCATTTAGCCCATTTAGCCCACACATAGACCAGTTCACTATCTACTATACAATCATTCAATTTATTCATATAGGGCCACGAGCCCATTGGGCCCATCATGGCCCAAACAGCATCAACCCACAAGAGTACTCATGGTGGCCTCAACTATCGCGTCGAAGCTCCCACACGTGCGCTCATACGCTTGTGTGGCTACCATCACCGTGTAATCGGCATTTCGGTATTTGCCACTCTACAGCTAGAGTAGGGCGAAATACACACCTGATAGGAATCTGAAGCTGCTAATCCGCGCTCCGAGCACTCCTATGCCCAAACGCCCACCAAGGTATGCTTACTCTCCTCATAGATTACTCTATTTTAAGCCAGCTTCTCACTTTCCCTCTTGCTAGCTTCCCGATGTGGGATCCCTCCTTCAGCAGAGTTTAAATCCAACACAAACTCTGGCTGTCCCAACTTAGCAAAATAAATATCCCTTTTTGCTTGCGATGGGATTCGAACCCTTGCCCTCTCCTATGCTCCAGACGCTACATGCCACCACAACATAAGCTCCTTTTGTGTCTAAAATCATGCGCAACTAAATATAAGTCTATGGGCTAAAGTCTAAGTTCACTTAAAAATAAATCAAAATGAAATGCAAGCGCCAAGACTTGAATCTTGGACCCCTTGCTTCCTTGTGTGGCGTCATTCCCTTGTCTCCTACGTGGCGCCATTTGCCACTAGACCACAACTCCTTTTGTGTCATTTTTCTCCACATTTTATTCTTAAAGCCTACTTACCAACTCCTAGGGTTTTATTCACCTAAAACCAAAATTTTTCTAAAGCCCAAGTTTGATCCCGAGACTTCATAGAAGCTCCTTAACCTTCCAAAATCACTCACCTAATAGGTCCAACTTGCATTAGTGTCATTCTCTTGTTCTCAAATGGCCAAGGCCCAATAATCCCAATTCTACTAGGCCCAAATTCGGGTCATTACAGGGCAATAATGTTTTCCCAAATTGATTTGAGATCGGGTTATTACCAGTTGTGAGTAAAATACTCGGATGTGCTAAAGACTGCATTTAGAACAAGGTATGGACACTACGAATTTCTTGTTATGCCTTTCAGATCAATGAATGCACCTGTAATTTTTATGGATCTGATGAATTGGATTTTCAAGCCGTATTTAGATCGATTTGTAGTTGTGTTCATTGATGACATATTGACTTACTCTCGTGATGAATTTGAGCATGTTGAGCATTTGAGAATCGTACTACAAACTTTGTGAGATAAATAGTTTTTTGTAAAGTTTAGCAAATGTGAGTTTTGGCTATTTTTGGGACATATTGTTTCAGCTGATGGTAAACGGGTTGATCTGAGTAAAATATCTGCGATTATATATTGTAAGCCTCCAAGAAATATTTCTAAGATCCGTAGTTTTCTGGGACTAGCGGGATATTATAGACGGTTTGTAAAAGGCTTTTCGATGATTGCAACTCTAATTGCTTCAAAAAGATGTTAGATTTGAGTGGTTAGAAAAGTGTCAGCAGAGCTTCGAACAGTTGAAAGCATTATTGACAGAGGCACCAGTGTTAATTTAGCCTGAGTCGGGTAAAGAATTTGTAGTTTATAGTGATGCATCATTAGATGGCTTGGGGTTTATTTTGATACAGGAAGGCAAAGTTGTAGCTTATGCCTCGAAATATTTGAAACCACACGAAAAGAATTATCCGACGCACGATCTTGAATTAGTCGCGATAGTATTCGCATTGAAAATCTAGCATCATTATTTGTTTGTTGAGAAGTGTCATATTTATATTGATCACAAAAGTTTGAAATATCTGATGACTCAAAAATAATTGAGTTTACGATATCGGAGATGGTTAGAATTGTTAAAAGACTATGAATTAGTGATTGACTATCATTCGGGGAAAGCCAACGTAGTTGCTGATGGTCTAAGCCGAAAATCCTTGTTTGCTTTACTTGCTTTGAATACACATTTGGCTTTGTCCAACGATGGTTCATTTGTAGCCGAGTTGAAAGTGAGACTATTATTTATATAATAGATTTATGTGGCTCAAAAGCTTGATAATAAACTACAAGTAAAACGGGTTCAGTGTGAGTCAATTTCTGATTTAGAGTTTCAAATTGATTCCGATGATTGTTTGAGATTCAGAGATCGAGTATGTGTTCGAAGAAATTTTGAGTTAATTTAGATGATTTTGAATAAAGCACATAGTACTTGTTTATTAGTATACCCGGGAAGCATGAAAATGTATAATGATTTGAAACAGTTTTATTGGTGGTATGGCATGAAAAAGGATATCTTAGAATTTGTTTTGAAATGTTTGATTTGCCAGCGAGTCAAAGTTGAGTATCTAGTTCCGTCAGGTTTATTACAGCCTATCATGATTCTTGAGTGGAAATGGGATAGAGTAACCATGGATTTCGTTTCGGGTTTACCTTTAACTCTGAGAAAGAACGATGCAATCTAGGTTGTTGTTGACAGATTAACAAAATCTGTGCATTTCATTCCGATACGTAAAATTTCTCGCTTGATAAATTAGTTGAGTTGTATATCTCAGAGATGTTCGATTACACGGAGTGCCACTATCTATTGTTTTGGATAGAGATCAGAGCTTCACATCGCAATTTTGGAAGAAATTGCATGAAGCTTTAGGTACAAAGCTGCATTTTAGCACTGTGTTTCACCCACAAACAGATGGTCAATCCGAGCGAGTTATTCAGATACTTGAAGATATGTTGAGATGTTGCATTCTTGAGTTTGAAGGTAGCTGGGAGAATTACCTACCATTGTTTGAATTTGCTTACTATAATAGATGTCAATCGAGTATAAAGATGGCACCATACAAAGCTCTATACTGTCGTAAATGCCAAACACCATTGTATTAGATTGAGCTTAACGAGAATAAAATTCACGGGGTTGATCTGACCAGAGAGAATGAAGAAAAAGTGAAAGTAATTTGCGATAATTTGAAAGCAGCATCAGATCGATAGAAATCTTATGCAGACTTAAAACGGAAAGATATTGAGTTTCAAATTGGTGATAGAGTATTCTTGAAAGTTTCATCGTGGAAGAAAATACTCAGATTTGGTAGAAAAGGAAAGTTGAGCCCGAGATTCATTGGACCGTATGAGATTACTAAGCGAGAGGGGTCTGTGGCATATCGACGAGCATTGTCGTCTGATTTAGAAAAGATTTATAATGTATTTCATATATCGATGCTATGATGATACATATCTGATCCTTCGCATGTCATTTCCCCAATCGAAGTTGAAATTCAGCCAGATTTGTTGTACAGTGAAGAACCGATTTGAATTTCTGCTCGTGAGATCAAAGAGTTGAAAAATAAATAAATAGCGTTAGTGAAAGTTTTATGGCATCGGCAAGGGGTTGAAGAAGCTACGCGGGAACCCGAGGATGCTATGAGATATCAATATCCAAACCTATTCATTGGTAAGATTTTCGTGGATGAAAATCTCTAGGGGGAAGTTGTAACAGCCCGGTTTTAGCTAAATCGGAAGAGTGGTTTTGAAACCACAAATTTGAGGTCGAAAAAATATTTTAATATTATTTTTGGTGTTTATAGCATGTGATTATATGTGTGAAAGTTTCGTGAAATAATTTTAGCATTTGAATGCTTCATTTGGTAAAAAGACTAAATCGCGTAAAATGCAAAAGTTGCATTCTATTTGTTAAAAGTGTTTAATTGCTATGATTTATTAAACGAAAAGTCCTTATGATGATATTAGACCATTGATAGTGGAATTTGACATAAATGGGTATGTATTTGATGTTTTAAATGTTATTTAACTAAGGTTAATTTGGTAATTAAATAAAACAAATGATGAAAACATGTTCATCTTTGTTTATTTCAACCGAAAATAGAAAAAAAAAACCTAGAATTGGGAAACTTTAAGTTTCGGCACCTTTGAAACTTGATTAAGGTATGGTTTTAGCTCGATTTTTTTTATGATTTTTACGTTTTTGAGATCGTTGCTTTGTATTCTAGCTAGCCCATGCCTTAATTTTTGAAGTTGTCAATGATTTTGTGTAAGTGCCATTGATGAATGCTTGAGCTTTTGAATGTTTTATGATGAAAAATGAATATTTGGTAATAGTTACACAACTTTTGTTAAGTGATTTTTCACAAAAAAATAAGATTTTAATTGTGAAAACCTTAAATTGAGGGGTTGAAATGTGAAATAAATGAAAGTTTTAGGCTGCTAGGGACCTATATGAAATTCGGCTAGGCTTGTGTTTAATGAAATTTCTTGAATTTTGTGTATTTGTGAAATAAGGACTAAATTGTAAAAATATGGAACTTTAGGTCTAAAATGTAAAAATGCCCAAAAATGTGTTTGTGTAATGAATTGAATGATTTGATGAATAAATGAGTTAATTTTGAATGTATATAGCTCAAGAACCAAAGAAATCGGATTTAGATTGGGAAAAATCAAAGGTTATCGAATAGTGGATCCAGTCCGTTTATCCCGAATAAGAGGTAAGTTCATATGAAAATGAATGTCTTTAAATTGAATTATATATGTTTAATTGTCATTGAACTGCTATGAATGTTGAATGATCAAATACGAATAAGAATCGATAGGGTTACAATACCGAAAGTCCCGTATGAACCTTAGGAATAGTATAGGATACGAATGTCATGACATTAGGATTAACGAGATGTGATTATGTGTAAGACCATGTCTGGAACATTGGCATCGTTATGTGATTACGCGTAAGACCATGTATGAAACATTAGCACCGTTATTTGATTTAGTGTAAGACCATAGTTGGGCTATCAGCATCGATATGTGATAACATGTAAGACCATATCTGGGATATGGCATTGTACGAGCTATATGTGATTTCCGAGTATCCTTAACAACTCCAAAAGGTTTAATGGGCAAAGTCGTCAAGAAAGAATGTGTGAATAAGTTAAGTGACTCAGGTACGTACGAGATTCATAGAAGTATTGAAAAGAGAAGTAGTTGATAAATTCACTTGTGATATTGAATACATATACATTGGGAAAGGTTTGTGAACTTTCATGTGCTAATGCATAGTTTGCGTATTGAAGAAAATGTTGTTGGTTCATGTTGTAATTTTATTTGTATATGACTTACGAAGCTTTAAAGCTTACTTGGTGTGTTATTTCCCTGTTTTATAGATAATCGAAGCTAGCTCAGACTTGGGGATCATCAGGAGCATCGTCACACTATCGATCAACTTGTTTGTACTTTTGATGCTTTGTGAATATGGTATATGGCATGTATAGACTAGTGTTATGATGATGTGTTTTGATATATGATATTAGCCATGAGATTTGGCTCATGAATGATGTAAATGTTGATGTGTATTTGGCCATTTAATTTGGCTTAAATCATAAGTTTGATAAGTGATATAAGATGTATATATTGCCTTGTATTTTTGTAAGTTTGTGATGGATGTTGTGATGGTTATATTGGTTGCTCAATTAGCTAGTTGTCAATTAGTGTATTATTGCTTGAAAAATGACATGTTGTGGCTTGATTTGAAGATGATGAAATGAATGGATTTTAAATGGCATGATTTGTATATGAAATAGCATGTTTTGGTTGCCTATATATGTGTTGAAATGGTTTTATTTCGGTTGTTTAGGTAAACATCAGAAAGGGTGGCAAATTGGCCTTGCAAATGGCCTATTTTTGTCTACATGGACAGAGACACGAGCGTATGTCTCAGCCGTGTGCGACGTACGGTCGTGCTACACAGTCGTGTGTCCCCTGGTGTTTAAATTGAATTGAAGTCAGTATGCTCCACACGGGCATGTGACCGGCCATCTGGCACAAGTCAGTATACCCCCTAAATGGCACACGGCCTAGCACACGAGCGTGTGACTTGGCCATGTTACAGAAGTCAATATACCCTATAGGATTGGCACGGCCTAGCACACGGTCTAGCACACGATCGTGTGTGGCCATTTCAAAGGGCACACGGGCTAGACACACGGACGTGTGGTTAGTCGTGTGACACAAGTCAGTATGTATGCCCTGTTTTCACACGGCCTAGGACACAGGCGTGTCTGGAGCCGTATGAGGCACAAGGCTTGTTCACACGGGTGTGTGATCCTCGTATGTTTGAAAAATTTCTAAATTTTTAAGACTTTTCGTATGTTATCAGTTTCGTCTCGAACTATTTCTAAAGCATGTTTAAGGCCTCGTAGGCCTTATAAGGGACAAAGTGATTATGACTGAATGGTGTTTGAGAATGGATGCATAAATGCATGTTGCATGTTGTGATTTGATAGGTAATACCTCGTCACCCTATTCCGGCGACGGATACGGGTTAGGGTTGTTATACATATCTTAAGATTTTCTTTTACGATGGGGTGCAAGAAATACTTGTAACATCCTGTTTTTAGTCTAATCGAAATAGTGGTTTTGGGACCACAAATTTAAAGTCAAAATAACTATTTTATTATTATTTTGAGGTCTATAGTATGATAAAAAGATTGTAAAAATTTCGTTATGAAATTTAATCGTTTGAGTGCTTAATTTGATAAAAAGGACTAAATCGCGTAAAGTGTAAAACTTATGTTCTATTAGCTAAAGATGTCTAATCGCTATGGATTAATAAAGTGGAGGTCCTTATGTGTGAATTAGACCATTTTTAATGTTAGTGGACAAAGATGGACATCTTTAAGTGTTTTTAATGAATTATAACAAAGGTTAAATATGTAATTTAATAAATAAACATAAGTAAAATAACATAAAAGTTAAGGTTATCATCTTTCTTACTTTTCTTCAACCAAATAATAGCAAGAAGCAAGCCATTAAAGAACACTAAACATTCGGTCATAGTTCATCCTTGCATGTAATTTCATTTTTGTCTCCTTTTTTAATGATTTCTATGTTTTTGAGATCGTTACAGCTTAATCTAGCTAGCCCAGTGACTAATTTGCAAAACTATTAAAGGTTTAAGTTTTTTCCATTGATGAATGTAGGTGTATTTTGATGTTTGATGATAGAAAATATATGCTTGTTGTTAAATAAATAACATTTGTAAAGTGATTTTTGACAAAATTGTCATTTAGGGATTAAATTGAGAAATATCAAAATTTTGTGGTCAAATTTTGAAATAAATGAAAAGTATGGGCTGCTGTGGGTCTATTTGAAATTTGGCTAGATGGGCAGGACCTAATTGAATGAATTTGTATTTTTATGTGGTAAGGACTAAATTGTAAATATGTTGAAATATTAGGGGCAAAAGTGTAAAGTTGATATAATGTGCATTTTGGGCTAAATTGAATAAATTGATGATTGAAGAAGTTAAATTTGATATTATATAAATCAAGAAAAACGAAGTTCAGACTTAGATTGGGGGAAAAATAAAGTTCTGGAGTAGTTGACCAGTTTCGTCCTTTTTACATTCGAGGTAAGTTCGTATGTAACAAGCATTACTATATTTGTGTTTTAAATGCTTTAATATTAAATAAACTATGAATATGACTTTGCAAACATATTCAACGATGAATCAGCAAATGTGAAATCCCGATTCAATTACGGACATATTCAAGACGAATCGACAAATGTGAAATCCCGGTTCAACCTTAGGAATATGTTAGGATATGAATCACATGTCATTAAGGGTTATGTGATTTGGGTGTTGGTCCATATGTCCTATCGGTGGCTGAGTTATCTAGCATGTGTTGCGGATTCTCGTCAGCTTGTGTGAGCAGCAATGTGTAGCTTCGTCAGGACCGTCAGCTTGTGTGAGCAGACCCGTTGATAGCTCAAAAGTGAGCATTATATGTGATATGAGATTGTGATAGCTTCGGCTATGTATTTTGCACTTAGGGTGCAAGATTTCCCGAGTATCCGATAGTATTCCAAATGGTTCAACAGGTATATCAGGGATACAGATGAGTATGAGATTGATACGAGATGGTACATGTATGTACATGAACCAAACTAGCATTGAATCAAAGAAATTGTGAAATTCATATCTAACCTTGTGAATGAATATGTGATAGGTTTGTGTATCAATATGAGTTATATTATGATATGTTAAATTGCTTAAATTGTGTATGTATAGTAAGATGAATTTATTGTTATACGAACTTACTAAGGTTTATAGCTTGCTTTGTATACTTTTTTTTGTGTGTTTTATAGCGACATCGAAGCTAGCTAGGATTTAAGAATCGTCAGAGATCTCATAACACTATCAAGCTATCAATTTGGTACTTTTGAATCTATGTTTTTGGTTATATGGCATGTATAGGAATTATGGTCATTTTGGTATATGTTGGTATTGGATTTAGCCATTTGAGTTGGCTTGTAAATGTTAAGTGTTTGGTTTTGTATATAGCAATGAGAGTTGGCTTATTTTGGTATTTGGTGATGTATATAAATGTTCAAATGGCCTTTTTTATGAGTTTGGTAATTGCCATGTGAATACTTGTTATGATTGGTTGTTTGTGAATTGGTAGTTTGATCATTAAATGGTTGAATTTGAGATTGGTTTGCTTGTGGTTTTAGGTAAAGAGATGCTTAATTGAAAGTGACCATTAGGGTGCTTTATGTAACACCCTATACCCGAGACCGATACTAAGACTGGATACGAGGCATTACCATGCTTAAACTCACTTAAACATGTACTTACGGGTTGTAAAATTTTGAAACAACTTAAAACTTTTCTTTCTAGATCATAACATGCATATTATGGGCCTACGAGGCCTTTAACAATTAACCGAACTCTTTTGGACACTTCATCTAACACTCAACTTGGAAGTAGGGTTCACACGCCCATGTTACTTAGAGACACGCCCGTGTACCCATAGACACGCCCATGTCTACAACTGTGGGAGGTTACTAACTTTATTCACACGGCCTTGACACGCCCATGTCTACCAACCGTGTGAAGCTACTGACTTCCACCACACGGCCTGGGCACACGCCCATGCTTTGAACGTGTGTCTTACACGGTCCTTACACACGGCCGTGTAAAATGACTGTGGTCTAACTTTATTTAAAACATTAAGGTGCAGGTTTAACACAGTCTAGACACACGACCGTGTGTCTAACCGTGTAGGCAACTAGAGGCTATTCACCAAGCCATTTGCCTCCCTGAAATTAATATCAACCAAACTCAAAACAATACAATTCATTAATAACATATTTTCATGAATAATACTACGTATTTCATTGATAACTATATACAAACAACTTAAACAAGTTTGGCCAACCACTTAGCTATATACAAAAGAATAAAAACTTGATGGCCTATACAATGGCATTACACAAAACATGTTCTCAAAATGAATGATTCCTATACATGCCATAATTAGTAATATAATTTGGCTACACCAAAATAAGGGTCGATAGTGTGCTACGAGCTCCCACTCCAATGATCCACAACTTGGCTCGGCGGGACTACATGGAAAGAAACAATCAAAGACGTAAGCATTTAGCTTAGTAAGTTTGCATGTATAACACATAATAAATAACTTGCTTTGGATAAACCATTTGACATAAGAATGGTATCATTATCTCATCTATAAAGCTTACTTACTCATACATGATTCTTACTTGTCTCATGGTACTTACTAATCTCATACTTGTAAGGTAATAAGGTAACTGCATCAGTTGATCACATTGATCAGCATACTTAAACATAATAATTATGTCTTCTAACTCATCATTCATAACATGAATAATATTCAATTTCAACGTGGTAATAGCTATGCTTTCTTAACATTCTTGTTTTCACATTTTAGTTTACTCATTTGCCTGATGAATTTCTATGAATTACCGAGAATACTAGATCTCTTGTCATGTACTTCATGTCAATGCCATACTCTAGATATGGACATATACGGAAGATCTCTTCTTGAATCAATGCCAAGCTTGCCTTGGTCTTACATGATAACTTATTCAATTCCAAGCTTGAGTCCTTGGGCTTACTTGATAACTTGCTTGATAACTTGATCAATGCCAAGCTTGAGTCCTTGGGCTTACATGATAACTTGCTTGATAACTTGATCAATTCCAAGCTTGAGTCCTTGGGCTTACATGATAACTTGCTTGATAACTTGATCAATGCCAAGCTTGAGTCCTTGGGCTTACATGATAACTTGCTTGATAACTTGATCAATTCCAAGCTTGAGTCCTTGGGCTTACATGATAACTTGCTTAATTGCCGATGGCATGCCTTGGCTTGGTCTTATACGGACTTTCTTATCTCATGAAGTAGACCGTATCTCCCGGGTAATTCATCTTCAATCGAGACTTTCTCTTGTTTAATCTTATTGACTTCTTTGTTTAACATAACATTAAACCATTCATGATAACAATGTATATTATACTAAGCAATTAAATGATAAAATCATAAAGCTTAGAACTCATTACCTCAATATCCAAAATGTATGTAGTTATGCAATTTAGTCCTTGACTTTGTTCTTGCCTCGGTTTCAATCTGGGCTTCGTTTTTCTTGATCTATAATCATAAATAGATCATTTAATAATCATATTGACTAAATTGACTCATAACTCATACTTTGGCAAAATTACTAATTTGCCCCTATACTTTCTCATATTTGCACTTTTGCCTTTAGGCTCGTAAAATGATTTTCATGCAACTTTCTTAAACATCATGCTTAACTGAATCATTTTCTCTACTATAGCAATCATCAATTCTCTCTATTTCTAATAGGTATGACCAATTTTATAACTTTTTACGAAATGGTCCATACTATCATTTTTTTCATGAAATTCATTAAGAAAAAGATGTTTATCTAACATCAAACTCTCATAAACTCCCATAAAACATCATTTAGCATGGATGTTATTCATGGCTAAATTTTTGAACATGCATCTTAGCTCATTTAATAGCTAGAAATAGCTAATTCATAATACGAGAACTTCAAAAATACGAAGAATATGAAAAACAGGACTAAGATGAACTTACTAGCAAGCTTGAAAAAAATGAAGAACCCTAGCTATGGTGTCTCCACTTTTACAGCAGCAACAAGGAAGAAGATGAGTGAAGTTTTCTCATCTTTTTCCTATTTTAATCACTTATTAGGCAAAAGACCAAAATGCCCTTCCTCTTAAAAATTTCTATTACACCATCTCAAGGCCAATTTTGTCCAAAATTATATTTTTGGAAAAATTGCTATTTAAGGACTTCTAATTACTTTTCTAAAGCTATTTCATACAAAAAGCTTCTAGAAAATTATATTTTGCAACTTTTGCAATTTAGTCCTTTTGGACCAATCCACCACAATTTAATAAAATTTCTTCATGAAACATTCATGCTAACTTTTAAAAACTCATAAATTCACCTTGAATTCGTGGTCTCACACCACTATTCCGACTAGGCCCTAAATTGGGCTGTTACAATTCTCCCCCACTTAGGGATTTTCGTGCTCGAAAATCTTACCAGCAAAAAGGTTTGGATACTGGTTTCTCATATTCTCTTCTATTTCCCACGTAGCTTCCTCTATCCCATGTCTTTGCCACAATACTTTCACTCGGGCAATACTTTTATTTCTCAATTGCTTGACTTCCCGAGCCAAAATTTTGATTGGCTGTTCATTGTAAGTCATGTCGGGATGAATCTCTATCTCTGATGGGGTAATCACATTGAAAGGTCTGATCTGTAGCATCACAACATTGACACGTGAAACACATCATGTATCTTTTCTAATTCTGATGGCAAGGCCAAACGATAAGCTACCGGCCCAACTCTCTCAATAATCTCATAAGGTCCAATGAAACGCCGGCTTAACTTGCCTTTCCGACCAAATGTAAGGACTTTTCTCCATGGTGACACTTTCAAGAAAACTTTATCCCCGACTTGATACTCTATCTCTTTTCTTTTTAAATCTGAATAGGATTTCTGTCTATCTGATGCAGCTTTCAAACATTCTCGTATCACTTTAACTTTCTCTGCAGCTTCTCTAACCAAATCAACCCCGTGAATTTGGTTTTCTTTAAGTTCAATCCAAAATAAAGGCGTTCTACACTTACGCCCATATAGGGTCTCATAAGGCGCCATCTTTAAGCTCGTGTAAAAGCTATTGTTGTAGGAAAATTCTATTAATGAGAGAAACATTTCCCAACTGCCTTGAAATTCAAGAACACAACACCGGAGCATATCCTCTAGTATTTGAATTACTCTTTCTGACTGTCCGTCAGTTTGAGGATGAAAAGCCGTGCTAAAGTTTAACTTTGTACCCACGGCTTCCTGTAACTTCTTCCAGAATCTGGATGTGAATCTCAAATCTCTATCCGATATGATCGATAAGGGAATTCCGTGAAGCCTTACTATTTCTGAAACATACAAGTTTGCCAACTTGTCTAGTAAGTAATCCACTCGTACAGGTATAAAATGGGCTGACTTAGTGAGTTTATCAACTACAACCCATATAGCATCTTTCTTGCTTGGTGACATCGGTAAACCCGTTACAAAATCCATAGTAATACGGTCCCGTTTCCACTCGGGAACCAAGATGGGCTGAAGTAAACCAGAAGGTACTTGATGTTCAGCCTTTACTTGCTGGCAAATCATACACTTGGAAACAAACTCTGAAATGTCTTTCTTTATTTTCGGCCACCAAAATCATTGCTTCAAATCATCATACATCTTAGTACTGCCCGGATGTATAGATAAACATACGTTATGTGCTTCATATAAAATTCTTCGAATAAGCTCCTCTTTTCTCGGTACACAAATTATGTCTCTAAACATCAAGTATCCATCAGAATTAGTCTGAAAGTCGAATTCAGCATCTGACTTGCACTGAGCTTTCTTGAATTGCACTTCACTATCTTCTTCCTGAGCCTCTAAGATCTCTTGAAGAAACATTGGTCTAGCTCTCAACTCAGCTAAAATAGAACTATTGTTGGATAAAATCATTCTTTAATTCAATGCTCTTAAAGTAAAAAGGGACTTCCTGCTCAAAGCATCGGCGATCACATTCGCCTTTCCTGAATGGTAATCGATGACCAACTCATAATCTCTTATCAATTCTAACCATCTTCGTTTTCTTAAGTTCAGCTCTTCTGCGTCATCAAATACTTCAGACTTTTATGATCAGTAAAAATCTGACATTTTTCACCATATAAATGGTGTCTCCAAATCTTCAAAGCGAAGACTATGGCAGCCAACTCTAAATCATGCGTCGGATAATTTTTCTCATAGGGCTTCAACTGTCTAGAGGCATAAGCAATCACCTTGCCTTCTTACATGAGTACACAACCTAATCCATTTAAGGATGCATCACTGTAAATTATGAATTCTTTCCCCGACTCGGGTTGTACTAAAACTGGAGCTTCTGTCAACATTGTCTTCAGTTTTTCGAAACTTTGTTGACATCTTTTTGTCTACTCAAACTTCACATTTTTCTATAACAATTTAGTCATAGGAGTTGTAATCATGGAAAACCCCTTGACAAATAGTCTGTAATAGCCGGCTAGGCCCGGAAAACTTCTAATCTCAGAGATGTTCTTTGATGGCTTCCAGTCCATTATGGCTGAGACTTTACTGGGATCTACTCGGACTCCATCTCTCGAGACAACATGTCCAAGGAATCCCAGTTCCTTGAGCCAAAATTCACTTTTACTGAACTTGGCATACAACTGATTTTCTCGAAGAGTCTGTAAAACTATCCGTAGGTGCTCAGTATGCTCATTCTCGTCCCGAGAATAAATCATTATGTCGTCAATAAAAACAACTACAAACTTGCCTCAAAATGCAGTTTATTAAATCCATGAATACCGCAGGTGCATTGGTCAACCCAAAGGGCATGACTAAAAATTCATAATGCCCATACCTCGTTCGAAAGCAGTCTTGGATACATTCGAATCTTTCACTCTCAGCTGGTAGTACCCCGATCTCAAGTCTATTTTGGAGAACACAGCAGCTCCTTTCAATTGATCGAACAAATCGTCGATCCTAGGCAATGGATACTTGTTCTTTACTGTCAATTTATTAAGCTGACGGTAATCGATGCATAATCTCATGGTGCCATCTTTTTTTTTCACAAACAAAATCGGAGCACCCCATGGTGAACAACTTGATCTTGCAAAACCTTTGTCTGTCAACTCTTACAACTGTATCTTTAGATCTTTCAACTCTGTTGGAGCCATTCTGTAAGGAGTAATGGGTATAGGTACGGTACCGAAAGTTAGCTCAATATTGAACTCAACCTCTCTAACTGGTGGCAGTCCTGGTAATTCTTCGGGAAAAACATCCACGTACTCACATACTATCGGTACTGACTCAATCCTTAGCTCTGTTTCCTTGTCATTCATCATAAAGGCCAGATAGGCTTCATACCCTTTTCTTATGTATCTCTGTGCCGTCATATGAGAAATCATTACGGTGATCCACCTGGTTCATCTAATTCTACATGAAGAGTATCCCCATTCTCACATCTCATCTCGATGTATTTCTTCCCACAATTAACTATCACCTTATGGGTAGTCAACCAGTCCATAAGATTTGCTTTAAAGCAACGACCTCTAATCATTAGTGGACAATCTTTACAAACTTTATCAACTAACACACTCATGCCTAAAGGATTAGACACTTTAATCATAAATTATGTAGTAGCAATAGGCATACTCAATCCGGATACTAATTTCGTACAAATGTAAGAGTGTGTGGATCCGAGATCTATTAAAGCAATAACTTTGGTATTGTAAAGAGAAAAGGTACCCATAATTACATCAGGAGAAGATGCCTCTTTGCGAGCGTGAATGGCATAAGTTCTTGCAGGCGCTCTACCCTCGGGTCTTGCAGCCTGTTCTCTGGGGTTACCTCTTCCACTTGTCCCATTTCCCAGGTTTCTCTGTGGTCTTCCTCGGGTCATACTCCCGAATCTTGGGTTCTGAGTTCTCTCTTCTTTCATCATCTCTGGACAATATTTTATAAAATGGTATTGGGATCCACATCTAAAACATGCATTTTCATGTGCTCGCATTCTCTGAGATGACGTCTGCCACACTGTGGACATTCAGGTCTATCAAACCTAAAATTCCAAAAGCTTGCAACTGAAGTTGTCTGTGCTTTGTTCCCTGAATACGGTTTACTCTTGTCTTTCCATGAAAATCTAGTGGAAGTAGTTGATCGAGCAGGGAAATCTCTTGACTTCTTGGATGAAGACTGGAATGACTTATTCCACTATCTCTTTCTAGAGTCGCGAAACTCAGTTTCAGACTTCTTCTCTTTTAATAATTCTTCGGCTTTACAAGCCCTTTCTACTAACACAACGAATTCCTTTCATTCAAGTATGGCAACAAACAACTTGATGTCCTCATTTAATCCTTCTTCAAACTGTTTACTCATAATGGCCTCAGTGGACACACACTCGCGAGCGTATTTGCTGAGTCATACAAACTCTCACTCGTAATCGGTCATTGACATTTTACCTTGCTTCAGCTCTAGAAATTCCTTCCTCTTCTAATTTACAAACCTTTGACTGATATACTTTTTCTTGAACTCTTCTTGGAAGAATTCCCATGTGACCCTTTCCCTCGGTACTACCGACACAAGGGTGTTCCACCATTGATAGGCAGAATCTCTTAAAAGAGAGATTACACACTTTATGCATTCTTTAGGTGTGTATGACAGTTCATTGAATACCCTGATGGTATTTTCTAACCAGAATTCAGCCTTCTCTAGATCATCATCTCTTTTAGCCCGAAATTCTTCTGCCCCATGTTTCCTGATCTTATCAATTGGAGGTTTATCTCCTCTTATCACCTCTACTACTTGAGGGGCTACTGGAGCAGGTTGTGGAACAGGCAAGGGTGGAGGGGGTTGTGCATTCGAGTTTGCCCGAACGAACTCTGTATACCATGTATTCATCATGTGGAGGAAGGCTTCTTTAGCCCCTTCTCCTCCTTCTTGACTCACCGTAGTGGGTCTATTCTCGTTCTCATTTGGCACCGTCACTTCTGCGGGAGCTGGTGCGTTACTTTCTACATCATCCGCCACAGCTCTATCGGGATCCACTACCATATGTATAAACATAATTCAAATCATCAGGAGTCGTCACATTATCATTATAAAAATATTCTTTCGTATGGCATGTCTAGCTATACTCGTGCTCATGCTACGTTAATCCTAAAATTGACTAAACCGTAGCTCTGATACCACTAAATGTAACACCTTATATCCTAGACTAATGCTAGAACTGGATACAAGGCATTACTATGCTTAAACTCACTTAAACATGTACTTACGGGCTATAAAAATTTGAACCAACTTAAAACTTTTCTTTCTAGCTCATAACATGCATATTATGGGCCTACGAGGCCTTTAACAATTAACCGACCTCTTTTGGACACTTCATCTAACACTCAACTTGGAAGCAGGGTTCACACGCCCAGGTTACTTAGAGACACGTCCGTGTACCCATAGACACGCCCATGTCTACAACCGTAGGAGGTTACAGACTTTATTCACACGGCCTTGACACGCCCGTGTCTACCAACCGTGTGAAGCTACTGACTTCAACCACACGACCTGGGCACACGCCCATGCTTTGAACGTGTGTCTTACACGGTCCTTACACACGACCGTGTAAAATGACCGTGGTCTAACTTTATTTAAAACATTAAGGTGCAGGGTTAACACGGTCTAGACACACACCCGTGTGTCTAACCGTGTAGGCAACTAAAGGCTATTTACCAAGCCATTTGCCTCCCTGAAATTAATATCAACCCAACTCAAAACAATACAATTCAGTAATAACATATTTTCATGGATAATACTGCGTATTTTATTGATATCTATATACAAACAACTTAAACAAGTTTGGCCAACCACTTAGCCATATACAAAAGAATAAAAACTTGATGGCCTATACAATGGCATTACACAAAACATGTTCTCAAAATGAATGATTCCTATACATGCCATACTTAGTAATATAATTTGGCTATACCAAAATAAGGTTCGATACTGTGCTACGAGCTCCCACTCCAATGATCCACAATTTAGCTCGATCGGACTACATAGAAAGAAACAATCAAAGACGTAAGCATTTAGCTTAGTAAGTTTGCATGTATAACACATAATAAATAACTTGCTTCAGATAAACCATTTGACATAAGAATGGTATCATTATGTCATCTATAAAGCTTACTTACTCATACATGATTCTTACTTGTTTCATGGTACTTACTAATCTCATACTTGTAAGGTAATAAGGTACTTGTATCACTTGATCACATTGATCAGCATACTTAAACATAATAATTATGTCTTCTAACTCATCATTCATAACATGAATAATATTTAATTTCAACGTGGTAATAGCTATGCTTTCTTAACATTCTTGTTTTCACATTTTAGCTTACTCATTTGCCCGATGAATTTCTATGAATTACCGAGAATACTAGATCTCTTGTCATGTACTTCATGTCAATTCCATACTCTAGATATGGACTTATATAGAAGATCTCTTCTTGAATCAATGCCAAGCTTGCCTTAGTCTTACATGATAACTTATTCAATGCCAAGCTTGAGTCCTTGGGCTTACATGATAACTTGCTTGATAACTTGATCAATGCCAAGCTTGAGTCCTTGGGCTTACATCATAACTTGCTTGATAACTTGATCAATTCCAAGCTTGAGTCCTTGGGCTTACATGATAACTTGCTTGATAACTTGATCAATGCCAAGCTTGAGTCCTTGGGCTTACATGATAACTTGCTTGATAACTTGATCAATGCCAAGCTTGAGTCCTTGGGCTTACATGATAACTTGCTTAATTGTCGATGCCATGCCTTGGCTTGGTCTTATACGGACTTTCTTATCTCATGTAATAGACCGTATCTCCTGGGTAATTCATCTTCAATCAGGACTTTCTCTTGTTTAATCTTATTGACTTCTTTGTTTAACGTAACATTAAACCATTCATGATAACAATGTATATTATACTAAGCAATTAAATGATAAAATCATAAAGCTTATAACTCATACAAACTTACCTCAATATACAAAATGTATGTAGTTATGCAATTTAGTCCTGACTTTGTTCATGCCTCGGTTTCGATCCGGGCTTCATTTTTCTTGATCTATAATCATAAATAGATCACTTAATAATCATATTGACTAAATTGACTCATAACTCATACTTTGGCAAAATTACTAATTTGCCCCTATACTTTCTCATATTTGCACTTTTGCCCTTAGGCTCGTAAAATGATTTTCATGCAACTTTCTTAAACATCATGCTTAGATGAATCATTTTCTCTACTATAGCAATCATCAATTCTCTCTATTTCTAATAGGTATGACCAATTTTATATCTTTTTACAAAATGGTCCATACTATCATTTTTTTCATGAAATTCATTAAGAAAAAGATGTTTATCTAACATCAAACTCTCATAAACTCCCATAAAACATCATTTAGCATGCATGTCATTCATGGCTAAATTTTTGAACATGCATATTAGCTCATTTAATAGCTAAAAATAGCTATTTCATAATACGAGAACTTTAAAAATACGAAGAATATCAAAAACGGGACTAAGATGAACTTATTAGCAAGCTTGAAAAAAATGAAGAACCCTAGCTATGGTGTCTCCACTTTTTCGACAGCAACAGGGAAGAAGATGAGTGAAGTTTTCTCATCTTTTTCCTATTTTAATCACTTATTAGGCAAATGACCAAAATGCCCTTCCTCTTAAAAATTTCTATTACACCATCTCATTGTCCAAAATTATATTTAAGGACTTCTAATTACTATTTTAAAGCTATTTCATAGAAAAAGCTTCTAGAAAATCATATTTTGCAACTTTTGCAATTTAGTCCTTTTGGACCAATCCACCACAATTTAATAAAATTGCTTCATGAAACATTCATGCTAACATGCAAACATGGCATAAACTTTTAAAAACTCATAAATTCACCTCGAATTCGTGGTCTTGCACCACTATTCCGGCTAGGCCCTAAATCGGGCTGTTACACTTTATGAATGTGAATTTGGTATGAAATTGTATAATACATCTTGACACATGTGTGTCTTATGGTTAATGGTATGGAATTGGCATGAATTAGGCTTGGTTGAGATTGGTTTGAATGCCTATTTATGCCTTGTTATGTGCCAATTACTTTGGTGTAGGTGTATGCAAATTGGGCGAACAAAATGGCTTGGTAAATAGCCTATTGTTGTCCATACGGGTATAGACACAGGTGTGTGTCTCAGTCATGTGTGACACACGGTCAGGTGACACGACCGTGTGGCATAAGTCAGTAAACCCTACAGGTTTGGCATTGCCTAGCACACAGGCTGGCGTACGGCCATGTGATCCCATTTTGAATGTCCACACAGCTTGTGACACAAGCATGTGTCCCTTGTATTTTGCAAAATTTTTTAAATGGTCCAAAAATTTCTTGAGTTTTCAGTTTTATCCTGAACCACTCCTAATGCATGATTTGGGCCTTATAGGCTCGTAGTAGGGACAATGTGATTGATTATGAATGATGTTTGTTTGGAAATGGAAATTATATGTGAAATGTATGTTTATTTATGAAATAAGTCAAGTAATCTCCGTAACCCTATTTCAGCGTTGAATATGGGTGAGGGGTGTTACATTTATTGCTAACAAAGCTACAGTTTAGTTGATTCTCAAACTAATGTAGCATATGTGAGAGTCTAGCTATACATGCCATAAATAACCTGTGATAGTGTGATATCTCCGGACAGTTTAAATCGTGTTTTCATATAGTAAATGGATCCCAATCGAGTTGTGGCTGATGATGTTGAGAGTAATGTACTAGCCTCTATTCAAGGAGTAGCGCAATCTAAGTCGAGACCCGTATCGGGTAGTCAGGGAGGAGCTTCCAGATGATGAACGAGTGGTTCACTGAGTTTGTCTAAACTAATCCGGCTACTCAGCAACCTCCAACCCCATCTATTCCCCAACCTGTTCTCTTAGCTCCTCAAGGTGTGGAACCTTTACGATTGAATAAACCTTCTGTTGATAAAATCCAAAAATATGGGGCTAAAGAGTTCAGAGTTACTGTTGATGAAGATCCAGAGAGAGCCGAGTTTTTGCTTGAGAATACGATTAAAGTATTTGATGAACTATCTTGCACACCAGCTGAATGTGTAAAATATGCCGTATCACTTCTGAGAGACACTATGCATCAAAGGTGGAATACTTTGGTATCTGTGGTGCCGAGAGAATGGGTCACCTGGTTATTCTTTGAAACCAAGTTCAAAAAGAAATATATAAGTCAACGGTTTATCGACCAAAAGCGCAAAGAGTTTCTAGAATGTCTGTGACCGAGTATGAAAGAGAGTTTGTAAGACTCAGTAAGTATGCTCGAGAATGTGTTTCAACTGAGGCAATTATGTGTAAAAGATTCGAAGATGGGTTGAATGAAGACATCAGACTACTAGTCGGGATTTTACAATTAAAAGAATTTGTGGTACTAGTCGACAGAGCTTGTAAAGTCGAGGAACTTGGCAAAGAAAAGAGAAAAGCTTATTATGAGGCTAGAGATTCGAGGAAGAGGTCGATGAGTAAACCCTATCACTCTCCGTCAAAGAAATCACGAGATTCGTATACATGTTAAAATGCTTCAGTGGGGTATCCAAATAGAGATCGTGGAAAGCAATACTTGAGTCCTAAAGCTCAAGCTACTTTAGTATCAAGTGTCAGTAGTGTGAGAAACAATAACCCCAATATCAATATTGTGGACGACGATATTTTGGAGACTGCTGGATGAATAATAAAGCTTATTTCAAATGTGGTTCGTTAGATCATTTTCTTCGAGATTGCCCTGAGTTAACCGAAAAAGATAAATTTTAGAATGCAAGACTGAGCAGCACAACTGCTAGAGGGAGACCACCTAGAAATAAGGGAAATGTGACTAGTAGCAAAGGAGCGACAAAGGACTTTGCTGTGAGATCCGAGGCTAGAACACCAGCCAGAGCTTACGCTATTCACGCTCGTGAAGATGCGTCGTCACCAAATGTTATCACCGGTACATTTTCTCTCTATGACACTAATGTAATTGCCTTGATTGATCCTAGATCGACTCATTCATATATTTGTATGAATTTAGTGTCTTTTAAGAGTTTTCCTATTGAGTCTATCGAAGTTTTGATTAAAGTATCAAACCTCTTAGGCAAGTATGTCTTAGTTGATAAAGTTTGCAAGAATTGTCCTTTGATGACTTGGGTTACTGTTTTCTAGCTAATTTGATGCTATTACCATTTGATGAATTCGATGTGATTCTGTGTATGGACTGGTTGACTCTGCATGATGTTGTTGTGAACTGTAGACGGAAGACTATTGAATTAAAATGTCAGAATAGTGAAATTCTTGGAATTTAATCTGATGAATCGAGTGGATTGCCTGTTGTAATATCGTCGATGTTAGCTCGAAAATATGTGAAAAAAGGTTGTGATGCTTACCTTGCGTATGTACTGGATACGAAAGTGTCTGAATCGAAGATTGAATTCGAGCCAATAGTCTGTGAGTATTCGTATGTGTTTCTAGAAGAGTTACCTGGGTTGCCACCGATCAGAGAGGTTGAGTTTGCTATTGAATTAGTACTAGGAACATCACTGATATTGATAGTTTCGTATAGAATGGCTCAGACAGAATTGAAAGAGTTGAAATCTCAGTTGCAAGGGTTAACAGATAGAAGTTTTGCATGACCTAGTTTTTCACCTTGGGGTGCACTAGTGCTGTTCGTAAAGAAGAAAGACAGATCGATGAGCCTGTGTATCTATTATCGTCAGCTCAACAAGGTTACGATTAAGAATAAGTATCCTTTGTCAAGAATTGATGATTTGTTTGATCAGTTGAAAGGAGTAATGGTGTTTTCGAAGATTGATCCGAGATCTGGCTATTATCAGTTGCGAGTTAAAGATTCGGATGTGCCGAAAACAGTGTTCAAAACAAGGTATGAGCATTATGAATTTCTTGTTATGGCTTTCGATTAACTAACGATCTTGCAGTTTTTATGGATTTGGTGAATCAAATTTTTAGACCGTATTTAGACATATTTGTTGTTGTATTTATTAATGACATTCTGATCTATTCCCGAGATGAGTCGGAGCATGCTGAACATTTGAGAATTGTATTGCAAACATTGAGAGATAAGCAATTGTTTGCTAAATTTAGTAAATGCGAGTTGATACGGCCCAGGCCGTATCATGTTCCTATACAACTCGACAACACCAGAATTGGCCTAAACATGAGGGGCCTAAGTGCAAAATGAAGCTTAATTTCAGCTCAACGAGCTCAATCTTAGTTTCCCCTAGCTTATCTAGCTCACTCCTAACTCATTGAGCTCAATTCTATGTCATTTTAATTTATGCATTTTAGTTGCTGGAATAAAACATTAATTATGATTTAGTTATTTTTAGTTAATTATAGTTGAGTCTTAAATATGTCTTAAGTCCATTAATGCATGTTAATTAGTACAGCATTTTAATGTGTCTTAATTGTTATAATAAGTATAGCTTTTTAATGTGTCTTAGATTAAGATATATTAATTGTGTCTAAAGTTTAGACAAATTAAATAGTGTTTAAATTGTGTCTTAATATTGCATTTAACCGAGTATTAATTTGTCTTGTAGGCTGCTCACCTTGGAGGCTGAATATGCATGAAAATTGAAGATACAATGTATCGAATTTAAGGAGATACATGCACATACGAATTTCAAAGAAGTCTCCATTCATGTTCACATGTGTGATCGATTGGTGCCCCAAGAGTGATCCTTCAGTTAACTGAATGCATGAACACAAAAGCTACTAGAACCCTTCAAGAATCATTTTTAATAAAGTTGCATTGTGACCGATCACATGGATGCCCAAATTCAGGTCATGTGCATTTCTTAAAGATGAAGAATGAGGTTGTTCATTCTGTTCATGTATGAAATTAATCAAGAAGGACGAATCTGTCCATCCATGCACTCTAAAGAGGCTTGTATGATTTTAATGGCACACATGGAATTCACAAAGCACATGCCTCAAGTTCATGAACAAGTAGATCAATGAATTCGGCCAATGTACTAGCACATAAATGCAACAAAATTAGGGAATGAATCAGCTCAACGCAAACTGCCCATTTATGTGTTCAAGATGCAATTAAAGCTTCAATTAGAGGTGATGCATTTCCCAAGCATCTAAAATTCGGCTGAATCATTTGGGAGGTTATTAGAGTGCTCAAGCTGCCATTTAAAGTCCAAAACTATTCAACTATTCAAGACAGCCCTTTAAAGGCTATTCACATCTCTTGGTTGATCATGTTCAGCTCCATTCAGATCATATTTCACTTCAATAAATCAAGCTGGCATAGGAAGCATCAAGGGACGTTTTGGAAAGTTCAAGGAAGTTTCCAGCTTAATTAAGCTGAATTAAAGCTGACCATTTAGCTTACTTAGTGTCCATTCGGCTAGCTATTGTTTGAGCTATAAATATGAAGCTCATTTGATGTAAATCAGACTTTTGCTACTTGAATGAATTTTTATAACACATTTGAGTTATTCAACTCTATCATTTCGTTTAATACTCAAGTAGACTTATCTAGCTTGTTTGTGGCGTTTTTCTTGTTTTTTTGAACTTATCACTAAACCCCGAGTGTGGCACTCACCCCCTTGATACCTTTGGTTCCTATCTCTTCATAGATAGTGGGTCAAGGTCTTTTCTATCAACTTTCCATCACCTTAAGTGTTTTATAAGTCTCGGGTCAATACTCACTAATAGTATTGGTTCATTCTTGACCTTAAGCTTCCCTATCCATTCCAGCTATCATCTTGCCTTACTTTGTTTCCATACCTAGTTGAACCATAACCTATCATATCCTTAAAACACTTTGCAAACCTTCACTAAGCCCACAATCAACCGACTAAACATATTCAAACTCTAAGTAAGAACGATACTTCCCAGATTTAACGATCGGGCACAACTACGACCCAAAATACTTTCGCAACTCGAGATCGTATCACGAGTTTTGGCTCCGAGAGGTTAGATTTTTAGGATATATTGTTTCAGCAGAAGGCATACGAGTTGATCCGAGTAAGATTTCGGCAGTTGTTGACTGGAAACCACCAAGAAATGTATCCGAAGTCAGAAGCTTTCTGGGATTAGCTGGCTACTATCGGCGTTTTGTTAAAGGATTCTTGATGATTACTACGCTGATGAATCGATTGCTACAGAAAGTTTTGAAGTTCAAATGGTCCAAAAAATGCCAACAGAGTTTTGAAAAGTTGAAAGCATTGTTAACTGAAGCACTAATTCTAGTTCAACCTGAATCAGGTAAAGAGTTTGTGATTTTTCAGTGATGCGTCATTGAACGGTTTGGTTTTTGTTTTGATGCATGAGGGTAAAGTGATAGCTTATGCTTCCAAATAGTTGAAACCACATGAAAAGAATTATCCGTTGCACGATTTAGAGTTGGCCACTATTGTATTTGCATTGAAAATTTGGTGACATCATTTATACGATGAAAAGTGTCATATCTTTATCGATCACAAGAGCTTGAAGTATATAATGACTCAGAAAGATTTGAATTTGTGACAACGAAGATGGCTTGAGCTGTTGAAAGACTATGAATTAATAATTGATTATCATCTGGGGAAAGCAAATGTAGTCGCGGATGCTCTGAGAAGAAAATCTTTGTTTGCATTGTGAGCGATGAATGCAAAGTTAACCTTGTTTGATGATGGTTCAATTTTGGCTGAGTTAAAAGGTAAACTGTTATTTCTTTACCAAATTTGTGAAGCTCAGAAATGTGAGAAGAAGTTGCAAGCTAAAAGAGTACAATGTGAGTCGACTAGTGATTTAGAGTATCAGATCGGATCTTATGATTGTTTAATGTTCCGAGGTAGAATATGTGTACTGAGAAATTTCAAGCTTGTTCAGAAAATTCTACACGAATCACACAGTGGATGTTTGTCTATTCATTTGGGGAGTACTAAAACGTACAATGATTTAAAACAATTGTACTGGTGGTCGGGTATGAAACGAGAAATTTCAAATTTTATATCTCAATGCTTAGTTTGTCAACAAGTCAAAGCCGAACATCAAGTGCCTTCAAGATTACCACAACCTATGATGACACCAGAGTGGAAATGGGATAGGGTTATGATGGATTTCATATCGAGATTACCCCTATCTCCGAAAAAGAAATATGCTATTTGGGTTGTTGTTGATCGACTAACGAAATTGGCACATTTCATTCCAGTATGTACAGACTTTTCACTTGATAGATTAGCTGAGTTGTACATCTTTGATATCATTAGATTGCACGGGGTGCCAATTTCTATTATTTCGAATAGAGATCCAAGGTTTACGTCGCGATTTTGGAAGAAATTGCAAGCAGCTTTGGGTACGCAGTTGCACTTTAGTATTGCATTTCATCCACAAATTGACGGTTAGTTTGAGAAAGTAATTCAGATTCTTGAAGATATGCTTCATTTTTTTGTTTTAAAGTTTGAAGGGAACTGGGAGAAATATTTACCGTTGGTTGAATTTGCATATAACAACAGTTTTCAATCGAGCATAAACATGGCACCATATGAAGCATTGTATGGTTTCAAATGCTGAACTACATTATAGTAGACTAAGCTTAGTGCGAAAAAGATTCACGGGGTTGATTTAGTTAGAGAGACTGAAGATAAAGTGAAAGTAATTCACGAAAGTTTGAAAACAGCTTCAGATCGAAAGAAATCATACGTAGATTTGAAACGTAAAGACATTGAATTTCAAATCAGCGAAAGAGTATTTTTGAAAGTATTTTCGTGGAAGAAGATTCTTCATTTTGGTCGCAAAGGAAAATAGAGTTCGCGATTGATCGGGCCATATAAGATTATTGAAAGAATAGGGCCAATGGCATATCGACTAGCTTTACCATCAGAATTAGAAAAGATCCATAATGTGTTTCATATGTCGATGCTACACTGATATAAATTAGATTCGTCACACATAATTTCTCTGGTAGAGATTGAAATTTAACCTGATATGACGTATAGCAAGAAACCAATCAGAATTCTAGTTCGGGAGATTAAAAAGTTGAGAAACAAAAACATAGCTTTGGTGAAAGTTTTGTGGCGATCTCACGGGGTTGAAGAAGCTACGTGGGAACCCAAGGAAGCTATAAGAAAACAATACCCTAACCTCTTTTCTGGTAAGATTTTAAGGGATGAAAATTCCTAAAGGGGAGAGTTGTAACAACCCATTTTTAGTCAAATCAAAACAGTGGTTTTGGGACCGTAAAATTGAACTCAAAATAATTATTTTATTATAATTTTGAGGTCTAAAGTATGATAAAATGATTGTGTAAAAATTTCGTTAAGAAATTTAATCTTTTGAGTGCTTAATTTGATAAAAAGGACTAAACCGTGTAAAGTGTAAAACTTATGTTCTCTTAGCTAAAGGTGTTAATATCTATGGATTAATAAAGGGGAGGTCCTTATGTGGTAATTAGACCATTGTTAATGTTAGTGGACAAAGATGGATATCTTTTAAGTGTTTTTAATAAATTATAATAAATGTCAAATATGTAATTTAATAAATAAACATAAGTAAAATAACATAAAAGTTAAGGTTATCACCTTTCTTACTTTTCTTCAACCGAATAATAGCAAGAAGCAAGCCATTAAAGAACACCAAACATATGGCCATAATTCATCCTTGCCTGTAAGTTCATTTTTGTCCTGTTTTTAATGATTTCTATATTTTTGAGATCGTTGCAGCTTAATCTAGCTAGCCTAGGGACTAATTTGCAAACTTTTTTAAGGCTTAAGGTTTTGCCATTGATGAATATAAGTGTATTTGATGTTTGATGATAAAAAAATATATGCTTGTTGTTAGATAAACAACACTTGTAAAGTGATTTTTGACTTGTCATTTAGGGATTAAATTGAGAAATATGAAACTTTTGTGGTTAAATTGTGAAATAAATGAAAATTATGGGCTGCTATGGGTCTATTTGAAATTTAGCTAGCATTGGTAGGGACCTAATTGCATGAATTTATATTTTTATGTGATAAGGACTAAATTGTAAATATGTTGAAATATTAGGGGCAAAAGTGTAAAGTTGCTATAATATGAATTTTGGACTAAATTGAATAAATTGATGATTGAATAAGTTAAATTTGATATTATATAGATCAAGAAAAGCGAAGTTTGGATTTAGATCGGGGGAAAAACAAAGTTCTGGGTTAGTCGATCAGTTTCGTCGTTTTTACATTCGAGGTAAGTTCGTATGTAACAAGCATTACTATATTTGTGTTTTAAATGCTTTAATATTAAATAAATTGTGAATACGACCTTACAGACATATTCAACAATGAACCGACAAATGTGAAATCCTGGTTGAACCTTAGGAATATATTAGGATACGAATGACATGTTATTAGGGGTTATATGATTTGGGTGCTGGTCTATACGTCTTATAGGTGGCTAAGTTATCTTACATGTGTTGCGGATTCTCGTCAGCTTGTGTGAGCAGCACTGTGTAGCTTCATCATGACCGTCAGCTTGTGTGAGCAGACTCGTTGATAGCTCGAGAGTGAGCATTATATGTGATATGAGATCATGATAGCTTCGACTATGTATTTGGCACTTAAGGTGTGAGCTTTCTCGAGTACCAAATAGTACTCCAAATGATTCAACGGGTATATTAGAGATACGGATGAATATGAGATTGATACAAGATGGTACAGATATGTACATGAACCGTACTAGCATTGAATTGAAGAAATTGTGAAATTCATATCTAACCTTGTGAATGAATATGTGATAGGTTTGTGTATCAATGTAAATTATATCATGATATGTTAAATTGCTTAAATTGTTTATGTATGGTAAGATGAATTTATTGTTATACGAACTTACTAAGGTTTATAGCTTACTCTGTATACTTTTTAGTGTGTGTCTTATTGTTATATTGAAGCTAGCTTGGATTTGAGAATTGTCGGAGATTTCATTACACTATCAAGCTATCAATTTGGTACTTTTGAATCTATGTTTTTGGTTATATGGCATGGATAGGAATTATGGTCATTTTGGTATATGTTGGTATTGGATTTAGCCATTTGAGTTGGCTTGTAAATGTTAAGTGTTTAGTTTTGTATATTGATAAACCGTAAAAGCAACATATTTTAATCCCACATTTAGCTTAATTTTGATGATTTATCCCTTGATTTATATAAAAAGGTGCTTTTAAACCTTTCTTTTCATGTCTTATAACTAGGAAAGCACCCGAGGATGAAAAAAACACAAAATGGGCCCAAAACGGAGTAAATGGTCCGTAACAAGAAATCAACACGACCTGGCCCAAGATCCACACGACCGTGCCTCGACGAACACCTAGAGCACGGCCTCAACTCCGCCTCACACGGCCCTACCTCGAGTTAGAAATCCGAACACGGTTTGGTCTCGATTCACATGGGCGTGTGCCATGGCCGTGCTTCTATCATCAGAAAGAGCAATTTCAGTCGGAAAAGGATACTTAAGGAGATTGATTGGCATTCTAAGAGCCTATATATATCCCCTAAGTACCACCTTTGAAAAGGCGTCAAAGCTAGGCCAAGGAGCCAAGCCGAGAAGGTCAAAGTTAGGGAATAACGCGAGGATAGCCAGTTGATCCATCCCAAGAAGCCAAAATTATACTCAAGACGGCAAAATTCTCCTTCAATTCATTCAGGGGGTTTTAGGATTTTCTTATGTTTTGTTTTATCTCTTCTCTTGTGATGTTCTTTTTATTCATTATGAACTAAACCCTTTATATACCTGAAGGGGATGAAACCTAGATGAATTTTGTTATTTGATTTCTAAAGTTATATGATAATTGCTTAGTTTGTTCTTAATTATGTTGCTTAATCCAAATCTAATGTGCTTAGGCGAAGGAGGAATAGACCTTGCCTAAGAGTAGATCTAACATAATTAAGCGGAGTTGATCGAACGCCTAGAGATAGGGTTACGAGATTTTGTCGGATTAGGGTGAAACCTAATATGGGAGTCCATTGATCAATTTACTGCTATCCTAAGGGGTTATTATAAGTGAACGAGAGTTCCACTAATTAACCTAGGGTTAGACGTTATTCGCCTCGAGAGAGGGTTTAATATAGGTTAGGGAGTCTTACGGATCAAGCTAAGTAAAGAAATCATATAATTTAGGGTCAGATAACGAGTGAAGTCTAGGTGGATTCTTCCTGAGGGTATCGTCGTAATCAACTGAGTTTTCTTTCAAAGTTATTTTCCTATTCGTCCTTTTTGTCTTTATGTCCTTAGTTTAGTCTTCGTCAATATAGTTTAAAGAAACTTCACTCTATTTTTAAGGCTAAATAATAAAATGAAAGTTAGTATTAGACTGTTAGTTCTTTTGGGTTCGATATCCGGTCTTGCCTAAGCTATACTACTGTTCGATAGGTACACTTGCCTTTAATCATTGTCAGAGTTAGTTTTTAGGTCCGATCATTCTTTTATAAATTTTAAAGCTCTGATTTACAGCGATCAAGTTTTTGGCGCCGTTGCCGGGGAACTAAAATATTAAGAAAACTCTATTTTTATTACTTTAGCCATTATTTTTTATTTTCGGCAATTTATTTTTATTTTTAGGTTAATTTTTAATCTTGCTAATTTTTCTTTTTCTTTTCTTTCCAGGCACCTCTAAGTTTATGACTAGAAGGAACCGGAGAGGACCTTTGGTATACGATAGTGATATTAAAGCAATCGCTCGTAGGAATCGCCGAGAAACCAGATGAGCCCTAAATTACACAGAAAGGGAGAAAGAAGACAGATCCAATCCTACTGAAAGGATGGACGAGAATAACCCACCACCACACGATGTGGGGGAATGTAATGCTCCACGTACAATGTTTGATTATGCGAAACCACATTTAACAAGAGCGGAATCAAGTATTGTTAGGCCCGCTATAGCTGCTAATAATTTTGAATTAAAGCCTAACACAATACAAATGATTCAACAGTTTGTTCAATTTGATGGTTTGTAGGATGAAGATCCAAACATGCATATAGCTAACTTTTTAGAGTTCTGTGATACTTTCAAAATAAATGGCATTTCTGATGATGCCATACGTCTTCGGTTATTTCCTTTTCCATTGAGAAATAAAACTAAACAGTGGTTAAACTCGTTACAATGCGGGTCAATCACCACATGGGATCAAATGACTGAAAAATTTTTAATGAAATATTTCCCACCAGCTAAAACGGCCAAATTATAGAATGATATCTCTTCTTTTGTGCAGATGGATTTAGAAATACTATACGATGCATGGGAGAGATTCAAAGATCTTTTGAGAAGGTGCCCACACCATGGCTTACCATTGTGGCTACAAGTCCAAACATTCTATAACGATGTCAACCCCTCAACAAGGCAACTGATTGATTCAGCAGCCGGTGGAACCCAGAATAAGAAAACTCCAGAAGCAGCCTACGAGTTCATTGAGGAGATGTCATTAAACAATTATCAGTGGCAAGCTTCAAGGACCAAACCGACGAAATCGGTAGGAGTCTTCAACGTCGATTCCATGACCATGCTATCAACGCAGCTTGAAATGATGAATAAAAAGCTTGATAGTTTGTATTCTTCGTAGGCACATTTAGTCATGAAGTGTGACGCAAGTGAAACCTTGGCAAATCCTGAGTACCCACCCTACCAACCGGAAGTAGAGAGCGGACAGATGAACTATATAGGTAATAATTTCCGATCCAATAATAATCCTTATAGTAACACTTACAATCTAGGTTGGAGGAACCACCAAAATTTTTCATGGGGAGGTCAAGGCAACCAAGGTAATCAAAGGCAACAACCTCCTCAAAACTTCCGAAATCAACCCTGTCCACAAGAAAAGAAACCAACCCATGAGGAGGAGCTAATAAAAATCGGCAAACATAGAAAAACACCTACAAGATATTGATAGAACAATTAAAAGCAACGAGAGCCGAATGAGTGAAATTGCTAAGTCGGTCAAGGAAGTAACTAATGCAGTCGAACAACTCACACGGCTCATGTCAGAACGACCGCAAGGACGTCTACCAAGTAACACCGAGATTAATCCAAAGGAGAAAATTCAAGCCATCATAGTTCAGAATAGCGAGGAGTTAGATGAACCCAAACCAATTCCAGAAAGTAAGGTAGACGAAGGTATAACAGAGGTAGCATAAGAAAATTCAAAACCGATAATTAAGTAGTACAAACCTCGCATACCTTATCCCGAAGCATTAAAAAGAGACGATTCAGAGGAACAGTTTGGTAAGTTTCTTAAACTTTTAAAGAAATTACACATTAACTTACCTCTTCTTGAACCTCTATTTCATATGCCAGACTCGAGGAAATTTTTAAGACAGCTCTTGATAAACAAATGCAAATTAGACGAAGAGCCACACATTGAACTCAACGCAAAGTGCTCAGCAATCCTACAAAATAAACTATCACAGAAATTAAAAGATCCAGGGAGTTTTACAATTCCATGTTTAATTGGTAGTTTACCTATTGATAATGCGTTAGTTGATTTAGGGGCAAGCATAAATGTCATGCCTTATACACTATTTAAATGACTAGGTCTAGGGAAGCCCAAACAAACTTGGATGAGTATTCAATTAGCTAATAAAACTGTTAGAATTCCTAGGGGCATTATTGAAGATGTTCTCGTAAAAATCAATAAATTTGTTTTCCCAATAGATTTTATTGTTTTAGACATGGATGAGGATAATTCAATTCCCTTAATTTTAGGAAGACTTTTTCTAGCAACTGCCAAGACTAAAATTGATGTTGCCACAGGAGAACTCATACTTCGAGTAGGTGACAAATCAATCAGTCTTCAAGCTCTTGACACGGCCAGGGCAACAATTGATGAAGGTAAGAAGGTCAATACAAATGATAACCAATTTGTTCAACTTTCATTGCAGGAAAAATCAAAAGGACAAAAACCTGAGCCGAAACACGAACCCCAAGACAAAGAAGCACACGAGGAACAAAGCCTTAGGGTCGGTAAATTAGATGAGTTGGAGACACAGGTCAAATAAGAACCAGAACCACACAAAGTATAACCAAAGGAACCACTGAAAAAAGGCACGATTGAACCTGATCTTCAGTTCAGTACCAACAAAGAAACAACTCACGAGGAGCAAATGATTCAAATCAATGACTTAGACGAGTGGAAAACACACTTTAAAGAGAAATTAGGGATACAGGAAATAGAATCAAAACCACTCTACGAGATAGACAAGTCCAAAGTCAGAGAACAGGTATTGTCAGCCAAAGCAGACCCACGACTATTCCCTCTAGACTCTGACACAAACAAAGAAATCCTTTTTAAGGTAATCAATGTTCTTCCATACGGAACAGTCGAGGTAAGCAATCCTATTTTTGGCAATTTTAAAATAAATGCCATTCGACCTAAAGAATACAATGAAAATAAAACTGTAAGCATGAGGGAAGATATTCAAACCTTCAAACCTCCCTGAATTTTTCAAACAAAAGGAAAGTCTGGCTGAAGACTATAAACGAGCGCTTCTCGGGAGGCAACCCGAGTACTAACCTTACTTATTTTACATTTATTTTCATTTTACTCTACTTTCCTTTTTAAACTAACCAGAAGCGCAATTTCGCAGGCCACATGGCCTTACACACGGCTGTGTCCGTGGCCGTGTGGACCACCGAAACCGCCACACTGATAGGGCAAAGGCCGTGCAATTCAGTCCAACCAGCCCCAAACGTCACGGATCAAACCACCCTCCCCACGGGAACGGCTGTGCCCGTCAACCGTGTGAAGCTACTGACTTCCACACCATGGGCAGAACATGCCCGTGCCTACAAACCGTGCGAAGCCACTGACTTGACGAACACGGGCGTGGGTGATACAGCACGGGCATGGGGTGGCAAACACACTACATAACACGGCTGTGCGAGGTGGCCGTGTACATCGACACCCCTAGGACCACGGCTGTAGGGAAACACCAGATTTGAACCTTTATTTGAACCCCACGTTTCTTCCCTTCCCACCACCTGATTTCATCCTTATTTTCTTTGTTTTTCATTCTCCTCCCTCTCAGATTGTGCACTTCATAAATCTCTAACACCCTCGAGCAACACAAAATCATGTCAAAGAAGCGGAAGAAGCTGAGCATAGGTTCCTTAACAAAGAATGATCAACATGAGTTCATGCCGGTAGCTTCGTCTCAACACCAAGCCAAGGGTCTTTGAGACCAATTAGTATTTATTTTCCATTCCTCTTTCCTTTCATTCTCCTTTTCTTCAATAATCTTATGTTTAATTCATTTTAATTTAATTTAGTTTCTTAGTGACAGGTTCTCCAGACTGCTTGGGAATCACGCCAACCGCCACGATAACCTCTTCACTTCTGCGACCGCCAGCACCTCCCCAGCCTTAGAAGTCACACCCACCTTGCGAACCATCCTTCAATAAGGACTTCACAGTCTATTAATATTTTCTTTTCATTTTAGTTTTCTTCTTAGTCTCCTTCCCTTTAGTATCTTTTTCTTTAATTTTATATTTTGTTTATTTTTATTAGGTCTTAATAAATCCTGGCTCCTTCTCAGTGCGCTACCTAATTTCTTCATCTAGCGCAGGTTCGTCATTCAGACTGACCATCACCGCCACCAAAGACACTCCTCCGGGAAAACATCCACAATTCAGGGAGTACTTCTTTCCCCTTCTCTTTTGATTTATCCCTTAAATGTTATTATCTATGTTTGTACATTGAGGGCAATGTACATCTTAAGTGTGGGGGGAATGAATAGTTATCCTGAGAATATGCCTAACTTTCTTCATTATTCTCAAACCCTGAGGATAGAAATACCTAACTTTTTGCATGATTCTCAAAACCCTAAATTTAATCTTGTTTGAAAGTAACTTTCTCATATTACTAATTAAGATGGAATTTCTAATGATTTATGATTTTTATTGATATATTTTTTGAATAAGTGTAACACCCCAAACTCGGCCTAGAAGTTAGGCCCGAATCTGGCGTGTCACATTGGGGTACTTTTTGAGAAACCATGGTTCTGTTTGAAAACTTTCCTTGATATTAAAAAAACTAAAGTCCCAGTTTGCGATTAATAATCTACATTTATTAAGAATTCATTACCTTCAAAACCTTGTTCGATGCGGAAGCTTAATTTAAAAGAATTGACTTATGAAATCACGGTATTTACAACTTAGTTGCAAAAGCGAAGTGTTTTGAAAACAGATATTGTTTTGGAAAACCGCGATCAAATGTTAAGCAGATGTAAAACATAATAAACTAAAAATCCAAAACTAAAATTCAGAATTTAAGAGATGCCTTATTACAAAATATTAACCCAAGTTAAAGATAAGTAAAATACTAAAGTCCAAAACTGCTCGTAGTGTGGCCACCTCCGAGTCCTCCAGTACGTCGAACCGCCTACCGAGGATTACCTAAGAAAAATTAAAAAGAGGGGGTGGGTTTACGAAAACGCAGTGGTACACCCTCATCGGTAAGAACATGCCTTAACGCATATGAAATGTCACATATAATATGTATAGATCTAGGCCTAAGCCCATCTCAGTAATATAATCCATATATGCAATGCATTAATGCCCATACTAGCCGAACACTCTGTCTCCTATCCAACCATGCACTCCTGTGGGGATTTAATTGACCCACCCATCCGAACACTCCTTATGTAACACCAGTTGCGGCATTATTTTAATGAAAGGCAAAGATAGCGCTCGTGGCTAAAAAGCCTTCAGTGGATCCACAGTCTTCAAGCGACCATGTGATCCTATTTGCACTTCCCCTTTCAAATAATCCCAAAGCCCATGCAACATGTCATGACATAATAATTCGTGTATGCAATATGACAAGTATGCAAATCATATATCAAATATAACGTATGAAACGAATTACCATCATAATCAGAATAACAAATACAACATAATCAAGCTAATCAGCCTCTATGGATATAAAATTACTTACCTACCAAGGGTATTTCTGTAACTTACCTATCGAGGGTATTTCAGTAATTTTCACCTGCACTGGCCCTTCCAAAGGCCTAATGTCGCTTCGAGCGACTCAACTACCATTTTCGGTCGTACTGGACTATTAGGCCTAAAACCCATTTTTGGCTCCCTCGGGCCCACACGCTCGTGTGACCCACCTAACACAAATCTAGCCACGTATATGAGATTCACCTAGTCTAGTTCACTATATACTACACCATCATACATTTTATTCAATTGGGCCCAAGCAGCATCAATCCACAAGAATACTACTGATGGTCTCAACTATCGCGTCGAAGCCCCACACGTGCGCTCGCACGCTCGTGTGGCTACTATTGCCGTGACTGGCACTTTGGCATTTACCGCTCTACAACTAGAGTAGAGAGAATTACACACCTAATAGGAATCTAGTGCTAATCCGCGCTCCGACCACTCCTGCGCCCAAACGCCCACCAAGGTATATTAACTCACCTCATAGAATTCTCTATATATAGCTAGCTTCTCACCTTCGTTCTTTGTATCTTTCTGATGTGGGATCCCTTAATCAGTAGAGTTTAAATCCAACTCAAACTCTTCCCGTCCAATCCGCAAAATAAATACTCCCTTGCTTTTCATGAGATTTGAACCCAGGCTCCCTTGCAACATAATCCACGCTGCTAACCACTTGGCCACAAGCTCCTCTTGTGTCTTAAACCATGCGCAACTAAATTTAAATCTATAGCCAAATTCTAAAGTCCATTTAAAAAGAAAACCAAAATGCAAGAGCCAAGACTTGAACCTTGGACCTCCTTCCTTCCCTATGGCGTCACTTTGCCACTACACCACACACTCCACTTGTGTCATTTTTCTCCACATTTTATTCTTAAAGCCTACCTACTAACTCCTAGGGTTTTTTCCACCTAAAACCAAAATTTCCCTAAAGCCAAAGTTTGATCCTGGGACTTCATAGAAGCCTCCTAGCCTTCCAAAATCACTCACTTAGTAGGTTCAACTTGTGCTAAAGACGTTCTCTTGCTCCCAAAAATTTTAAACGCTCCTACGCTCAAGACCCAATGGGCCTAATTCTACTAGGCCCAAATTTGGGTCGTTACAAATCTACCCTTCTTAAAGAAATTTCGCCCTCGAAATTTTCAACTATAGGTACAGTCACACATCCTAACCTACCACACTACGCTCACGCTGCGCACTCTGATTCTAATATCCTTATCATGTTTTAACTAGAATTTAGAACTCCCTACTCAACCACCTAACCATTAAAACACACAAATATCTCATACACAACCAATTGCTATATCCAAACATCACAGAATAAATACCAAAAACACAACATATAACAAAGCAAAGTATCAGGAAACTTATGGATTTGGTGCCAGAGACTCAGGTGCCATACTTCGAGAAAACATATATTTTTTTTCTAAACCATATTTCAAACCAACTTTGAAAAACTTTTTTTCGAACCCAATCCACAGTCGAGTTTTGAAACTGGCTCTGATACCACAATTGTTACACCCCAAACCTAGCCTAAACGTTACGACCGGATCTGGCATGTCACATAAAAAGGTTATTTAAAAACTACGCGTTTGTTAAAAATTTCGAGTTTAAATATTTATTCGCTTGTTATCCTTCTGTTAACATTTTGGAAGAGGGCTATTAAAGGTTTAGGAAATTCCTGTATTGAACATTTAATAATAATAGGCAGTAATTAAATTAAAAGCTAAACCAAATAAAATACAAAATTTAAAGTTATAGTGGCCTTGTTACATAATAAAATCCCAAGATTAAAAAGTACTATTAAATAAGAATCGAAAGTTTACGAGAAAAATAATGCATGGCCACCTTGAAGTCTGCCCTGGCTCCAAAACTACAATCTATGAACTGCAAACCTGGCCTAGACGTTACGACCGGATCAAGCATGTCACATAAAAGGGTTGTTTAAAACTGCGCGTTTGTTAAAAATTTTGAGTTTAATTTATTCGCTTTGTTATCCTTTTGTTAACATTTTTGGAAAACGGTTATTAAGGGTTTAGGAAAATCTCGTATTAAACATTTAATAATAATAGGCAGTACTCATATTAAAAGCTAAACCAAATAAAATACCAAATTTAAAGTTATAGTGGCCTTATTACATAACAAAAACCCAAATAAAAATAAGTCCAAATAAAAGAAACGAGTTTACGAGAAAACATTGCATGGCCACCATAAGTTCGCCTCAGCTCCCAAATCCGCGATCTAATGATTACCTGCAAAATTAAACAAAGGGGTGAGTCATCAAGACTCAGTGTGTAAATCCCCATAAATGCAATCTGGGCCTTAAGCCCACAGATGCACATTGGGCCTTAGCTCGCTCAAGATGGCATACAAAAGATATGAATGCAATATGTCCAAGCCCAACCTAGTTTTTCCATCCTCTACACGCCACCCGTACCATCCAATCACACTGTGGGGATTTCTACAATCAGCCCTCTATCCGCTACACGCTGTCTTGACAGTCATGCTATCAGTTATAATGCCGATAACCATGTGACCTTAAAATCAACTGTGGCTTAGCCATCAATCACCATGTGACCTTGTAATCAAATGTGGCAGAGCCACCGATCACTATGTGACCTTATAATCAAGTGTGGCAGAGCCACCGATCACCATGTGACCTTATAAACAAGTGTGGCAGAGCCACCGATCACTATGTGACCTCAAAATATAACGTGGCTTAGCCACCGATCACTATGTGACCTCATAATATAATGTGGCATAGCCACTGATCACTATGTGACCTCATAATCAAGCACTTCCCCTTAAACATCATAACATCCCAAATCCCATGCAATATGACATAATAATTCGTGTATGCAGTATGTCATGTATGCAAAAAAATATATCAAATATAAGTATAACATGAATTAACATCATAATCAGATAGACATAATGCAACATAATCAAGCTAATCAACCTCTAAGGGGTATAACAATAATTTTACCTACCAAGGGCATTTCCGTAATTTACCTATCGAGGGTATTTCAGTAATTTCGCAACTACAATGGCCTTTCCGAAGGCCTAATGTCACCCCAAGTGACTCAGCTACCATTTCCGGTCGTACCAAACTATTGCTCCTAAAACCCGATTTTGGCCCATTTGGGCCTACACGCTCGTGTGGCCCACCTAACACAAATCTAGCCACGTATATGAGATACACCTAGCCTAGTTCACTATATACTACACCATCATACATTTTATTCAATTGGGCCCACAGGCCCATTGGGCCCACTTCGGCCATCGTGGCCCAGGTAGCCTCAACCCATAAGAAAACTACTGGTGGCCTCAACTATCGCGCCGAAGCCCCACACGTGCGCTCGTACGCTCGTGTGGCTACTATTTCCATGATCGGTACTTCGGCATTTGCCGCTCTATAACTAGAGTAGAGAAGTACACACCTGATAGGAATCTGGTGCTAATCTGCTCTCCGACCGCTCCTATGGCCAAACGCCCTCCAAGGTGTATTCATCCTCCGCCTAGAATGCTATATATATAGGTAGCTTCTCACCTTCCTTCTTTGTATCTTACCGATGTGGGATCTTTCCGTCAGCAGAGTTTAAATCCAACTCAAACTCGTCTCGTCCAATTCGCAAAATAAATACTCCCTTGCTTTTCATGAGATTCGAACCCAGGCTCCCTTGAAACATAATCCATGCCGCTAACCACTTGGCCACAAGCTCCTCTTATGTCGTAAACCACGCGCAATTAAATATAAATCTATAGCCAAATACTAAGGTCCATGTAAAAAGAAAACCAAAATGCAAGAGCTAAGACTTGAACCTTGGACCTCCTTTGTAACAGTCTGGTTTATACCTTAGTCAGAACAGTGGTTTCGGGACCACAAATCCGAGTCCGTATAATATTTTAATATTATATTCTGTGCTGTTAATATGTGAATAAGCATGTGGTAAATTTCTGTAAGTGAATTTGTCTGTTTGTGTGTTTAATTTGAGCAAAGGATTGATTTGCATTAAATGTGAAAGTTGCTTGTTATTTGTTAAAGCACCTATGTGTTGTGGCTTTTAAAAGTTATGGCCTTATGTGGCAATTAAGCCAATTTTTAATTATAGAGAGTGGATGGCTATGTGTAAACATATTATGTTTACATGTGTTTATTTATATGTTATATTAAATATACATGTATTTTTATATTTATATTTTATATTAATGCATTATAATAAAAGAAACATGAAAAGGTGGCCATATTTTCATCATTCTCTTGCCAAAAATCAAAGAAAGAAAAGAAAGTTTAAAGCTTTGTGTATTCGGCTCTTGTAAGCTAAAATCATGGTATGTTTTCGGTCGGTTTTCGATAATTTTTACGTTTTTGCAATCGTTGCTTCAAGAGCTACAAAACCCATGTTTTGATTTTGTGAATTGATGATGTTTGTGTGAGATGCCATTGATGATATGTCAAGTTTTTTGATGGTTTTAGGTGTTAAATGAAAGATTTGAGTTAGATGAACATGTTTTATTCTTGAAGTTTTAATGAATTTAGCTAAATAGGGCTAAATTGTGAAAATATTATTTTGGAGGGCTAATATGTGAATTTGATGAAATATTTGGACTTATATAGTCCCTACAGAGGTTCGGCCAAGCATGTTTATGTGTAGATTTTGTGAATTTGATGTTTAGTGAAAAATAGACTAAATTGATAAAATGTGCAAATGTCAGGGCTAAATTGTAAATAGCCCAAAATGTGTGTGTATGGATTGAATTGAATAAATTAGCTAATAAAAGGACTAATTCTGAATATGTTTGGCTCAAGAATCGAGAAAAACGGACTTAGATCGTGGGAAAGCGAAAGTAACCGAGTAGTCATTTTCGTTTCGATAAACCGAATCCGAGATAAGTCAATATGCGAATAAACATATTTGTAGGATATTATATTTGATTATATGATTATTGTTGACTATGAATATTTATGAGAAGTTATGCATTTGAAATCCGAGATGAGTCTAAAATAGCGACTAAGCCGAGAAGTTTCGTACGAATCTAGGTATAGATAGGATTAGCTATGTCATGACATAGGTATCTGTTCTGTTTTATATGTAAGACCACGTCAGGGACGTTGGCATTGATTTGAAACTCGTGTAAGACCACGTCGTGGATGTTGGCATCGATATATATTTTATAAGTAAGACCACATCGGGGACGTTGCCATCGATATATGTTTTATAAGTAAGACTAGGTCGGGGACGTTGGCATCGATATATGTTTTATAAGTAAGACCACGTCGGGGACGTTGGCATTGATATCCGAGTGCATGTAAGACCTCTTCTGGGACGTTGGCATTGTATGTAACACCCCTAACCCGAAAACCTTTGCCGGAGTCGAGTATGTGGCATTACTAGACTTGACTACTAATTCGGGACATAAAAATTTAAAACTGTCCAACTGCGTCATGCTGACTAAATTGACCATAAATCGAGTTACAAAACTCGAAATTTAGATCCGTAAATTTTCCCTGAAACTAGACTCGTATTTTCCAGAATTTTTCATGTGGCCAATTAGTACAGTTTATTCATCAAAGTTACCTCTATTTCACTTTTTGATGATTCTGACCTATCTTTACAAAAACTCAGTTATCTCATTGTACAAAATTTAAATAATGTTCTTGTTTATTCCAATCAAAAATAGACTCATTAAGGATTCTCAGCATATAAACTATGCTCCATGATTATTTTTGTACAATTTTTAACAATTTTTCCAAGACAGAACAGGAAATCACGAATCCATTCAGAATAAGTCTCACTAAAATTTAAATATCTCATAATATGAAATTCCTTTGCCTACTCTGTTTCTTTCATATCAAAATAGACACAATAAGATTTAATCCGATATCTTATTTACTTTCTAATTCAATTTATCCTATTTTTGGTGATTTTTCAAAATCACATCACTGCTGCTAACTAAAAACTATTTCATTGCAAAAATATGATTAACTAGTTTATAACCTCCTTACTCAATTTTATTTAAACTCTATACATTAACCATACATATATATACCAAAAACAATTCCACCAAACACACAACCAAACATAATCATCAAGCCAAATATAAATTCCAAGATTTACAAGATGGACACACCTAACATATATATATACCGACAACACCTCCCATATGTAATTTAGGCCATGATCACATTTAAAACATCCATTTACATTACGAGCAAGCTATAAAATTCAAAATATAACAACGATACATAACCATGAAAATAGCCATGTTCGCACGGCTATATTTACATACAAAATTAAACATCATATGTTTCAATACTTAGCCTAACCTATACATGCCTTCAAAATCATGACCAAAATTTAAAATACCAAAAGAAGGCGATAGTGTGGATGACTTTCTTGACGATCCCTCTCGAGCTCGTAGCTTTAATCAAAATCTATAAAACAAAGGAGAACATTTCACACTAGTAAGCTTACTAGCTTAGTAAGTCCTGAATTCGTAATAATATAACATTTAAACATTAAACATTTAAATTAAAATAATTCAACTCGTACGTTTGTACTCACATTTACTTTCAAACTTTCAATTTTAAAGTTATATAACGTATAAATTTATAGAACAATTACTCTTTAATCGAATGCTTATGATCAAATTATTTACTCATAATCCCACCTTCCAAGACTAAAATGTCATCATGTAACCATATGTATAAACATTCATATACTTAAAGTTCAATTATTATAATATAGCATCAAATACACAACCATCCATGTAGCCGAATATGCCTAGTCTTGTATCCACATATTAGAAGACCAAGGCCGCAATATTCATATCATTCATTAGTAAAACCGAGAACACATATTAAAACTATACATATATACACATATATAAATCTCATTTGTAACACATACAATTTGAAATAAATGACTGAATTACGTGCTTACTTTATTATAAATAGGTAAGAAGTTTAATTCCTACCTTACATGCTTACCTGAGCCATTGACTCAATAAATTAGCTTTAATTTGCCTTGAACAAAAATTCGATTTCTCTTTTGTAAAACACATCACCGGCATCAAGCCTGCTAGGCGCAAAGGCCCGATAAGTGACACCGGCACAAAGCCTGTTAGGCGTAAAAGCCCGATAAGTAGCAGGCACACAAAGCTCGCTAGGCATAAAAGCCCGATAAATAACACTGCAAGACAAAGCACGCTAGGCGTAAAAGCCCGAGACATATCAATGTAGTTAAACATTCCCAACACACTCTTCATAACTATTATATACGTATATCCAATTCAATTGGACTTGCTCACATTAAACCAATAGGATCATTATATCATTATGTAACCCAACAATTCACATCACATAACCAACTTAAATCATCAACCTATATACCTATATACATTCGGCCATGATATAAATGGGTACAAAAATTCATCAATTCATACAATTTAATATAATCGTAATTAATTCCTTGACATGTTTTAGTTAAAGGACTTACCTCGGTTGTCGATAGTCCGTGCGAATCGGCTATTCGAGAACCTTCGTCTTTCCCCGGTCTAATTCCGTTGTTCTTTGCTCTTGATCTAAAACATATTAAAATTTAGCTCATTTAATTTCATTTCATCTCAATTTAGTCCCAAAACACACAAATGGGCAATTTACCATTTTGCCCCTAATGTCTCCCATTTTTACAAATTGGTCCTATTTACACAAAACACAAAATATGCAACACTTCCTAACACCATAACTAGGAAAAATCTTCCCCATAGCCATGTGTGTCCATGCATTTCATTTATTTGACATTTTAACCCTTCGCAAATTTATTCTTTTCAATTTAGCCCTATTTACTCAAAATTACCAAAAACTTCAACACAAAACTTATAAATCTTTAACATATATTTAATCTAAAACCATCAAACATCAAAACTATCCAAACATGTTAATGGCCGAATCCTATATACATAATATTTTCAAAAATTTAGGCATGGGTCGGGTAATATACGAAGCAACGATCCCAAAAATGTAAAAATTATCAAAAACTAAAAACCGACCTTACCTTAATCAAGCTCCTTATATTGCCGAAAATCAAGCTTCAACAATGGAGTTTTCTTCCTCCTACATTCGGCCAAGAAGAAGAACAAGGTATGTTCTCTTTCTTCCCACTTGTTTTTATTATTAAATGTTGTATTTAACACATATATTAACATTATTTATTAATACACTAATATAACTTATAATAAAACTAAAATAACATATAATTTGTAATTGGAGTGGCCCATTGCCGTTCCTTCTTGTTGTATATGGGCTAATTGCCCTTTTAGTACATCCACTTAAAAAGCCACAATCAATTTAGTGCCTTTCACTTTAGCATACAACTTTTGCGCTTTTCTCGATTAAATCCTTTTTATCAAAGTAAGCAATTAAACGACTAAATTTTTCTACGAAACTTCCACATTCACTAAATCACATATAATAAACACAAAATATAATATTTAAATATTTCTCGGGCTCGGATTCGTGGTCCCGAAACCATCGTTCCGATTAGGGTCAAAATTGGTCTGTTACAACTCTCCCCCCTTAAGAATTTTCGTCCTCGAAAATTTTACTGTTAAACAAGGTCGGATATTGTTGCCTCATTGACTCCTCAGGCTCCCACGCAGCCTCTTCAACTCCGTGACGATTCCATAGAACCTTTACTAATGGAATTCTTTTATTTCTCAACTCTTTTATTTCCCGAGCTAAGATACGGATCGGTTCCTCATCATATGTCAAATCATATCGAATTTCAATCTCTGACGGTGTAATCACATGGGACGGAACTAATCTGTATTTGCGAAGCATCGAAACGTGAAATACATTGTGTATCTTTTCTAAGACAAGGGGCAATTTCAATCTATAAGCAACAGGCCCTATACGCTCGATGATTTCATACGGTCCGATAAATCTCGGACTCAACTTGCCTTTCCGACCAAATCGGAGTATTTTCTTCCACGGAGAAACTTTTAAGAACACCCGATCTCCGACCTGAAATTCAATGTCCTTACGTTTCAAATCGGCATAAGACTTTTGACGATCCGAAGCAGCTTTCAAATTACTCGTAATAACAACCACCTTCTGTTCTGTTTCTTTAATCCAATCAACCCCGTGTATCTTATTTTCACTGAGCTCAGTCCAATACAATGGTGTGCGACATTTTCGACCGTATAAGGCTTCATAAGGCGCCATGTTTATACTAGTTTGGAAGCTATTATTATAAGCAAATTCAACCAAAGGTAGGTATTGTTCCCACGTACCTTTAAATTCGAGAACGCAACACCTCAACATGTCCTCAAGTATCAAAATAGTTCGCTCAGACTGACCGTCTGTTTGCGGATGGAAGGCTGTACTGAAATGAAGTTTAGTACCTAGAGCATCTTGCAATTTCTTCCAAAACCGCGATGTGAATCTCGGGTCCCTATCTGAAACAATAGAACTCGGTACATCGTGCAACCTTACAATCTGCGACACATACAATTCGGCAAGCTTATCAAGTGAATAGTCGGCACGCATCGGTACAAAATAAGCTAATTTAGTCGGTCTATCAACGATAACCCATACAAAGATCTTTCTTACTCGGTGTCATAGGAAGGCGGATACAAAATCCATTGTAATTCTATCCCATTTCCATTCGGTATCATGATTGGTTGAAGTAGTCCGACGGACATGATGCGTGATGCTCACTTTTACTTGTTGATGATTAAGCACTTGGAAACAAACTCGGATATATCCCGTTTCATGCCAAAGCTACCAATAGAACTGTTTCAAATCGTTATACATTTTAGTGCTACCGGGGTGTATCGATAGTCGACCACTATGCACTCAGAATCATCTGTATCAAATCTGAGTTCTTTGGAACACACAATTGGCTTTTATAATTCAAACAATCATTTGCATCAATCTGAAAATCGATTCTCGCACTTTTCACACATCGAATCCGAATAGCAATCAAATTTTTGTCAACTTTTTTCGTGCATCACAAATTTGTTGAATAAACATCGATCTTGCTTGTAACTCGGCTATGATCAAACCATCATCAGACATAGCCATCTGTGCGTTCAATGCACGAAGAGCAATTAATGATTTTCGACTTAACGCATCCGCAACAACATTAGCTTTCCCCGGATTGTAGTCAATCACTAATTCATAGTCTTTCAGCAATTCTAACCATCTGCGTTGTCTCAAATTTAGATCTTTCTGAGTCATCAAATATTTTAGACTTTTATGATCTAAATAAATATGACATTTTTCGCGAATAAGTAGTGACGCCAAATTTTCAATGCGAACACAATGGTCGCTAACTCCGGATCGTGAGTTGGATAATTTTTCTCATGCGGCTTCAATTGTCTCAAGCGTAGGCTATCACCTTGCCTTCTTGCATTAAAACGCAACCCAACCCATTCAAGGAAGCATCACTAAAAATAATAAATTCTTTACCCGATTCATTTGAGTTAACACCTGGAGCTTCGGTCAAAAAGGGCTTTTTCAACCGCTCGAAACTTTTCCGACACTTTTTCGACCACTCAAACTTGACATCTTTACGTAGTAGTTTCATCAAAGGTGTAGCTATTACTGGAAAAACCTTTTACAAATCGTCTATAATATCCCGCAAGGCCTAGGAAACTTCGGATCTCGGAAACATTCTTTGGTGGTTTCCAATCGAGTATAGCTGCTATTTTGTTTGGATCCACCCGAATACACGATCTTTGAAACAACATGACCCAAGAAGCTGACTTCATTCATCCAGAACTCACACTTACTAAACTTTGCATACAGTTGTTGATCTCTCAAAGTTTGTAGCACTAATCTCAAATGCTCAACATGTTCGATTTCATTTTTGGAGTAGATCAAGATATCGTCAATAAACACTACTACTGCATCGATCCAAAAGCCGCGGAAGACTCGATTCGTTAGATCTATAAAAGCAAAGCAGTGCATTAGTGAGTCTAAAAGGCATAACCAAAAACTCAAAATGTCCGTACCTGCGTTCGAACGCAGATCTTTGGCACATCTGTACCTCTCGACTCGCAGAATCGATAATAGCTCGATCTCAAATCTATCTTGAAAATCTGAAGCCCCCTTCAACCGATCAAACAAATCATCAATCCGAGGTAACAGTACTTATTCTTTATAGTTACCTTATTTAGTTGCTTAGAGTAGTCGATACACATTCGCATAGTCCCATCTTTCTTTTCACAAATAAAACCGGTGCACCCCAAGGAGAGAAGCTCGGTCGTGCAAAGCCCCTATCTGTCAACTCTTGCAATCGTGCTTTCAATTCTTTTAACTCAGTAGGTGCCATCCGATACGGAGCTATCAAAATCGGAGTCGTCCCCAATACTAATTCAATGCCGAATTCAATCTCTCAGAATTTGAGGGTAAACCCGGTAGTTCTTCAGGAAATACATCGGGGTATTCAGATACAAGCGATCTGATTCAATTTGTTTCTCTAACATTTTATTATCCGATTACATAAGCCAAATAAGCTTCACACCCTTTTCTCACATACTTAGGGCTAACATTGAAGATATTATTTGTAGGCAACCCATTTACATCACAGATTTAATTTCGATGGTCACTTTGTTTCGACATTTCAAATCAATAAGCTTTCTTTTACAATCCACTCTCGCCTCATGTGAAGTTAACGGTCCATACCCAAGATTATATCAAATTCGTCAAAGGGCAACAACATTAAATCGGTGGGAAGCAATAATCCCGAATCATCAACGGGCAACCTCTACACACTTTATTAACAAGCACACATCTACCCAAAGGGTTGGACACACGAATCGCAAACTCGGTAGACTCAACTAGCAGAGTCTTGCCAAATTCTAAAGTTTCACACACATAAGAATGAGTCGAACCAGGATCAATTAGTGCAATCACAGTAGTATCATAAAGAGTGAAAATACCGGTAATGACGTCAGGGGAGGAAACATCCTCTCTGGCTCGTGCAGCATAAGCTCTAGCCAGAGCTCTAGCCTCAGATCGAACTATAGTGTTCTTCGTTCCTTTCTGACTACCACCTACGTTTCCTGAATGTCTGGGTGGTCTACCTCGCACTGATGTGTTGCTCGGCTTAGTGTTCTAAATCGTATTCTCGCTTTCACCAACCTCGGACATTCTCTAATAAAATGATCTGATGACCCACATTTAAAGCAAGACCGATCATGAAATCTACAACTCCACGAGTGCCATTTTCCACAAAGTGCTTGCATTCAACTCTATTCTCGTGGAACATTACCAACATCGGCTATCGAGGTAGCTCGAGAGCTCATAGGAGGTCGATCCTGTCTAGGTGGATCTCAGTAGTAGCTTTATGCCTACTGTAGTCCTCTCTCGAACTTCTTGGTTGTGGAATGAAAGACCTTACCAGAAGGTCTTTTTACGAATGTCTCTAGCTTACTGTCTCTCACCTTTCTTTTCTCTTTCCCGAGCTCTTGACTTTGCAAGCTCTCTCAACTAAAGTCACAAACTCTTGAATTTCAAGAATGCCAACAAACATCTTTATATCTTCATTCAAAGCCATCTTCAAATCTTTTACACATAATAGCTTTCGGTGAGAAACACACTCTCTAGCATATTTGCTGAGAGCGACAAATTTTCTTTCATATTATGTTAAGGTCATTCGCCCTTTTCATTTCTCAGGAACTCCTTTCGTTTTTGATCAACGAATCTTTGGTGATATATTTCTTGAACTCATTCGGAAGAAATCCCATGTCACTTTTTCTTTCGGAACTACTTATACTAGTGTATTCCACGGTGATATGCGGTGTCCCGCAAAGAAAGATATAGCACACTTCGGGCATTCATCCGGAGTACATGATAGCTCATCAAGTACCCGAATAGTGTTATCGGGCCACATTTATTTCGCTCTGCGTCATCATCATCATTGGCTTTAAATTTCTTGGCCCTAAATTTTTAGATTTTATCAGCTGGGGGGCCTCCTGGATCTCACCAGATCTATCATCGAAGTCAAGGAAGGAATCGAGTTGGATTATTCGGGGTGGAGGTTGGTGTCTGGTGGGTTAGTCCGAATAACCGGGCACTCGTTCATCATTTGATAGAAGGCTTGCTTAGTCTCTCCTCATGACTACCCGAAGAAACAGTCGAGAGTCTACCAAGACTCGATTCATGTGTGGTCGTGCTACACTCTCTACATCATCCGCTACGGCTCTTTCGGGATCGAGATCCATTTACTATATAAAACAAAGTTCAGTGTCGAAGTCACCACACTATCAATATATGATAAAGGCATGTATAGCTAGACTCACACGCGCTACGGTAGTCCTAGAATCGACTAAGCCGTAAGCTCCGATACCAATCAAATGTAACACCCCTAACCCGAAAACCTTTGCTGAAGTCGAGTATGTGGCATTACTAGACTTGACTACTAATTCGGGGCATAAAAATTTAAAACTGTCCAACTGCGTCATGCTGACTAAATTGACCATAAATCGAGTTACAAAACTCGAAATTTAGATCCGTAATTTTCCTTGAAACTAGACTCATATAAATTTTTACCATAATTTTTCCAGAATTTTTCATGTGGCCAATTAGTACAGTTTATTCATCAAAGTTACCTCTATTTCACTTTTTGATGATTCTGACCTATCTTTACAAAAACTCAGTTATCTCATTGTACAAAATTTCAATAATGTTCTTGTTTATTCCAATCAAAAATAGACTCATTAAGGATTCTCAGCATATAAACTATGCTCCATGATTATTTTTGTACAATTTGTAACAATTTTTCCAAGACAGAACAGGAAATCACGAATCCATTCAGAACAAGTCTCACTAAAATTTAAATATCTCATAATATGAAATTCCTTTGCCTACTCTGTTTCTTTCATGTCAAAATAGACACAATAAACTTTAATCCTATATCTTATTCACTTTCTAATTCAATTTATCCTATTTTGGTGATTTTTCAAAATCACATCATCATTGCTAACTAAAAACTATTTCATTGCAAAAATATGATTAACTAGTTTATAACCTCCTTACTCAATTTTATTTAAACTCTATACATTAACCATACATATATATACCAAAAACAATTCCACCAAACACACAACCAAACATAATCATCAAGCCAAAATATAAATTCCAAGATTTACAAGAAGGACACACCTAACATATATATATACCGACAACACCTCCCATATGTAATTTAGGCCATGATCACATTTAAAACATCCATTTACATTACGATCAAGCTATAAAATTCAAAATATAACAACGATACATAACCATGAAAATAGCCATGTTCGCACGGCTATATTTACATACAAAATTAAACATCATATGTTTCAATACTTAGCCTAACCTATACATGCCTTCAAAATCATGACCAAAATTTAAAATACCAAAAAGAAGGCGATAGTGTGGATGACTTTCTTGACGATCCCTCTCAAGCTCGTAGCTTTAATCAAAATCTATAAAACAAAGGAGAACATTTCACACTAGTAAGCTTACTAGCTTAGTAATTCCTGAATTCGTAATAATATAACATTTAAACATTAAACATTTAAATTAAAATAATTCAACTCGTACGTTTGTACTCACATGATGCTGAAACAACATGACCCAAGAAGCTGACTTCATTCATCCAGAACTCACACTTACTAAACTTTGCATACAGTTGTTGATCTCTCAAAGTTTGTAGCACTAATCTCAAATGCTCAACATGTTCGATTTCATTTTTGGAGTAGATCAGTATATCGTCAATAAACACTACTACAGACCGATCCAAAAACTGTCAGAAGACTCGATTCGTTAGATCTATAAAAACAGCAGGTGCATTAGTGAGTCCAAAAGGCATAACCAAAAACTCAAAATGTCCGTACCTCGTTCGGAACGCAGTCTTTGGCACATCTGTACCTCGACTCATGGCCCGATAATAGCTCGATCTCAAATCTATCTTCGAAAATACTGAAGCCCCCTTCAACTGATCAAACAAATCATCAATCCGAGCTAACAAGTACTTATTCTTTATAGTTACCTTATTTAGTTGCCGGTAGTCGATACACATTCGCATAGTCCCATCTTTCTTTTTCACAAATAAAACCGGTGCACCCCAAGGAGAGAAGCTCGGTCGTGCAAAGCCCCTATCTGTCAACTCTTGCAACTGTGCTTTCAATTCTTTTAACTCAGTAGGTGCCATCCGATACGGAGCTATCAAAATCGGAGTCGTCCCCAATACTAATTCAATGCCGAATTCAATCTCTCGTACTGGGGGTAAACCCGGTAGTTCTTCAGGAAACACATCGGGGTATTTAGATACAACTGATACAGATTCAATTTGTTTCTCTGACATTTTATTATCCAGTACATAAGCCAAATAAGCTTCACACCCTTTTCTCACATACTTCCGGGCTAACATTGAAGATATTATTGTAGGCAACCCATTTACATCACAGGATTTAATTCTGATGGTCAGACTGTTTCAACATTTCAAATCAATAAGCTTTCTTTTACAATCCACTACTGCCTCATGTGAAGTTAACCAGTCCATACCCAAGATTATATCAAATTCGTCAAAGGGCAACAACATTAAATCAGCTGGGAAGCAATAATCCCGAATCATCAATGGGCAACCTCTACACACTTTATTAACAAGCACACATCTATCCAAAGGGTTGGACACACGAATCGCAAACTCGGTAGACTCAACTAGCAGAGTCTTGCCAAATTCTAAAGTTTCACACACATAAGAATGAGTCGAACCGGGATCAATTAGTGCAATCACAAGAGTAGTATCATAAAGAGTGAAAATACCCAGAATGACGCGTCGGGAGGAAACATCCTCTCTGCTCAGGCAAAGCATAAGCTCTAGCGAGCTCTAGCCTCGGATCGAACTATAGTGTTCTTCGTTCCTTTTCGACTACCACCTACGTTTCACGAATGTCCGGGTGGTCTAACTTCGACCGACGTGTTGCTCGGCTTAGTGTTACGAATCGATTCGCTTTCACCAACCTCGGACATTCTCTAATAAAATGATCGACGACCCACATTTAAAGCAAGACCGATCATGAAATCTACAACTCCCTGAGTGCCATTTTCCACAGTGCTTGCATTCAATTCTATTCTGTGGAACATTACCAACACTGGCTATCGAGGTAGCTCGAGAGCTCATAGGAGGTCGATCCCGTCTAGGTGGATCTGTAGTAGCTTTATATCGGCTGTAGTCCTCTCTGAACTTCTTGGTTGTGGAATGAAAGACCTTACCCGAAGGTCTTTTACGAATGTCTCTAACTTCTGTCTCAGCCTTTCTTTTCTCTTTCCCGAGCTCTTCAGCTTTGCAAGCTCTCTCAACTAAAGTCACAAACTCTTGAATTTCAAGAATGCCAACAAACATCTTTATATCTTCATTCAGGCCATCTTCAAATCTTTTACACATAATAGCTTCAGTAGAAACACACTCTCTAGCATATTTGCTGAGCCTGACAAATTTTCTTTCATATTATGTTAAGGTCATTCGCCCCTGTTTCAGCTCAAGGAACTCCTTTCGTTTTTGATCAACGAATCTTTGACTGATATATTTCTTGCGGAACTCATTCTGGAAGAAATCCCATGTCACTTTTTCTTTCGGAACTACTTATACTAGTGTATTCCACCAGTGATATGCAGTGTCCCGCAGTAAAGATATAGCACACTTCAGGCATTCATCTGGAGTACATGATAGCTCATCAAGTACCCGAATAGTGTTATCGAGCCACATTTCAGCTCGCTCTGCGTCATCATCATCATTGGCTTTAAATTCTTCGGCCCTAAATTTTTAGATTTTATCAACTGGGGGCCTCCTGGATCTCACCAGATCTATCATCGGGGGTGCTGAAGGAATCAGAGTTGGATTATTCGGGGGTGGAGGTTGGTGTATAGCCGGGTTAGTCTGAATAAACTGGGTAAACCACTCGTTCATCATTTGATAGAAGGCTTGCTTAGTCTCTCCCTCATGACTACCCAAAGCAGTCGAGAGTCTACCGCATCGATTCATGTGTGCGGTCAGTGCTACACTCTCTACATCATCCGCTACGGCTCTTTCAGGATCGATGATCCATTTACTATATAAAACAAAGTTCAGTGTCGAAGTCACCACACTATCAATATATGATAAAGGCATGTATAGCTAGACTCACACGCGCTACGGTAGTCCTAGAATCGACTAAGCCGTAAGCTCTGATACCAATCAAATGTAACATCCCTAACCCGAAAACCTTTGTCGAAGTCGAGTATGTGGCATTACTAGACTTGACTACTAATTCGGGGCATAAAAATATAAAACTGTCCAACTGCGTCATGCTGACTAAATTGACCATAAATCGAGTTACAAAACTCGAAATTTAGATCCTTAATTTTCCTTGAAACTAGACTCATATAAATTTTTACCATAATTTTTCCAGAATTTTTCATGTGGCCAATTAGTACAGTTTATTCATCAAAGTTACCTCTATTTCACTTTTTGATGATTCTGACCTATCTTTACAAAAACTCAGTTATCTCATTGTACAAAATTTCAATAATGTTCTTGTTTATTCCAATCAAAAATAGACTCATTAAGGATTCTCAGCATATAAACTATGCTCCATGATTATTTTTGTACAATTTGTAACAATTTTTCCAAGACAGAACAGGAAATCACGAATCCATTCAGAACAAGTCTCACTAAAATTTAAATATCTCATAATATGAAATTCCTTTGCCTACTCTGTTTCTTTCATGTCAAAATAGACACAATAAACTTTAATCCTATATCTTATTCACTTTCTAATTCAATTTATCCTATTTTGGTGATTTTTCAAAATCACATCACTGCTGCTAACTAAAAACTATTTCATTGCAAAAATATGATTAACTAGTTTATAACCTCCTTACTCAATTTTATTTAAACTCTATACATTAACCATACATATATATACCAAAAACAATTCCACCAAACACACAACCAAACATAATCATCAAGCCAAAATATAAATTCCAAGATTTACAAGAAGGACACACCTAACATATATATATACCGACAACACCTCCCATATGTAATTTAGGCCATGATCACATTTAAAACATCCATTTACATTACGATCAAGCTATAAAATTCAAAATATAACAACGATACATAACCATGAAAATAGCCATGTTCGCACGGCTATATTTACATACAAAATTAAACATCATATGTTTCAATACTTAGCCTAACCTATACATGCCTTCAAAATCATGACCAAAATTTAAAATACCAAAAAGAAGGCGATAGTGTGGATGACTTTCTTGACGATCCCTCTCAAGCTCGTAGCTTTAATCAAAATCTATAAAACAAAGGAGAACATTTCACACTAGTAAGCTTACTAGCTTAGTAAGTCCTGAATTCGTAATAATATAACATTTAAACATTAAACATTTAAATTAAAATAATTCAACTAAAGACGTTTGTACTCACATTTACTTTCAAACTTTCAATTTCAAAGTTATATAACGTATAAATTTATAGAACAATTTCTCTTTAATCGAATGCTTATGATCAAATTATTTACTCATAATCCCACCTTCCAAGACTAAAATGTCATCATGTAACCATATGTATAAACATTCATATACTTAAAGTTCAATTATTATAATATAGCATCAAAGACACAACCATCCATGTGGCCGAAAATGCCTAGTCTTGTATCCACATATTAGAAGACCAAAGCCGCAATATTCATATCATTCATTAGTAAAACCGAGAACACATATTAAAACTATACATATATACACATATATAAATCTCATTTGTAACACATACAATTTGAAATAAATGACTGAATTACGTGCTTACTTTATTATAAATAGGTAAGAAGTTTAATTCCTACCTTACATGCTTACCTGAGCCATTGACTCAATAAATTAGCTTTAATTTGCCTTGAACAAAAATTCGGTTTCTCTTTTGTAAAACACATCACCGACATCAAGCCTGCTAGGCGCAAAGGCCCGATAAGTGACACCGGCACAAGGCCTGCTAGGCGTAAAAGCCCGATAAGTAGCACAGGCACAAAGCTTGCTAGGTGTAAAAGCCCGATAAATAACACCGGCACAAAGCCTGCTAGGCGTAAAAGCCCGAGACATATCAATGTAGTTAAACATTCCCAACACACTCTTCATAACTATTATATACGTATGTCCAATTCAATTGGACTTGCTCACATTAAACCAATAGGATCATTATATCATTATGTTACCCAACAATTCACATCACATAACCAACTTAAATCATCAACCTAGTATACCTATATACATTCGGCCATGATATAAATGGATACAAAAATTCATCAATTCATACAATTTAATATAATCGTAATTAATTCCTTGACATGTTTTAGTTAAAGGACTTACCTTGGTTGTCGATAGTCCGTGCAAATCGGCTATTCGAGAACCTTCGTCTTTCCCCGGTCTAATTCCGTTTTTCTTTGCTCTTGATCTAAAACATATTAAAATTTAGCTCATTTAATTTCATTTCATCTCAATTTAGTCCCAAAACACACAAATGGGCAATTTACCATTTTGCCCCTAAAGTCTCCCATTTTTACAAATTGGTCCTATTTACACAAAACACAAAATATGCAACATTTCCTAACACCATAGCTAGGCCGAATCTTCCCCATAGCCATGTGTGTCCATGCATTTCATTTATTTGACATTTTAACCCTTCGCAAATTTATTCTTTTCAATTTAGCCCTATTTACTCAAAATTACCAAAAACTTCAACACAAAACTTATAAATCTTTAACATATATTTAATCTAAAACCATCAAACATCAAAACTATCCAAGCATGTTAATGGCCGAATCCTATATACATAATATTTTCAAAAATTTAGGCATGGGTCGGGTAATATACGAAGCAACGATCTCAAAAACGTAAAAATTATCAAAAACTAAAAACTGACCTTACCTTAATCAAGCTCCTTATATTGCCGAAAATCAAGCTTCAACAATGGAGTTTTCTTCCTCCTACATTCGGCCAAGAAGAAGAACAAGGTATGTTCTTTTTCTTCCCACTAGATTCTTATTGGTTCAACGGGCAAATCTGTGGTACGAATTATAAATCTGAGCTATGAACGAATATGTGATATTAAATCTGATTCAGGTATGTTGATTATACACTATTGGTGTATATAAGGTAAGTATTTAGGTGGTCTTATTATGTTGATATGTACATGGAGAAATTGGCTAATGTGGTTAAAAATGTATGAACCAAAGCAAATAAGTGTAGGTTTGTTAAATGAATGATATGTGCCAATGTATTTTTTTGCATATATGTTTTTCATACCAAGTTTATTTGTAATTGACTTACTAAGCTTTTGGAAAGCTTACTTTGTGTGCGATTTCTCTATTTTATAGGTCGCTACTGAAGGCTCGAGACCGTCAAGGATTAACATCACGCTACGAAACACTTTTAGGTACTCTTTTGAATATGTATATAGCTAAATATGGCATGTATAAGCTAGGTATATGTATATGAGTTGTAAAGTGAAATTAGCCATGTGATTTGGCTAGTTATGTTTTGGTTTTATGATTAAAAGAATATGAGATGTGAAGTTGTTTTGATGTAAATATGTGCAAGTTTTCTGTTGATAAATGCTTGAATGAATGAGCCATATGATACAAATTTTGATATGATTTGATGCATATGAAATGGTTAAGTTTTGTGTGAACAATGAATGATTTTGATTGTGTATGAATTAGGTGTTTTTGGTGTGTTTTAATAGCCTAAAAATGGTGAAAATAGCAGTTTTCACACGGCCTAGACACATGGGCGTGTGCCCAGGCCATGTGGCCAAGTCAATAGCTAAGAAAATTGACCACGGGCTAGTCCCACGGCCGTGTGTAGTAAGTCAGAATCTGCCCACGGCCATGTTAATTCCCCACAGGCAGGCCACACGGGCATGCCCTAAACCACACGGCCATGTGCCCTTATTTTCAAAAAAACGTTTTCTAAAGTTTCTATTTTAGTCCCAAATCATTTCCTAATCATATTTTGGGTTTCGTAGGTCCATATTAGGGTCGTAAAGATGAAATTTGAAAAATTTTAAAATGTGCCTTGGGATTATGTCCCAATTTACTCGTTTATTTATGCTTAACCCTGGTAATACCTCGTAACCCTGTTTCGGCGATGAATTAGGGTTAATGGGTGTTACATTTGATTGCTATCAGAGCTACGGTTTAGCCGATTCTCAGACTTTAACGTAGCATGTCAGAGTCTAGCTATACATGCCATATGTAACACCCCAAACTCGTATTCGTCGCCGGATTAGGGTTATGAGGCATTATTAAACTAAACTCAATTCCGAAGTAGACTTTCAATTTAATTCAAGCACGAGCAATGTAATCATTACTATATTATATTACAACCCATTAAAAATGTATAACTAGTTTTATTACAAGTACTTATTACACACACATGTCTGAATCACATAACTCTAACATTCATGACATACATATATTTATAAATATATTAGAACCATATCTCAACTTATTTCAAATTATGACATATATCGGGTATCAATCAAAATTCATATAACATAAGCTGAGTTTCATTTATATTACTATAAAACTTATGCATATTAAATCAATTGAACCATTATACCATTTAATAATCAATTACATAAACAAGCATATTAATGTTACACCTTGGCCGAATATCTTTGTTTCACCATTCATTTGGATTCGAAACTAACAACCAAGAAATATATTCATTCCTTACCATTAATTATTGGATCTATGTAACCAACTATCACATATATATATATCTCATTATAAAAGTATAAATATCAAATAGCCAAAATCACTTAAGCATAGCATTATATGATTCTTACTAAACATATCAAGCCTATACTATTTACCCTAAGGCCGAAACACATGTCTTACTCAAATATTATTAGTAAAATGTAATAAGCAAGTACACATAACTTCACCTTAATCGCGATCATGCAAGCATCATAAACATGGCAAACATATAAAAAAAAAAACAAAACTAAGTTTGCTAAAACCATTACCTAACATATATATATATACCAATTAAGCACCTTCCACGTGTGATATAGACCATGACCGAATTTAAAACATCCATTAACCTTATAAACAACTATGAAATCCAAAACATGGAAATGATACTTAACCAAAAGAAATAGCCATTTTCGCAAGGCTATATTTATATACAAGATCAAACATCATCTGTTTCAAAAACTTAGTCTAACCTATACATGCCTTTCGAATAAAACTAAGATAAGTGTACCAAAAGTTTGATAGTGCGATTGACTTCTTAGATGATCCTCCGAGTCCATAGCTTGAGTCAAAGATCTATAAAACAGAGATAGATAAGAGCACACACACACGATAAGCTTGCTAGCTTAGTAATCCATAAGTAAACATATACTTATATAAGTAACATATATATATATAACCATTCGAGTCAATATCCTCTATCGCTAGTTCGAACATAATCAATACATAACCTATTTTATTCATAAAGCCGAAACAATTAAATATCATTGATGCACTTGATGCTAAAGCTTTACCTTTCTTATTCAGATACACCAATCATTCAATATATCTCAGACATATGTACATACTAAATGCTTATCTCATCAACTAAATACATTCATGCTTCCAAATAATTATCATTACACGATATAACTTGCATATACATATTCATTCATCTCAAACAAGTTAATGTGTAAAACCTTCATTTATTCAAATACTTCTTACGTACCTCTCTGTCGAATTGATACGAATCATATTTCTAATCAGAAATTCCTCGACATGTTCATAACTTGTTTTTCATGCGCTTAGAGTTAGATTACTTTCACCGGCACTAGGCCTGCTGGACTTAAAGTCCGAAATATATCACCGGCATTAAGCCTGCTAGGCAATAGGCCCGAATCGTTTCACCGGCACATGGCCTGCTAGGCTAAAAGCCCGAACTATTTTACCGGCATTAAGCCTGCTAGGTTCGAAGCCCGAATAACTCACCGGCACAAGGCCTGCTAGGCTCGAAGCCCGAGTAACAACATAATTAAACCTTCAATATATATTTATAAATGCCAACATCACAACCAAATCATATACATCATATTGCATCCACATATCATATCGAAAACATATATTTCTTCATATAACATTATCAATATATATATATCAAATCCAATTTAACACCTTTATATTCGGCTAACACATGATTCCATAGTCAACATTATTAAATTTTATTCTTTAACATGTTTATAACTAACTCTTTAACATGTAAGTACTTAAGGACTTACCTCGGTTGTCGATAGTCCGTGCGAATCAGCTATTCGAGAACCTTCGTCTTTCCCCGATCCAATTCCATTTTCCTTTGCTCTTGATCTAAAACACATTAAAATTTAGCTCATTCAAGTACATTTCATCTCAATTTAGTCCCTAGGCACATAAATAGGCAAATTACCATTTTACCCCTAAGGTTTTACATTTTTACACTTTAGTCCTAATTGCACAAAACACAAAATACACATTATTTCAATACAAAACTTAAGGGTCGAATATGTATAAGGACTATATAAGTCCATTTTTTTCATTTATTTTGCAATTAAGCCCCTCTAAAATTTCATTTTTACAAATTAGCCCAAAATACTCAAATTTACCAAAATTTCTAATGCAAAATATACTAATTTTTAACATATCATTTATATAAAATCATAAAACACCAAAAATCACAATAATATAGCAATGGCCGAACCTCATACATGCTCATTTTCGAAAATTCTAACATGGGTCAAGTACAGTTCGAAGCAACGATCTCAAAAACGTAAAATTTATCAAAAATTAACTAAAAATTGACCTTCAATTTTAGCTTCAAAGTGCCGAAATTTCAAAGAGTTAAAAGCTTATTTTCTTCCTCCACATTCGGCCATGGATGAGTGAAAAGATGATGGCTTTCTTTTCTTAATTATTTTAACATATATTAAGTAAATACCAAAATTACTAAACTAACCTTATAATTAAAAATAACTAAACATTTTAACTTAAGGACAAACTTGTCCATGGCCGGCCACGAACATCTAAAATGGGTTATTTACCCATTATATACTTCATATTATAAAGCCATGATCAATTAAGCATATTTCACTTTAGTCTACCACTTTTTCACTTTACGCGATTAGGTCCTTTTTATCAAATTAAGCACTCAAACGATAAAAATTTTCTACGAAACTTTCACACACATTAATTCACATATAATAGACTTCAAATATCATATTAAAATATTTTTCGGACTCGGATTCGTGGTCCCGAAACGACAGTTCCGATTAGGGTGAAATTCGGTCTGTTACAACTCTCCCCCCTTTTAGGATTTTCGTCCCCGAAAATCTTACCATTAAACAAAGTCGGATATTGTTGCTTCATTGAATCCTCAGGCTCCCACGTAGCCTCTTCAGCTTCGTGACGATTCCATAGTACCTTTACTAATGGAATTCTCTTATTTCTCAACTCTTTTATTTCCCGAGCTAAGATACAGATCGGTTCTTCATCATATGTCAAATCAGATTGGATTTCAATCTCTAAAGGTGTGATTACATGAGACGGATCTAATCTGTACTTACGAAGCATCGAAATGTGAAACACGTCATGTATCTTTTCTAACTCAGAGGGCAATTTCAATCTATAAGCAACAGGCCCAATACGTTCGATGATTTCATACGGTCCGATAAATCTCGGACTTAACTTGCCTTTCCGACCAAATCGGAGTACTTTCTTCCACGGAGAAACTTTTAAGAATACACGATCTCCGACCTGAAATTCAATGTCTTTACGTTTCAAATCAGTAGAGGACTTTTGTCGATCTGATGCAGCTTTCAAATTATCTTTGATTAGGGCCACTTTCTGTTCAGTCTCTTTAATCAAATCAACCCCGTGTATCTTATTTTTGCTAAGCTCAGTCCAGTATAATGGTGTTCGACATTTTCACCCGTACAAGGCTTCATAAGGCGCCATTTTGGTACTAGATTGAAAGCTATTATTATAAGCAAATTCAATCAAAGGTAGGTATCGTTCCCACGTACCTTCGAATTCGAGAACACAACATCTCAACATATCCTCAAGTACCTGAATAGTTCGCTTAGATTGACCATCTGTTTGCGGATGAAAGGCTGTACTAAAATGAAGTTTAGTACCTAAAGCATCTTGCAACTTCTTCCAAAACCGCGATGTAAATCTCGGGTCTCTGTCTGAAACAATGGAACTCGGTATACCATGCAATCTCACAATTTGTGATACGTACAATTTAGCAAGTTTATCGAGTGAATAATCTGTACGAACTGGCACAAAATAAGCTGATTTAGTCATTCTATCAACTATAACCCAGACGGCATCTTTCTTACTCGGTGTCATGGGAAGACCGAATACAAAATCCATTGTGATTCTATCCCATTTCCATTCAGGTATCATGATTGGCTGAAGTAGTCCGGATGGCACTTGATGCTCAGCTTTTACTTGCTGACAAACTAAGCATTTAGAAACAAATTCAGATATATCACGTTTCATGCCAGGCCACCAATAGAACTGTTTCAAATCGTTATATATTTTCGTGCTACCTGGATGTAACGATAGTCGACTACTATAAGCCTCACTCAGAATCATCTGAATCAAATCTGAGTTATTCGGAACACACATTCGGCTTTTAAAATTCAAACAGTTATTTGTATCAATTTGAAAATCTGACTCTGTATCTTTTTTACACTGAATTCTCCTAGCAATCAAATCTTTGTCAACTTTATGTGCATCACAAATTTGCTGGATAAACATCGGTCTTGCTTGTAACTCAGCTATGATCGAACCATCAATAGACATAGCCATCTGTGCGTTCATTGCACGAAGAGCAAACAATGATTTTCGACTTAACGCATCCGCAACAATGTTAGCTTTTCCCAGATGATAGTCAATTACCAATTCGTAATCTTTTAACAATTCCAGCCACCTGCGTTGTCTTAAATTCAGGTCTTTTTGAGTCATTAAAAACTTCAGACTTTTATGATCCGAGTAAACATGGCATTTCTCGCCGAATAAGTAACGACGCCAAATCTTCAGTGCGAACACAATGGCTGCAAGCTCCAAATCATGCGTCGGGTAATTTCTTTCATGCGGCTTCAATTGTCTCGATGCGTAGGCTACTACTCTGCCTTCCAGCATCAATACACAGCCCAAACCACTTAAGGAAGCATCAGAATGCACAACAAATTCTTTACCCGATTCAGGCTGAGCTAACACTGGAGCTTCGGTCAAAAGGGCTTTCAACTGCTCGAGACTTTTCTGACACTTCTTTGACCACTCAAACTTGACATCTTTCTGTAGTAGCTTTGTCAAAGGTGTAGCTATCACAAAAAAAACCTTTCATAAACCGTCTGTAATAGCCCGCAAGTCCCAGAAAACTTAAAATCTCGAAAACATTCTTTGGTGGTTTCCAATCAAGTATAGCCAAAATTTTATTCGGATCGACTCGAATACCTGATGCTGAAACAACATGTCCCAAAAAGCTGACTTCTTTCATCCAAAAATCACACTTACTAAACTTTGCATACAACTGTTGATCTCTCAAAGTTTGTAGTACTAATCTCAAATGCTCGGCATGCTCGGTTTCATTTTTGGAGTAGATCAGTATATCATCAATAAACACTACTACAAACCGATTCAAAAACTGTCTGAAGACTCGATTCATTAGATCCATAAAAACAGCATGTGCATTAGTGAGTCCAAAAGGCATAACGAGAAACTCAAAATGTCCGTACCTAAATGCGGAATGCGATCTTTGGCACATCTGTATCTCTGACTCGCAACTGATAATAACCTGATCTCAAATCTATCTTCGAAAATACTAAAGCCCCTTTCAACTGATCAAACAAATCATCAATCCGTGGTAACGGGTACTTATTCTTTATAGTCACCTTATTCAGTTGCCGATAATCAATACACATTCGCATTGTTCCATCTTTCTTCTTCACAAAAGAATCGTGCACCCCAAGGGGAAAAACTCGGTCGTGCAAAACCCCTATCTGTCAATTCTTGCAACTGTGCTTTCAACTCTTTTAACTCTGTAGGTGCCATCCGATACAGAGCTATCGAGATCGGAGTCGTTCCTGGTACTAATTCATTGCCAAACTCAATCTCTCGTACTAGTGGTAAACCCGGTAGTTTTTTAGGAAACACATCTGGGTATTCACACACAACCAGTACAGATTCAATATGCTTTTCAGACACTTTATTATCCAGTACATAGGCCAAATAAGCTTCGCACCCTTTTCTCACATACTTCTGGGCTAACATCGAAGATATTACTGTAGGAAACCCACTTAAATCACTGGATTCAATTCTGATGATCTCACCGTTCTGGCATTTCAAATCAATAAGCTTTCTTTTGCAATTTACCACTGCCTCATGTGAAGCTAACCAGTCCATCCCCAAAATTATGTCGAACTCATCGAAGGGCAACAACATTAAATCGGCTGGGAAGCAAGAATCCCAAATCATCAATGGGCAACCTCTACACACTTTATTAACAAGTACGCATCTACCCAAAGGGTTGGACACACGAATCACAAACTCAGTAGACTCAACTGGCAGAGTCTTACCGAATACTAGAGTTTCACACACATATGAATGAGTCGAACCAGGATCAATCAATGCTATCACAGTAGTATCATAAAGGGTGAAAATACCAGTAATGACATCGGGGAAGGAAGCATCCTCTCTGGCTCGTGTAGCATAAGCTCTAGCTGGAGCTCTAGCCTCAGATCGAACTGTAGTGTTCTTCGTTCCTCTCTGACTACCACCTACATTGACCGAATATGCGGGTGGCTCGCCTGCATCTTGTGCGTTGCTCGACTTAATATTCTCGAATCGTATTACTCTTTCGGCTAACATCGGACATTCTCTAATAAAATGATCGACGATCCACATTTAAAACAAGACCGATCATGGAATCTGCAACTCCCGGAATGCCATTTCCCACAGTGCTTGCATTCAACTCGATTCTGTGGAGCGTTACCAATACTGGCCACCGAGGTAGCTTGGGAGCCTTCTGGAGGTCTATCACGTCTAGGTAAATCAAGTAGCTTTATGTCGGTGAAATCATCTCTCGAACTTTTAGATGTGGAATGGAAATTCTTACCGACGATCTCTTTCGAGTGTCTCTAACCACATCTCAGCCTTTCTTTTCTCCTTCCCGAGCTCTTCAGCTTTGCAAGCTCACTCGACTAGGGTCACAAATTCCTTGATTTCAAGAATACCAACAAGCAACTTTAAATCTTCATTCAAACTGTCTTCGAACCTTTTACACATAATGGCTTCAGTTGATATACACTCCCGAGCATATCGGCTCAATCTGACAAATTTTCGCTCATATTCAGTCACGGTCATTTGCCCCTGTTTTAGTTCAAGAAATTTTTTACGTTTCTGATCGATGAACCTCTGGCTGATATATTTCTTGCGGAACTCATTCTGGAAAAAATCCTACGTCACTTTTTCTTTCGGAACCACTGATACTAATGTCTTCCACCAGTGATATGCAGTGTCCCGAAGTAAAGATATAGCACACTTTAGGCATTCGTCTGGACTACAAGATAGCTCATCAAGTACCCGAATAGTGTTATCAAGCCACATTTCGGCTCACTCTGTGTCATCATCATCATTGGCCCTGAATTCTTCGGCCCCAAATTTCTGGATTTTATCAACTGGAGGCCTACTAGATCTCATCAGATCTATCATCGGGGCTGCTGAAGGAATCGGAGTTGGATTATTCGGGGGTGAAGGTTGGGGTACAGCTGGGTTAGTCTGAATAAACTGGGTAAACCACTTATTCATCATCTGATAGAAGGCTTGTTTAGCCTCCCCCTCATGGCTACCCAAAACTGGTCGAGAGTCTACCGGCACTGATTCCCGTGCATGGTTAGGCGCTACACTCTCAACATCATCCGCTACGGCTCTTTCAGGATCAGTGTCCATTTACTATATAAAACACAGTTCAGAGTGTCAGAAGTCACCACACTATCAATATATAACAAAGGCATGTATAGCTAGACTCTCACGCGCTACGGTAGTCCTAGAATCGACTAAACTGTAGCTCTGATACCAATAAATTGTAACACCCCTAACTCGTATCCGTCACCGGATTAAGGTTATGAGGCATTATTAAACTAAACTCAATTCCGAAGTAGACTTTCAATTTAATTCAAGCACGAGCAATGTAATCATTACTATATTATATTACAACCCATTAAAAATGTATAACTAGTTTTATTACAAGTACTTATTACACACACATGTCTGAATCACATAACTCTAACATTCATGACATACATATATTTATAAATATATTAGAACCATATCTCAACTTATTTCAAATTATGACATATATCGGGTATCAATCAAAATTCATATAACATAAGCTGAGTTTCATTTATATTACTATAAAACATATGCATATTAAATCAATTGAACCATTATACCATTTAATAATCAATTACATAAACAAGCATATTAATGTTACACCTTGGCCGAATATACTATTTCACCATTCATTTGGATTCGAAACTAACAACCAAGAAATATATTCATTCCTTACCATTAATTATTGGATCTATGTAACCAACTATCACATATATATATCTCATTATAAAAGTATAAATATCAAATAGCCAAAATCACTTAAGCATAGCATTATATGATTCTTACTAAACATATCAAGCCTATACTATTTACCCTAAGGCTGAAACACATGTCTTACTCAAATATTATTAGTAAAATGTAATAAGCAAGTACACATAACTTCACCTTAATCGCGATCATGAAAGCATCATAAACATGGCAAACATATAAAAACAAAACAAAACTAAGTTTGCTAAAACCATTACCTAAAATATATATATACCAATTAAGCACCTTCCACATGTGATATAGACCATGACCGAATTTAAAACATCCATTAACCTTATAAACAACTATGAAATCCAAAACATGGAAATGATACTTAACCAAAAGAAATAGCCATTTTCGCAAGGCTATATTTATATACAAGATCAAACATCATCTGTTTCAAAAACTTAGTCTAACCTATACATGCCTTTCGAATAAAACTAAGATAAGTGTACCAAAAGTTTGATAGTGCGATTGACTTCTTAAATGATCCTCCGAGTCTGTAGCTTGAGTCAAAGATCTATAAAACAGAGATAGATAAGAGCACACTCACACGATAAGCTTGCTAGCTTAGTAATCCATAAGTAAACATATACTTATATAAGTAACATATATATATAACCATTCGAGTCAATATCCTCTATCCCTAGTTCGAACATAATCAATACATAACCTATTTTATTCATAAAGCCGAAACAATTAAATATCATTGTTGCACTTGATGCTAAAGCTTTACCTTTCTTATTCAGATACACCAATCATTCAATATATCTCAGACATATGTACATACTAAATGCTTATTTCATCAACTAAATACATTCATGCTTCCAAATAATTATCATTACACGATATAACTTGCATATACATATTCATTCATCTCAAACAAGTTAATGTGTAAAACCTTCATTTATTCAAATACTTCTTATGTACCTCTCTGTCGAATTGATACGAATCATATTTCTAATTAGAAATTCCTTGACATGTTCATAACTTGTTTTTCATGCGCTTAGAGTTAGATTACTTTCACCGGTACTAGGCCTGCTGGACTGAAAGTCTGAAATATATCACCGGCATTAAGCCTGCTAGGCAATAAGCCCGAATCGTTTCACCGGCACATGGCCTGCTAGGCTTAAAGCCCGAACTATTTTACCGGCATTAAGCCTGCTAGGTTCGAAGCCCGAATAACTCACCGGCATAAGGCCTGCTAGGCTCGAAGCCCGAGTAACAACATAATTAAACCTTCAATATATATTTATAAATGCCAACATCACAACCAAATCATATACATCATATTGCATCCACTTATCATATCGAAAACATATATTTCTTCATATAACATTATCAATATATATATATCAAGTCCAATTTAACACCTTTATATCCGGCTAACACATGATTCCATAGTCAACATTATTAAATTTTATTCTTTAACATGTTTATAACTAACTCTTTAACATGTAAGTACTTAAGGACTTACCTCGGTTGTCGATAGTCCGTGCGAATCGGCTATTCGAGAACCTTCGTCTTTCCCCGATCTAATTCCGTTTTCCTTTGCTCTTGATCTAAAACACATTAAAATTTAGCTCATTCAAGTACATTTCATCTCAATTTAGTCCCTAGGCACATAAATAGGCAAATTACCATTTTACCCCTAGAGTTTTACATTTTTACACTTTAGTCCTAATTGCACAAAACACAAAATACACATTATTTCAATACAATACTTAAGGGCCGAATATGTATAAGGACTATATAAGTCCATTTTTTTCATTTATTTTGCATTTAAGCCCCTCTAAAATTTCATTTTTACAAATTAGCCCAAAATACTCAAATTTACCAAAAATTCTAATGCAAAATATACTAATTTTTAACATATCATTTATATAAAATCATAAAACACCAAAAATCACAATAATATAGCAATGGCCGAACCTCATACATGCTCATTTTCAAAAATTCTAACATGGGTCAAGTACAGTTCGAAGCAACGATCTCAAAAACGTAAAATTTATCAAAAACTAACTAAAAACTCACCTTCAATTTTAGCTTCAAAGTGCCGAAATTTCAAAGAGTTAAAAGCTTATTTTCTTCCTCCACATTCGACCATGGATGAGTGAAAAGATGATGGCTTTCTTTTCTTAATTATTTTAACATATATTAAGTAAATACCAAAATTACTAAACTAACATTATAATTAAAAATAACTAAACATTTTAACTTAAGGACAAACTTGTCCATGGCCGGCCACTAACATCTAAAATGGGTTATTTACCCATTATATACTTCATATTATAAAGCCATGATCAATTAAGCTTATTTCACTTTAGTCTACCACTTTTTCACTTTACGCGATTAGGTCCTTTTTATCAAATTAAGCACTCAAACGATAAAAATTTTCTACGAAACTTTCACACACATTAATTCACATATAATAGACTCAAAATATCATATTAAAATATTTCTCGGACTCGGATTCGTGGTCCCGAAACCACCGTTCCGATTAGGGTCAAATTCGGTCTGTTACACCATATATTTGAATTGTGATAGTGTGATGAATCCTGACGTATAAAATGTGATTTTCGTATAGTAATGGATCCCAAAAGAGTCGTAGCTGAGGAAGCAAAAAGTAATACGCCTGCTCTCGTGCAGGGGACAGTGCCTTCTGATTTAAGATCTAAATAAGCTTTCTTCTAGATGACAAGTGAGTGGTTCACTCAATTCGTAAGAAATAACCCGACTGTTGCGCAACCCCTGCCCCCGGTTAATCCCCCTCAGTCTACAGTTATGCCACCAATTATGCATCCAAATCTATTCGATAAACCTCCGGTTGACAAAATCTGAAAGTATGGGGCCGAAGAATTTCGGGCTAATAAGGATGATGATGCTGAAAAGGCTGAGTTCTGGATTGAAGATACTATTCGGGTATTTGATGAAATGTCTCAGACTCCAGAAGAATGTATAAAATATGTTGTATCATTACTTTGAGATGCAGCATATCAATGGTGGAAAACTCTGATTTCTGTTGTTCCGAGAGAACGAGTCACATGGGATTTCTTTCAGAGTGAGTTCCAGAAGAAATATATCAGTGAGAGATTCATTGACCAGAAACGGAAAGAATTTCCAGAACTTAAACAGGGCCGAATGACTGTTTCAGATATGAATGAGAGTTTGTGAGACTCAGTCAATATGCTCAAGAATGTGTATCATATGAAGCTATAATGTGCAAAAGGTTCGAAGATGGCCTTAGCGAAGACATCCGTTTGCTAGTCGGTATTTTAGGAATAAAAGAGTTTGCTGTACTTGTAGATCGAGCTTGCAAAGCTGAGGCACTTGGAAAAGATAAGAGAAAAGCTGAGTCTGAAGCTCGAGATGTGAGAAAGAAATTCCAGAGTAAATCATTTCAGTCTGCTCCAAAAAGATTCAGAGATTATCAAAGTCGTTCCAGAGATAATGTGGGACAATTAATCAGAAATCGAGCTAGATCGCAAATGAGTTCCAAAACTCCAACAACTTCAGTGGCCAATGTTGGTAACATTTGATCCGAGAGACCTGAATGTAAACATTGTGGAAAAAAATACTCGAGAAGCTGTAGATTAAACGACAGAGCTTGCTTCAGATGTGGGTCACTTGATCATTTTATCCGTGATTGCCCTAAGACTGTAGAGTCAGAAGCTGTTTAGAATTTGAGATCTGATAATGTACCTTTGAGAGGTAGACCATCGAAGAATGTAAGAAACACCTGCGGTAGTCAGAGAACTATGAGAGACAATATTGTCAGATCTGAAGCCAGAACACCAGCTAAAGCGTACGCTGTCTGAGCTCGAGAAGAAGTTTCTTCACCAGATGTTATAACGGGTACATTTACTCTTTATGATACTTCTGTGATTGCCTTGATAGACCCTGGTTCTACACATTCATATATATGCATGAATTTAGTATTCAGAAAGAATTTGGCTGTAGAGTCAACTGAGTTTGCTATAAAAGTTTCAAACCCCTTAAGTAAAAGTGTCCTTGTTGACAAAGTATGCAAGAACTGTCCGTTAATGTTTCGAGATATCTGTTTCCCTACTGATCTGATGCTCTTGCCATTTGATGAACTCAATATTGTTCTGGGAATGGATTGGTTGTTTACGCATAGTGCTATCGTGGACTGTAAAAGAAAGACTATAGATTTGAGATGTCCGAATAATGAGATTGTACGGATTGAGTCTGATGATTTGAATGGATTGCCTGCTGTGATATCTGTTTTGAAAGCTTAAAGTTATGTGAAAAAGGGTTATGAAGCATATTTTTCCTATGTGATTGATTCAACAACATCTGAGAAGAAAATTGAATCAGTTCCTATTGTTTGTGAGTTTATTGATGTTTTTCCTGAAGAGTTACTGGGTTTGCCTCCGATTGGTGAAGTTGAATTTGGTATTGATTTGTTGCCTGGTACTACACCTATTCTAATAGCTCCGTATAGAATGGCACCAACAGAGTTGAAAGAATTAAAGTCACAATTTCAAGAATTGACCGATAGAGGGTTTGCTAGACCAAGCTTTTTGCCTTGGGGAGCTCCTATTCTATTTGTGAAAAAGAAAGATGGCACGATGAGAATGTGTATTGATTATCGTCAGTTGAAAAAGGTGAAAATAAAGAACAAATATCCATTGCCTCGAATAGATGATTTATTTGATCAGTTAAAAGGAGCTACGGTGTTTTCAAAGATTGACTTGAGATCGGGATATTACCAGTTGAGAGTGAAAGATTCGGACATTCCAAAAATTGCTTTCAGAACGAGGTACGGGTATTATGAGTTTTTAGTTATGCCATTTGGACTAACCAATGCCCCTGCTATTTTTATGGATCTGATGAACAGAATTTTTAGACTGTACTTAGACCAATTTGTTGTCGTATTCATTGATGACATTTTGATTTATTCACGTGATGAAAATGAGCATGCTGAACATCTGAGAATTGTGTTACAAACTTTGAGAGGAAAGCAATTGTACGCGAAATTCAACAAATGTGAATTCTGGTTACACGAGGGGCATATTGTGTCCGCTTCTAGAATCCGAGTAGATCCAAGCAAGATTTCTACTATTCTGAGTTGGAAACCTCCGAAGAACGTATCTGAAGTCTGTAGTTTCTGGGCTTAGCTTGTTATTACTGCAGATTTGTAAAAGGATTTTCAGTGATAGCTACTCCTTTGACTAGACTGCTTCAGAATGATGTCATATTTGAATGGTCGGATAAATGTCAGAAAAGGTTTGATCAGTTGAAAACTCTATTAAAAGAAGCTCCGGTGTTAGTACAACCAGAATCGGGTAAAGAATTTGTTGTGTGCAGTGATGCTTCATTAAATGGTCTGGGATGTGTTTTTATGCAGGAAGGCAATGTTGTACTTATGCCTCGAGACAATTGAAGCCTCATGAAAAGAATTATCCAACACACGACCTTGAATTAGCTGCAATTGTGTTTGCACTTAAGATTTGGTGTCATTATCTGTACGATGAGAAATGTCACGTATTTTCAGATCATAAAAGTTTGAAATACCTAATGACTCAAAAAGATTTGAATCTGTGTCAGAGAAGATGGCTTAAGTTGTTGAAAGATTACGAGCTTGTGATAGATTATCATCCGGGTAAAACAAATGTTGTTGCAGATGCTTTGAGTCAGAAATCATTTTTTGCACATACACTCTGAATACCTAGTTAGATTTGACTGATGATGGTTCTGTGATAACTGAATTAAAAACCAATCCATTGTTTGTACAACAAATATGTGATGCTTAGAAAGTTGATAATGAATTATTATTGAAACGGGCTCAATGTGAGTCAAATTCTGAATCTGAATTTCGAATTGTTAATAGTTGCTTGAGATTTCAAGATCGTATTTGTGTTCTGAGAAATCTGGAGTTGATACAGTTGATTTTGAATGAAGCCCATAATAGTCGTTTATCTGTTCATCTGGGAAGTATAAAATGTACCATGATTTGAAGAAACATTATTGGTGGTCTGGTATGAAACAAGACATCTCTGACTTTGTTTCGAAATGTTTAGTCTGCCAATATGTGAAAGCTGAACATCAAGTTCCGTCTAGTTTGTTACAACCAATTTTGATTCTGGAGTGGAAATGGGATAGAGTAACGATGGATTTTGTTTCTGGATTGCCTCTGACTCCGAGAAAGAAAGATACGATTTGGGTCGTAGTTGACCGTTTGATGAAATCTACCCATTTTATTCCGGTAAGATCTGACTATTCACTCGAGAGATTAGCTGAACTGTATATTTCTGAGATTGTCAGACTGCATGGGGTACCACTATCTATTGTGTCAGATAGAGATCTGAGATTCACATCGCGGTTCTGGAAGAAATTGCAAGAAGATTTGGGCGCAAAATTACATTTCAGTACAGCCTTCCATCCGCAAACAGATGGCCATTCTGAACGGATCATTCAGATTTTAGAGGATATGTTGAGATGTTGTATACTTGAGTTTAATGGTTCGTGGGAACAGTATCTGTCGTTGATTGAATTTGCGTATAATAATAGTTTTCAAACGAGCATTAAAATGGCACCATATGAAGCTTTGTACAGACATAAATGTCGTACACCTCTGTATTGGACTGAAGTTAGTGAGAATAAGTTACACGGGGTTGATTTGATAAAGGATACAGAACAGAAAGTGAAACTGATCCAAGATTGTTTGAAAGTAGCATCCGATCGTCAGAAGTCTTATGCGGACTTGAAACGAAAAGATATAGAATTTGAGATTGTCGACAAAGTATTTCTGAAAGTGTCACCATGGAAGAAAGTACTCGCAAGTTAAGTCCGAGATTCATCAGACCGTATAAAATTATTGAACGTGTTGGGCCTGTTGCTTATAGATTAAAGTGGCCCTCTGAGCTAGAAAAGATACACAATGTATTTCATGTCTCGATGCTTTGTAGGTATCGATTCGATCCGACACATGTGATTGCCCCATTTGAAATCGAAATCCAATCTGATATGACATATGAAGAAGATCTGATACATATCTTAGCTCGTGAAGTGAAAGAATTAAAAAACAAGAGAATTCTGTTAGTAAAAGTATTGTGGAATCGGCATGGAATTGAAGAGGCTATGTGGGAGCCTAAGGATTCAATGAGATAGCAATACCCGAATCTGTTTAACGGTAAGATTTTCGAGGATGAAAATCCCTAAAGGGGGAGAATTGTAACAGTCCAGTTTATACCTTAGTCGGAACAATGGTTTCGGGACCACAAATGTAACACCCCAAACCCATACCCGTCACCAGATTAGGGTTATGAGGCATTACCGAACCCAACTCAGATCATCACAGTCATTTATCACTATTCATGCTACAGGTTATAATTATAACTCCATAACCTTTCAATCTCATACACATTCACGATCCATTGGTTTATTAATCCAAACAAGCATATTCGATTCTCAATATTCAATAAATAGTCATGCATAACCCACACTTTTATCTCATGCTAATCGAGACCTACCATATATAAATCATGCACGAAATTCAAATACATCACTACTCATAATTTATACAAGTTTCGTACTTCTAAAATCCAAACCATCTGACCGTTGAATCTAAGACATTCAAACATTTTAGACATATCTAGGCTTATATCATTTACTTTATATAAATATGAACTACATGTCAATACATCTATTTCATTAGTCGAATATTAGCTTATCATATCATAACTTGTGCACATATACATATGTCAAAACATATAGATCCATAATATTTTGTTAAACATCCATTCATATGTGTGGCATTAAAACATTATAGCATAGCCGAACATGCTCTTAATGATATATAACATGCGCATAATTCCTAGAACAAAGGCCATATCAAACCATGAATATCAATTCAACATTTCCTTCTTTTATTAATCAATTTTGTAATTATACCAATTCATGAGTTTTGCATATTAATCTAGGATAAGAAATTCTTGCAACATAGTAAGCATACATGTATATATATGATACACCTAAGTAAGCGTTTCTATATAACCGCACTCAACTGAAATAATTTCTGTTTTGCATTCATTTAGCTAAAGCCACCTTAACTATTTATGGACACAATATCATTAAATAACCTACCAAACACATGTGCTATATATAACATGTCTGAAATACATAAGTATAACCAATCTATTGACCACCTATTCAGACCTCAAATTAAAACTCCAATGATCAACCCAAAATATATACATAAGCATTTTCAATATCACCATCGAATCATAACCAAACATCACAATCATATATGTCATGATATATATATATACTTTCAATATAAGCTTAAAACATGACTAAAAACACATAACCATTAACATCAAAATCAAGCCATTTTTGCATGGCTTAAATACATCATCAAAATGATATTCAAACATAAAGTTAGCCTATACATGCCTTAAGTTCAAAATCTAAATTTCAAAAATACCAAAACTAATCGATAGTGTGGATGACTTCACTAACGATCCTCGAAGCCTGTAGCTTGAACAAAATCTATAAAACAGAACATTGAACATAGACAAAGTGAGCTTACTAGCTTAGTAAGTCTTAAACAACTATATGATAACATTCAATCCACCAAGCATTTTAAACAATCGATTCAAGACATTAAATATACATAATTTAACTTATAAATTCACTATAACCGAATACCATTACTTCACTTTACCTAACCACTTTCATTTTCTCACCAAAGTATATCATTTACCGAATACACAATCACATATCTATATGAACATTTTTAACCACTCACATGCTTTCAAGTAATCAATATCCACATGGCATAGTTTATACAAATTCCAACAACAAAATGTATAGTACTTTTCTTTTATCAATTTATTTTCTCATTAGCATCATATATAACATTTAAATATGAAAACATATACCTTATGGCCGAATTAACAAGATTCATTTCCAAAAGCTTAGACTTACTCGATTTGTTTCATGACTTTGTTATTACATAATTTAAACTCGGAATTTCAGCTCACCGGTATAGAACCTGCTAGGCATTAGCTCGAATCACACACACCGGCACTAGGCCTGCTAGACTCAAAGTCTCAGATTTAAACACCGGCATTTAGCCTGCTAGGCAATAGGCCCGATATAATTCACCGGTACAAGGCCTGCTAGGCTCGAAGCCCGAAACAAATCAATGGCACAAGGCCTGCTAGGCTTGAAGCCCGAACTGCAATATTACCTCATCTTATTCACATTACATGCTAACCAAAATTATAAAACCATACATAATTCATATCACTTGAACTTATCAATTTAATTAAGAATTTAACAACACTTCATAATAAAATGTCTATCCACATTCGGCTTTCACTAAATTCATAATCAAAATTCTATAATTCCACATGTATTCAAAGTTATAATCAACATTAACAACATTAATTTGCTTACAGACTTACCTCGACTATCGACGGACAACGTAGACCGGCTATTCGATAACCTTCGCTTTTCCCCGGTCCAAATCCATTTTTCTTTGTTCTTGATCCAAACACATTAAATTTTATCTCATTCAAGCACATTTCATCTCAATTTAGTCCCAAAATACATAAACAGGCAAATTACCATTTTGCCCCATTGTTTCACATTTTTACAACTTAATCCTATTTGCACAAAACACAAAATACACAAAATTTCACTATAATTCCTTAGGGCCGAATTTTCATATGGACTATACAAGTCCATTTCTTTCATTTATTTTGCATTTGGTCCCCTCAAAAATTTATTTTTGCAATTTAGCCCAAAATACTCAAATTCACTAAAATCTCAAATACAAAACATGCTAATCTTTAACATATCCTTAATATAAAATCATTAAACATCAAAAACCACAAGAACATAACAATGGATGAACATCAAGCATGCTCAAATTCAAAAATTCTAACATGGGTCAACTAATATTCGAAGCAACGATCTCAAAAACGTAAAAATTAACAAAAATCGAGCTAGATACATACCTTAATTTAGCTAAATAGATGCCGAACTAAGCTTGGCTATTCTTTTTTTTCTTGCATGAATTCGGCCAAGGAGGATGAACAAAGCATGGCTTATTTTTTTGTTTTAATTATCATATATATTCACCTTTTGTTTAATTACTAAATTAACCTTCCATTATAAAATAATTAATAATACCACTTAGGTTATTATGGTACATGGCCGGCCACTATCTTAAAAGTGGGTGAATTTCCCTTTTAATACTCCCATTTAAAGAAACAACAACAATTCAGCCCTTACACATTAAACTATTAAAGTTTCATTTTACGCGATTAAGTCCTTTCATCAAATTGATCACACAAACGATTAAATTTTTCTACGAAACTTTCACACAGATTAAATCACATATAATAAGCACAGAATATATCATTTAAATATATTTCAAACTCAGATCTCAAAACCACCGTTTTGATTAGGGTCAAATTCGGACTGTTACAACAAATCCGAGTCCGTATAATATTTTAATATTATATTCTATGCCGTTAATATGTGAATAAGCTTGTGGTAAATTTTCGTAAGTGAATTTGTCTGTTTGTGTGTTTAATTTGAGCAAAGGATTGATTTGCATTAAATGAGCAAGTTGCTTGTTATTTGTTAAAGCACCTATGTGTTGTGGCTTTTAAAAGTTATGGCCTTATGTGGCAATTAAGCCAATTTTTAATTATAGAGAGTGGATGGCTATGTGTAAACATATTATGTTTGCATGTGTTTATTTATATGTTATATTAAATATACATGCATTTTTATATTTATATTTTATATTAATGCATTATAATAAAAGAAGCATGAAAAAGTGGCCATATTTTCATCATTCTCTTGCCAAAAATCAAAGAAAGAAAAGAAAGTTTAAAGCTTTGTGTATTCGGCTCTTGTAAGCTAAAATCAAGGTATATTTTCGGTCGGTTTTCGATAATTTTTACGTTTTTGCAATCGTTGCTTCAAGAGCTACAAAACCCATGTTTTGATTTTGTGAATTGATGATGTTTGTGTGAGATGCCATTGATGATATGTCAAGCTTTTTGATGGTTTTAGGTGTTAAATGAAATATTTGAGTTAGATGAACATGTTTTGTTCTTGAAGTTTTAATGAATTTAGCTAAATAGGGCTAAATTGTGAAAATATTATTTTGGAGGGCTAATATGTGAATTTGATGAAATATTTAGACTTATATAGTCCCTATAGAGGTTCGGCCAAGCATGTTTATGTGTAGATTTTGTGAATTTGATGTTTTGTGAAAAATGGACTAAATTGATAAAATGTGCAAATGTGAGGGCTAAATTGTAAATAGCCCAAAATGTATGTATAGATTGAATTGAATAAATTAGAGAATAAAAGGATAAATTCTAAATATGTTTAGATCAAGAATCGAGGAAAACGGACTTAGATCGCGGGAAAGCGAAAGTAACCGAGTAGTCGTTTTCGTTTCGATAAACCGAATCTGAGGTAAGTCAATCTGCAAGTAAACATATTTGTAGGATATTATACTTAATTATATGATTATTGTTGATTATGAATATTTAGGAGAAGTTATGCATTTGAAATCCGAGATGAGTCCAAAATAGTGATTAAGCCGAGAAGTTTCATACGAATCAAGGAATGGATAGGATTAGCTATGTCATGACATAGGTATCTATTCTGTTTTATATGTAAGACCACGTCGGGGATGTTGGCATTGATTTGAAATTCATCTAAGACCACGTCGGGGACGTTGGCATCAATATATGTTTTATAAGTAAGACCACATCGGGGACGTTGGCATTGATATATGTTTTATAAGTAAGACCACGTCGGGGACATTGGCATCGATATATGTTTTATAAGTAAGACCACGTCGGGGACATTGGCATTGATATCCGAGTGCATGGTAGACCTCGTCGGGACGTTGGCATTGTACAACTATTCTGAGCTTTCGGAGGATCTTACTAGATTCCTATTGGTTCAACGGGCAAATCTGTGGTACGAATTATAAATCCGAGCTATGAACGAATATGTGATATTAAATCTAATTCAGGTATGTTGATTATACACAATTGGTGTATATAAGGTAAGTATTTAGGTGATCTTATTATGTTGATATGTACATGGAGAAATTGGCTAATGTGGTTAAAAATGTATGAACTAAAGCAAATAAATGTAGGTTTGTTAAATGGATGATATGTTCCAATGTATTTATTTGCATATATGTTTTTTATACCAAGTTTATTTGTAATTGACTTACTAAGCTTTTGGAAAGCTTACTTTGTGTGCGATTTCTCTATTTTATAGGTCGTCAAAGCTACTGAAGGCTCAGGACCGTCAAGGATTAACATCACACTATGAAACTCTTTTTGGTACTCTTTTGAATATGTATATAGCTAAATATGACATGTATAAGCTAGGTATATGTATATGAGTTGTAAAGTGAAATTAGCCATGTGATTTGGCTAGTTATGTTTTGGTTTTATGTTTAAAGGAATATGAGATGTGAAGTTGTTTTGTTGTAAATATGTGCAAGTTTTCTGTTGATAAATGCTTGAATGCATGAGCCATATGATACAAATTTTGATATGATTTGATGCTTATGAAATGGTTAAGTTTTGCGTGAACAATGGATGATTTTGATTGTGTATGAATTAGGTGTTTTTGGTGTGTTTTAATAGCCTAAAAATGGTGAAAATAGCAGTTTTCACACGGCCTAGACACATGGGCCTATGCCCAGGCCATGTGGCCAAGTCAGTAGCTAAGAAAATCGCCTACGGGCTAGTCCCACGGCCGTGTATAGCAAGTCAGAATCTGCCCACGGGCTGCCCACGGCCATGTTAATTCCCCACGGGCATGCCCCAAACCACACGGCCTTGTGCCCCCATTTTCAAGAAAAAGTTTTCTAAAGTTTCTATTTTAGTCCCAAATCATTTCCTAATCATATTTTGGGTTTCGTAGGTCCATATTAGGGCCGTAAAGATGAAATATGAAAAATTTTAAATTTTGCCTCAGGATTATGTCCCAATTTACTCATTTATTTATGCTTAACTCTTGTAATACCTCATAACCCTGTTTCAGTGACGGTTTAGGGTTAAGGGGTGTCACATCCTTCCTTCCTTGTGGCGTCATCCCCTTGCCTCTTATGTGGCATCACTTTGCCACTACACCATACACTCCTTTTGTGTCATTTTCCTCTATATTTTATTCTTAAAACCTACCTACTAACTCCTAGGATTTTTTTCCACCTAAAACCAAAATTTCCTCTAACCTTCCAAAATCACTTATCTAATAGGTCCAACTTGCATTTAAGCCGATCTCTTGTTCTCAAAAATTTTAAACGCTACCACGCTCAAGGCCCATTGGGCCCAATCCTACTAGGCCCAATTTTGGAATGTTACAAATCTACCCTCCTTAAAGAAATTTCGTCCTCGAAATTTCCAACTACAGGAACAGTCAGAAAACCTAACCTACAACACTATGCTCACGCTGTGCACTCTGATTCCAATAACCCTAATATACTTTTAACTAGAATTTAGAACTCCTACACATACTCAAAAACACCTAGACATTAAAGCAAACAAATATTTCATACGCAACCAACTCTATATCCGAACATCACATCCAAATCGAACACACAGAATTGATACTAGAAATACAGCATATAACAAAGCAAAGTATTAGGAAACTTACAATGCGGATTGGTGCCGGAGACTCAGGTGCCATACTTCCAAAAAAAAAATAGATATATATTTTTCTAAACCATTTTGCAAACCATCATTTGAAAACATTTTTGAACCCAAACCCACAGCCGAGTTTTTGAACCTAGGCTCTGATACCATAATTATAACACCCCAAACCCGACCTAGAAGTTACGACCGAATCTGGTATGTTACAGGGTTAAGTGAAAACGATTTTCTGACTACTTTGGGAAAAACCATAGTTTTGAAAACCTTTCGGTTAAGCGATGCTTTGAAAACTAAGATTTGTTAGCTTAGGAAGAATTCCAAATTTCAATTAATCAATTACTTACTATACTAGGTGACTTCAAGAAAATACGTATTTTTTTCTAAACCATATTTCAAACCAACTTTGAAAAACTTTTTTTCGAACCCAATCCACAGTCGAGTTTTGCAACCAGCTCTGATACCACTAAATGTAACACCCCAAACCTGGCCTACAAGTTAGGCCTGAATCTGGCGTGTCAGATTGGGGTGCTTTTCGAGAAACCATGGTTTTGTTTGAAAACGTTTCTTGATATTAAAAAAACTAAAGTCCTAGTTTGTGATTAATAATCAACATTTATTAAGAATTCATTACCTTCAAAACCTTGTTCGATGCAGAAGCTTAATTTAAAACAATTGACTTATGAAAACGTGATATTTACAACTTAGTTGCGAAAGTGAAATGTTTTGAAAACAGATATTGTTTTGGAAAACCGCGATCAAATGTTAAGTAGATTTAAAATATAATAAACTAAAAATCGAAATTTAAGAGAGAGAGGCCTTATTACAAAATATTAACCCAAGTTAAAGATAAGTAAAATACTAAAGTCCAAAACTGCTTGTAGTGTGGCCACCTCCGAGTCCTCCAGTACGACGAACCGCCTACTGAAGATTACCTGAGAAAAATTAAAAAGAGGGGGTGAGTTTACGAAAACTCAGTGTGTACACCCTCATCGGTAAGAACATGCCTTAACCCATATCAAATGTCACATATCATATGTATAGATTTGGGCCTAGGCCCATCTTAGTGATATAATCCATCTAGCAATGCACTAATGCCCATACTAGCCGAACACTCCGTCTCCTATCCAACCGTGCACTCCTATGGGGATTCAATCGACCCACCCCTCTGAACACTTCTTATGTAACACCAGTTGCGGCATTACCTTAACAGCATAGCTACTTGGTGGCTAAAGAGCCTTCGGTGGATCCACAGTCGTCAAGCGACCATGCGATCCTATTTGCACTTCCCCTTTCAAATAATCCCAAAGCCCATGCAACATGTCATGACATAATAATTCGTGTATGCAGTATGACATGTATGCAAATCATATATCAAATATAACGTATGAAACGAATTACCATCAAAATCAGAATAACAAATACAACATAATAAAGCTAATCAACCTCTAAGGGTATAACAGTAATTTTACCTACCAAAGGTATTTTCGTAATTTACCTATGGAGGGTATTTCAGTAATTTCGCACCTGCACTGGCCCTTCCAAAGGCCTAATGTCACTTCGAGCAACTCAACTACCATTTTCGGTCGTACCGGACTATTGGGCCTAAAACCCGCTTTCGGCCCGCTCAAGCCCACACACTCGTGTAGCCCACCTAGCACAAACCTAGCCACGTATATGAGATTCACCTAGTCTAGTTCACTATATACTACACCATCATACATTTTATTCAATTGGGCCCATAGGCCCATTGGGCCCACTTCGGCCCATCGTGGCCCGAGCAACCTCAACCCACAAGAATACTACTGATGGCCTCAACTATCGCGTCGAAGCCCCACACGTGCGCTCGCACGCTCGTGTGGCTACTATTGCCGTGACTGGCACTTCGGCATTTTCTGCTCTACAACTAGAGTAGAAAGAATTACACACCTGATAGGAATCTGGTGCTAATCCGCGCTCCGACCACTCCTGCGCCCAAACGCCCACCAAGGTGTATTAACTCACCTCATAGAATGCTCTATATATAGCTAGCTTCTCACCTTCCTTCTTTGTATTTTTCCGATGTGGGATCCCTTCGTCAGTAGAGTTTTAAATCTAACTCAAACTCTTCCTGTCCAATCCGCAAAATAAATACTCCCTTGCTTTTCATGAGATTCGAACCCAGGCTCCCTTGCAACATAATCCATGCTGCTAACCACTTGGCCACAAGCTCCTCTTGTGTCTTAAACCATGCGCAACTAAATTTAAATCTATAGCCAAATTCTAAAGTCCATTTAAAAAGAAAACCAAAACGCAAGAGCCAAGACTTGAACCTTGGACCTCCTTCCTTCCCTGTGGCGTCACCCCCTTGTCTCTTATGTGGCGTCACTTTGCCACTACACCACACACTCCACTTGTGTCATTTTTCTCTATATTGTATTCTTAAAACCTACCTATTAACTCCCAGGGTTTTTTCCACCTAAGACCAAAATTTCCCTAAAGCTAAAGTTTGATCTCGAGACTTCATAGAAGCCCCCTAGCCTTCCAAAATGATTCACTTAGTAGGTTCAACTTGCGCTAAAGATGTTCTCTTGCTCCCAAAAATTTTAAACGCTCCTACGCTCTAGGCCCAATGGGCCTAATTCTACTAGGCCCAAATTTGGGTCGTTACAATAAGTCATAGTTAATTGTACATTGATAATTAATTTGAAGATTACTAGAGAATCCAGCATGATAAGTCTATTTTTCAGGAATTAAAATTTTGCTAGGTTGTTGATCTAAATTTGAATACGGCCTTGAAATTTGAAATTAACAAGGTTGATGTCAAAAACACCCATAATTTTTTTTTTTGTGAGATCTTGAGCCTTATAGAGCATACATTCCTTTTCATGCTCACTTCTTGATTATGAGTGTGTCAACTATGAACTGTTATTCTAGAACTTGCCTTGATTATATATGTCAAGACCACAGTTATGATTTGATATACCGAGATGATAAAGGCACCTAGGTTTTAACCCACTAATTCCACTAAATAGCCTACCCTTACAATTGACCCCTAGTGAACCCCGTTGATCCTAACAAACCCTTTTTATTGACTCACCTACTAATGTTAACCCAAAGACCCTTTGTATTTGTTATCACCCTTTTCTTTGACTACCCTTTAATCAAGATTTGATTTGATCAGTTACATAAGTATATTATTCTGATAGTTAAAATTATCTTATATTTTTTAGTTTGTTCTTAAAAAAAATCAAAATCAAAATCAATTCAAAGTATATTCAGTATTAGTGTTATGAAAAGTGAGCTTACATAATCAAAGTCTATTTTCAAAAGAAAAGCTCGTATTAGTAGGATTATTATATTCAGTTGATGTAATTATTATCTTAGAAATTTTTAAAGTAGGTAACTTGTCAATTCGAGCTCGAATCTAACCTTCTAATTTCAGCCTGTGACCACACCTTTTACCCTAGCCCCGTTACAACCATAACAAAGACCTTTTGATATGTTTATCATCTCATTTGACAGTGGTGGAGATTTGATTTTCAGGCAAGCCTATGGGATTAACTTTTCAGGTTCGACTTATGAGTGCTTGATTTTGACCCTTAAACACTTTTTGAGTGATTTGAGTGAATCTTTTGTGAGGATATCAATCCTTGTCGGTTTTAAATTAAAGGTAATTATTTAGATGAAGGGAAACACCTATGTTTTCGTGCTATAAATGAATGACTTATCTTGTTTGAATCTTTAGGACTCTTTGAATTGAATTATCCATGTATAAATTATCTATGAATTAGGATAAGGCATTGTTGATAGGAATTATGAATCATGGAAAGTTCGTTTTAATTGTAAGTTGAGAATTTTGCTTGAGGACAAGTAAAAGCTTAAGTGTGGGGGTATTTGATAAACCGTAAAAGTAACATATTTTAATCCCACATTTAGCTTAATTTTGGATGATTTATCCCTTGATTTATATAAAAAGGTGCTTTTAAACCTTTTTTTTCATGTCTTATACCCAGGAAAGCACCTGAGGATGAAAAGAACACAAAACAGGCCCAAAACAGAGTAAATGGGCCTTAACAAGAAATCAACATGGCCTGGTCCAAGATCCACACGGCCGTGCCTCGACGAACACCTAGAGCACGGCCTCAACTCCACCTCACACGGTTGTGCCTCAAGTTAGAAATCCGAACACGGTCTGGTCTCGATTCACACGGGTGTGTGCCATGACCATGCCTCTGTTATCAGAAAGAGCAATTTCAGTCGGAAAATGATACTTAGGGAGAAAGATACGCATTCCAAGAGCCTATATATCCCCTAAGTACCACCTTTGAAAAGGCGTCAAAGCTAGGCCAAGGAGCCAAACCAAGAAGGTCAGAGTTAGGGAATAACACAAGGATAGCCAGTTGATCCATCCAAAGAAGCCGGAATTATACTCAAGACGGCGGAATTCTCCTTCAATTCATTCAGGGGGTTTTAGGGTTTTCTTATGTTTTGTTTTATCTCTTCTCTTGTGATGTTCTTTTTATTCATTATGAACTAAACCCTTTAGATACCTGAAGAGGATGAAACCGAGATGAATTTTGTTATTTGATTTCTAAAGTTATATGATAATTGCTTAGTTTGTTCTTCATTATGTTGCTTAATCCAAATCTAATGTTCTTAGGCAGAGGAGGAATAGACCCTGCCTAAGAGTGGATCTAACATAATTAAGCGAAGTTGATCGAACACCTAGAGATAGGGTTACGAGATTTTGCCAGATTAGGGTGAAACCTAATATAGGAGTCCATTGATTGATTTACCGCTATCCTAGGGGTTATTATAAGCGAACGAGAGTTCCACTAATTAACCTAGGGTTAGACGTTATTCGCCTCGAGAGAGGGTTTAATATAGGTTAGGGAGTCTTACGGATCAAGCTAAGTAAAGAAATCATATAATTTAGGGTCTGATAACGAGTGAAGTCTAGGTGGATTCTTCTTGAGGGTATCATCGTAATCAACTGAGTTTTCTTTCAAGGTTATTTTCCTATTCGTCCTTTTTGTCTTTATGTCCTTAGTTTAGTCTTCGTCAATATAGTTTAAAGCAACTTCACTCTATTTTTAAGGCTAAATAATAAAAAAAGGTTCGTATTAGTACTTTTAGTTCCTTTGGGTTCGATATCCAATCTTGCCTAAGCTATTCTACTGTTCGATACATACACTTGCCTTTAATCATTTCCAGAGTTAGTTTTCAGGTTCAATCATTCTTTTATAAATTTTAAAGCTCTGATTGACAGCGATCATATATAGCCATGAGAGTTGGCTTAATTTGGTATATTTGGTAATTGCCATGTGAATACTTGTTATGATTGGTTGTTTGTGAATTGGTAGTTTGATCTTCAAATGGTTGAATTTGAGATTGGTTTGCTTGTTGTTTTAGGTAAAGAGATGCTTAATTGAAAGTGACCATTACGGTGATTTATGAATGTGAATTTGGTATGAAACTGTTTGACGCATCTTGACACATGTGTGTCTTATGGTTAATGGTATGGAATTAGCATGAATTAGGCTTGGTTGAGATTGGTTTGAATGCCTTTTTATGCCTCGTTATGTGCTAATTGGTTTTGTGTAGGTGTATGCAAACTGGGTGAGCAAAATGGCTTGGTAAATAGCCTATTTTTGTCCACACGGGCATAGACACTGGCGTGTGTCTCAGTCGTGTGACACATGGTCAGGTGACACGGCCGTGTGTCCCTTGGTGTTTAATTAGAAATCAAGTTAGTATGTTCCACACGGCCTAGCACACGGGTGTGTGACTTGGCCATGTGGCATAAGTTAGTATACCCTACAGGTTTTGCATGGCCTAGCACACAGACTGGCACATGGCCTGGCGCATAGCCTGACGCATAGCCAACCATACGTCCGTGGGACCCAAGTTAGGGAGTTACACAGGCTGGGACACTGCCATGTGATCCCATTTCGAATGTCCACACGGCCCGTGACACGGTCGTGTCTTTGGTCGTGTGAGACACATGATCGGGCCACACGGGCATGTGTCCCCTGTAAGTTGCAAAATTTTCTAAGTATTCCAAAGATTTCTTGAGTTATTGGTTTAGTCTCGAACCACTCCTAATGCATGATTTGGGCCTTGTAGGTTCATATTAGGGGTTAATGTGATTGATTATGAATGATGTTTGTTTGGAAATGGAAATTGTACGTGAAATGTATGTTTATTTATGAAATAAGTCCATAATACTCCATAACCCTATTCCGGTGTTGAATACGGGTGAGGGGTGTTACAATACTAGACAAAAAATATGGAATAGACATTGGTGGTGAAGCTCTTGGGACATTCGATTGGTTACAAAGCCCTCCTCAATAGAATACAAGTACTTTAGAAACCGGTTGAGTCATTCCGAGTGATTGATAGTGACAATGACTATTTCCTAGTTAAGTTTGCCATGAACCAATAGTGCACAAAGGCTCTAACAAAAGGGCCTTAGATGGTTTACAGGAACTACTTTATAGTTTAGCCTTGGAGTCATGATTTCTCCACTAAGGAACAATATCTCTCTAAAATAGTTGTGTGGATACTATTGTTTGGACTTCCTTACTAGTACTATAATAACAAGCTTTTGAGGATCATAGCAGGGACGTTGGGAAAGGTGGTTAAGATAAACTACAATACAACAATAGGAATGTAACACCCCTAACTCGAATCCATCGCCGAAACAGGGTTACGGAGCATTACCGGAGTTTACAATTCAAGCAAACAGAAAATTTAAACATTTCACATCATATAATATTCATGTCAGAAACCAATCAAAATCATACATACTATCTCATATACGAGCCCTCGAGGCCCAAAATATGCGTTAGAAACAAGTCGGGACTAAATTAAAAACTCAGATAATTTTTCAAAATACATTAAAAAATTTCGAAGCTATAGGGGTCAAGCGACCAAGAGACACACCTGTGTCTTAGGCCGTCTGGGCATTCAAAATAGGGACATACGGCCATGTCTGTACCCATGTAACTCTCTGACTTGGTCACACAGCCAAGCCACACGCCCGTGTGCTAGGCCATGTACCCTTCGAAGTAACCTCACATGCCCGTGTGCCAGGCCGTGTGCTAGGTCGTGTAACAGCTTGACTTATAGCCCTTTAAAAATTATAGGGGACATACGGCCATGTGTCACGCACGACTGAGACACATGCCCATGACTCTGCTCGTATGGAGGAAAATAGGCCATTTTACAAGTCATATTTCTCACCTAAATTGGCATCCACCTACACTCAACATTGTGCATATAAACAAGCCATATTAAGACATCCAAAACAAGCAAAATCAAGCCTTAAACATGTAGTATATTCACATACAACGAATATGCTCTTAGGCACTTCAAATGACAATTCATAAACATGTGCAAATATAAACACAATTTGATCATTTAACCAACAAAAGCTTGACCAAAGCTAAGCCATATTATGTCACTTGATTTACCCTCTAAAAACATACCAAAATATACCATATATGACATACAAAAACTAGCTCCAAATGGTCCTAAAATTCACATATAACTTGTGCACTAAAAACACCAAATAAGTCATTCAAACAAGTACCAATTCACAACCATTCAATGCTTACACAAAATACATATTCAACCACCATTTGTCTTCCATCATTCTACCATATCAACCCATACCTCAACCATATAAGACAACTTATATGCATATTAAAATATATCATTTCATCAATAAAATACCAAATCCCAAGCCAAGTCATATGGCCATAAACATAACAAAACATAAAGGCTATCATTAGCCAAAATAACCTATACATGCCATTATAACCAAAATGTAACCAACCAAAAGTACCAAAAGACCCGATGGATAGTGTGATTTAGCTCTGACAAGTTTTCAACCCGAACAAGCTTCCGAATCACTATAAAACACGAAAAGTAACACAGAGTAAGCATTTAAGCTTAATAAGTTCATATAACATAGAATTTAACTTACCATTTAATCACAATTTAGGTAAGTAAACAAAGCATTTCGCAACTCAATTTGGCCAAATTTCTAAGCACATTTTCACCAACATGTTAGTCATGTGAAACACATATAATAGCCAATACACATGGATGAACTCAACAATTATTCAACTTGCCTATACATGTATCATCCATTTTATATATCAATGTATCATGTAACATCATTTCCATGTATTTCATGTAAATACCGGTAGTTGTTCGTATCGAACTCATATAATCTCATAACAGAACTGTGCTCGTTGAACCATTTAGAATATCGTTGGATACTCGGGTAGCACACACAAGGTGTACTGAACTGTAATCCATCAATTCCTATACATGTATGCTCATACGAGCTCTGAATTGGTATGGTCTTACGAGCTAAATATAGGTAAGCTCATACGAGCTGTATATAGGTAAGCTCATGTGAGCTAAATATCGGTAAGCTCTCTTGAACTGAGAATCGGTAACCTAAATGACATGTCATTTGTATCCTACAAATTCCTAAGGTTCAAATAGGACTCAATAATTGTCATACATCGTCGGATATGCTATCGGTATTCATATATGATAATAATGCAAATCACATACATATAATTCAATTAAGGCATATAATTACACAATTTAATTATACAAACTTACCTCGACGATTATACGTAGATACGGAGGCAATTAATCCGAGATTTTCTCTTTGCCTCAATCTAACTCCGTACGAGGTTTGACTGGATCTATACGAATAAATTTAATCCAATTCAATATATTTCACATTCAATTTAGTCCAACACATATTTTTGACAAAATTACCATTTTGCCTTTATACTTTTAATTTCTTTGCAATTTAGTCCTTATTTCATAAAAATGGAAATTTACACAATTTCACTATAACCCACCATGGCAAAATATCAAATAGGTCCTTAGCATGCACTATACTTCAATTATTTCACAATTTCACTATGTAATATTTCCTATTTTTCAATTTAGTGCCTATTTGATAATTTTATTAAACATTCCTTTACAAAAGTTGTTTATCTAACAACAACCATTCATTTTCTATCATCAAACTTCAAAACTCAAGCATGTTCATCAATGGTAAAACCCTAACAGTTTAAGAATTTCACAAATTAGTCCCCGGGCTAGCTATATTAAATTACAACAATTTACTACAAATTTACATGAAATACATGGAAATAATGTTACATGATACATGAAATAACCACTATTCTGATTTCACTAAAAACGGGTTGTTATAAGGAAGACAAGGGAAGTTCACTAGGTTTGCACTTGTGTTGGACCTAAAGAAACCCCTACAAGACTTTATTAGTAGTAATTGTATTCCTTATTGTGTTAAGCATGAGGGACTTCCCTTGATCTGCTACAAATGTGTGTTTTATGGTTATACTTAAGAGCGGTGTCTGTTGGAAGTGAAAGAGGTTGAGTCGGATCGATCTGTTGTAAGCAAATTTTGATCATCTCCACCCACTATCAAGAAGATAACAAAGGGAGAAAATTGCTTTGGTCCTTAGATACAAGAACTGAGCCAATAATGGTGACTGACCATTCAAACGACAACAAACAATAATGGTAAGATTGCTACATGTGTGAATGAGTTATCGAAAAACACTAGATTTGATAGCTTGGTGGATTTGGAGGATGCAAGTGAAAATAATAAGGAGTAAATAATGACTGTTAATGGAAGTGGATATGGAAAGAAGGGTGCGGGAGGAGTTAAAATTCAAAGAAAATAGGTAACAGTGGCGAGAAATAAAGGTTTGAATAAAAAGAAAGAAGTGGTTGTTTTTCAGGAGTTAAATAAGAGTGTGGGAAAGGGTCAACTGGTCCTAGTGGAGTCCTGGAGAAACCAATAGGTGGGCCTAGTATTAATAAAATGGTTGGGTTTGTTCATAAAGCTACATAAGTTGTTGAAAAAAAAAAAACAACACTCCCCAATACACATAATAATGTTGTCGGGGTTGAGGAAAGCAATGTGGATTTTGAGGTTGCACGTGGCGTGCATGAATCGAGCATAGAGAAGGGTATTTCATCGCATAAAAATAAGGTTCTAACCATGAAGGATATTACCAAGAAAGGGCATAGAGTTCACAAAAGACTATAGCAAAAACAACCTACCAAACTGGTTCTACTAGAATGGATTGAATCATTATCGAAAGAACTTGATAAGTGGAGTAAGGATATTAGTATAGGGTATGGTTATATGGCTCATATGAAAGTGATTTCGTTGGGGATTGTAAGCGGGGGAGTGGGTCCTGTAGAGGGGAGTTCGTTTGGAGAGTCTTCTATAACAAACAAAGTGATTACTCCAGCATCTGGTGAGTTGGCTTCGGGATAGTAAAACTACTCTGCTTTTGTGTTGTAATAAATTCTTGTTTATGGATATTAAAATCATATGTTGGAACTGTCCAGGAGCTACGAGCTCTAAATTTGTTGCTATCTTATATAATATGACGAGGTATCACAAACCAAAAATTTTGGTTTTACTAGAGACAAGAATAAGTGGGAAAAAGGTGGATGAGGTTATAAGGAGAACAAAGTTTGATTGTTCTTTCAAAGTGGAAGAAAAAAGATTTTCTTATGGTATTTGGGTCCTCTGGAAGGAGAATTTGATGTTCATTGTCATTGTTTCAGACAAGGTATAAAATAAAGTATCATTTTTACTGCTATTTATGCTAGTCCGAATGCTTCTAAGCGTAAGTTATTATGGAACTGCCTTGTATCATTTTGACCCCAAGAGAATATTCTGTTGCTCCTTTGCGGAGATCTTAATACGATTGTTTCAAGTGATGCAAGGAAAGGAGGAGCGAGGATGCGTTTCGGTATTGATGTGCTTTTTTGGGATTTTATTTTTGGCCATGGAATGATCGATTTGGGTTATAAATGGTCATCGTTCACTTGGAATTAGGGTTGTGTTTGGATCAGTTCAATTGTAATGTAGATTGGATGGAATCATTTCCTAATTCCTTTGTAGTGTATCTTCAACATATATGTTCTGATCATCAGCCGATTTGTCTCTCTACTGTGCTTTAGAGTCTTCGTAATGTACGAATGCCTCTACATGGTTCTTTACAAAATTGTTTCAAAAGTTAATGTAAATAGGTTGAGGCCATTGATGCATAAATAGGTTCTTCTAAATCAATCCAATTTCGTCCCTCGAAGAAGCATAACAGATAATATTATTTTTTCCCAAGAAACCATCCATTCTATGCGTGGAAAGGTTGAAAAAAACGGTGGATGGCTACGAAAATTGATCTGGAAAAAGCATATGATAGGGGAACTTTTTGATGATACATTAGTTGATATTAGTTTTTCAGTAACTTACAGAAGCTTATGATGCACTGTAACACCCTTAACCCGTATTATTTCTGGAATAGGATTGCAGAATTTCATAGAAAAAGATAGAATTTTTCACACTACAGGGGTCACACGGCTGTGTGTCTCAGGCCGTGTGGACATTTGATGTAAGGACACACGGCTCTGTCTGTACCCCTGTAACTCTTTAACTTGGGTCACACGACCAAGCCACACGCCCTTGTGCCAAGATGTGTAACTCTCGAAATGGCCTTACACACCTGTGTGCCAGGCCATGTGCTAGGCCATGTAACTGCCTAACTTGCAACCATTTGAAACCTACAGGGGACACACGGCTGTGTCACATGGCCATTTGGACAAGAAATAGGCCATTTTTAAGCAATTTATCTCACCCAAACCATGCTCACACCTACAAGCCAATTGCACATAATTTCAAGCTACAAAATATACCTAAAACATGCATAATAAAGCTAGTTCAATATGATATCTATCCACACAACCAATATGCCAAAAAGCACCTGTAACAACCCAAACCCGGCCCAAACATTACGACCAAATCTGGTTTGTTACAGAGGAAAACATTTTGAAAGAAAACTTTTTAAGTTGATTTAAGTTTGTCGAAAACCTTTTATTTATGATTGTCGTGCTAAAACCATACTTAGCATTAACTTACAATATTTATTAAGTCAAGTTGTATAGATTTTCAAATATGCCCAATGACATGATAAAACATTTTTCGTTTTAATTTGGGAAAAATGTGTACTTATTTTAATAACATCGGATAGTTTAATCAAAATATTCAGAACATGTAAGAATAATAAAAATAATCCTAGGAGGCCTTATTACAACTTGGAATAAAATAAAACCATCAACAAATATAAAACGAAATTCAAAAGTTCATTTATCGAATTTCCACTGCATGGCAACCTCTAGTCCATCCGGCTCCTCACCCGCGATCTACGAGTCACCTGAAAAATGTTAAGGAGAAGGTGAGTCACCAAGACTCAATGTGTAATCCTTCTCCCGGTTTAAAGCAATTTCATACACAGTTTATAATTAACAATCATGCACTAAGTCATACACCCAATCTAGCCATCCAAACGCCTTTGTCTACCCCCGTGTGGTACCAAGCCACCTGGTGGTGCCAAACCATCGGTGACTCATAGTCACGAGATGTGATGCCAAATCCTTTGGAGGTGCCAAACCTCACGGTGTCCGTGAGACACCATCGATTGATGGGGCCAACACATCGTGTGATACCAAATCACCGGCGTCAATCCCTTAATGTATGTCTGTGGGCCAACCCACCCCTTTGTGGTGCTAAGCCACCGACGCGAGACGCGATGAGGTACCAAACCTCTGGAGGTGCCAAACCTCCGTGACCGTAGTCACAATGTGGTACCAAACCACTGCGTGCCCGTCGGCACAATATCACCGCTTCTCCACTCATCAATCCCACATCAAAACGGTTATATCACAGAATTTATGCCACTATACATTTAATCACATATATAGGATTTATCATCAACCATATGCTACGTATATCAAATATACCATACTTCCCAAAAGTATCATAAAATATCTCATACTCATCAAGGACTTACCCGGATCCTTGCTTATACCATTCACGGTATTAAATTCGAATCTACATAAATTCGATTAGCACACACAACAGATTTAGTATATTAATTAATTATAAGTATGTATGTACACACCTGTCACCAACGGTCGTTCTAAGTCCCGAAGAATCAAATCGGCACCCTAGACTTCCTGCTCCTAATCGTTTTGAGTACTAGCCCTCTGCTGTACCATCCAAAATCGAATGCTAGAGATTAGGGGCTTGGGTCGACTGCTTCACGATCCCGGAGTACCTCTCCTTACAAACCGATTGGAGAAAATCTAATAGGGGATCACCTTTGCTATGATATTCGGCCAAACTACTTCAAATAAGGAGAAAAGGAATTTCGGCCAATAGGTAAAGAGTGGATTCGGCTAGAGGAAGAAAATAATAAAAGATAGGGGTTTCGGCTATGGTTGATTACAGTGCTCTCAAGGTTCGGCTTTTGTGTGAAAAAGAGGGAGAGAAGGAAGTGTGATTAGGAGTTTCGGCAAAAGAAAGAATGAAGAAAAAAAGATGGCAATGGAGATTTTTGGGAGAATGAATGGAATTGCAGAGAATTTCGGCTACTTGCAAAGATGGGGAAAAGAACAACAAGGTGATAGGTAGGTGTTTTTATAGGAATTCGGCACCCCCCTTAAGCTTGCCGTCCACTCCTATTAACAAGGAGTTCGAACTCTAGCCAACTCTCCAAATCACTTTAAGCCACATATTTGAATTAATTCAAATTAATTTGAATTAATTACAAGGCTATTTTTCCTCTACCAACTCTTATGAATTAATCCCATAATAATCTACTTAATAATCTATTTTAATCCTAATAATATCCTCATTATTTAAAAGAGTTTAAACTGAAAAAAAACTCTCCCCCTATTGCCGTCCAAATAAAGTACCAAAAAGGGGATTTTTGTGACTCGAACCAAGGCTCCCCCTTGCTCCTTGATGGCGTCACTTCTAGCTCTTAAGTGGCCTCACTTTTGCCACTTTTCCAAGCCATTTCTTGTGTCAAATAATCCACATTTATTCTTGTAGCCCCTACCTACTAAGGCTCCCCTCCTTTAAAGCTTCCAAATAAAATTTTCTACTATTCCAAGCCAACTCAAGACCCCTAATTAAGTCTTATCATTCCATAAATAATATCACAGCAATTCAAACATAGGAAAAATAATTCAGTCCCAAATAGCCCCATTTTTAGGATGTTACAGCACCTCAATCACATAGCATCAATTTAACTTACACATAAGCATAAATTAGTCATTCATCAACCATACATCTATAATCTATTTACTTACCAAGCCGTAGTACCAATGACCATGTAACAGCCCAGTTTAGACCCTAGTCGGAACAGTGGTTTTGGGACCACAAATTTAAGGTCAGAAAAATATTTTGATATTATTTTTGGTGTTTACAATATGTGATTGAGCATGTGTGAAAATTCTGTATGAAAATTTTATCGAATGTGTGCTTAATTTGCAAAAAGGACCTAATCGCATAAAATGTAAAAGTTGTGTGCCGATTGTTAAAGTGCTTAATTGACATGGCTTATTAAAGGTGAAGTCCTTATGATGTTATTATGCCATTTTTAACCTAGTGGAAAATTATATCCATAGATTAAATGTTTTGTTTTATTATGTCATTAAGGGTAAAAAGGTAATATGGTAAATAAACTTATATTAATATAAAAAGACATGAAAATAAGTCATGTTCATCTTCTTAGTGCTGAAAATACAAAGCAAAATAAAGAAAAGAAGAAAAACTAGGTTTCGACTAGCTTTTAGCTTGATTCAAGGTATGTTTTGCTTCAGTTTTTTTATAATTTCTACGTTTTTGTAATTGTTGCTTAGTGTTCTTCAAAACCCATGTTTCAATTTTGTGAATTTATGAATATTTTGAAAAGTGCCATTAATGAATCCATGAGTTTTGTGATGTTTGATGATGAAATGTGAAAGTTATGTACTAGATAAATATAGTTTATCTTTGGATTTTTGGTGATTTTGTGTATATTGGACTAAATTGTGAAAATAAGAAATTGGAGGACTAAAATGTGAATTAACAGAAATGTGTGGGCTTGTATGGGTATAGGGAGAATTCGGCCTAAGGATTGTATAGTAAAATTTTGTGTATTTTATGATTTTGTGAAATAGGGACTAAAGTGTTGAAATGTGAAAATGTGAGGGCTATTTTGTAAAATGCCCTCAAAATGTGTGTTTGGCTAAATTAAATGAATTGGTGATTAAATGAGTTAAATTTGAATATGTATAGTCCAAGAAAGGATAGATTCGGATCGAGATCGAGGCAAAGACAAAGTACTCGATTGATCGGCTAGTTTCGGTATTTCAACGTTCGATGTAAGTTCGGATATAATACAAGTTGTTAAATTTATATCTATGTGATGAGAATTGAATGAATGTATAGTTAATGAAATAGAAATGTATTACATATGAAATCGTGTAATGAGGCACTAAGTGTGCAAAATTAGAAACGAGACAGAGATGATTAGCACTGTATGTGCGAAACAATAGAAGCTTCAATTTATTGATTTGGCACTATGTGTGCGATACCGAGATAAGTTCAGTTTAAAGTACAGGCACTAAGTGTACGATAACAGTTATGTTTGGGGTACAAAATTGGCACTAACAGTGCAATTAAACCAAATTAATAACAAAGGTTGATCTAAATGCAATATCAGGCATAAATTAGCATGGATGGTGAATAACTATGTGTTGGCTAAGGTATGTATTGAACCTTTGTGGTTGATGAAATTGTATATGGATTTATGAATGGTTGAGTGAGTATATTAGCTATGGATGATATGGTGTGAGCATTTGAGAGTTGATCTATGTAATGGATTCACTTTGTATATTGTATTTGATTTATTAAGTTGAATGTATTATGTTACGAACTTACTAAGCTTTAAAATCTTACTGTGTGATGTGTTTCTCTATTTTACAGTGCTAGTAAAGCTAGCTCAGATCCGGGGATCGTTAGTGACTCAATCACACACTATTGGCTATCTATTTTGGTACTTTTGATAGATGTATATATTTGGTATATGGCATGTATAGGCTAAGAGTTATGGAATGTTTTGAAATGTTTGGACCTTGCCATGTGACATGGCTTGGAAATTGAATGATGTTTGTTCATATATGTAGGCTATGAAAATGATGAATGAGGTATGAAATAGTAAGAATGAAAATGGTATAATTCATGCTTGAATTGGTTGATGAGAATGATGGATAAAATGTAACTTGTGGTATGGATTAAATAAAGTTTGGTTAATATGTTTTGTATTTGTGGATGATAAGTTAAATTGACTTGTTAAGATGAATTTGTATAGGAAGATGAATGATGATGTTAAGAGATAAAATTGAGTATGTCGTGGTATGTTTGGATGCCATTTAGAGTATGGAATTGAATTGGTTGGTGCTTGTAGGTGTGAACCTAAGTGTGGGTGGCATGTTGGCCTTGAAAATGACCTATAATTGCCCACACGGTTGAGCAGACGAACGTGTGGCTCGACCGTGTCCTTCAAGGTTGTGTATCAAAAGAAGTCAGACTCGACCACAGGCTGGACACATGGGCGTGTGACTGGCCGTGTGGAGCAAGTCAGTGTCGACCCCGGGTGAGGCACACAGGCGTGTCTCAGGCCGTGTGAACAAGTCTGTAGGTATGACCTGTTTTACCACGGCTTGGACACATGGGCGTGTCCGAGGCCGTGTGACCTCTGTAACTTAGAAAAAATGTTTGAATTTCGAAAATTTTCGTATGTGTTTAAGGTCTCGTAGACCTATCTAAGGGACTATATGATTGTGAATTACTTTGTTTGATTGACTTTGTATTGATAATGATATGAAATGTTTGGAAATGATTAGTAACGCCTCTTAACCCTATTTTGGCGATGATTTTGGGTTAGGGGTGTTACATTTTATTGGTATCAGAGCTACAGTTTAGTCAATTTTAGGACTAACGTAGCACGTGTGAGTCTAGCTATACTTGTGATAGTGTGATGAATCCTAACAGTTAAAAATGTGTTTGCATATAGTAAATGGATCTAGATCGAGTAGTTGCTGATGATGTAGAGAGCAATGCGCTTGCTCCTGCTCAAGGGACAGCGCTGGCCGAATCTAGGCCGATTGCTAGTAGCGACGAAAGAGAGGCTAAGTAAGTTTTATTTTGAATAATGAGTGAGTGGTTCTCAGAGTTCGTTCGAATGAATCCGGCTTCTCCACAACCTCCACCCCCACAAGTACGTATTGTACCACAAATGACAGATCCAATCCGATTGAATAAGCCTCCTATAGATAAAATCCGAAAGTATTGGGCTGAAAAGTTTAGTTCCACAGTTGATGATGATGCTGAGCGATCTGAGTTCTTGCTCAAGAATACCATTCGAGTGTTTGATGAGATGTCATTGACTCATTATGAATGTATTAAATGTGTTGTTTCCTTGTTGAGAGATATAACATATAATTGGTGGAAAACATTGATATTCGTGGTTTCGAGAGAGAGAATCACTTGGGATTTCTTTCAAGCTGAATTCCGAAAGAAGTATATCAGTCAACAATTCATAGATTAGAAATGTAAAGAGTTTCTAGAGCTGAAACAAGGCCATATGTCAGTTACTGAGTATGAACGTGAGTTTGTGAGATTAAGTCAATATGCACGAAAATGCGTCTCAATCGAAGCTACTATGTGTAAATGCTTCATTGAAGGGCTGAATGAAGACATTAAATTACTAGTTGGAATACTTGATTTGAATGAATTTGTTGTGTTAGTTGAAAGAGCCTGCAAAGCTGAGGAGCTTAATAAAGAAAAGAAGAAAGCAGATTCTGAGGATAGAGATGAAAGAAAAAGATCGATGAGTAAGATGTCTCAACCTTCGATGAAGAGATTTAGAGATGCAAGTAATTATTCAGATGCTTCATTTAGACAATCGGGTACAGATCGTGTGCGATAGAGTGTTGGTCCAAGAGTTCAAATTCCATCTGAATCAAGTGTCGGTAGTGTTAAAAACAACAAGCCAGAGTGTAGATAGTGTGGAAGATGACACATTGGAGAATGCTGGGGCAAGTACACATTGGAGAACTTGTTATAAGTGTGGATCATGAGATCATTTCATTCGAGATTGCCCAAAGTTATCTGAGGAAGAAAATGTTCAGAGTGCAAGACCGAGTAATATGACAGCTAGGGGTAGACCACTCAGAAACACCGGAAATATGAGTGAAAGCCAGTGAGGGACTAGCGATACAACTGTGAGATCAGAGGCGAGAGCACCTGCCCAAGCTTACGCTATACGCGTACGAGAAGAAGCATCATCTCCAAACGTTATTACTGGTATTTTTACTCTATTTGATACTGATGTGATTGCATTGATAGATCCAGGTTCTACTCATTCCTATGTGTGTGTGAATCTAGTGTCAAGTAATACTCTACCTGTTGAGTCTACTAAATTCGTGATTAGAGTATCGAACCCCTTAGGCAGGTGTGTCTTAGTTGATAAAGTGTGCAAGAATTATCCGTTGATGTTTCGAGATATTTGCTTTCCGACTAATTTGATGTTGCTACCTTTTGATGAATTTGATATCATTCTAGGTATGGATTTGCTCACTTTGCATCATGCTATTGTAAATTGTAAATGGAAGAGTATTGATTTGAGAAGTCAAAATGGTGAGATAGTTCACATAGAATCCAACGATTTGAATGGGTTACTAGCTGTTATATCTTTGATGAAAGCTTTGAACTATGTGAAAAAGGGTTGCGAAGCTTATCTTGCATATGTGATTGATACAAAACTGACAGAAAAGAAAGTTGAATTTGTGCCTGTAGTATGTGAGTTTCCATATGTGTTTCCTGAAGAACTACCGAGATTACCTCTGATATGAGAAGTTGAGTTTGGCATTGAATTAGTGCCGGGGATGACTCCTATCTCAATAGCTCCATATAGAATGGCACCAACAGAATTAAAAAAATTAAAGTCACAGTTGCAAGAGTTAACCGATAGAGGATTTGCACGACTAAGTTTCTCGCCCTGGGGTGCTCCTGTATTGTTTGTGAAAAAGAAAGACAGCACTATGAGGATGTGTATTGATTATCGACAGTTGAACAAAGTGACGATAAAGAATAAGTATCCCCTGCCACGTATCGATGATTTTTTTGATCAACTAAAAGGAGTTACATTGGTTTTTAAGATAGATTTGAGATTAGGCTACTATCAGTTGAGAGTTAAAGAATCAGATGTACTGAAGACTACTTTCAGAACAAGGTATGGACATTATGAATTCTTAGTTATGCCTTTTGGACTAACAAATGCTCCTGCAGTGTTTATGGATTTGATGAACCGAATCTTCAGACCGTATTTGAATCGTTTTGTTGTGGTGTTCATTGATATATTCTGATTTACTCATGTGATGGGAAGCAACATGCCGAGCATTTGAGAATTGTGTTACAGACTCTGCATGGGAAGCAATTGTATGCAAAGTTTAGCAAATGTGAGTTCTGGTTGCATGAGGTTTGTTTTTTGAGACATATTGTATCAGTTGCAGGAATACAAGTTGATCTGAGTAAGATCTCAGCTATTCTTGAATGGAAGCCTCCAAAAAATGTGTCTGAAGTCCGTAGTTTTCTGAGACTAGCGGGATATTATAGACGGTTTGTGAAAGGCTTCTTAATGATTGTAACTCCTTTAACAAAATTGCTACAAAAATATGTTAAATTTGAATGGTCAGAAAAGTGCTAGCAGAGTTTTGAACAGTTAAAAGCATTGTTTACAGAAGCGTCGGTGTTAGTTCAACCTGAATCGGGTAAAAAGTTTATAGTTTAGAGTGATGCATCATTGAATGGTTTGGGTTGTGTGCTGATGCAAGAGGGTAAAGTTATAGCTTATACTTCGAGACAGTTAGAGCCGCATGAAAAGAATTATCCGACACACGACCTTCAATTAGCTGCAATTGTATTTGCATTGAAGATTTGGTGTCATTACCTATTTGGTGAGAAATGTCATGTTTATACTGATCACAAGAGTTAGAAATATCTGATGACTTGGAAAAAATTGAATTTGAGACAGTGGAGATGGTTAGAATTGTTAAAAGACTATGAATTAGTAATTGATTATTATTCGGGCAAAGCTAATATTGTTGCTGATGCTTTGAGTCGAAAATCTCTATGTGCTTTGTGAGCTGTGAGTACTCAGATAGAACTATGTGATGATGGTTCAGTTTTGGCTGAATTGAAAGTTAGACCGATGTTTATACGTCATATTTGTGATGCCCAGAAAAGTGATGGTGAAATGATGGTTAAACGAGATCAGTGTGGATTGAATGTCGATTCAGAATTTCAAGTATATAGTGATGATTATTTGAGATTCAGAGATCGGATTTGTGTTCCGAGGAATTCAGAGTTGATTTAGTTGATTTTGAACGAAGCTCACAATAGTTGTTTGATTGTTTATCCGGGGAGTATGAAAATGTATAATGATTTAAAACAGTTTTATTGTGGCATGGTATGAAACGGAACATCTCAGAGTTTGTTTCGCAATGCTTGGTTTGTCAGCAAGTTAAAGCTGAAATCAGGATCCATCAGGTTTGTTACAACCAATTATGATTTTTAAGTGGAAATGGGAGACAATCACGATGGATTTTCTGTTGGGATTGCCTTTATCTCCGGGTAAGAAAGATGCAATCTGGGTGATAGTTGATAGATTGAAGAAATTAGCTCATTTTGTTCCGATGAGAACAGATTTTTCACTTGATAAGTTAGCTGAGTTGTATATTTCTGAGATTGTAAGATTGCACAGGGTGCCACTATCTATTGTATCAAATAGAGATTCGAGATTTACCTCACGATTTTGGAAGAAATTACAAGAGGCTTTAGCCATGAAGCTGCATTTTAGTACTGCATTTCATCCGCAAACGGATGGACAATCCGAACGGATCATTCAGATTCTCAAAGATATGTTGAGATGTTACATTATTGAATTTGAAAGTATGTGGGAAAAGCATTTACCGTTGATTGAGTTTACGTACAATAACAGTTTTCAATCTAGTATTAAAATGGCACCATATGAGGCTCTTTACGGTCGAAAATGTCAAAATCCATTGTATTGGACTGAGTTGAGTGAGAATAAGATTCATGGGGTTGATTTGATAAAAGAGACTGAGCAGAAAGTGCAAGTGAAAGTGACAGCTTGAAAGCAGCGTCAGATCATCAGAAGTCCTATGCAGACTTAAAACGAAAAGATATCGAGTTTGAGGTCGGTGACAAAGTATTTTTGAAAATGCCTCCGTGGAAGAAAATACTTCGATTTGGCTGAAAAGGTAAGCTGAGTCCGAGGTTCATTGGGCCCTATGAGATTATCGAAAGAATTGGACCAGTTGCTTATAAATTGTTGTTGCCACCTAGATTAGAATAGATTCATAATGCATTTCATGTATCGATTCTTAGACGATACAGATCTGATCCATCACATGTGATTGCTCCTACTGAGGTTGAGATTCAGTCAGATTTGTCGTATACTGAAGAACCGATTCGAATTTTGGCTCGTGAGATTAAAGAGTTGAAAAATAAGAGAATTTCCTTAGTGAAAGCGTTGTGGCACAAACACAGAGTAGAAGAGGCTACGTGGGAGCCTGAAAATGTTATGAGAGAGCAATATCCAAACTTATTCACTGGTAACATTTTCGAGAACGAAAATCCCTAAGGGGGAGAGTTGTAACATCCTGGTTTAGACCCTAGTCAGAACAGTGGTTTCAGGACCACAAATCCGAGGTCAAAAAAATACTTTAATATTATTTTTGGAGTTTACAATATGTAATTGAACATGTGTGAAAATTTTATCGAATGTGTGCTTAATTTGCAAAATGGACTTAATCGCATAAAACGTAAAAGCTGTGTGATGATTGTTAAAGTGCTTAATTGACACGACTTATTAAAGGTGAAGTCCTTATGATGTTATTATGCCATTTTTAAGCTAGTGGACAATTATATCCATAGATTAAATATTTTGTTTTATTATGTCATTAAGGGTAAAAAGGTAATATGGTAAATTAACTTATATTAACATAACAAAAACATGAAAATAAGTCATGTTCATCTTCTTAGTGCCGAAAATACAAAGAAAAATAAAGAAAGGAAGAACAACTAGGTTTCAGCTAGCTTTTAGCTTGATTAAAGGTATGTTTTGCTTCGGTTTTTCATAATTTCTACGTTTTTGTAATTGTTGCTTAGTGCTCTTCAAAACCCGTACGCTTTAATTTTGTGAATTGATGAAGATTTTGAAAAGTGCCATTAATGAATCCATGAGTTTTGTGATGTTTGATGATGAAATGTGAAAGTTATGTACTAGATTAACATAGTTTGTCTTTGGATTTTTTGTGATTTTCAGTATATTGGACTAAATTGTGAAAGTAAGAAATTGGAGGACTAAGAAGTGAAATAAAGGAAATGTGTGGGCTTGTATGGGTATAGGGAGAATTCGACCTAAGCATGGTGTAGTGAAATTTTTTGTATTTTATGATTTTGTGAAATAGGGACTAAAGTGTCCAATTTGTAAACGTGAGGGCTATTTTGTAAAATTCCCTAAATATGTGTGTTTGGACTAAATTAAATGAATTGGTGATTAAATGAGTTAAATTTGAATATGTATAGACCAAGAATGGAGAGCTTCAAATCGAGATCGAGGCAAAGACAAAGTACTCGATTGATCGGCTACTTTCGGTATTTCGACGTTCGAGGTAAGTTCGGATATAATACAAGTTGTTAAATTTATATTTATGTGATGAGAATTGAATGAATGTATAGTTAATGAAATAGAAATGTATTACATATGAAATCAAGTAATGAGGCACTAGGTGTGCGAAATTAGAAACGAGACAGAGATGATTAACACTGTGTGTGAGAAACAATAGAAGCTTCGGCTTATTGATTTGGCATTGTGTGTGGGATACCGAGATAAGTTTGGTTTAAAGTACAGGCACTAAGTGTGCGATGACAGTTATGCTTCGGCTACAAAATTGGCACTAAGTGTGCGATTAAACCAAATCATTAGAAAAAGGTTGATCAAAATACAATATCGAGCATAAATTAGCATGGATGGTGAATAACTATGTGTTGACTAAGTTATGTATTGAACCTTTGTGGTTGATGAAATTGTATTTGGATTTCTAAATGGTTGAGTGAGTATATTAGCTATGGATGATATGGTGTGAACATTTGTAAGGTGATCTATGTAATGGATTCACTTTGTATATTGTATTTGATTTATTAAGTTGAATGTATTATGTTACGAACTTACTAAGCTTTAAAAGCTTATTGTGTGATGTGTTTCTCTATTTTACAGTGTTAGTAAATCTAGCTCGGATCTGGGGATCGTCATCGACTCAATCACACTATCGGCTATCTATTTTGGTACTTTTGATAGATGTATATATATGGTATATGACATATATAGGCTAGGAGTTATGGAATGTTTTGAAATGTTTGGACCTTGCCATGTGACATGGCTTGGAAATTGAATGATGTTGGTGCATATGTAGGCTATGAAAATGATGAATGAGGTATGAAATAGTGAGAATGAAAATGGTATAATTCATGCTTGAATTGGTTGATGAGAATGATGGATAAAACACGGGCGTGTGACCTCTGTAACTTAGAAAAAATGTTTGAGTTTCAAAAATTTCGTATGTGTTCAGTTTAGTCCCGACCCCTTTCTAACATGTGTTTAAGGTCTCGTGACCTATTTAAGGGACTATATGATTGTGAATTACTTTATTTGATTGACTTTGTATTGATAATGATATGAAATGTTTGGAAACAATTAGTAATGCCTCTTAACCCTATTCCGGTGATGGTTTCGGGTTAGGGGTGTTACAGACCATATGCCAAACCACATCAAAACATACCAAATTAGTCATTCAAAACACAATTTCACTTGTCCTAATAAACACCAACCATTAAAGCATTAAAATGCCAAGAGATCATCAACCAAAAGACCACATTTACAAGCCAAACATAATGACCATCTCATCAAACACAATTGACCTATACATGTCATTATAACCATGACTCATAACATCAAAATCTATCAATATAGGTGGATAGTGTGATAGGTCTCCGACGAGCTTCCAAACTGATTGATCTTCCGATAATCAATAAAACATAGAAAAAAAACACAACGTAAGCATATAATGCTTAGTAAGTTCATAAATCATGAACAATGCTTACCATTTGAATGCATAAGCTTAAAAATAAACATGAATTAATCGAACACAAACTTGTCACAATGCCTAAACATCAGCAACAACTCAAGTTAGTGCTTAATCACATATCTTAGCAAAAATCACCACTTGGTAAGATAGCCTTCATGAATATAGCATATAAGCGTTCATACTTTCCAGAAACATGACTGTATACATTCCTTGATCATCAATAATTCGTACCTTTCCATAAATTCATGACATTAATAAACGAAACACTTACCATTGCTTCCCTTTACATGCTCGTTGAATCACTTAGAATAATTTCGGATATGCAAGAATCTCACACAATGTGTGCTAACATATGGTCGAAACCATCCTTTCCTTTTCCTTTAGATAGATCCTCTCTCGAGCAATAAATGGGTCTGCTCACACAAGCTGTCAGATGGAATGTAGCTTCATGGTACTGCTCACACAAGCTATTAAGTATCCGCAACACATGCCAAAACTCAGCCACAGGTAGGACATTCAGAACCAGCACCTGAAGCATGGTAACCCTAGTGACATGTCATCTGTATCCTATAGATTCCTAAGGTTCAAACAGGACTCGATAGTCATTGTAACGTTGTTGGCTTTTCTGTCATGACATGATATGATAAACAATATAATAGCATTTAAATCAAATACATTAAAAATGCTATTTAAACGTACGAACTTACCTCGATCACAAAGCGATGAAATAGGATCGACTAATCTGACGCTTTATCTTTCCCTCGATCTAAATTCGTACAAGGCTTAAGTTAGTTTAAATAATCAAATTTAATCCATTCAATCCAAAAATCATATTTTACAAAATTATGCTTTTGCCCCTATTGTTTTGATTTCTTTACAAATTAGTCCTTAAACTCGTAAATTGAAATTCATGCAATTTCATCCCTACCCGAGCTAGTCAAATGTAATATGGTTCCAAAGCAGCTCATAAAATTCATTATTTCACAATTTTCTCCACGAATATTACACATTTTTCAATTAAATCCCTAACTGACATTTTCAACAAAAATCACTTTACAAAAGTTGTTTATCTATCAACAAGGATTCATTTTCTTCCATCAAACGTCAAGAGTCACATACACACACTCTTGTTAAAACCCTAACATTTTAACAGTTTTACAACTTAGTACCTGGGCTAGCTAGATTAAGCTACAACGATCCTGAAAATATAAAATCAAACAAGATCGAAATTCACTTACATGCAAGAGGAATGTCCAGTCGAACTTAACAAGCTCCCATGGAGTTTCTTTCTTCTCAAATTCAGTGGAGGAAGACAATAACAAAGATGATATTCTTTTTTCTTTACCAAATTAACATTATTATTAACATTTGAAATTTCATATTTAATGCCCATACTTGTCCACTCAACAAATAAATGGTTTAATTACAACATAAATCCCCTAATCATTTAATATAATGTCCGTACCTGGTCATGAACACAGTTTTTGGCACATCTGAGTCTTTGATTGCAACTGATAATAACAAGAGTGAAGATCAATCTTCGAGAACACTGTTGCACCCTTCAACTGATCAAACAGATTGTCCATATGCGGCAATTGATACTTGTTCTTGATCGAAACTTTATTGAGCTAACGATAGTCAATACACAATCGCATAGATCTATCCTTTTTCTTAACAAATAGAACTGGCACACCCTGAGGTGAGAAACTAGGTCGAGCAAAACCCTTATCTGTCAACTCTTGCAACTTTGCTTTCAACTCTATAATTTTTTTGTAAGGAGCTATTGATGTCGAAGATGTTCTCTTTACTAACTCAATAGCGAACTCAACCTCTCTGATCGATGGTAACCCGAGTATTCTTCTAGAAACACATCTTGATACTTACATACCACTGGAACTGATTCTATCTTCAATTTAAAAACTCTAGAATTAAGTATGTATGCAAGATACGCTTCACAGCCTTTTCTAACATATCTCTATGCTGACATAGCTGAAATAACATTAGGTATACTATCTAGTCTAGCTGACTCAATCTGAAGCTTTTCACCGTTCTGAAACTTTAACACAATAAGCTTTTGCCTATAGTTCACAATAGCATCATGTAGATTCAACTAGTCCATACCCAAAATCACGTCAAACTCATCAAATGACAACAACATCAAATCATCCAGAAATTTACAACCTCGAATCATTAGAGGAAAGTTCTTACAACCCTTATAAACTAGCATAGCACATACTAACCTAGTGGGTTCGTTACTTTAACCATAAATTCAGTGGACTCAAGAGGTAAACTCTTACTTGACACTAGATTCGTACATACATACGAATGTGTTGATCTCGGATCAATTAAAGGAGTTACATTAGAATCAAAGATAGAAAATGTACTAGTTAAAACATCTAGTGCTGAAGCTTCCTCTTATGCACTAATCGCATATGCTCTAACTAGTGGTCGCGCCTCGGATCTCACAACAGAGTCCTTGGTCCCACTGTGGCTATTACCAATATTTCCAAGGTTCCTTGGTCGTCTCCCTCTCGCAGCTGTGTTACTCGGTCGAATAGTCTGAGCTTTTTCTTTTCTGGGTATCTCTGGGCAATCTCGAATAAAATGTTCATATGAACCACACCTAAAACACACCCGTCTTTCATCTTCCACTCGTCAAAGTGTCGACGTCCACACTGTTGAAAATTGGGCTTATTGACTTTAACACTGCATACACTCGTTACGGACGTAGCTTGAGCTTTTGAACTTGCATGTTGTTTACCTTTATCCCTACTGGAATAGCTAACTAAAGTTGATTAACTGTTATGATGTTCTTTCGATTTCTTCGATGATGACTGGTATGATTTTTCCGTTGATCTCTTTCTCGAATCTCTCGCTTCATAACCAAGTTTTCTTTTTTATTTGCTAAGCTCTTCAGATTTATGCGCTCGATCAACTAAAAAAAAAATTTCTTTCAATTGAAGTGTTCCGACTAACAACTTTATGTCTTCATTTAATCCGTCTTCAAACAGTTTACACATAACAACTTCGGTTGGTATACATTCCCAGGTGTACTTGCTCAGTCAAACAAATTCTCTCTATACTTGGACAGTGTCATTCAGCCCTGTTTAAACTCAATAAACTCTTTGCACTTCTAATCAAGGAATCCTTAACTTATGTACTTCTTTCAGAACTCGATCTGGAAAAATCCCTAGTCAACTCACTCTCTCGGTGTAACACCCCTAGCCCATATCCGTCACCTGATTAAGGCTACGGAGTATTACTAGAGTATAACATCATATAAAGAACATTTTATTATTACAAACAAACCACAACTTAAATCATAGTAATATAAACCAAAATGATACATACGGTCCCTTATATGAGCCCTTAAGGCCTTAAAAAGTCATTAGAAATGAACCGGGACTAAATTGGAAACATATGAAAATTTTTAGACAAGGTTAAAAATTTTCAAACTGTAGGGGTCACACGGCCGTATGGCCAGGTCGTGTGACTCACACGGCCAAGAGACATGTCCGTGTCTTAGGCCATGTGGACATTTGAAATAGGGACACACGTACGTGTCCTAGCTTGTGTTCGTGCCCGTGTAACTCACTGACTTGGGTTACACGGTTAAGCCACACTCCCATGCGCCAGGTCGTGTGCTAGGCCGTGTAACTACCTAATTTGCAACTATTTGAAAGCTACAAGGGACACACGACCGCGTCGTGTGGCCATGTGTCACACATGGCTGATACACACGCCCATGTCTCTACCTGTATGGACGAAAAATAGGCCATTTCGAAGCCATTTTTCTTTTCCAATCTCACACCTCATGCACAAGCCAATTGTAGCTATAATCAAGCATTCAAAACACACTTTACATATGCATATTCAGGCTTACCCAACATAGAAACTATCCATTCAAACAATATGAAAAAATGGCACCTCAAGTTTTACAATCAAACTTACTTAAATACCTAACCATTTCATTCATCAATTAAACTACCAATTGAACAATTTGGATGCCACATTTATCCATATGTTCATATACCAAAATGCATGCACAACCAATACAAAATGACCATTTTCACAACTAACATGTACTACCTATTTGAACAAAAGTTGATCACTTTCAAACTACCAAATCAAGCCATTAGCAACATCATGGATTACCTCTATTCAAACCATTCAACACTTCATCACATACCATTACCATATCATTTCCTTACCATCATTTTATCCAACACAACATCAAAATAACAACCTCACATAATACCATATAATGACATTATCATACCAATTAATTCATCAACCAAATCAACATATATACAAGCCACACATAATGGCCAAATTTCATCAAACAAGACAACTATGCATGCGATTATAACCATGACCCAAAATCATCAAAATCTATCAATTTAGCAGATGGATAGTGTGATGGATATCAGAAAAGCTTCCAACCCAAACGAGCTTCTGATTATCTAGAAACACAAAGAAAATAACATGAAGTAAGCATGTAATGCTTAGTAAATTCGTAATTCATAAACAAAGCTTACCCTTTCAGTATATAAGCATATAACAATTTGAGATAATCCAACATAACTTGGCTGACATTTCTCTGACCATTCGAACTTTACATAATTTTGTAATACTCGGGTCATTGGAGTAGATATCATCGAGAATCCTTTGACGAATCTTCTGTAATAACTAGCTAATCCTAGAAAACTTCTGCTTCGGATAAGTTTCTCAGTGGTTTCCAATCAACAGCTACTAAAATTTTACTCGGATCAACTCTGATGCCTTCGGCCGATACTACATGTCCCAAAAAGCCAACTTCTCGAAGCCAAAACTCACATTTGCTAAATTTGGCAAACAGTTGTTTATCACGCAGGGTTCGCAGCACAACTCTTAAATGTTCAGCATGTTCAGTCTCGTCTTGGAAATAAATCAAAATATCATCAATAAAAACTACGAAAAACCTGTCTAAATACAGTCTAAAGATTATGTTTATCCAATTCATAAATACTACCGGTGCGTTAGTTAAACCAAACGGAATTACAAGGAATTCATAATGTCCGTACCTTCTCCTGAATGTAGTTTTCCGCACATCCAAATCTTTAACCCGCAACTAATAATAACCAGAACATAGATCAGTCTTTGAAAATACTGTTGCACCTTTCAACTATTCAAATAAATCATTAATTCGCAGCAATGGATACTTATTCTTAATTGTAACTTTGTTGAGTTGTCGGTAATCGATGCACATTCTCATTGACCCGTCCTTTTTCTTAACGAACAGAACCAGTGCACCCCAAGGCGAGAAGCTAGGTTGAGTGAAACCTATATCTGTTAACTCTTGCAACTCTGTAGGAGCTATTCTGTACGAAGCTATCGATATCGGTGATGTTCCTGGTACTAACTCAATGGGAAATTTGACCTTTTTGATCGGTGGTGTAGCACCCCTAACCCATATACTGACTTCCCCACCACGACCACCAAGCATGCCCGTGTATTTTGGCCGTGTACTTTTATGTTAGCTACTGACTTGCACACCACGGCCAGATGACACACCCGTGTCGAGGCCATGTGCTGATAAACTACATCCTACAATTCACCCACTATCGTTAGGCACACCCGTCTTCCACAACCGTGTGACATTATAGGGCATTTACAAGGCCACAAGGCCACAATGCCACCCATAAGGGTCAAACCTACAAACCATATTTAACAAGATATCTCATGCACATATAACCATAAAAACATACCAAAATAATCAACCAATTCATGCATATTTGTTAACTAAAGTAATCACACTACAATCCATTCAATATTCATTCAATCTAACTATTCAAACAAATTCCAAACATACCAATTTGCATGATTAAATCTAAATTATACCAAGCTCCTTTCATCCATATATACTTACCGTCTCATAACCATTTCATGTAACAACTTCGCATACCAAAACAACTTTACATATCACATTCATTAAGGCATATTATCAAAACATAATTAGCCAAATCACATGGCTAAGTTCATTATACAACTCATACCAAAACTAGCCTATACATGCCATATTGAGCTATATACATTCTCAAAGTGTACCAAAAAAAGTTTTAGTAGTGTGATTACGATCCGTGACGGTCCCGAGCCTTCAGTAGCTTTGACGACCTATAAAACAGATTAAACACACACGGAGTAAGCTTTCTAAGAGCTTAGTAAGTCATATACAAATAAACTTGGTAAGAAAAGCATATTTGCAAATAAATACATTGGCACATATCAATCACTTAGTCATTTTCACCATTCAAAAATCGTATGAACACATAATTCATCTAGCCACACAACTCTAGTCAAACTTTACATATTGTATCGTCAATTTCATATACCTATCATCATAGTAAGATAACTTACATGCTTACCTTATATACTCAATAGTGTACAAACAACGTACATGAATCGGGTTTAATATCACATAATTGTTCATAGCTCAGATTTGAAATTCATATTACAGACTTGCCCGTTGAACCAATAGGAAACTAGTAGGATACTTGAAAAGCTCGAGAAGGGTAATACAATGCCATCCTCCCAGACGAGGTCTTACATGTACTCAGATATCGATGCCACTTTCCCAGACAGTGTCTTACACGAATCAAAACGATGCCAATGTCCCAGACATGGTCTTACACGTAAAGATCATAATGATGCCAACGTCCCAGACATGGTCTTATACGTCAAGCTTATATTGATGCCAACGTCCCAGACGTGGTCTTACACATAATCAGATATCGATGCCACTGTCCTGGACAGGGTCTTACACGAATCTCAAATCAATGCCAATGTCCCAGACGTGGTCTTACATGACGAAATAGAACAGATATCTATGTCATGACAAAGTTAATCCTATCTATTCCTAAGTTCGAACGGCACTTCTCGAATATTGTCGCTATATCGACCTTATCTCGAATTCATATACACAACTTCTCATAAACATTCATTATCATTATTAGTCATATGAACATTTAGAAATTCATACAAATATGTTTATTTGCAAAATGGCTTACCTCGGATTCGGTTTATCGGGATAGAAACGGCTACTCGTTTACTTTCGCTTTCCCGCAATCTAAGTCTGTTTTCTTCGGTTCTTGATCTAAACATAATCAGAATTAACCCTTTTATTCAATAATTCATTCAATTCAATCCAAGGACACACATTTAGGGCTATTTGCAAAATAACCCTCATATTTGACCAATAGTCCATTTTTCACAAAACATCAAACTCACAAAATCCACTTTTACACCCGCTTGGCTGAATATATACACATCACATACAAGCCCACATTTTTCATCAAATTCATAATTTAGTCCCTTAAATTATCATTTTCTCAATTTAGCCCTATTTAGCTAAATTCATCAAAACTTCAAGAACAAAACATGTTCATCTACCACCAATCTATCATTTAACACCTTAAATCATCACAAAGCTCAACCTAGCATCAATGGCATAACTTACAAACATCACCAATACACAAAATTGAAACATGGGTTTGATAGTAGACGAAGAAACGATTACAAAAACGTAGAAATTATCGAAAATCGACTGAAATCATACCTTGAATTTAAGCTTGAGAGACCGAATACCTAGCTTAAATTTTCTTTCTTTTTCTTTTACGGTTTCAGCAAAGAAATGATAAAATGAAACCACCCGCTTATGCATCTTTTATTATAACATATTAATATATAATAATAAATACATATATATTTAACATAACATATAAATAAACATATATAAACATAATATATTTGTATATTGCCGTCCACTATCAATGACTTTGGCCAATTTGCCACATAAGGCCCTCACTTTACAAAGCCACAACACTTAAGCACTTTAACAAATAGAAAGCAACTTTCGCATTTAATGCAATTCAATACTTTAGTCATATTAAACGCACAGATTAGTTCACGAAAATTTAACACATGCTAAACCACATATCAACGGCTCAGAATATAATATTAAAATATTATACAGACTCGAATTTGTGGTTCTGAAACCACTGTTCTGACTAGGGTATAAATCGGACTGTTAAATTCTCCCCCCTTAGGGATTTTTGTCCCTGAAAATCTTACTGTTAAACAAAGTCGGATATTGTTGCCTCACTGAATCTTCTGGCTCCCACGTAGCATCTTCTCTCCCATGTCGATTCCACAGTACTTTTACTAACATAATTTTCTTATTTCTCAACTCTTTCACTTCATGAGCTAGGATACGTATCGGTTCCTCTTCATATGTCATATCTGATCAGGTTTCAATTTCAGATATGGCAATCACATGTGACGGATCAGATCGGTATTTATGGAGCATTGAAACATGAAATACGTTATGTATCTTTTCTAGCTCAGAAGGCAACTTTAATCTATATGCAACAGGTCCGACACGTTCTATGATTTCATATGGTTCGATGAACCTCGGACTTAATTTGCCTTTACGTCCGAATCGAAGCACTTTCTTCCCCGGAGACACTTTCAAAAATACTTCATCACCGATTTCAAATTCTATATCTTTACGTTTCAAGTCTGCGTAAGACTTCTGACGATCAGATGCTGCTTTCAAGCAATCTCAGATTTGTTTCACTTTCTGTTCTGAATCTTTTATCAGATCAATCTAGTGTAGCTTATTTTCACTGAGCTCAGTCCAATACAGAGGTGTACTACATTTACGTCCGTACAAAGCTTCATATGGTGCCATTTTGATGCTCGTCTGAGAACTATTATTATATACAAATTCGATCAATGGCAGATATCGTTCCTATGATCCATTGAACTCAAGTATACAGCATCTTAACATGTCTTCAAGAATCCGAATGGTCCGTTCAGACTGACCATCTATCTGCAGATGAAAAGCTGTACTAAAGTGTAATTTTTTGCCCAGAGCTTCTTGCAATTTCTTCCAAAATCTCGACGTAAACATCGGATCTCTATCTGACACAATAGATAGTGGCACCCCGTGCAATTTCACAATCTCAGAAATATAAAGCTCGGCTAACCTGTCAAGTGATAAGTCAGATTTTACCGAGATAAAATGGGCAGATTTCGTTAGTCGATCAACTACAACCGTATAGGATCTTTCTTTCTCGGAGTCTGAGGCAAACCAGAAACAAAATCCATTGTCACTCTATCCCATTTCCATTCAGGAATCAAAATTGGTTCCAACAACCCAGATGGAACTTGATGTTTGGCTTTAACTTGCTGACAAACTAAACATTTTGAAATAAAGTCAGAAATGTCCCTTTCATACCAGACCACCAGTAGTGTCGTTTCAAATTCTGATACATTTTCGTGCTTCCCAGATGAACAGATAGACGACTGTTATGAGCTTCATCAACTGTTATGAGCTGCAATAGCCAAATCTTAAGTGCAAACACAATTGCAGCTAATTCAAGGTCGTGTGTTAGATAATTCTTTTCATGAGGCTTCAATTGTCTCGAGGCATAAGCTACAACTTTGCCTTCCTGCATCAAAACACATCCCAGACCATTTAATGAAGCATCACTGTACACAACAAATTCTTTACCCGATTCTGGCTGTACTAACATTGGAGCTTCTGTTAACAGAGTTTTCAACTGATCAAAATTTTTCTGGCATTTATCTGACCATTCGAATCTGACATCTTTCTAAAGTAATTAAGTCAATGGAGTTGCTATTGTTGAAAAGCCTTTCACAAATCTGTGATAATAACCATCTAAACCCAAAAAACTGCGAACTTCAGATACATTTCTCGGAGGTTTCCAATTCAGAATAGTAGAAATCTTGTTCAGGTCAACTCAAATTCTAGAAGCTGACACGATATGTCCCAAAAAACTAACCTCGTGCCACCAGAATTCACACTTGCTGAATTTCGCATACAATTGCTTTTCTCTCAAAGTTTGCAAAACAACTTTCAATTGTTCAGCATGTTCAGCCTCATCACGCGAATAAATCAAAATGTCATCAATGAATACAATAACAAATTGATCTAGATACGATCTGAAAATTCTGTTCATCAGATCCATAAAAATAGCAGGAGCATTGGTTTCCCCAAATGGCATAACTAAAAATTCGTAATGCCCATACCTCGTCCTGAAAGTAGTCTTCAGAATATCTGAATCTTTTACTCTCAATTGGTAATATCCCGATCTCAGATCAATCTTTGAAAACATCGTGGCTCGTTTTAATAGATCAAATAAATCATCTATTCGAGGCAACCGATATTTGTTCTTTACTGTCACCTTATTTAACTGACGATAATCAATACACATCCTTACTGTGTCATCTTTCTTTTTCACAAACAAAATCGGAGCACCCCAAGGCGAGAAACTCTGTCTAGCAAATCCTCTCTCATTCAATTCTTGCAGCTGTGACTTTAACTCTTTTAACTCTGTTAGTGCCATTCTATACGGAGCTATCAAAATAGGTGTAGTACCAGGCAACAATTCAATGCTAAACTCAATTTCTTGAATCGGAGGTAAACCTGGTAACTCTTCAGGAAACACATCAGAAAACCCACAAACAATAGGCATTGACTCAACTTTCTTTTCAGACACTTTCGTATTGATAACATAAGCAAAATATGCCTCATATCTCTTTTTCACATATCTCAGAGCTTTCAAAACAGATATCATGGAAGACAAATCATTTAAATCATTAGACTCAACCCGTACAATCTTGTTATTCGGAGCTCTCAAATCTATAGTTTTTCTTTTGCAGTTCACAACAGCATCATGCATAAACAGCCAGTCCATACCCAGGATAATATCAAATTCATTAAAGGGAAAAAGCATCAGATCAGTAGAGAAACAGATATCTCGAAACATTAATGGACAGTTCTTGCATACTTTGTCAACAAGGACACTTTTACCTCAGGGGTTCGATACTTTTATAGCAAACTCAGTAGACTCTACAGGTAAAGTCTTACTGAATACTAAAATCATGCATATATATGAATGAGTAGAACCAGGGTCTATCAAAGCAATCACAGAAGTATCATAAAGAGTAAAAGTACCCGTTATAACATCTGGTGACGAAGCTTCCTCTCGAGCTCGGATAGCATATGCTCTGGTTGGCGCTCTGGCTGGCACTCTAGCTTCGGATCTGACAACATTGTCTCTCGTAGTTCTCTGAGTACAACTAACATTTCTGACATTCTTCGATGGCCTACCTCTCACAGTTGCATTATCAGATCTCAAATTCTAAACAGTCACTGGTTTGACAGACTCAGGGCAATCACGTATAAAATGATCAAGCGATCCACATCTAAAGCAAGCTCTGTCGCTATATCTACAAGTGCCTGGATGTCTTTTTCCACAACGTTTACATTCAGGTCTCTCGAATCGAACATTACCAGCACTAGCCACTGAAGTTGCTGGAGTTTTAGAACTCATTTGCAGTCTAGATTGATTTCTATTCGAATATCCAACATTATCTCTAAAACGACTTTGATTATCTCTGAATCTTTTCGGAGCAGACTAAAATGATTTACTCTGAAATCTCTTTTTCACATCTCGAGCTTCAGACTCAACTTTTCTCTTATCTTTCCCGAGTGCCTCACCTTTACATGCTCGATCAATGAGTTTAATGAACTCTTTTATTTCTAAAATCCCGACTAGCAGACGGATGTCTTCATTAAGACCATCTTCGAACCTTTTACACATTATAGCTTCAGATGATACACATTCTCGAGCATATTGACTCAGTCTCACAAATTCTCGTTCGTATTCTGAAATAGTCATACAACCCCATTTAAGTTCTAAAAATTCATTCTGTTTCTGATCAACGAATCTCTCATTGATATACTTCGTTCGAAGCTCGATCTGAAAGAAATCCCATGTGACTCGTTCTCTCGGAATAACAGAAATCAGAGTTTTCCACCATTGATAAGCTGCATCTCGAAGCAAAGATACCACACACTTTATGCATTCATCTGGAGCCAGAGACATTTCATCAAATACCCGGATTGTGTTTTCAATCCAGAACTCAGCCTTTTCAGCATCATCAACTTTAGTAGCTCAGAATTCTTCGGCCCCATACTGATAGATCTTGTCAACAGGAGGCTTATTCAACAGATTTGAATGTATAACTGGTGGCACGACTGTAGTCTGAGGGGATTAATCGGGGGTGGGGGTTGCGAAACAATCAGGTTATTTTTAACAAGCTGAGTGAACCACTCACTCATCATCTGAAAGAAAGCTTGTTTAGCTTCTCCCTCTTGACCGTTCGTAGCTGGTCTCGATTTAGAGGGCATTGTCCCTTGCGCGGTAGCAGGCGCATTACTTTCTACGTCGTCAACTACGGCTCTTTCGGGATCCAATACTATACGAAAATCACATTTTATATGTCAGGATTCATCACACTATCACAGTTCAGATATATGGCATGTATAGCTAGACTCTGACATGCTACGTTAGTCTGAGAATCGACTAAACCATAGCTCTGATACCAACCAAATGTAACACCCCTATCCCGAGTCTGTCACCGAAATAAGGTTAGGAACGTTACCGGACAGATCGGAAACATTCACAGACGAAATCATACATTCAATCATCATTCTCAGACATAATGTCCCTTAAACGGGTCCTCGAGACCTTAATCATACTTATAAGTCGAGTCAGGACTAAACTGAAACACATATGAAATTCCATGAAAATTTGAAACTTTTCTAAAATACAGGGGAGACACGCCCGTGGCAGGAGTCCGTGTGCCCTCCACGGCTTCTAGACACCCCCGTGTATCCATCCTTGTTTATACTGACTATATCAACACAGCCATTAGGCACGTCCGTGTGCTACGGCCGTGTACTACAAGGTCATATACTGACTTCCCCACCACGGCCACCAAGCACGCCCGTGTGTTTTGGGCGTGTACTTTTATGTTAGATACTAACTTGCACACCACGGCAAGATGACACACCCGTGTCGAGGCTATGTGATAATAAACTGCATTCTACAATTCACCCACGGTCATTAGGCACGCCCGTGTGCCACAACCGTGTGACATTATAGGCCATTTACAAGGCCACAATGCCACCCATAAGGGTCAAACCTACAAGCCATATTTAACAAGATATCTCATGCACATATAACCATCAATACATACCAAAATAATCAACCAATTCATGCATATTTTCTTCGGTTCTTGATCTAAACATATTCAGAATTAACCCTTTTATTCACTAATTCATTCAATTCAATCCAAGGACACACATTTAGGGCTATTTGCAAAATAACCCTCATATTTGACCAACTTAGCAATTTAGTCCATTTTTCACAAAACATCAAATTCACAAAATCCACTTTCACACCCGCTTGGTCGAATATATACACATCAGATACAAGCCCACATTTTTCATCAAATTCATAATTTAGTCCCTTAAATTATCATTTTCTCAATTTAGCCCTATTTAGCTAAATTCATCAAAACTTCAAGAACAAAACATGTTCATCTACCACCAATCTATCATTTAACACCTTAAAGCATCACAAAGCTCAACCTAGCATCAATGGCATAACTTACAAACATCACCAATACACAAAATTGAAACATGGGTTTGGTAGTAGACGAAGCAACGATTACAAAAACGTAGAAATTATAAAATCGACCAAAATCATACCTTGAATTTAAGCTTGAAAGACCGAATACCTAGCTCAAATTTTCTTTTTTTTTTCTTTTATGGTTTTGGCAAAGAAATGATAAAATGAAACGACTCACTTATGCATCTTTTATTATAACCTATTAATATATAATAATAAATACATATATATTTAACATAACATATAAATAAACATATATAAACATAATATATTTGTATATCGCCGTCCACTATCAATGACTTTGGCCAAATTGCCACATAAGGCCCTCACTTTACAAAGCCACAACACTTAAGCACTTTAACAAACAGAAAGCAACTTTCGCATTTAATGCAATTCAATCCTTTAGTCAAATTAAATACACAGACGGACAAATTAGTTCACGAAAATTTAACACATGCTAAACCACATATCTACGGCTCAGAATATAATATTAAAATATTATACAGACTCGGATTTGTGGTCCCGAAACCACTGTTCTGACTAGGGTATAAACCAGACTGTTACACAAGCTGTGTACCCTTCGAAATGGCCTCGCACGCTTGTGTGCTAACCATGTGTCTCATAGCCGAAAAGATTAAACAGAAAAGGGTGAGTTTTCGCAACTTAGTGTGTAATCCCTACAAAAAACATGCACACAGTATCATATCAGAAAACAGTCATGCATTTACAGTTTGGGTCTGAGGCCATTACAAAATTGGTGTGGACGTTAGTCCACTCAGATGCAGAATCAGAAATAATATAGGGCCTTAGCCCAATTCAGACATAATATACAGATTAGAATAGAATAGCAGAGTCCTACCCACCAGCCTCTACACACCAACTCCATCCAACCCTACACACCATGTGGGGATTAAATCATCCCACCCATCCCAACACACCATGCTGTACCGGATGTAGCACATAATCAGATAGTTGCTGCTGAGCTGCAAGATAACAGGCTTATGAGCCTTTCAGATACTTCCTCCAAATATCATCAACCCGCCCCAATGCAATGCAACATACAAAGGATCTCATGCTATTATGCCATTAAAAGTACATACATTCAGATCAGTATACATGCTTAGTATAGAAATCAAACAGACAGATCATTAATATAGGGGTCCCAGTACCACTTACCGACCGTACAATAGGACCCACAGTCGACTTGGGTTACCGTGCAACCTTGCAGATCATTTCAGAAATATGGGCTCACACACCCATGTGTCTACCCGTGTGGGCCCACACGCCCATGTAGCCCATACAGTCCAAATTAGCCTTGGCCTTGTGGCCTGTGTGGATCACAAGGCCTGGCCTAGAATCCCACACGTCTGTGTAGGCCCACACGGCCCAATTGGTCGAGCCCGTGTGTCGCACACGGTCTTGCCCAGCCATCACACGGTTGTGTCGCTCGCGCATGGCCTAGGTCGTCGATCACATAGCTGTGTGGTGACTTATAGTCTTGCACACGGCCTACCACATAGGCAACCACATGCCTGTGTGGTGTCAACAGTAATGTTTTTGGCTTTCGTCGAAACCATGTTTTTTGTGTTTTCGGGTACACACCTGGTTCATTTTCGCTCTTTACTCAATCCTGAGATCACCAGCACCTATATGTGAACAATGTTTACTCAGTTAATTTCTTAAATGATCGAATCAAACTAAACCTGAAATGGAATGCTCATCCAGCGAGTGACCATCTTACCTTTGAGCAAGAAGTAGCGTCTTTGTAACTTGAGAACCCGATTAAGATCCTCGAGCAGTGCCTAAACGTGAGTAAGATGTTTCCTTCATTAATCGCTTAATCAAAACAACGCTAGAGCTAAGGAAAAACCCACTTAGCGAACAAGGGAAACAACTGTTGCACGATAGAAACTGATTTGAACGAGGAACGCAAAGGAGGGGAAATGTGGATTTCGGGACAAGGGAAGAAAGGAAAAATCTAAGGGAAAAGGCAGCAGTAAGGGGAGGAAAATGGAAGAAAATGGCAGCAACGATTATGGGAAACAATTGTGAAAAAACTAAAAAGAGAAAACTACTCAGATTGGAAAAAAATTCTGATAACTCCCCTATCCAGTCTCCTTAATTATCTCCATCAACCTCTCCACTATCAGAATTTTAGTCCATCACAAACTCTTCCCATGGCACAAGTAGCAAAATAAATCCCTTGTTTGTATAGGGATTCAAACTCAGGACCTCAAACATAACCAATACACTACTTAACCATCAGACCAGTAGGCCCATTCTGATGTATTCTCATAAATAAGAAAATATAAGCCTAATTACTAGAGATAAGGCTTTAATTATAAAAATACCAAAATCTTCCTAAGTTGTGGCTTGAACTTAGGGCTTCCCACACACCCCTAGAACACTTAACCACTGAAGCATATATAGATTTTTGTCATAATTTAACAGAACATGAATTTAAAACTTCGGGCGTTACAGTTCGGGAGAAAATTGGAAATATTTAAAACTTTATGAAAAATGGATAAATTCACACTGCATAGGTCGCATGGCCGTGTCACTCTCGAAATGCAACCTTTAAAAACCTACAAGAGACACACAGCTGAGACACACACCGGTGTCTTGGACTGTGTGGACGAAAAGTAGGCCATTTTTCAAGTCATTTTCCTCACCTAAAACTTTGTCACTTATGCAAGCCAAAAACACCTATTTTCATGCATCCAATTTGTACCTAACACATACATATTCAAGCTAGATCATCATACTATTTAATCATACAACCAATATGCCTAAAAGGCACTTCAATCACACAATCAAACTTGATTATACATTTGCTAAGTTTAGCCATAGATCAACCAACTATTGGAACAAATTCTATACCAACTGTTGCCACAGTATTCACATACCAATCATACTCAAATATACCAATTTGACCATTCAACAACTAACATCACTAAACCTTAGTAAACTTGGCCATATGCCAACCACATCCAAACTTACCAAAATATCCATTTATCTAATCAACACTCACTATCTATTTCCATATTACACCATACCTCAATGACAACCTTCAAGCATATCAAAACAATATTTCATAGCATGCATTTAACTTACCATTCCACCATTTAAGCACCAAAATGCCAAAATGTCAACAATTATAACATCACATTTACATGCCAACATAACAACCTATTCATCAATCAAAGTCCCAAATTTACAAGTCATATATATAGTGACCATTTCATCAAACACAAAACACCTATACATGCCATTATAACCATGAATCAAAATTATCAAAATCTATCGATATAGCCAATGGATAGCGTGATGGATCTATGAATAGCTTCCAACCCGGTCGAGCTTCTGATAATCTATAAGGTAAAGGAAAATAACTATGTAAGCAATGTATGATTAGTAAGCTCGTATAAACTTTAAAAATAAAATTCCATTTCAATAATAAACTTTATAGAATAAACATAAATCTATGCCAATACCATAAGATTCATAAATCGATATGATGAACAACTCACAAATTAATAAGTTCATTAATTTCGCATATTCATTGACCATTCATAACATGATAGGATTTCATAAGATATAATAAACAATCATTAAACTTTTATAAGATTATATATCTTTCTATTTACTTACTTTCCATTCCATCCCCAATGCTTATCATAAGCCTAAACAACATTATTAACTCTTGATACAGTGTATTTATCCATAGCATAATCAATTTGCTCACATATAATCCATCATAATACATCCCAACTACGTACTTACCATTTCATTTCCTTTTCTTACCTATTTCATATACATCAATCATATCGACAAGCTTAGCATAAACCCTAGCACATCAGCAACACATGTTAGTTCGTTTAAACATGATTATGAACTTAACATGGATAACCATTATTCTTTAGTATGATTCAATTGGATTTATCATCCATCACAACATATCATGTTTTTCCATGTATCACCATTCCATTGAGTTTCATATAAAATGTCTTAGTTCTTGTTAAACACTACCATTTCATTTGCATACACATAAGACATAAACATAACACTAACCATAGCCACAAGACAGTGATTAAACACATAAATTAGCAATATCATCACATAGTAAGATATGGATTCATAACATAGCATCACTTATATCATACCTTTCATAAACATGAATATTCATACTTTGATCATTGGTACATCATACCTTTCCATATTTGTCGTAGTGAAGTCAATCGAAACCCTTACTGTAGCTCACACAAAGTGTAACAGATTTTTAGTCAAATCAAAACACTGGTTTCAAGACCACAAATCTAAGGTCAAAATATTTATTTTATTATTATTTTAGTGTCTACAACATGTTAATTGAGTCATATGAAAATTTCATTAAGAAATTAAATTGTTTAAATACTCATAAAAAGGACTAAATTGCAAAAGGTGAAAGATTTAGAGTTCTATAGGCTAAAGGCATTAAATAGCTAAAGAACTTAAGTGTATGAGTACTTAAATAGTAATTAAACCATTAATAAAGGTAATAGACAATTATGGTCATTATTAATGTGACTAAGTAAGGTTATATAAGTAATTTAATAAGTAAATAATTAAAATAGGTAAAACAAAACCAAATTCTTTTGTTTATCTTCTTCTAACCAAAATTTTAAGGAGGAAACTTCACCATTTCTTTAGCTTCAACATTCGACCAAGCTCTTTCATTGCATGTAAGTGCATTTTTGCTCAGTTTTTAATTGTTTCTATGTTTTTGGAATTGTTGTAGCTTAATCTAGCTAGCCCAGGGACTAATTTACAAAACTATTAAAATTCTAGGGTTTCACCATTGTTGAATGTGTATGTGTTATGAAGTTTAATTGTAGAGAACGAATGGTTGTTGATAGATAAACAACATTTGCTAAGTGATTTTGGTTGAAAATGTCAATTAAGGATTTATTTATAAAATATGGAAATTATATGGTGAAATGTATGAAATAATGAAATCTGTGAGCTGCTATAAGTAGATATGAAATTCGGCTGGCATGTATGTGGACTCAATTGCATGAATTTTCATTTTTATGAGCTAGGGACTAAATTGTAAAGAATTCAAAATTTAAGGGGCAAAAGTGTAATTTTTCCAAAACATGATTTTTAGGTTAAATTGAATAGAATGTATTTTGAATATGTTAAATTTGATTATATATAGGTCAAGAAAAGCAACGTTTGGAATTAGATAGGGAGAAAAAACAAAATAGTTGATTAATAGCTTGATTCTTTCGGTATAAATTCTAGGTAAGTTCGTATGTTAATAAGCATTAATGTAATTGTGCTTTAAATGCTTTATAATTGAATTATTAATGAATATAACTTTATGAAAATGTTCGATGAAGATTTGGCTATGTGTGAAATCCCGATTGAACCTTAAGTATGTTATTAGGGGGTTATTGTGTTTTGGGTGCTGGTCCGTACGTTCTATCGGTGGCTGAGTTTTTTGGCATGTGTTGTGATTATTCATCAACTTGTGTGAGTAGCACTGTGTAGCTATGTCTTTACCATTAGCTTGTGTGAGCAGACCCGGTGATAGCTCAAGATGACCATTTACATATGAGGTATGTGATTGAGATGGTTTCGACTATGCATTGGCACTTAGGGTGCGAGATTTCCTGAGTATCTGATATTATTCCAAATGGTTCAATAGGTATATTGATGGAATGAAGGAATAAGTGATTGATATGTATCATAACAGGTATGTATGTGAATCATATAAACTTTGAGTCTATGAAACTTGTAAATTTCATATCTAACCTTGTGAATGAATATGTGATTGTTTTGTGGATCAATATGAGTTATATTATGATATGTTTGATTACTTAAATTGAGTTCATATGGTATGTTGAATTTATTGCTATACGAACTTACTAAGGTTAATAGCTTACTCTGTTTACCTTTCGGTGTTTTATAGTGATTTCGAAGCTTGCTCGGATTGGGAGTTGTTGGAGATCTCATCACACTATCCAACTGTGATTTTGGTACTTTTGAACTTGTGTACTGGGTTATATGGCATGTATAGGTGTTGTGGTTAATATGGCCTATATGTTTGTAATGTATATAGCCAATTGATTTGGCTTGTAAATGATGTATGTATTAGTTATGTGTATAGCCATGTGATTTGGCTTACTTTGGTATACTTTGTTATGTATTTATGTGTAAATGGCCTTTGATATTTGGTTTATAATTGTTTTGTGAATGCCTTTTTGTGAATTGGTATTTTGAGTACAAAATGATTGAATTTGAGAATGTGGTATGCATGTTATTTAGGTACAAAGTCTAATAGGTGAGTTTGACCATTAAAGTGATTTTTGGATGTGAAATTGGTATGAATTTGAATGGCCCATTTGTGATGTTTATGAGTAATGTTGGTTTTGGTATTGGAATTATATGAATTGGACCTATTGAAGATATGGTTATATGCTTTTTGGTATGCTTAGGTTGGCAACACTTTGGGTGAGAAAGATAGCTTAGAAAATGGCCTATTTTTTATCCACACAGGTAGAGACACGGGCGTGTGACTTGGCCTTATGGCATAAGTCAGTATACCCTCCAGTTTTCACACGATCTAGCACATGGCCTGGCACACGGACGTGTGAGGTCATTTCGAAGGGTGCATGGGCTAGTCACACGAGTGTGTGGTTGGCCATGTGACCCAAGTCAATGAGTTACACGGGGGAGGACACGGCCTGTGACACGACCATGTTATCCCATTTCGAATGTCCACACGGCTGGGCCACACAGGTGTGTGTCCCCTGTACTTTGAATTTTTTTTATATTTTTCCAAAATTTTCATGAGTTCTCGGTTTGGTCCCGAGCCACTTCTAATGCTTGTTTTAGGTGTTGAAGGCTCGTATTAGGGACTATATGATTGTATTTGAATGGTATTTTTTTTATATGAGAATTGTATGATTATTTAATTGATAAGTCCGGTATTGCTCTAAAACCCTATTCTGGAGACGGATACGGGTTAGGGGTGTTACACAAAGTGTGCTAAATGATGGTTGTAACCGTCCCTTTTCATAATCGATAGCCGAAGCTATCCCTTTTCATATTCGATGGTCGTCACCATCCTTTTTCATTGTTGATGGTCGTCACCACCCCTTTTCATAATCGATAGCCGAAACTATCCATTTTCATATTCGATGGTCGTCACCATCCCTTTTCATTGTTGATGGTCGTCACCATCCCTTTTCATAACGATAGGCGAAGCTATCCCTTTTCATATTCAATAGGCGAAGCTATCCCTTTTCATTGGTCGATGATTGCCGATACGCCGTTGGATTTACGTTGTCTCACAACATGACAACTTATACAATAACATATATATATCGATTCATTTTCAATAAAATCATATATTAACCTTCAATTTAATCAACATTATACATAATACAATTCATATGAATTTACCGGGCTAAATTGTAGAAATGTCAAGGTACAAGGGCATTTTGGTAATTTTTCATTCTCCTCGACTTTCCACCCAATCTTGATCTAAATTAATAATTTCATTCAATCTATTAATTTAGACAGTAAAACAATGTATTTTATGAAAATTAGTGTTTTTTACATTTTCATAAAATTGCCCCTAAAGGTTTACTTTTATTCAAATTAGTCCTTGAGCCTAAAACATGCAAATTAACCTTTTTTACCCAAAATTGAGCCTATTTCAATACTCATGGCATCCAATACAACACATTATTGCAACAATTTCACATCAAATCTTGTACTTTTACTATTTTAACAATTTAGTCTCTAATCGTAAAATTCATCAAAAATTACTTAACAAATTATTTTTTAAATGCCAACTAATATCTCATATTCATCATTTAACATCTAAAATCACAAGGTTCATCAATGAAAACATTCAAAATCTTTAACAGTTTCAAAATCGAAGGTACGGGCTAGCTAGACCTAGTTGCAACAATATCAAAAACATAAAACTTATTAAAAATAGGGCCAAAATCACATACCATGGATGAAATTTCACCATGGCCAAAACTTAGCTTCATGCTTCCATGGAAATTCAGTTGATGAAGAAGAAAACTATAATACCCCAGAATTTGAGGTTAGAAGTTTTGAGGTTGTGTTAGGTTTATTGAATAGGTTGAGCACTTGAGTGGGTTTTTATGTTTTAATGTCAGAATGAGTCTGCTGGTTCGGTGGTGGTGAGTGTGTTAGTTTACCTTTGGGTTTTGAGTTTGAGTCCTCATGTGTGTTTTGAGGAATTAATTTATTTTGGCTTTACTTTTTAATTTTTAAAGAACTACTTTTAAAATTTGAAAGAGGAGTTTTTTTTTTTTAAGTTTCATGTTCTTCTTCTTTTTTCCTTTATTTTTTTTCTTCCCCATTTTTCCTTTTTTCTGTTCTTTCCAATTCCAATTTCGTTTTTTTTTTTTTGCTTCTTCTAATGTATGCAATTGCTATTTATCGTTTCGTCAAAATAGATTGCTCTTGCGTGTTTTGTGTAATCGGATGTGAGTCATAATAGTCTTGTGGAGGCGTAGTGGTTAATCTTTGTTGTTTGCAATTCCGATTTAAGTTGTATTTCTGAAACTATTGATTTTAAGTGTTGATTTATTGATGGATTGCATTATATTATGCATATTTCAATATAGTTCAGGATTTCCAAAGGATGGAGATCATTTCGGTGTCAAAAACATGAATTTCAGGCTATTTCGATATGGTTTCGTGACCACATGGGTGGCCACACGGGCGTGTGCCACACAAGGGCTTTAACAACCTAATTTTAGCTAAATTAGAACAGTGGTTTTGGAACCACAAATTAAAGGTCAGAAAATTATTTTAATATTATTTTATGTGTTTACAGCATGATAGCATGTATGTGTGAAAATTTTGTGTGCTAATTTTATCTTTTAATAGCTCAATTTGAGAAAAAAGACTAAATTGCATAAAATGAAAAAGTTGCATTCTACTTGATAAAGATGTTATATAGCTATGGTTTATTAAATGAAAGGTCCTTTTGATGTTATTAGACCATTGATAGTGGAATTTGACATAGATGGCCTTATATTAGATGATTTAAATGTTTATTTATAAAGGTTAAAATTGCTATTTAATTATTAATGATGTATTAATAAAACAAAAAGGAATTTTGTCCATCTTTCTTCATCTTGGCCGAAAATTAGAGAAGATGAAAGCCAAAGTTGTAGGTTTTCATTCGGCTAGGTTAACTCAAGCAATTAAGGTACGGTTTTTGATCCGTTTTTGATGATTTCTACGTTTTTGAGATTGTTTGTATTCTAGCTAACCCATGCCTTAATTTTTGAATTTGTTAATGATTTTGTGAAGTGCCATTGATGAGTACTTGATTTTTTGAATGTTTGATGATGAAAAGTGAAAGCTTGATGATAGTTTTACATGTTTTGTAAAGTGATTTTTGACAAAAATGTCAAAAAGGGATATAATTGTGAAAAGTTTAAATTGGGTGGATGAAATGTGAAATAACTGAAAGTTTTGGGCTGCTAGGGACCTATATGAAATTCAACCAAGCATGTGTATTGTTGAATTGTGTGAATTTTGTGTATTTGTGTATTTGTGAAATAGGGACTAAATTGTAAAAATGTGGAACTTTAGGGGCTAAAGTGTAAAAATGTCCAAATATGTGTTTGTGGATTGAATTGAATAAGTTGATGAATAAATGAGTTAATTTTTAATGTATAAAGATCAAGAATGAAAGAAAACGGATTTAGATCAGGGAAAATCAAAGGTTATCGAATATTCAATCCAGTCCGTTTATCCCGAATACAAGGTTAGTTCATATGCAAATAAATGTCTTTAAATTGAATTATATATGTTTAATTGTCATTGAACTTCTATGAATATTGAATGATCAAATACGAGCAAGAATCGACAAGGTCACAATATCTGAAAGTCCAGTATGAACCTTAGGAATAGTATAGGATACGAATGTCATGACATTAGGATTAATGAGATGTGATTATGTGTAAGACCATGTCTGGGACATTGGTATTATTCTGTGATTATGTGTAAGACCTTGTCTGGGACATTGGCATCATTATTTGATTTCATGTAAGACCATAGCTGGGCTATCGGCATCGATATGTGATAACATGTAAGACCATATCTGGAATATGGCATTTTGCGAGCTATTTATGATTTTTGAGTATCTTTAACAATTCCAAAAGGTTCAACGGGCAAAGTCAAGTCAAGAAAGAATGTGTGATTGAGTTAAGTGACTCAGATACGTACGAGATTTATACAAGTATTGAAAAGGGAAGTATTTGATGAATTCACTTATGATATTGAATATGTATACATTGGGAAAAGTTTTTGAGCTTATATGTGCTTACTCATAGTTTGCCTATTGATGGAAATGATGTTGATTCATGTGGTAATTTTATTTGTATATGGCTTACTAAGCTTTTAAAGCTTACCTTGTGTGTTCTTTCCCTATTTTATAGTTCTATGAAGCTAGCTCGGATCCGAGAATCGTTAGAGACTTCATCGCACTATCAATCATCTACTTTGGTACTTTTGAAGCTATGTATATATGGTATATGTCATGTATAGGCTTGAGTAATTTTGGTATGTTTGATGAATGTGTAATTTGTCCACTACGTTGGCATAAAATGATGAACTTGATGATGCTTATGAATATGCAAATTGATCTACTTTTAATGTTTGGTAATAGACCTATAATGGATTAATAGGATTAAGGTGGTTATGAATGTTTGGATTAGCCTTGTCAAATGAATTATAATGTGAATTATGCTTAGAAAAGAAAGTTAAATTGCTTAGTGTTTGAATAGGTAAATGATATGAAATTGAGTATTGAAATGGTTGAAATGGATTAGGTATGTTTATGTATTGGTTGATAAACTTTTGGCTGCATATTTGTGTCTTAAAATGATGCCATTTGATCTTGTGTATGTACGTGCAAAAAGGGTGGCAAATTGGCTAACCAATTGGCCTATTTTTGTCCACACGGACAAAGACACGGGCCTGTGTCTCAGCCATGTGCGACACTGATAAACCGTAATAGTAACATATTTTAACCCCACATTTAGCATGCTTATGGATGATCTAAGCATTGAATTGTGTAATTTGGTGCTCTTATTCCTTTTTCTTCATGTTTTATACTTAGAAAAGCACCAGAGGATGAAAAGAACGAGAAATGGGCCCAAAATGGAGTAAATGGGCCATATCACGAAATCAACACGGCCTGGGCCCAAGACCACATGGCCGTGCCTCCTTAATAGTCTCGAACACGGCCTAGCCACGATTCACATGGGCATGTGTCATGGCTGTGTCCCTGACATGAGAAAAAAGAGTTTCAGTTGGATTAGGGTACTTAGAAGCAAAGAAAGACATTCCAAAAGTCTATATAAACACCCTAGAGGCCAAACTTCAAGGGGCGTCCAGCTAGGCCAAAGAGCCGAGCCAGAGGGGCCAAAATTGTGGGATTCACTCGAAGAATAGCCAGTTGATTCATCTCAAGAAGCCGGAGTCATACTCAAGACGGAGGATCTCTCTTCAATTCCTTTAGGGGGTTTTAGAGTTTTTCTTATGTTTTGTTTTATCTTTTCTTTTGAGATGTATACATTTATGATTATGAACTAAACCCTCAGATACTTGAGGGGGATGAAACCTAAGATGAATCTTGTTATCGTTTGCTGAACTATGTGATAAATACTTGATTTGTTCTTAATTATGTGTTCTCAATTCTTGTTTTGATATTTCCAGGATATTGACTCAAGTGTGATGTGCTTAGGTGGAGGAGCAAAAGTCCCTGCCTAAGAGTAGATCTAGCATAATTAAGCGGAGTTGATCACACGCCTAGACATAGGGTGACGAGATTTTGCCGGATTAGGGTGAAACCTAATATGAGAGTCCATAGATCGAGTTAATGCAATTCTAGGGGTTTTAATTAGAAAGAGATTTCAATTAATCAACCTAGGGTTAGACATTAGTAGCCTCGACGAAGGTATTAACATAACTTAGGGAATCCTACGGATCAAGTCAAGTGAATAAATCGTCTGGTTCAGAGTTAGATAACAAGTGAAGTCTAGGTGGATTCTTCCTCGGGTATTGTCTAAATTAATTGGTTTTTCCCACAAGTATTTTCCCCAATTTTGTTCTGCTTGTCTTAGCATCTTTAGCTTAGTAGTTAGTTAGTTCTAGATTAAACAACAAGTCCCTTAATTCTTAGGCTAAATAATAGAAAGAAAGTTAGTATTTGTACTTCAGGTTCCTTTGGGTTTGACAATCCAATCTTGCCAATAAGCTATACTACTATTCGATAGGTGCGTTTACCTCAATCGTTGTCATAGTTAGTTTCTAGGCTTGATCATTCTTTATATAAATTTTTAAGACTCTGACAGCACACATATCAAGTTTTTTGCGCCGTTGTCGGGGAACCAAAATATTAAGAAAGCTCAATTTTTATTACTTTAGCCATTTTTATTTTATTTTCTGCAATTTCTTACTTTTTTTTTATTTTTACTGATTTTTATTCTTTTACTCCTTTCAGGTACCTCTAGTTTCTGATTAAAAGGAACCCAACAGGACCCCTACTTTACGATAATGATATTGAATGTACTATTCGCAAAAATCATAGAGAAATAAGGCGAACCTTAAATTACATAGAAGAAGAGCAAGAAATCAAAGCTAATACCACCGAAGAGATGGCTAAGAATAATCTGCCACCTCCAAAGATGGCTGAACATCATGCTCCTCGAACTATGTATGATTATGCTAAACCTAATTTAACAGGAACTGAGTCAAGTATTGTTATACCTACTATTGCTGCAAATAATTTTGAACTGAAACCTAACACTATGAGATGGTACATGTGGTTTGTTCGGTTTGATGGTTTGTAGGATGAGGATCCTAACACACACTTAGCAAATTTTCTAGAATTCTGTGATACCTTCAAAATAAATGGTGTTTCTGATGATGCCATCCATCTTCGGTTATTCCCCTTTTCTTTGAGAAATAAAGCTAAACAGTGGTTGCATTCTCTTCCACGAGGATTAATCACTACATGGGATCAAATGATCGAAAAATTTCTGCTAAAATATTTTTCGCCGACCAAAACGGCCAAGTTGAGGAATGATATCTCTTCTTTTTTGCCAATGGATTTAGTGACACTTTTCGATGCATGGGAGAGATACAAAGATTTGTTGAGGAGGTGCCCACACCATGGATTACCCTTGTGGCTACAGGTCCAAACTTTCTACAATGGTGTGAACCCTTCAACAAGGCAATTAATCGATTCAGCAGCCAGCGGAACTCTGAATAACAAAACTCCTGAAGTAGCCTACGAGTTTATAGAGGAGATGCCATTTAATAACTATTAGTGGCAAGTTACAAGGACAAGGCCAACAAAAGCAGCTGGAGTTTTCAACCTTGACGCAGTAACCATGCTAACAAATCAGGTAAAGATGTTAAATAAAAAGATTGATGGTTTTTGTTCTTCACAGGTACATCTAGTTATGCAGTGCAGAACAAGTGGAGGCGTGGCGAATCCTAAGTACCCACCCTACGGACAGGGCATGGAGAGTGAACAAATGAACTATATGGGTAACAATTTTCGATCTCAAAGTAACCCTTATAGTAATACTTATAATCCAGGTTGGAGGAACCACCCCAATTTCTCAAGGGGTGGTCAAGGAAATCAAAGACAACAACAACCCTACCCACAGGAAAAGAAGCCAAACCTTGAGGAGATGCTGACAAAATTCATAGCAGTCTCAGAAACACATTTCCCAAATACCAAGACAACACTTAAAAATCAACAAGCATCGATTCAAGGGATCGAAAACCAGTTAGGACAACTTGCTAAGCTGATCTCTGAAAGACCACAAGGAAGCCTACCAAGCAACACCGAGACTAACCCAAAGGAGCAAATTCAATCCATAACAGCTAAGGAAAGCGGAGGGTCAGACGAGCCCAACTTAAGGTAAGAAAATTTGGCCGAAGAAGGTAAGGTTGAGGCAAGTAATGATAAACCAAAACCGGTAATTAAAAAATACCAACCTCGCATACCATATCCCGAAGTAATAAGGAGAGATGACATAGAGGAACAGTTCGGTAAGTTTCTTAAACTTTTAAAGAAATTACATATTAACTTACCATTTCTTGAAGCTCTTTCGCAGATGCCAGATTCTAGGAAATTTTTAAAAGAGCTATTGACAAACAAGTGAAGGATAGATGAGGCATCACATGTGGAACTAAACGCAATGTGCTCGGCAGTCTTGCAAAATAGAATACCACGGAAATTAAAAGATCCAGGGAGTTTTACAATTCCATGCTTAATTGGTAATTTACCTATTGATAATGCATTAGCTAACTTAGGGGCAACCATAAATGTCATGCCTTATAAAATGTTTGAACAACTAGGTCTAGGGAAACCCAAACAAACTAGGATGAGCATTCAATTAGCTGATAAAACTATTAGAATTCCTAGGGGTATAATCAAAAATGTACTCATGAAAATTGATAAATTTGTATTCCCAGTAGACTTTGTCATTTTAGACATGGATGAGGACAACACGATCCCTATAATTTTAGGAAGACCATTTTTAGCAACCGCCAGGACTAAAATTGATGTCGACGTAGGTGAACTCATACTTTGTGTAGGTGACGAGACAGTCACTCTTCAAGCTCTCGATTTGGCTAGGACATCGAATAATCAAGGTGAGAACGTACATTCTATCAATAACCATTCGGTTAACCCTTCTTCTCAGGAAGACCACGAAAGAGCACAACTAAACCCGATCCTAGACCCCGTGGCAACAAAGAAATAACTCAAGAGGAATGAAGGTTTCAGATCGATGAACTAGACGAGGGGAAGATGCTTTTCAAGGAAAAACTAGAGATACACGAAGCAGAACCAAAGCCACTCTACGAGACAGACAAGTTTAAAATAGGAAATCAGGCAATCAATGTCTTCCCATACGGAACAGTCGAAGAAAGTAATCCTACATTCTGAACTTTTAAAGCAAACGATACTCGACTTAAGCTTTACCATGATAGTAGAACTGATGGCATGAGAGAAGATGTTCAACTCTTCAAACCACCATGAATATGCGAATAAGAGGTAAGTCTAGCTTAAGACTATAAACGAGTGCTTCTCGGGAGGCAACCCGAGCACTAACTCTATTAATTTTTACATTATTTTATTTTTATTTTTATTTCAACTTCAGCATCTAATTGTAGGTAACAAAAAGTGCAGATTTTCATGCCATACGACCTTGAACACGACCGTGGCCGTGGCCGTGTGGACACCACGAATCTCCGTACTGACATGGCATAGATGGTACGAGTCAGAACGAATCATATCTTTGAGTCACGGACTCCAACTACCATGCCACGGCCGTGGCTGACACTGTTAAATCATACACGGGCGTGGTGACCTGAACATGGGCGTGGGAGAAGTAAACGAATCACAACACGCCCATGGTACACTGGTGTGGGGACGTACCAGACCTAAAAATTCTATTTAAACCCCCACACTTTCTTCTTACCTACTCCCCATCTCCTTTCTTCCATCATATTCTTCAGATCTCTCCCTCCCCATACTTTTTTTCTTTAGTTATTCCTCAAACCCTTGAGCTACACCACATCTATGTCGAAGAAGCAAAAAGATCCTAGCACGGTCTCCCTATGGGAGACCAATCTACATAAGTTCATGCCGGCTGCTTCATCCACTCGACAAGCCAAGGGTCTTTGAGGCCATTTAACTTTTTTTTTTCTTTTCTCGTTTTCTTTATTTTCCTTATCTTTACTTCTCTTCTACTAAATTTAGTTTATCTTATTTTAGTTTCTTGGTTTTAGGTTCTAAAGGCTGCTAGGGGATCACACCTCGACCACGATCACCACCCCACAACAGCCTTAGAAATCACATCCACCTCGTGAACCATCCAACAATAAGGACTTTTCAGTCCATTCATCTTTTCTATTAGTTTTATTTCAATTTTTACACTATTTCTCTTTATCTTTATTGTCTTTAAATACATAATTAGTTTATTTTAAATGTGTCTTAATATTTCTTGGCTATTTTTTCACGAGCTTCCCAATTTCTTCATCTAGCGCAGAGCTCGGTAGCAGCCACCACACCACAGGACTCCCAACTCAAGGAAACCATCCAAATTCAGGAAGTTTCACCTCTCCCTTTCTCTTAAATTACATATATATCTTTGTACATTGAGGGCAATGTACATCTTAAGTGTAGAGGGTTAACTATAGTACTATTTGAAAATCCCTAAAGTATGCCTTGTCTTAAAGTAATTTCCTCATATTATGATTAGAATGAAATTTCCTTTGATTTATGATTTTTATTGATGTGTTTTGGATTAAGTCATAATTAATTGTGCATCGATGATTAAATTTGAAGGATAATAGAGAATCGAGCATGATAAGTCTATTTTTCAGAATTAAAATTTTTTCTAGGTTGTCTACATAAATTTGAATTTTACTTTGAAGTTTGAAATTTGCAAGGTTGACATCAAATACCCATAATTTTTGTGAGATTTTGAGCCTTGTAGAGCATATATTCTTTTCCCTATTCACTTTTTGATTATGAGCGTGTCAACATTGATTTGTTATTCTAGAACTTGCATCGATTATACATGTCGAGACCACACCTTTGATTTGATATACAGAGATGATAAAGCACCTAGGTTTTAACCCACTTACTCCACTAAAAGCCTACCTTCATAATTAACCCCTAGTAAACCCCGTTGATCCTAATAACCCATTTATTGACTCACCCACTAATATTAACCCAAAATCACTTTGTATTTGTTATCACCATTCCTTTTGACTACCTTTTTGTCGAGATTTGATTTTATCGGTTGCCTAACTATGATCTTTATTTCAGTAGCTAAATTTATCCTTTATTATGTACTTGATTTTTTCTTAAATATATATATATATAAATCGAAGTAAATTCATTATTAGTTATGTGATTAAATGAGCTTATACGTTTAAATTCCAATTGTTGAAGAAGAAGCTCGTATTAGAGTATTATTATTAGAAGTACAAGTTTTCAAATGATGTAATTATTTATATTCAGTTCGTTGTTTCTGGTTAGGTAATTTGTCAGGTCAATCTCGATTCTAACCCTTTAATTCAGCCTTTATCCACACCTTTAACCCTAGCCCCGTTACAACCCTTTCAAAGACCTTCTGATTTGGGTATCATCTCATATTATAGTGGTGGAGATTTGATTTTCATGCAAGCCTATGGGATTAACTCTTCATGTTTGACTTTTGAGTGCTTAATTTTAAACTTTAAACACTTCGAATGATTTGAGTGAATCTTTAGTGAGGATGTCAATTCTTGCTAGTTTTGAATCAGAGGTAATTATTTAGATGAGAGGAAACACCTATGTTTTGTGCTACAAATGTATAACTTAGATTGTTTGAATCTTTAGAACTCTTTGAGTTAAATTATCCATGTATGAATTAACTTTGAATTATGATGAAACACTAATGATGAATATTATGAATTGAGATAAGTTTGTTTTAATTGTGAGTTGGGAGTTTAGCTTGAGGACAAGCAAAAGCTTAAGTGTGGGGGTATTTGATAAACCGTAATAGACCGTAATAGTAACATATTTTAAGCCCACATTTAGCATGCTTTTGGATGATTTAAGCCTTGAATTGTGTAATTTGGTGCTCTTAATCCTTTATTCTCATGTTTTATACTCAGAAAAGCATCGGAGGATGAAAAGAACGAGAAAGAGGCCCAAAATGGAGTAAATGGGACATATCACGAAATCAACACAGCTTGGGCCCAAGACCACACGGCCGTGCCTCCTTAATAGTCTTGAACACGGCCTGGCCACGATTCACACGGGTGTGTGCCATGGGCGTGCCCCTAGCGTGAGAATGAAGAGTGTTAGTCGGATTAGGGTACTTAGAGGCAAAGAAAGCCATTCCAAAAGCCTATATAAACACCCTAGAGGCCAACCTTCAAGAAGGTGTCCAGCTAGGCCAAAGAGCCGAGCAGAGGGGCCAGAATAGTGGGATTCACTCGAAGAATAGCCAGTTGATTCATCTTAAGAAGTCGGAGTCATACTCAAGACGGAGGATTTCTCTTCAATTCCTTCAGGGGGTTTTAGAGTTTTTCTTATGTTTTTTTATCTTTTCTTTTGGGATGTATACTTTTATGATTATGAACTAAACCCTCAGATACCTAAGGGGGATGAATCCTAAGAAGAATCTTGTTATCATTTGCTGAACTATATGATAAATACTTGATTTGTTCTTAATTATGTGTTCTTAATTCTTGTTTTGATATTTCCGGAATATTGATTCAAGTGTGATGTGCTTAGGTGGAGGAGCAAAAGTCCCTGCTAAAGAGTAGATCTAGCATAATTAAGCGGAGTTGATGGCACGCCAAGACATAGGGTGACTAGATTTTGCAGGATTAGCGTAAAACCTAATATGGGAGTCCATAGATCGAGTTAATGCAATTCTAGGGGTTTTAATTAGAAAGATATTTCAATTAATCAACCTAGGGTTAGATGTTAGTAGCCTCGACGGAGGTATCAACATAACTTAGGGAACCTATGGATCAAGTCAAGTGAATAAATCGTCTGGTTTAGAGTTAGATAACAAGTGAAGTCTAGGTGGATTCTTCCTCGGGTATTGTCTAAATTAATTGGTTTTTCCCACAAGTATTTTCCCCAATTTCGTTCTGCTTGTCTTAGCATCTTTAGCTTAGTAGTTAGTTAGTTCTAGATTAAACAACAATTCCTTTAATTATTAGGCTAAATAATAGAAAAAAAGTTAGTATTAGTACTTCAGGTTCCTTTGGGTTCGACAATCCGATCTTGCCACTAAGCTATACTACTGTTCGATAGGTGTGTTTGCCTCAATCATTGTCATAGTTAGTTTCTAGGCTTGATTATTCTTTATATAAATTTTTTAAGACTCTGACAGCACATATCAGACACATGGTCATGCTACATGGTCGTGTGTCCCCTGGTGTTGTTATTGAAGTGTAGTCAGTATGCTCCACACGGGCGTGTGACTTGCGGTGTGGTATAAGTCAGTATACCATCCTAAATGGCACACGACTTAGCACATGGGTGTGTGTGGCCATTTTGTAAGGTACACAGGCTAGACACACGGGTGTGTGGTTGGCAGAGTGACCCAAGTCAGTATACTCTCCAGATTTCACACGGCCTGGCAGACGGGCGTTTCCTCGACCATGTATTGCAAGTCCAGTATGTATGCCCTATTTTCACATGGCCTAAGACATGGGCGTGTCTACTAACCGTGTGAGGCACACGGCTTGTTGACACAGGCGTGTGACCCATATATGATTGAAAATTTTCTAAGTTTTCTGAAATTTTCGTATGTTATTGGTTTAGTCCCAAACCACTTTTAAAGCATGTTAAAGGCTTTGTAGGTCCTCATAAAGGACAAGATGAATATGATTGAATGGAAATTGAAATGAATGCATAATTGTATGAAATATGTATGTTAAATGATGTTGATTGATCTGTAATACCTCGTAACCCTATTTTGACTGTGAATACGGGTGAGAGTGTTACATTTATTGGTATCAGAGCTACGATTTAGTCGAGTCTAGGACTAACGTAGCGTCTGTGAGAGTCTAGCTATACATGGCATATAAACTCTGCAATAGTGTGATGATTCTTGACAGCTTAAATTTTGTTTTCATATAGTAATGGATCTCGAAAGAGCTGTAGTTGACGATGTAGAGAGTAACGCGCTTGCTCTTGCTTAAGAGGTAGCGCAATATGATATTAGGCCTGTATCGAGTAGTCATGAGAGAGAGGCTAAACAAGCCTTTTTCCAGATAATGAGTGAGTGGTTCACGAAGTTCATTCGAACCAATTCGGCTGCTCAACAACCTCCACCCCCACCTATTCCTCAACAAATCCCTGTTTTTCCTCAAGTTATAGATCCGATACGATTGAACAAGCCGCCAATAGATAAGATTCGAAAACATGGGGCTGAAGAGTTTCGAGATACTGTTGATGATAATGCAAAGAGAGCTGAGTTCTGGCTCGAAAATACAATCAGAGTATTTGATGAATTGTCTTGTACCCCTGAGGAATGTATCAAATGTGTTGTAGCTTTACTGAGAGATAATGCGTACCATTGGTGGAAAACATTGATATCTGTGGTTCCTAGAGAATGGGTTACTTGGGAGTTTGTCCACTCCGAATTCCAAAAGAAGTACACCAGTCAAAGATTCCTTGATCAGAAGCATAAAGAGTTTCTAGAGTTAAAACAAGGTCAGATGACTGTCACTGGGTATGAAAGAGAATTTGTACGTTTAAGCAAGTATGCTCGAGAGTATGTGTCTACTGAGGAGATTATGTGTAAATGATTCACTGATGGGTTGAATGAGGATATAAAAATATTATTTGGGATTCTTGAATTGAAAAAATTTGCCGTACTGGTTGAAAAGGCTTGTAAAGCTGAGGATCTTAGCAAAGAAAAGAGAAAAGTAGATTCAAAAGCTAGAGACTCGAGAAAAAGATCGATGAATAAGCCGTATCACTCTCCATTAAAGAAATCTCGAGATTTGTTTAGTCAATCAAACACACCAGTGGAATCTATAATAGAGATCGTGGGAAGCAAATTATGAGCTCAAAACCTCCAACTGTGTCAGTGGCTAGTGTGGGTAATGTTAGATCAAATAAATCGGAATGTGGATGTTTTGGAAAATGACATTTTGGAGACTGTAGATTGAATGATCGGGCTTGTTTTAAATGTGGATCGTTAGATCATTTTATCAAAGATTTCCCAGAGTTAGCTGAAAAAGATAATGCTCAGAGTATGAGGCCGAGTAATACTACAGTTAGAGGGAGACCACCCAGATATGCTGGTAATGTGAGTGGTAGTCAGAGAGTGACAAAAGACTCTAATGTGAGCTCTGAGGCACGAGCACCTGCCCGAGCTTATGCTATCCATGCACAGGAGGAGGCATCCTCGCCAGACGTGATTACCGGTACTTTCACTCTCTATGATACTAATGTGATTGCATTGATAAATCCAGGATAAACTCATTCTTATATATGCATGAATTTAGTAGCCAGTAAGAATTTTCCTATAAAGTCTACTAAATTTGTGATTAGAGTATCGAACCCCTTAGGAAAATGTGTTTTGGATGACAAAGTCTTCAAGAATTGTCCATTAATGCATCGGGATTTCTATTTTATGGCTAATCTGATGTTGTTGCCATTCAATGAATTTTATATGATTTTGGGTATGGATTGGCTAGCGATGCACAGTGCTTTAGTGAATTGTAGACGAAAGACAGTTGACCTAAAATGTCAGAATAATAAGACTATTAGAATTGAATCTGATGATCTAAACAATTTTCCAGTTGTAATCTCATCTGTGTCAGCTCAAAGATTTGTGAGAAAGGGGTGTGAAGCTTATCTTGCTTATGTACTTATACGAAAGTGACAGAAACAAATATTAAATCAATACCAGTTGTGTGTGAGTATCCAGATGCATTTCTTGAAGAGTTACTAGGTTTACCACCTATCAAAGAAGTTGAATTTGGTATTGAATTAGTACCGGATACAACGCCGATATCAATAGCTCCGTACAAAATGGTCCTGACATAGTTAAAAGAATTGAAAGCTCAATTGCAAGAGTTGACAGATAAAGGTTTTGCTAGACCAAGTTTCTCTCCCTAGGGTGCACCGATGTTATTTGTGAAAAAGAAAGATGGCACAATGAGAATGTGTATTGACTACAGACAGCTGAATAAAGTGACTATAAAGAACAAATACCCTCTACCGGGGATAGATGATTTTTTTATCAGTTAAAAGGGGCAACAATGTTTTCAAAAATTGATTTGAAATCGAGTTATTTCTAGTTGTGAGTGAAAAACTCGGATGTGCCAAAGACTGCATTTAGAACAAGGTACAGACACTACGAATTTCTTGTTATGCCTTTCGGACTGACAAATGCAACTACTATTTTTATGGACCTGATGAACCAAATTTTCAGGTCGTATTTAGACCGATTTGTTGTTGTATTTATTGATGATATTTTGATTTACTCTTGTGATGAATCTGAACATGCCGAGCATTTGAGAATCGTATTACAAACTTTGAGAGATAAACAATTGTTTGCAAAGTTTAGCAAATGTGAATTTTTGTTACGAGAGGTCAGTTTTTTGGGATATATAGTTTCAGCCGCGGGTATGAGTGTAGTACCGAGGAAAATTTTCTGTTGTTCTAGATTAGAAGCCTCTAAGAAATGTAACCAAAGTCCATAGTTTTCTGAGACTAGCTGGCTATTATAGACGATTTGTGAAAGGCTTTTTGATGATTGCGACTCTGATGACACGATTGCTTCAAAAAGATGTTAGATTTGAGTGGTCAGAAAAGTGTCAACAGAGCTTCGAACAGTTGAAAGCATTATTAACAGAGGCACCAGTGTTAGTTCAGCCTGAGTCGGGTAAAGAATTTGTAGTTTACAGTGATGCATCGTTAAATGGTCTGGATTGTGTTTTGATGCAGGAAGGAAAAGTTGTAGCTTATGCCTCGAGACAGTTGAAACCACAAGAAAAGAATTATCTAACGCACGATCTTGAATTAGCCGCGATAGCGTTCGCTTTGAAAATTTGGCGCCATTACTTGTTTGGTGAGAAATGCCATATTTATACCGACCGCAAAAGCTTGAAATATCTGATGACACAGAAAGACTTGAATTTGTAACAACGGAGATGGTTAGAATTGCTAAAAGACTATGAATTAGTAATTGACAATCATCTGGGAAAAGTAAATGTAGTTGCTAATGCTTTGAGTTGAAAGTCCTTATTTTCTCTAAATGCTTTGAACACACAGTTAGCTATGTTTGATGACGGTTCAATAGTAGCCGAGTAGAAAGCGAGACTGTTACTTCTATAGCAGATTTGTGAAGCTCAAAAATTTGATAATGAAATGCAAGCAAAACGAGCTCAGTGTGAGTCGACTTTTGATTTCGAGTTTCGAATAGGGTTTGATGACTGTTTGATGTTTCGTGATAGAATATGTGTACCAAAGAATTTCGAGCTCATTCGGAAGATTCTAAACAAAGCACATAGTAGTCATTTTTCAGTACATCCGAGAAGCACGAAAATGTATAATGATTTGAAATAGTTTTATTGGTGGCATGGCATGAAATTAGAATCCGTTTCGAAATATTTGGTTTGTCAGCAAGTCAAAGTTGAGCAACAAGTGCCATCAGGTTTATTACAGCCTATGTAACACCCCAAACCCGGCCTAGACGTTATGGCCGAATCTGGCGATGTCACATGGAATGGAATTTTGAAAACTAATTTATTATGATAAAATCGTGTTCATTTATTACTCTTATTGATTCCAGAATTCGCTTACTCATCTAGTCGAATGTTTAAAACATAATTCGTTGCGGAAGCCTTAGAAATCATTTATTTTATGAAAACTAAGTTAATTAAGTAAATCCATCCATTTTAGAGAAACCCCTTTGTTTTTGAGAAAACCGTCTAAGGGATCGAGGGTTTAGAAAATACTTTAGCTTTTGAAAACTAAGTCTTCCTACATCTTGCAGTTATGAATCCATAAAAACAATAAATAAAAACCCCATTTAAGCAAAAGTCCCAAAAAGTCCACAAGTTACATCAACATAAACCAATATCGTAAAAGGGATAAAAACCATGAAAGTCCAGAACCATGGTTACCGCAGAGTCCTGCGCTGCACTGAACCATCTAATGTTGGGGATTACTTGAACAAATTAAAGAGAAAAAAAGATAAGTTTTCGTAAACTCAGTGTGTAATCCCCAGAGAAAACATGCACACAGCATAATATCAGAAAACAATCATATATTTATAGTTCGGGTCTGAGCCCATTACCGAAACGATGTGGACCTTAGCCCACTCAGATACAAAATAAGATACAATTTAGGGCCTCGGGCAATCAGATATAACATGCAGAACAAAACAGAATATCAGAATCCTACCCACCACCTCTACACACCATCTCTGGCCAACCCTATACACCATGTGGGGATAAAATCAACCCACCCATCCCTACACACCATGCTATACTGAAATGTGGCACATAATCAGATAATTGCAGCCGAGCTGTCAGATAACAGGCTTAATAGCCTTTCAGAACTTCCTCCAATGTCATCAACCCACCCCAATGTAATGCAACATACAATCAATGACATGCTATAATGCAATTAACATAACACACATTCAAATCGATATACATGCTAAGTGCAACATGCTTAATACATATATCACATAATCGGATCACGTAATTAGGGGCCTAAGTAATGCTTACCGACCCTATAGTAGGTCCACAGTCGACTTGGGCGACCCGTGCAACCTTACAAATAATTTCAGAAAAATAGGCTCACATGCCCATGTGGCCAACCCGTGTGGGCCCACACGCCTGTGTAGCCCACACAGCCCAAATTGGCCTTGCCCTTGTAGATCACACGGCCTGGCCTAAAATTCCACACCCTCATGCCATTCACCCGTGTTGGCTCACATTCTTGTGTGGCCCACACGACCCAATAGGTCGAGCCCGTGTAACGCACACGGCCTTGCCTTGCCATCACACGACTGTGTCACTTGCGCACAGCCTGACTCGTCGATCACACGGTCGTGTTGTGGTTCACAGCCTTGCCCACGGCCTACCACACGGTAGTGTGTCATTGACAGAATCATTTTTCGGCTTTCTCTGATTCTTGTTTTCTACGTTTCTGGGTAGACACCTGGGAACAATTCGCTGCAAAAGTAATCCTGAACCTATAATTGACATTACAAATCTCGAAATTAGCATATAACCACGGTTAAAATGAATCCATCATTCCAACAACGAACAAAAACAACCACTTAACACTTACCTCCAAAACCTTGGGCGATTCCGATCGTTCGGTAGCCCTAGAGAAGCATCGTTCCACCCGTTTCTACACTGCCAAACAGAACATAAGCCTCCTATAGGAACCTCAAGAAAGAACGAAACTTTGACACTCCCAACACTTACCAATTAACGACAGAAAGGAGAACAGGTTAGAAGAGCAATAATCGCAAGAGCACAAAATAGAAAAGGAGAAAGGTGGCAGAAAAATTTTGAAAACAAGATGATAGCCAAAATTTTGGAAAAGAGAGAAAACAAAACCGAATGGAAGGGAATCTGATAACCCCTATTCACTCCCCTTAATTCTCTCCACTGAACCCATTACTCAGTTTTTAAAACCAACTCAAACTCTTTTCCATCAACCATGCAAAAAAAAAATAAAAGCGTTTGAGCTTGCGCAAGATGTAACACCCCTAACCCGTAACCATCGCCGGACTAGGGTTAAGAGGCGTTACTAAACATTTCTGAACATTTCAAAAATATCTCGCATCCATTTCTTAACACTTAGTTAATCATCAATCAAACATATTCAATTATAATCATATATTCCCTTAGTAAGGTCTACAAGACCTTCAACATGTGTTGGAATGGGGTCGGGACTAAACCGAACACGTACAAAAATATTTAGAAATTTAAACATTTTTCAAAACTTCAGAGGTCAAACGCCCGTGTGGGTAGGCCATGTGCCTCCCATAGCCTCGACACGCCCGTGTCGGTAAGCCGTGTCAAAATAGGGCATACATACTAACTTGTCCACGTGGTCGTGGACACGCCCGTATGCCTCACCCGTGGTCACTACTAAGTTCACCACACGGCTAGTCATACGCCCGTGTGTCTAGCCCGTGGTCGATCCTGACTTGTTTTGAATTTCAACAACTATGGACACGGTCGAGCCACACGCTCGTGTGCTCAACCGTGTGGGCAAATATAGGCCATTTTCAAGGCCAATTTGCCACCCACACAAGGGTCATCCCTACAAGCACAATTAAACATCTTTCCATGTATCAATAGCAACCATAAACATATCAAAATGTTCATCATTTCAACCCAATTCAACCTCATTTCTAGCATACCATTTTATATGCTAAATAGCTCAACCAATTCACATGTAAAACCATGTCGATTCATTCACAATTTCACTAAATCACCATGGCATCAATCCATCAATAAATTTACCATTCTTAAGACCATTTCATTGCCATCAAGCCATACCAAAACATACTTCATATACCATAATCATTCATGCATATTACCAACATTAATCTAGCCATATCACATGGTTATTTACACATCTCAAACATGTTTCAAAACAACTAGCCTATACATGCCATATTCAAATATACACATCTTTAAAAGTACCAAAATAGATTGCTGATAGTGTGATAGAGATGCTGACGATCCCCGAATCTGAGCTAGCTTTACTAACACTATAAAACAGAGAAACAAATCACACAGTAAGCTTTCAAAAGCTTAGTAAGTTCGAAATACAATACATTCTACTTAATAATACCACATCAATATATGTTTATACCATCACATAGATAAAGGCACAACTAGGCACATTATCAATCTCAATCACATACTCAAATATCTATTCATTCAACTCTTAAAACTATCATCAACCACATAGGTTCAAATGTACCTTGATCAACACATAGTTACTCACCATTTTTGCTACTCAATTGCTCGATATTATATCTCATTCAACTTTTGCTATTCTTTTGATTTATTCGCACACTTAGTGCTAGTTTCATAATCGAAACATAATCGTCATCGCACACTTAGTGCCTATAAGTTAAACCAAACTATATCAGTATCGCACACATAGTGCCATATCAATAAGCCGGAGCTTCTATCTTTTCGCACACACAGTGGTAATCATCTCTGTCTCCTTTCTAATTTCGCACACTTAATGCCCTCTAATACAATTTCGCACATAGCATTTCTAACCTCATATTTATATATATATTCATTCAATTCACATCACATCACATAGATATAGTTTACAACTAGTATTATATCTGAACTTACCTCGGACGTCGAAATATCGAAACGGTCGGTTAATCGAGCACTTTGTCTTTGCCTCGATCTCGATCTGAACCTCTCCTTTCTTGGTCTATACACATTCAAATTTAATTCATCCAATCACCAATTCATTCAATTTAGTCCAAACACATATATTTAGGGCATTTTACAAAATAACCCTTATATTTTCACATTTCGACACTTTAGTCCCTAATTCACAAAATCAAAAATTCACATAATTTCTTTTCACAAAAGCCTAGCCGAATTTTCTTGGTGTTTATACAAGCCCACACATTTCATTTATTTCACCTTTTAGTCCATGAATTTTCACTTTTCTCAATTTAGACCAAATTACACAAATTCATCAAAACTTCAAAGACAAACTATATTAATCAAACACATATCTTTCATTTTCCACCATCAAACACTTAAGAACTCACATGTTCATCAATGGCACATTTCAAAAACATCATCAATTCATAAAATTAAGACATGGGTTAACAAGAGTACGAAGCAACGATTACGAAAACGTAGAAATTATCAAAAACCGAGCTCAAAGCATACCTCAATCAAGATGAACAAGGGTCGAATATCACAAAGCTATAAACCCTCCTTTTTCTTCTTCAAATTCGGCTAAGAAAGATGATATATTGGCCATCTTTTTGTTTTATTACAATTATAATAACATAATTAATAGATTTCCGATTCTAGCCTTAATGAATTAAACATTAAAGCTTATAATGGTTGGTTATAAATGTCCATCTACCATCCACTAACTATATATTGGCTTAATAACAACATAAGGACTCCTCTTTTAAAAAGGCATGCCAAATAAGTACTTTAACAACTAACACACAGCTTCTACATCTTATGCGATTAGGTTCTTTTTGCTAATTAAGCACTCAAACCACAAAATTTTCACACAGAAATTTTACACGGACTTAATCACATATTATAAACACAGAAAATAATATAATTTTTTTCGGCCTCAGATTTGTGGTCTCGAAACCATTGTTCCGACTAGGGTCTAAACCAGGTTGTTACAACTCTCCCGCCCCTAGGGATTTTCGTCCCTGTAAATCTTACTAGTGAATAGGTGTGGGTAATGCTCTCTCATAACATTCTCATACTCCCACGTAGCCGCTTCAACTCCGTGTTTGTGCCACAACACTGTCACTAAGGAAATTCTTTTGTTTCTAAACTCTTTGATCTCTCGTGCCAAAATTCGGATCGGTTCTTCAATATATGACAAATCTGATTGAATTTCAACTTCAGTAGGAGCAATCACATGAGACGGATCAGACCTATACCGTCGAAGCATCGACACGTGAAACACATTATGAATCTTATTCAACTCAGGTGGCAACATTAATCTATAAGCAACTAACCCAATTCATTCTATGATCTCATACGGTCCGATGAACCTCGGACTCAACTTGCCTTTTCAGCCAAATCGAAGTATTTTCTTCCACGAAGACACATTCAAAAACACTTTGTCACCAACTTCAAATTCAATATCTTTTTGTTTCAAGTCTGCGTAAGACTTCTGATGATTTGAGCCCGCTTCCAAACTGTCACGAATCACCTTTACTTTCTGTTTGGTCCCTTTGATCAAATCAACCCCGTGAATTTTATTCTCACTCAGCTTAGTCCAATATAATGGAGTTCGACATTTCTGACCGTAAAGAGCCTCATACGGTGCCATTTTAATGCTAGATTGAAAACTATTGTTGTACACAAACTCAATCAACGGTAAATGCTTCTCCCACGTACTTTCATACTCAAGTATACAACACCTCAACATATCTTCGAGAATCTGAATGATCCGCTTAGATTGTCCATCCGTTTGTGGATGAAATACGGTGCTAAAATGCAATTTTATGTCTAAAGCCTCTTGCAATTTCTTCCAAAATCGCAAGGTAAATCTCGGATCTCTCTCAGATACAACAGATAGTGGCACCCCGTGCAGTCTTTTAATCTCAGCAATATACAATTCAACCAATCTATCAAGTGAATAATCTGTTCTCACCAGAACGAAATGATTTGATTTCGTCAATCTGTCAACTATCACCCAGATTTCATCTTTCTTTCCCAGAGATAAAGGCAATCCCGACACAAAGTCCATCATGATTCTCTCCCATTTCCACTCAGGAATCATAATCGGTTGTAATAAATCGGATGGAACCTGATGTTTAGCTTTAACTTGCTGACAAACTAAACACTTCGATACAAAATAAGAGATGTCTCTTTTCATACCATGCCACCAATAAAACTGTTTCAAATTACTGTACATTTTTGTACTCTTCGGGTGAACAGTTAAATGGATATAGTGAGCTTCGTTCAAAATCAACTAAATTAACTCTGAATTCTTTGGAACACAAATCTGATTTCTGAATCTCAAACAATCATCACTATCGACTCAAAATTTTGAATCAGAATTCAATCCACATTGAGCTCGTTTTGCCATCATCTCATCATCATTTTTCTGGGCATAAAAAATCTGATGAACATCGGCCTTACTTTCAACTTAGCCAAAATTGAATTATCATCACATAAATCGACCTGAGTATTCATAGCTCGTAAAGCACATAGAGACTTTTGACTCAAGGCATCGACAACAATATTAGCTTTACCCGGATGATAATTGATTACAAGTTCGTAGTCTTTCAACAATTCTAACCATCTTCTCTATTGCAAATTCAATTCTTTCTGAGTCATCAAGTACTTCAAGCTCTTGTGATCGGTATAAATATGACATTTCTCACCAAATAGATAGTGACACCAAATTTTCAATACAAATACAATCGTGGCTAATTCAAGGTCGTGCATCGGGTAGTTCTTTTCATGCGGCTTTAGCTGCCTCGAAGCATAAGTGATGACTTTGCCTTCTTGCATCAGCACATAGCCCAAACCATTTAACGATGCATCACTATAAACTATGAATTCTTTGCCCGATTCAGGTTGAACTAACACTAACACTTCCTTCAACAATGCTTTCAACTGCTCAAAACTCTGTTGGCACCTTTCTGGCAGAGTCGCAATCATCGAGAAACCTTTCACAAATTGCCTATAGTATCCTGCTAGTCCTAGAAATCTACGGACTTCAGATATATTTCTCAGAGGCTTCCATTCTAAAATTGTTGAGATCTTACTTGGATCAACTCGTATTCCCGCAGCTGATACAATATGCCCCAGAAAACCAACCTCACGGAACCAAAACTTACATTTGCTAAACTTTTCATACAATTGCTTCTCACGCTGAGTCTGTAACACAATTCTTAAATGCTCGGCATGTTGCATCTCATACATGAATAAATCAGAATATCATCGATGAACACCACTACAAAAAGATCCAAACACGGTCTGAATATCCGGTTCATCAAATCCATAAACACTGCTGGGGCATTTGTTAGTCCAAATGGTATAACTAAGAATTCATAATGTTCGTATCTCATTCTGAAAGCAGTCTTTGGTACATTTCACTCTTTAACTCTCAACTGATAGTAGCCCGATCTTAAATCTATCTTAAAAAACACTGTAGCTCATTTTAGCTGATCAAACAAATCATCAATACGAGGCAATGAATATTTATTCTTTACCGTCACTTTGTTCCACTATCTATAGTCGATACACATCCTCATAGTGCCGTCTTTCTTTTCAACAAACAACACATGAGCACCCCATAGCAAGAAACTCGGTCGTGTAAATCCTCTATCAGTCAACTCTTGCAACTGATACTTTAACTCTTTCAATTCCGTTGGTGCCATTCTATACAGAGCTATTGAGATAGGAGTCATTCTCGGTACCAAATCAATACCAAATTCAACTTCTCGAATCGGAGGTAATTTCGGTAACTCTTCAAGAAACACATCTGGAACTCACAAATCACAGGCACCGATTCAACGTTCTTTTCTGTCACTTTTGTATCAATCACATATGCCAAATAAGCTTCGCAACCCTTTCTCACATAGTTCAAGCTTTCATCGTGAATACAACGGCTGGTAACCCTTTCAAGTCACTGGATTCAATTCAAACTATCTCACCATTCTTGCTTCTCAATTCAATACTCTTCCGTTACAGTTCACAATAGCATTATGTATAGTGAGCCAATCTATACTCAGAATTATATCGAATTCATCAAATGGTAGCAACATCAAATTAGCCGAAAAACAATCATCCCCGAAATATCAACGGGCAGTTCTTGCACACTTTATCCACCAAGACACACTTGCCTAAGGGTTTTGAAACTCTAATTAAAAATTTAGTGGACTCAACAGGTAGAGTCTTACTGGATACTAGATTCAGACACACATACAGATGAGTAGATCATGTATCTATCAATGCAATCAAATCAGTATCAAATAGAGTAAAAGTACCAGTGATGGCGTCTGGAGATGAAGCTTCTTCTCGTACGCATATAGCATAGGCTCGTGTAGGTGCTCTCGCCTCCGATCTCACAGCTGTATCGGTAGTCCCTCTTTGACTTCCACTTACATTCCCGATGTTTCTCGGTGGTATACCCCTAGCCATCACACTACTTAGCCTCACTCTCTGAACATTTTCTTCTTCAGATAACTTTGGGCAATCTCTAATGAAATGATCTTGTGATCCATATTTGTAGCAAGTTCTATTATTGTACTTGCACCAACATTCTCCCATATGTCATCTTCCACACTGTCTACACTCAGGCTTGTTGCTTTTGATGCTTCCAACACTTGATTCAGTCGGGAGTTGAGCTTTTGGACCAACACTTTGTCTCAGATGATCTCTAACCAAATATCTAGGCGAAACATTTGAGCAAATATTTACATCTCTAAATATCTTATCTATGGTTGAGAGCACTTACTTATCAATTTTTTTCTTTCATCTCTAGTCTCAGAATCGGATTTCTTCTTTTCCTTGCTAAGCTCTTCGACTTTGCAGGCTCATTCAACCAACACAACAAATTCATTCAAATCAAGTATAACAACCAATAATTTAATATCTTCGTTCAGTCCTTCAATGAAGCGTTTACACATGGTAGCTTCGGTCGAAACACATTCCCGTGCATACCGGCTTAATCTCATAAATTCCCGCTGGTACTCAGTAACAGACATGGGACCTTGTTTCAACTCGAGGAATTCTTTACGTTTCTGATCAATGAATCATTGACTGATATACTTCTTTTTGAATTCAGTTTGAAAGAAATCCTAGGTGATTCTCTCTCTTGGAACCACGGATATCAATGTCTTCCACCAGTTATACGTGGTATCTCTCATCGAATACTCGAACTGTATACTTGAGCCAAAACTCAGCTCGCTCAACATCATCATCAGTTGTGGCCCTAAACTCTTCGGCCCCGTACTTTCTGATCTTATCCACACCAGGCTTATTCAATCTGTTCGGATCTACAACTTGAGGCACATCAGGTACTTGTGGGGGTGGAGGTTGTGGAGCAGCCGGATTCGTTCGAACGAACTCTAAAAACCACTCACTCATCATTTGAGAGAAGGCTTGCTTAGCCTCTCCTCCCTCACCACCATCATTAGACCTAGATGTGGCCGGCGCTATCCCTTGAATGGGAGCAGGCGCATTACTCTCAACATCGTCAGCAACTACTCGATCGAGATTCATTACTATATAAAAACACATTTTCAACTGTCAGGATTCATCATACTATCGCAATTAATTATATGGCATGTATAGCAAGACTCACACGCACTATATTAGTCTGAGAATCAACTAAACCATAGCTCTGATACCAATAAAATGTAACACTCCTAACCCGTAATCATCGTCGGACTAGGGTTAAGAGGCGTTACTAAACATTTCTAAACATTTCAAAAATATCTTGCATCCATTTCTCAACATTTAGTCAATCATCAATCAAACATATTCAATTATAATCATATAGTCCCTTAATGAGGTCTACGAGACCTTAAACACGAGTTAGAAAGGGGTTGGGACTAAATCGAACACGTATGAAAATTTTCAAAAATTTAAATGATCATTTATGTCAGAGTCTTAAAAATTTATAAAAAGAATGATCGAGCCTAGAAACTAACTATGACAACGATTGAGGTAAACACACCTATCGAATAGTAGAATAGTTTAGTGGCAAGACCGGATTGTCGAACCCAAATGAACCAAAAGTACTAATACTGACTTTCTTTTTATTATTTAGCCTAAAATAAAAGTGAATTATTTATTTAATCTAAAATTAACTAACTATTAAGCTAAAGATGCTAAGACAAAAAGAATGAATTTAGAAAAATACTTGTGGTAAAAACCAATTGATTTAGACAATACCCGAGGAAGAATCCACCTAGACTTCACTTGTTATTTAACTCTGAACCAGACAATTTATTCACTTGACTTGATCCGTAGGATTCCCTAAGTTATATTAATAACTCTCTCAAGGCTACTAACGTCTAACTCTAGGTTGATTAATTGAAATCCCTTTGTAATTAAAACCCCTAGAATTGCATTAACTCGATCTATGGACTCCCATATTAGGTTTGACCCTAATCCAGAAAATTTTCATCATCCTATGTCTAGGGTTACGATCAACTCCGCTTAATTATGCTAGATCTACTCTTAAAAAGGGACTTTTGTTCCAATGCTTAAGCACATCAATACTCGAATTAATATCCTAAAATATCAAAACAAGAATTAAGAACACATAATTAAGAATAAATCAAGTATTTATCATATAGTTCAGAAAACAATAACAAGATCCGCCTTAAGTTTCATCCCCCTCATGTATTTGAGGGGTTTAGTTCATAATAATAAAAGAATACATCTCAGAAGTAAATATAAAGAAAAACATAAGAAAAAACCTAAAACCCCCTGAAGGAATTGAAGAGAAGATCCTCTATCTTGAGTATGATTCCGGCTTCTTGAGATGAATCAACTGGCTTTCTTCGAGTAAATCCCACAATTTTAGCCTCTTTGGCTTGGCTCTTCGGCCTAACTGGACGCCTAACTGGACTCCCCCCTTGAAGGTTGGCCGCTAGGGTGTTTATATAGGCTTTTGGAATGGCTTTCTTTGCCTCTAAGTACCATAATCTGAATGGAACTCTTCTTTGTCAAGACAGTGACACTCCCATGGCACACGCCCGTGTGAATCATGGCCAGGCTGTGTTCGGGTCTGTTGAGGCATGGCCATGTGGTCTTGGGCCTAGGCCGTGTTGATTTCATGATATGGCCTATTTACTCCGGTTTAGGCCCGTTTCTCGTTCTTTTCATCCTCCGGTGCTCTCCTAAGTATAAAACATGAAAACAAAGGATTAAGAGCACCAAATTACACAATTCAGGGAATAAATCATCCAAAAGTATGCTAAATGTGGGATTAAAATATGTTTATATTACGGTTTATCAAATACCCCCACACTTATGCATTTGCTTGTCCTCAAGCAAAATTCTCAACTCACAATTAAAATGAACTTCCTTGATTCATAATATTCATCAACAATGTTCCATCATAATTCAATGAAAAATCATACATTGATAATTTAAGTAAAAGGGTCATAAATATTCAAGCAATCAAGTCATAGTTTTTGTAGCATAAAAACATAAGTGTGTTCCCCTTACCTAAATAATCACCATTAATTCAAAACCGACAAGAGTTGACATCCTCACTAAAGATTCACTCAAATCACTCAAAGTGTTTAAGGTTCAAAATTAAGCACTCAAAAGTCGAACATGAAAAGTTAATCCCATAAGCTTGCCTGAAAATCAAATTTCCACCACTGTAAAATGAGACGATACACAAATCAAAAGGTCTTTAAAAAGGGTTGTAATGGGGCTTGGGTTAAAGGTGTGGATAAAGGATGAATTAGAGGGTTGGAAGATTGAATTGACAATTTACCTAACTAGAAAAATGAACTAATCTGGAATAATTACATCAATTTAAAATATGAAATACTAATAACACGAGCTTCTTCTCAAGATGTGGAATTTAAACGTACAAGCTCAATTACATAGAGCTAATATTGAATATACTTCATTTTTTTAAGAACCAATCAAGTCATAATAAAAGATAAATTTAACTACTGAATTAAAGATTATAGTTAGACAATTGATCAAATAAAATCTCGATATAAGGGTGGTCAAGAGGAATGGTGATAACAAATACAGACTCGGTTTTTGGGTTATTATTAGTGGGTGAGTCATTAAAAAGGGTTGTTATGATCAAAGGGGTTCGCTAGGGGTTAATTGTGAAGGTAAGCTTTTTTTAGTGGAGTGAGTGGGTTAAATCCAAAGTGCTTTTATCATTTCAGTATATCAAATCAATTAATGTGGTCTCGACATGTATAATCGAAGCAAGTTTTAGAGTAACAGCTCAATGTTGACACACTCATAATCACAAGGTGAGCATGAAAGAATGTATGCTCTAAAAGGCTCAAAATCTCACAAAAATTATGGGGTTTTGATGTCAACCTTGTAAATTTCAAACTTCAAGGTAATAATTAGATTCAGGTAGACAACCTAACAAAATTTTAATTTTTAAAAAGACTTATCATGCTTGATTCTCCAGTCTCCTAAGATTTGAATCATCACTGCACAATTATCAATGGCTTAATCCAAAACATATCAATAAAAATCATAAATCAAAAGAAATTCATTCTAATCATAATATGAGAAAATTACTTAATAACAAGGCATAATTCAGGGATTTAAGAATAGTGCAAAAAGTTAGGCACTTTCTCGAAATAAATATTCACCCCCATAAGATGTTCATTACCCTCAATGTACAAAGATATATATGAAATTTTAAGAGAAAGGGAGAGGTGAAACTTCTTGAATTTGGATGGCTTCCTTGAGTTGGGAGTGTCGTGGTGTGGTGGCCGCCGACAATCTCTATACTAGATGAAGAAATTGGAAAGCTCGTGAAGAATTAGCCAGGAAATAATAATAATAATAATTCAAAATATACTAAATATATATTTAAAAAAAAGAAAGATAAAGAGAAAGAAAATAGAAAGTAAAATAAAATTAAAAGAAAAGACTAATGGACCGGAGAGTCCTTATCGTTAGATGGTTAGCAGGGTGAGTGTGATTTCTACGGCTGTGGTGTCGTAGCTATGGTCGTGGTGTGGTGATTCCCACGTAGCCTTTAGAACCTAAATCAAAGAAAATGAAATAAAATAGATTAAACTAAGTAAAAGAAAAATAAAGAAAGGGAAATTAAAGGAGAAGTGAAAATGAAAAGAAAAGTTAAATGGACTCAAAGGTCCTTTTCCTGTCTAGTTAATGAAGCGGCCGGCATGAACTTATGTAAATCGGTCTCACAAAGGGAGACTGTGCTAGGATCCTTCTGTTTCTTCGACATGGATGTGATTAGATCTAGAGTTAGGGGGAATGAAGAAAGTTGAGAATGAAGAGTTAAGAGTGTGTTTGAAGAAAAAGAGAAGTGGTGAATAGGTAAGAAGGGGAGAAGTGTGTGTGTTAAATAGAGATTTCAAATCTGGTACATCCCCACGCCCGTGTATCGTGGGTGTGTCGAGTCGCACAGCCGTGTTGTACGGTCGTGTTATGCTTCGTTCGTTTCTCCCACACCCATATGCAGGTCGCCACTCCCGTGTTGCTAAAACAGTGTCGGCCACGGCCGCATCACACGGCCGTGGTGTTCAGTTGGGGCCCATGGCTTGAAGATATTTTTCGTCATGTGTCGTACTATCTCTGCCATGTTAGTACGTACATCTATAGCCTTCACATGGCCACCGCCACGGCCGTGTGCAAGGCCATGTGGTGTAGAAATTTGCACTTTGGTTAGTTTATAGTTAGGTGCTAAAAAGGAAAAGTATCAGTAAAAATAAAAAATGTGAAAGTTACTGGGGTTAGTGCTCGGGTTGCCTCTCGAGAAGCGCTTGTTTGTAGTCTTAAGCTAGACTTACCTCTCATTCGCATATTCATGGTGGTTTGAGGAGTTGAAAGTCCTTTCTCATGCTATTAGTCCTATTATCAGTATATAGTTGAAGTTGAGTAGCATTTACTTTAAAAGTGCCGAATATAGGATTACATACCTTGACTGTTCCGTATGGGAAAACATTGAGTACCTTAAAAGTGAATTCTTAGTTTGTATTAGGGTTAGGAAGAGGTATTTGAGGGTTTAGCTTATCTAACAATACCTGATCTCCGATCTTAAATTCATTTTTCCCACGGAATGGTGTTGGTTCTACTTTGTGTATTCCTAATTTCTCCTTGAAGTGTGTCTTCCACTCGTCTAGTTCATCGATCTGAAGCCTTCGTTCCTCATGAGTTATTTCCTTGTTGTTATGAGGTCTAGGATCTGGCTTAGTTGTGTAGTTTTGTGGTGCTTCCTGAAAAGAAGGTTTAACTGAGTGGTTATTAATAGAATTTATGTTCTCACCTTGACCACTCGATATCCTAGCTGAGTCGAGAGCTTGAAGACTGAATGATTCATCACCTACGCAAAGTATGAGTTCACCTGCGCTGACATCAATTTTAGTCCTTGCAGTTGCTAAAAAGGGCCTTCCTAAAATTAAGGGGATACTATTGTCCTCATCCATGTGTAAAATGACGAAGTCTACTGGGAATACGAATTTATCAATTTTCACAAGAACATCTTCAATTATACCCCTAAGAATTCTAACAGTTTTTCAGCTAATTGAATGCTCATCCTAGTTTGTTTGGGTTTCCTTTGACTGAGTTGTTAAATATTTTAAAAGGCATAACATTTATGCTTGCCCCTAAATCAGCTAAAGCATTATAAACTGATAAACTACCAATTAAGCATGGAATTGTAAAACTCCCTAGATCTTTTAATTTTTGTGGTAGTTTATTTTGCAACATTGCTGAGCACACTGCGTTTAATTCCACATGCGATTCCTTATCTAACTTCCGTTTGTTTGTCAAAAGCTCAATTAAAAATTTCCTTGAATCTGGCATCTGCGAAAGAGTTTCAAGAAATGGTAAGTTAATATCTAATTTCTTTAAAAGTTTAAGAAATTTACCAAATTGTTCGTCTGTGTTGTCCTTCTTCATCGCATCAGGATAAGGTATACGAGGTTGGTACTCTTTAATTACCGATTTTGGCTTCTCGTGACTTACCTCGACCTTACCGTTCTCTACCAAATTCTCTTGGCTTAATATAGGTTCATCTAACCCTACACTATCGTGAGCTGTTATGGCTTGAAGTTGCTCCTTTGGGTTAGTCTCCGTGTTGCTTGGCAAGCTGTCTTGTGGTCGTTCAGAGATCAGCTTAGTGAGTTGCCCTAATTGCTTCTCAATCCCTTGAATCGATGCTTGTTGATTTTTAAGTGTTGTCTCAGTGTTTTGGAAACGTGTTTCTGACACTGCTATGAATTTTGTCAGCATCTCTTCAAGGTTCAGCTTCTTTTCCTGTGGATAGGGCTGTTGTTGGAAGTTTGGAGGGCGTTGTTGTCTCTGATTTCCTTGACCACCCCATGAAAAGTTGGGGTGGTTCCTCCAACTTAGATTATAAGAATTACTATAAGGGTTATCTTGAGATTTGAAATTGTTACCCATATAGTGAACTTGCTCAATTTCAGCGCTCGGGTTGAAAGGTGGATATTCTGTGTTGTTCATCCCTCCTCTATTCGTATCACACTACATGACTGGATGTACCTGCAAAGAATCACATACGCCATCAATCTTTTTATTTAACAACTCTACCTGGTTTGATAGAATGGTTACTGCGTTGAGGTTGAAAACACTGGCTACTTTTGTTGGCTTTGCCCTTGTGACTTGCCATTGATAGTTATTCAGTGACATCTCTTCAATGAATTCATAGGCAGCCTCAGGTGTTTTATTATTCAATGTTCTGCCAGCGACTGAATTGATTAATTGCCTAGTTGAGGGGTTCACACCATTGTAAAAAGTTTGGACCTGTAGCCACAAGGGTAATCCATGGTATGGGCACCTTCTCAATAGATCTTTGTACCTCTCCCATGCATCATAAAATGTTTCTAAAACCATCTACACAAAAGAAGAGATATAATTTCTTAACATGGCCCTTTTAGCTGGCGGAAAATATTTGAATAAAAAATTTTCAGTCATTTGTTCCCATGTAGTAATTGACCCTCGTGGAAGAGAATGCAACCACTGTTTGGCTTTATTACTCAAAGAAAAGGGAAATAATCGAAGATGGATGGGATCATCAGAAACGCCATTTATTTTGAAAGTATCGCAAAATTCTAGGAAATTTTCCAAGTGATTGTTTGGATCTTCATCCTACAAACCATCAAACTGAACAAATTGTTGTATCATCTGAATAGTGTTAGGTTTCAGTTCAAAATTATTTGCAGCAATAGCAGGTCTAACAATACTTGACTCAGTTCCTGTTAAATTAGGTTTAGCATAATCATACATAGTTCGAGGAGCATGATTGTCGGCCACCTCTAGAGGTAGCAGATTATTCTCAGCCATCTCTTCAGTGGTATTAATTTCGACTTCTTGCTCTTCTTCCATGTAAATTATGCTTCGCCTTATTTCTCTATGATTTCTGAACAGTACCTTCAATATCACTGTTGTAAATCAGGGGTCCTGTCAGGTTCCTTCTAGTCATAAACTAGAGGTACCTGCCAAGAACAAATAAAAGAAGAAAAATTAGTAAGGTTAAAAGCAAAATAAAAATAATAAATTGCAAAAATACAAATGGCTAATGTAATAAAAATTGCGCGTTCTTAATATTTTAGTTCCCCGACAACGGCGACAAAAACTTGATCGTTTACGTCAGAATCTTAAAAATTTATAAAAAGAATGATCGAGCCTAGAAACTAACTATGACAATGATTGAGGCAAGCGCACCTATCGAACATTAGTATAGTTTAGTGGCAAGACCGGATTGTCGAACCCAAAGGAACAAAAAGTACTAATACTAACTTTCTTTTTATTATTTAGCCTAAAATAAAAGTGAATTATTTATTTAATCTAAAATTAACTAACTATTAAGCTAAAGATGATAAGACAACAAGAATGAATTTGGGAAAATACTTGTAGGAAAAACCAATTAATTTAGACAATACCCGAGGAAGAGTCCACCTAGACTTCACTTGTTATTTAACTCTGAACCAGACGATTTATTCACTTGACTTGATCCGTAGGATTCCCTAAGTTATATTAATACCTCTCTCAAGGCTACTAATGTCTAACTCTAGGTTGATTAATTGAAATTTCTTTCTAATTAAAACCCCTAGAATTGCATTAACTCGATCTATGGACTCCCATATTAGGTTTGACCCTAATCCGTCAAATTTTCGTCATCCTATGTTTAGGGCTACGATCAACTCCGCTTAATTATTCTAGATCAACTCTTAAACAGGGACTTTTGCTCCACTGCTTAAACACATCAATACTTGAATTAATATCCTGAAATATCAAAACAAGAATTAAGAACACATAATTAAGAACAAATCAAGTATTTATCATATAGTTCAGAAAACAATAACAAGATCCGTCTTAGGTTTCATCCCCCTTATGTATTTGAGGGGTTTAGTTCATAATAATAAAAGAATACATCTCAGAAGTAAATATAAAACAAAACATAAGAAAAACCCTAAAACCCCCTGAGGGAATTAAAGAGAAGATCCTCTGTCTTGAGTATGATCTTGGCTTCTTGAGATGAATCAATTGGCTTTCTTTGAGTAATCCCAGAATTCTGGCCTCTCTGGCTTGGCTCTTCGGCCTAACTGGACGCCTAACTGGACTCCCCCTTTGAAGGTTGGCCTCTAGGGTGTTTATATAGGCTTTTGGAATGGATTTCTTTGCCTCTAAGTACCCTAATCCGAATGAAGCTCTTCTTTGTCACGACAGGGACATGCCCATGGCACATGCCAGTGTGAAAGATGGCCAGGCCGTGTTCGGGTCTGTTAAGGTGGCACGGTCGTGTGGTCTTGGGCCCAGGCCATGTTGATTCCGTGATATGGCCCATTTACTCCGTTTTAGGCCCATTTCTCATTTTTTTCATCCTTCAGTAATCTCCTAAGTATAAAACATGAAAATAAGAGAAGTTCAAAATACAATACATACTACTCAATAATACCACATCAATATATGTTTATACCATCACATAGATAAAGGCACAACTAGGCACATTATCAATTTCAATCACATACTCAAATATCTATTCATTCAACTCTTAAAACTATCATCAACCACATACGTTCAAACGTACCTTGATCAACACATAGTTACTCACCATTTTTGCTACTCAATTGCTCGATATTATATCTCGTTCAACTTTTGCTATTCTTTTGATTTATTCACATACTTAGTGCCAGTTTCATAATCGAAACATAATCATCATCGCACACTTAGTGCCTATAAGTTGAACCGAACAATATCGGTATTGCACATACAGTGCCATATCAATAAGCCGAAGCTTCTATCTTTTCGCGCAGACAGTGCTAATCATCTCTGTCTCCTTTCTAATTTCGCACACTTAGTGTCCTCTAATTCAATTCCGCACATAGCATTTCTAATCTCATAGTTATATATATTCATTCAATTCACATCACATAGATATATTTTACAACTAGTATTATATCCGAACTTACCTTGAACGTCGAAATATCGAAACGGTCGATTAATCGAGCACTTTGTCTTTGCCTCGATCTTGATCCGGACCTCTCCTTTCTTGGTCTATACACATTCAAATTTAATTCATTCAATCAACAATTCATTCAATCAGCAATTCATTCAATTTAGTCCAAACACATATATTTAGGGTATTTTACAAAATAGCCCTCATATTTTCACATTTCGACACTTTAGTCCCTAATTCACAAAATCACAAATTCACATAATTTCTTTTCACATAAGCCTAGCCGAATTTTCCTGGTGTTCATAGAAGCCCACACATTTCATTTATTTCACATTTTAGTCCTTCAATTTACACTTTTCTCAATTTAACCCAAATTACACAAATTCATCAAAACTTTAAAGGCTAACTATATTAATCAAACACATATCTTTCATTTTCCACCATCAAGCACTCAAGAACTCACATGTTCATCAATGGCACATTTCAAAAACATCATCAATTCACAAATTTAAGACATGGATTAACTAGAGTACGAACCAACGATTAAGAAAACATAGAAATTATCAAAAATCGAGCTGAAAACATACCTCAATCAAGATGAACAAGGGCCGAATATGACAAAGCTATAAACCCTTCTTTTTATTCTTCAAATTCGGCAAAGAAAGATGATATATTGGCCATCTTTTTGATTTATTACAATTATAATAACATAATTTATAGATTTCCAATTCTACCCTTAATGAATTAAACATTAAAGCTTATAATGGTTGGTTATAAATGTCCATCTACCATCTACTAACTATATATTGGCTTAATAACAACATAAGGACTCCTCCTTTAAAAAGCCATGCCTTTAACAACTAGCACACAACTTTTACATCTTATGCGATTAGGTCCTTTTTGCTAATTAAGCACTCAAACCACAAAATTTTCACACAGAAATTTCACGCAGACTTAATCACATAATATAAACACAGAAAATAATATAATTTTTTCTGACCTCTGATTTGTGGTCTCAAAACCACTATTCTGACTAGGGTCTAAACCGGGCTGTTACACAAGGACTCGAACACATGACCTCAACCAAATTAACACACCACTTAACCACCAGACCAGCAGGCCCATTCTGATATAATTCTCCCAACATATAATTAAAAGCCTACTGACTAGAGTGAGGGCTTTATTCATGAAAATACAAAAATTTACCCAAGTCAAGGCTTGAACCCAAGACTTCTCAGGCATGCCAAGAACACTTAACCACTGAAGTAGATAGATATTTGTGTCAAGGAATTACAGAAACGTATTTAAAAACTTGGGGCGTTACAACTCTACCCCCTAAACGAAAATTCATCCTCGAAATTTTACCTGATTAGAAAAGGTGAGGATACTGCTAACGCATCGAATCCTCTAGCTCCCAAGTGGCCTCCTCAGTGATATGATCCCGACACAACACTTTCACTAAGGCGATAGACTTCATTCGTAGAACCTTAATGTCACGATGTAAAATCTGAATCGACTCTTCCTCAAACGTCAGATCAGACCTCACCTCTATCTCCTCAATAGGAACAACATGCGTGGGATCAGAGTCATAGCGTCTTAACATTGAGACGTGGAATACATCATGAATGCGATCCAACTCCGAAGGAAGTTCTAACTGATATGCGACTGGGCCCACTCATTTCAGCGGCCCAATAAACTGAGGGCTCAGCTTAACCTTGCGACCGAACCTCAAGACCTTCTTCCATGGCAAGACCTTGAGAAAAACTAAGTCCCCCACAGAATACTCAATATCTTTTCTCTTCAAATCAGTATAGGACTTCTGCCTATCAGATGCCACTTTTAGTCGATCTCAAATCGAGCGGAGCTTATCTTCAGTTTTAGAAACCAATTTTGGACCCAGAACACGTCGCTCACCCAACTCAGTCCAACATAAGGGAGTGCAACATTTACGACCATACAGGGCCTCGTAAGGTGCCATCTGAATGCTAGACTGATAACTATTGTTGTAGGCGAAGTCTGCCAATGGCAAATACTCCTCCCAACTACCTCGAAAATCTATAACACAGCTCCTCAACTGTCAGAGGATGGAAAGCAGTACTGAAGTCTAACCTTGAACCCAGATCCTCATGTAATTTCTTCCAGAACCGAGATATTAAGCGAGGATCCCTATTGGAGATGATCGAGACAGGAATCCCATGCAGTCTCACTATTTCAGATATATACAATTTAGCCAATTTCTAGAGAGAACAGTCTGTCCTGACCAGAATGAAGTGAGCAGACTTGGTCAATCGATCCACGATGACCTAGACAGAATCCTTCTTAGTGGGTGTTAAAGGCAACCCACTAACGAAGTCCATCGTTACCCATTCCCATTTCCACATCGGTATCTTTACCGGCTGCAGCAACCCCGAAGGTAATTGATGTTCAGCCTTAACTTGTTGAACGTCAAACAACAAGCAACGAAGTTAGTAACCTCAAGCTTCAACCCTGGCCACCAGTACAACTCTTGAAGATCTTGGTACATCTTGTTCCCACCAAGACCCTTAGAATCGACTGACATAACTCCTTGTCACTTGGTATACAAATTCGACCGCGGAAACAAAGTACCCCATCACTGTTAATCCCAAAATCAATAGTATCACCAGTCTCAACCTGACGGAAATGTAACTCAAGAGACTTATCCCCCATCTGTTTACCTCTAATCTGATCAATCCATGTAGGCTTAACCTGAAGTTCCGCTAATAGACTCCCAGAGTCGAATAAACTAAGTCGAGCGAACATTGCTCTCAGCTCAGTCACAGCCCTACAGCTAAAAGCATCTGCTACCACATTGGCCTTACCAGGATGGTACTCAATGGTGTAGTCATAATCCTTAAGCAGTTCAACCCATCTACGCTATCTAAGGTTTAACTCCTTCTGAGTGAGGAGAGATTTGAGGCTTTTATAATCAGTGTAGATAGTACACTTCTCACCGTACAGGTAGTGCCTCCAAATCTTTATAGCAAAGACTATAGCATCCAGTTCCAAATCATGCGTAGGATATTTTACCTCATGTCCCTTAAGCTGACGTGACGCATAAGCTACAACCTTACTATCCTGCATCAGTACGCAACCTAAACCCATATGCGACGCATCACTAAATACAATGAAATCCTTCTCAGATTCAGGTTGTATCAGAACCGGAGCCTGAGACAAAATATATTTGAGCTTCTCGAAGCTATCTTGTTGCATATAAGTCCAGACAAAGGGAACTCCCTTGCGCAGAAGCTTGGTTAACAGTGCTGCGATCAAAGAGAACCCTTCAACGAAGCGTCGATAGTAACCCACCAGCCCCAGAAAGATGCGGATTTCAGACACATTCTGTAACACCCAAAACCCGGCCTAAACGTTATGACCGTATCTGGCATGTCACATAAAAGGGTTGTTTATAAACTGCGTTTGTTAAAAATTTCGAGTTTAAATATTTATTCGCTGGAAATCCTTTATTTAACATTTTGGAAAATGATTATTAAGGGTTTAGGAAATTCTCCTATTGAACATTTAATAATAATAGGCAGTAATCAAATTAAAAGCTACACTAAATAAAATACCAAAATTAAAGTTATAGTGGCCTTATTACATAACAAAAACCCAAATAAAAATAAGTCCAAATAAAAGAAACGAGTTTACGTGAAAACATTGCATGGCCACCACAAGTCCACCTCAGCTCCCAAATCCGCGATCTAACGATTACCTGCAAAATTAAACAAAGGGGTGAGTCATCGAGACTCGGTGTGTAAATCCCCTATAACACATAAACGGCTCGAGGCCCACAATTGCATATCGGGCCTTAGCCTACTCAAGATGACATAAAAATAAATGAATGCATCATGTCCCAGCCCAAACCTAGTCTTTCCATCCTCTACACGCCACCCGTACCAGCCAATCACGCCGTGGGGATTTCCACAATCAACCCTCCATCCGCTACACGCCATTTTGACAGCCATGCTGTCAGTTATAATGTTGATCACCATGTGACCTTAAAATCAACTGTGGCTTACCCACCGATCACCATGTGACCTTATAATCAAATGTGGCAGAGCCACCGATCACTATGTGACCTTATAATTAAGTGTGGCAGGGCCACCGATCACTACGTGACCTTATAATCAAATGTGGCAGAGCCACCGATCACTACGTGACCTTATAATCAAGTGTGGTAGAGCCACCGATCACTATGTGACCTTATACTCAACACTTCCCCTTTATCATAACATCCCAATATCCCATGCAATATGACATAATAATTCGTGTATGCAGTATGTCATGTATGCAAAACATATATCAAATATAAGTATAACATTAATTACCATCATAATCAGATAGACATAATACAACATAATCAAGCTAATTAACCTCTAAGGGTATAACTTGAATTTTACCTAGCAAGGGTATATTCTTAATTTACCTATCGAGGGTATTTCAGTAATTTCGCACTTGCAATGGCCTTTTCGAAGGCGTAATGTCGCCCCGAGCGACTCAGCTACCATTTTCGGTCGTACCGGACTATTGGGCCTAAAACCTGATTTCGGCCCATTCGGGCCCACATGCTCGTATGGCCCACCTAACACAAATCTAGCCACATATATGAGATTCACCTAGTCTAGTTCACTATATACTACACCATCATACAATTTTATTCAATTGGGCTCGTGTGCCCATTGGGCCCACTTCGGCCCATCGTGGCCCAAGCAGCCTCAACCTACAAGAATACTACTGATGGCCTCAACTATCGCGTCGAAGCCCCACACGTGCGCTCGCACGATCGTGTGGCTACTATTACCGTGACCGGCACTTTGGCATTTGTCGCTCTACAACTAGAGTAGAGAAGTACACACCTGATAGGAATTTGGTGCTAATCTGCGCTCCGACCACTCCTGTGCCCAAACGCCCTCCAAGGTGTATTCATCTCCCTCCTAGAATGCTATATATATAGCTAGCTTCTCACCTTCCTTCTTTGTATCTTTCCGATGTGGGATCCTTCCATCAGCAGAGTTTAAATCCAACTCAAACTATTCCCGTCCAATTCGCAAAATAAATACTCCCTTGCTTTTCATGAGATTTGAACTCAGACTCCCTTGTAACATAATCCACGCCGCTAGCCACTAGGCCACAAGATCCTCTTGTGTCTAAAACCATGCGCAACTAAATTTAAATCTATAGCTAAATTTTAAAGTGAAGAGCCAAGACTTGAACCTTGGAGCTCCTTCCTTCCTTGTGGCGTCATCCTCCTTGCTCCCTAAGTAGCATCACTTTGCAACTACACCACACACTCCACTTGTGTCATTTTTCTTCACATTTTATTCTTAAAGCCTACCTACTAACTCTCAAGGTTTTTTTCACCTAAAACCAAAATTTCACTAAAGCCAAAGTTTGATCCCGGGACTTCATAGAAGCCCTCTAACCTTCCAAAATCACTTATCTAATAGGTCCAACTTGCATTTAAGCCGATCTCTTATTCTCAAAAATTTTAAACGTTACTACGCTCAAGGCCTATTGGGCCCAATCCTACTAGGCCCAATTTCGGGATGTTACACATTCTTCGGCTATTTCCAATCCAACACAGCCTCAATCTTATAAGGATCAACACGAATCCCCTTCGCAAAAACCACATGTCCCAAAAAGGTTACTTCCTAGAGCCAGAACTCACACTTATTGAACTTTGCATACAACTATTTCTTATGAAGAATCTATAGTACCACTTTGAGATGCTCATCGTGCTCGTCCTCAGTCTTGGAATACACTAGGATATCATCGATGAATACCATCAAAAATTGGTCAAGATAAGGCTGGAACACAAGGTTTGTCAAATCCATAAACGCCGTTGGTGCATTGGTCAACCCAAAAGGCATAACAAGGAACTTGTAATGTCCATAGCAAGTCCTAAATGTCGTCTTATGCACATCGGCCTCCTTAACTCTCAATTGATGATATCCTGAATGTAGATCAATCTTAGAGAATACAGAAGCCCCTCTAAACTGGTCAAATAGATCATCTATCCTTGAAAGTGGGTACTAAATCTTGATTGTCAATTTGTTCAACTGCCGATAATCTATGCACGTCCACATTGTCCCATCCTTTTTCTTAGCAAACAGCACTGGTGCTCTCCATGGAGGCACACTTGGACGGATGAACCCACAATCTAACAATTATTGAATTTGAGCCTTAAGCTCTGTATTGTAACACCCCTAACCCATATCCATCACCAGACTAGGGTTAAGAGGCATTACTGGACATATCAGAACATTTTACGATCATTTCACAACATCAATCATACAACATCATTTCATAATATTAATACTCATATAGTCCCTTTAGAAAGTCTATGAGACCTTAAACATGATTTAGAGAAGGTTCGGGACTAAACCGATCTCATACGGAAACTTTGCGGAACATAAAAAATTTTTCTTTCAAAACAGGGCACATCCCCGTGTGGCTAGGCCGTGTGCCTCACACAGTTGTGCCTTGATCCATGTCTAAACCCGTGTACAAAGCTGACTTGAATCACACGGCTTGTCAAACGCCTGTGTGTCTGGCCCGTGTGCAATGCTGACTTGGGTCACACTGCCTATCACACGCCCGTGTGTCTGGCTTTTTTGCAATTCTGACTATCTTCCACTTGGGACAGTGAAGGACACGGTCGGGACACACGCCCGTGTGCTCAACCGTGTGGCAATTATAGGCCATTTGTAAGGCCAATTTGCCACCCATTTTGGGTCATACCTACAAGCATCAATTAAACAACAATTCATGCCCTAAAAGCAACCAAAACATACCAAATTATGTACAATTTGACTCGTAACAACATCATTCATTCTCTATACCAACCTCACATAAAAAACATGTGATTTATACATCATATAAATCCATTTCAATTCATAGCGTATCAATTTCCTAAATCAACCATAAAACTTACCAAAATTAACTATCTCATTTTGCCATTCATGAGCACATCAAAACATACCAACTTTTACATCATATAGCATGCACTAAATTCATCCATAATCACATTCATTAACAAGCCATATCACATGGCTATATATATAAACATGTACCAAAACATAATCAAGTTCTCTAGCCTATACATGCCATACTTCTATATGTACATTTTCAAAAGGTACCAAAGTATAGTTTGATAGTGTGGTGATGATCCTCGACGATCCCTGAGCTCCCAGTAGCTTCGATAATCTATAAAACAATGCAAACAGACACAAAGTAAGCTTTCAAAAGCTTAGTAAGCCATATACAAATAAACTTATCACATAGAACATTTATAAACCATTTCATTCATATAGACTATGGCATAACACAATAGCAAAATCATATTTCTCATTTGGCTCAATTGTTCTTAACCACTTGCTTTCAAACAAATCACATTTCCATGTAGCTCCTTTGATCATAGCACATTTGTACATAACACCTCTTATTTCAATGTTCTCATATATATATATATCTCAATTCACATTTTCTCATATACTTACTTTTCATACTCAAACTTTGCATACATTTCAAATGTACTTGCATCGGATACTCATTTCATATAATCATTCATTTCTCAGAGTGCCCGTTGAACCATTCAGAATCCATAAGGATACTTAGATATCTCTGAAAGCTCGTACAATGCCAATGTCCCAGACGTGGTCTTACATGTAATCAAATATCGATGTCACTGTCCTAGACAGGGTCTTACACAAAACCAAATACGATGCCGATGTCCCAGACATGGTCTTACACGTAAATAACAAATCGATGCCAACGTCCCAGATGTGGTCTTACACGATAACACATATCGGAATCTTAAGTCATGACATACGTATCCTAACTACTTCCTAAGGTTCGTACGGGACTTTTCGGATGTCGTCACATTATCGAAACTTTTCTAGGTTTCACATATTCAGCTCAATTAGCCATATATCACAATTCATTCTCATAGAAACAATAGTAATTGAATTTAAACACATTTATTTGTATATCGACTTGCCTCGTATGGGAAAGAATGGAAACGAACGGCTATTCAACTACTTTCAATTTTCCTCGATCTAGTTTCATTTTCTTTGGTTCTTGATCTATACACATTCAAATTTAACTCTTTTATTCACCAAATCATTTAATTAAATCCATATACACATATTTAGGGAATTTTAAAAATTAACCCTCACATTTTCACATTTTGACATTTTAGTCCCTATTTCATAAAATCACAAAATACACAAAATTTCCTTATACACATGCTTGGCTGAATATTCCATTAATCCATATAAGCCCACATAATTCATTAATTACACATTTTAACCCTTCAATTTCTCATTTTCATAATTTAGCCCATAATACTCAAATTAATCAAAAATTCAAATACAAAACATGTTAACCCAACACATATCTTCCATATTTCATCAACTATCATCACAAAGCTTACAAAATCATCAATGGCATAACTCACAATGTCCATCAAATTCAGAAATTGAGACATGCGCTAGGTAATATACAAAGCAACGATCTCAAAAACATAGAAATTATCAAAAACTGAACAAAATTCGTACCTTAATCAAGACTTGGAAGTGCCGAATGAAACAAAGCTTTAGACCCTTTCTTTTTCTTTTAAAATCGGTGAAAGAAAGATGAATTAACACTAATTTCATGTTTTGTTTTTATTTAACACATATTAATAAACCATTTACCATTTTAACCTTAATTACTAATATTTATAAACACTTAGTGGATGGCCATTATTGACCATTAACCATATCAATAGTCCATTTGCCTAATAAGGACTTCATAGTTAATAAGCTATAACAATATAGCACATTAACGAATAGCATATAACTTTTGCATTTTCTGCGATTAGGTCCTTTTATCAAATCGAGCACACAAATGATAAAATTAAATCATGGAACTTTCACACATATTAATTCACATTTTACAAGCACCAAAAATAATATTTAAATATTTTTTTGACTCAGATTTCTGGTCTCGAGACCACTATTTTGACTAGGGTCTAAACCGGGCTGTTACATGTAAGCTCCTTCGGTGCCATTCTGTAGGCGCGATAGACACTAGAGTTGTACATGGAATGTAACACCCCCTACCCGTATTCAATGCCGAAACTAGGTACGAAGCAATACTGGACTTAACTCACTTGAACACACAACTTTGAGCTATCAAATTTCATTCCAACATAAAACTTTTCATCTTAATTCATAACATTCTTATTATAGACCTACGAGACCTTAAACATGCAAACAGAGGGCCTCAGAATCAAACCGGGAACTTTTTTAAACTTAGAAAAATTTAGCCTTAACAGGGTTACACGCCCGTGTGAAATGGGACATGCCCGTGTGAGCAGGCCATGTGGTCACACACGCCTATGTCCCTAGCCCGTGTGGAATTTATTTTTCATTTCGAACCTACAAGGGTTTTCTCACAGATACACACACGCCCGTGTCTTTCACACGGCCTAGACACGCCCTGTCCTCACCCGTGTGTGAAAACATGTGTATTCTATTTGTAACGTCAGCAACCATATAGGAGCACACGCCCATGTGTCTAGCCCGTGGTTGACACTGACTTGCAACATTAACATGCAGGGGACACACGGCCTGGTCACACACCCATGGGACTGACTGTACGTCACACACGGCCTAGACACACCCGTATGCCTACCTGTGTGGACAAGAACAAGGCTATTTGCCATGTTCTTTTTATCACCCTAACTCATGCAACATAAATCCCATTCAACCATTACCAATTAACCCAATCATACGTCATACACAAACATGAATAACTTCATCATTCCATATATTCATAATAATGAGCCATTAAATATGGCCATTTACAATTCATCCTTGGAAAATCCAACACACTTGGCCAAAACAACATAACATTTCACTAAGCCTAGCCCTATACATGCCATACTAAAATGCTAAGTCTAGATATACCGAGATGAACTAATAGTGTGGATGATCTTCAAATTATCCTCGTATCTCGAACCGGCTCTTTGACACTATAAAATAAGGGAAAAGAAAGGGAGTAAGCTTGAAGCTTAGTAAGTTTACATGTAAACTATAAGCATCATAACATATGCCAATCGATCAATAACATTTCATAATAAGAACAATTCACATGTCTTTGACCATGATTACTCATCTTAACTCTTACCACATTCCAACCATACAACATATATATTGCTCACAATTACTTGTACACATTCCCTCACTCATCACCATAAAGCAACATGAAACATTTACTTATACGATTTCTCGATGAACCCCTCGAAATAATACTATGTACCCGGTGGTTCCTCACACAGCCCACCATTAATCAATAATAGGGTGGTATCACACATAGCCCACCAAATGATATATAAACGATGGTATCGCACACAACCCATCGTGAATAAGTAATAAGGTGGTATCGCACATAGTTCGACCAAAAAGGATGATTACGGTGGTATCACATACAGCCCACCAATTAATCATTTCGGATATATTTCCACACTTACGTATCTATTCCAAGGTTCATACGAGAACTACTCACTATCTATCAATTTCAATCAATCTCAATCATAATTGATCTCATTTGTGTAATACACCAATAAGTAACAACATATGTATTAAAGATGTATCGTTTACACATAAACTTACCTCGGTGCAAAATGTGTTGATCGACGACTTAATCCGTAACCTTGCCTTTTCCCTGGTCAAGGTTATTTTCACGCTCTTCTTAATCTATAATAATAAAATTCACTCATTTAATCACTTTATAATTCATGATACAATAAAATTTCTACTTAGGCAAAAATGACCATTTTGCCCTTATACTTTGACAAAATTACTATTTTGCCCCCAGGCTCGTAAATCATTTTTCGTCACATTTTCTTATTAACCATGCCTAGCTGAACATTTATTTCTCTTATAACAACTCACAGAACCAATTATTTCATGCATTTATTACTAAATTACAACTTTTACAACTAAGTCCATTTTAGGTGTTTTCATGGTAACACCTTTCACAAAAGTTGTTCCTTAGCTCACTAACATTCATTTTCTTCCATAAAAACTCGGCAAACAACACAAACACTCTCATGGGAAGTCCCTAAACTTTCAACCATATTGCAAATTAGTCCCATTGTAACAACACAAACCCAGCCCAGATGTTATGGCCAAATCTGGCGTGTCACATTGAAATGTTTTTCGAAAACCATGTTTTCATTGAAAACCCTTCTTGAAATTTAAAACTTCTTGCTATAAAACTTGTATAAAACCTCAGTTCGCGTTTGTTCATTTTCAATCGTGGTTTTTTAAAAAGTTATTTCCTTTTAAAATGTTACTACCTTTAAAACCATTATTTGTTGCGAAAGCTTAATTTAAAACAAATGACTTACAAAAATGTGATATTTAAAATTGAGTTGCGAAAATGTAGCATTTGAAAAACAGTTATTGTTTTGGAAAACCGCGAGCTACTTTTAGCAGATAGAGAAAGTAATCAACTGAAAATCCCAAATAAAAACCAGAAATTAAAAGAGGACTTATTACAACCCAATAAGAAAACAGTTTAAGTAAGGTAAACTAGACTACTAAAATTTGAACCTGTTCGTAGTGTGGCCACCTCCGAGCCCTCCAGTACGTCGAACCGCTTACTGAGGATTACCTAAAAAATTAAAGGAGGGGGTGAGTTTACGAAAACACAGTGTGTACAACCCTCATCAATCATAAAGCATGCATCACATCAATTCGGGCCTAAGCCCATCACAGTAATCAATGTGGGCCTAAGCCCAACATAGTAACGGTGGCAATTGGGCCTTATCCCATAATAGCCTCAGTTGGGCCTTAACCCATATCAAATGTCACATATCACATCTATCTGGGCCTATGCCCATCTTAATATCAGAATCAGTATATGTAATGCATGAATACCCAAACCAACCCTGCACTCTGTCTCCTGTCCAACCCTACACTCCTGTGGGGTTTTAATCGATCCACCCATCCCTACACTCCTTATGTAGCACCGGTTGTGGCACTAACCAATGTTGCAACAGAGTTGCCAATCTCATAATCGGCTTAAAGCCATCAGTGCACTCACAGCCGTTAAGCGACCATGCGACCCTAACAAATCATATACTTCTTCCAAATCAATGATCCCATCCCCCATGCAACATAATATCAAATGAATGCAAACATACCATAAATGGGGCATTTTAGTCATTTCGCCCTTTAGGGGCATTGCTTCATTTCTACCCTACAAGCGTATTTTGGTAATTTTACAAATATTGGGGGTCTCAGTGCTTATTACGACCTCCTAGAAGGTCTACAGTCGCCTCGAGTGACACAGATAACATATATGATCAAAAGGAGTATTTGGGCCCAAAGCCCAATATTCGACCCAAGTGGGCCCATAAGCTCGTCTGGCCCATTTAGCCCAAAACTGCCGTTGGCCATGTGATCATCATGGATGGCTCATTATTTCCTATCCATCCACAAAATTTACTCGCGTAGGGCCCACGGCCCATTGGGCCCACTCAGCCCATTCCGATCCATTTGGCCCCAAAAATGGCCTAAGACCACGAGATACTCAAGGTGACCTCTGTCGTTGTATCGACTTATCCACACACGCATTCGTGCGCTGTGTGATAGCCGTAGCCGTACTTTCAGCCTTTCGGCTTCTCAGCATTTCGAGATTTCGGCATTTGTCGATCTACATGGAGTGGTGTGCATACACACCTTGTTGGACCAAAATGCAGTAGCCTACGAACATAAAATCTATATCTAACACGATACACCATCAGTCCTTTAAAACAAGGATTAAACAATCCCTTGCTATACCACTATCCAATATAGGATTTATTACTTACCTTGATCGAATGATTGAGGATCACTCACTTAAACTGTCGCAAGAGATTGATAAATAGGAGTTAGGGGTTATCTGCATTCCAACCAACACTTATCAACCATCAAACAATTGAACAGTTTGAACTAGGCGAGAAGTCACTTACCAAAATGCAGAGTCTAGATTAGAAGAAAAGAACAATCGCCACGCCCACACAAAAGCTGAAAGTACAGAGAATGATAGAGGCAAAATGGAATAATCGCACCTTTGAGATGGAATGTTCAGCTAACACAAAATATAGAGAACAAACAGAACGAAATGAGGGAAAGAGTATTCAGTTTTAGCAATACAAGGAGGGACACTCGAAAATAGTCGAAGGAAAAGAGAGAAAAGGGAAAAGGGGTATTCGACCAAGGAGGAATTGAAATTGAGGGAAGAAAGAAGTAGGGTTCGGCCAAGAGAAAAGTTAAGGAGAAGAGAAGAAAAACAATGTTATTAACTACCAAGGGATTCGGTTTCCATAGTAAAAAGAAAACAAAAAAAAAAGAAGGCAGTGCGAGGGAAAATATAAAGTATTCGGGCACTTAAGAAAAGAGGAAAACACAAAGTCGAAGAGGCAAAAACTCGAAATAGCAAAGCGCCGAAATTGACCTACAAGATTTGGGCACCACTTGACAAAAGGAGAAAAGAAATCCCTTCCAAGCACTTATAATTGCCGAAAATGCACAAAAGGACTCCCTAGCAGAATATGCACATACTAGCTACCCAGTTCGGCTACAACTTCTCCCATTTTCAAATTCCTTAAAAATCTCCACCAATCCTTCCACCGAATTTTTTCCTTGATTTACTCCAACTCCCCATTCAAATTCAATTCAAATTCTTTTGACCAATTCAATCACAGAGTTCCAGTCTAGTTCCAACACCTCCCCAGCTCAAGCTGCAAAATAAACATACAATTGTGCACGCCATGCCTCGAACCTCGGACTCTTGCCACACATGTAGCTCCACCTTCCCACTAGATCACCCACTCTCTTTGTGTCACATTTTACCTTCAATAAATTAAAAGGTATAAAGGCCGAAGTCCAGGTTCCTTTAAAAGAATAACCAAAACAAATTGCAAGAGCCAAGACTTGAACCCAGGCTCCCTTGCAACCTTAATGACGCCACAACCACTAAACCATATGCTTTCTTTTGTCATTTTTTAACACAATAATTTAAAAGGCCTACATCCAAGCATCCAGGGTTTTATCCATTTAAAACCAAAATTTTTGCTAAAGCCCAGGTTTGCACCCAAGACTTCTCAGACACTTCCAAACACTACTAAATCAATTAACCACAGAAGCAGACAGTCAATTGTGTTATTCACTTGCACAGCTAAATTCCAATCCCTCCGATACTCAAAGCCCATTTCTTCTAGGCCTCAAAGTCGGAGCGTTACACCCCTCGTTAGCTAGCTTAAGCTTTAAGGGTTCCAAAAGTACAAAAATTATCAAGAAAAGCCCCTAGAATCTCTTACTTGCAAGAGATTTGTGTTGCTGAAAATTTTAACTCCAAGAACCCTTAATTCCTCTCAATTTTCGGTGGAGAAGAAGCATGACCTAATTTCACCAACTTTTGACCAAAATTTAATGCCCTTGTCTTATTGTTTCCTATGGCCAGCCACACACTCTTAATAATCTAATTGCACTTTAAAGACCTCCAATTTAATATTCCATGGCTATTAGACACTTCTACCTTGTAAATTAGAACTTTTGCACTTTATGCGATTTAGTCCTTTTTCATAATTAAACATGAAATCACCAAAATTAATGCACCAAAATTTTCATACATCCTCATAAACATACTCTAACACGTAAAATAATATCAAAATTATTTTCTGCAACCTCAGATTAGCGGCCTCAAAATCATTATTCTGACTAGCCCCGAAATCAGGCTGTTACAACTCTCCTTCCTTTTAGAGATTTTTGTCCTCAAAAATCTTACCGATAAAAAGGTTTGGGTATTGTTCCTTCATGGCTTCTTCCAGTTCCTATGTAGCCTCTTCCACACCGCATTTTTGCCGTAACACTTTTACTAAGGCTATGCTCTTATTTCTTAATTATTTACTCTCTCGGGCCAAAATCTTGATTGGTTCTTCTTCATAAGTCATGTCCGATCATATCTCAATTTCTGTTGGAGGGATCACATGCGAAGGATTGGAACGATATTGCCGCAACATAAACACATGGAACACGTTATGTATTGTCTCTAACTCTATCGGCAAAGCCAACCGGTATGCTACTGGCCCAATCCTTTCAGTGACCTCATACGACCCTATGAATCGCAGACTCAATTTTCCCTTTCGACCAAATGTCAATATTTTCTTCCACGAGGATACTTTCAAAAATACTTTGTCGCCCACCTGAAACTTAATTTTTTTCTTTTGAAACCTGCGTATGACTTTTGTCGATCCGAAGCAGCTTTCAGACTATCACGGATCACTTTCACTTTCTGTTCGGTCTCTTTAACTAAATCGACCTTGTGAATTTGCTTCTCAACTCAGTCAAATACAAGGGAGTCTGACATTTGCTACCATACAAACCTTCGTACAGTTCCATCCGTATACTCGACCGATAACTATTGTCATAGGTAAACTCGACCAAAGGTAGATATTTTTCCCAACTACCTTCGAACTCTAACACACAGCATCGGAGCATATCTTCCAAAACTTAAATCACTCTTTTGGATTGGCCATTGGTTTGGGGATGGAACGCAGTACTAAAATTCAACCTTGTACCCAAGGCTTCCTGCAATTTCTTCCAAAACCTCGAAGTAATTCTCGGATCTCTATCTGAGATAATAGATATAGGTACCCTATGCAATCTCACCACCTCAGCAATATACAACTCGGCCAACTTATCAAGTGAATAATCCACATGCACCGGTATAACGTGAGCTGACTTCATTAATCTATCAATAATAGCACACACAACATCTTTCTTTCTAGGAGTCATAGGTAACCCCGTTACAAAATCCATGGTGATTCGATCCCATTTCCACTTGGGAACCATCATTAGCTGAAGCAATCCCAAAGGTACTTGATGCTCAGCTTTCACTTGTTGACAGATTAAACTTTTTGTAACAAACTCGGAGATGTCTCTTTTCATACCCGACCACCAATACAATTTCTTCAAACCATTGTACATTTTTGTACTGCCCGGATGTACTGACAAGCAACCACTGTGCACTTCATGTAAAATTTTTCGGATCAACTCATCATCCTTAGGTACCCAATTCCTATCATGAAACATCAAGCAACCATCTAAACTCACCCGAAGATCAGAGTCATTTCCTGATTCGCACGGGGCTCTCTTAGCTTGCATCTCACTATCATTCTTTTAAGCTTCACATATCTACTGAATAAATAGCAGTTTAGCCTTCAACTCAGCCAATATAGCACCATCATCAGACAACGCTAAGCTCGTACTCATAGCTCTCAAAGCATATAGGGATTTTTTACTCAAGGCATCCGTAACCACATTTGTTTTCCCCGAATGGTAATCGATTGCTAATTCATAATCTTTTAATAATTCGAGCCACCATAGTTGTCGCAAATTCAGATCCTTTTGGTCCATCAAGTACTTCAAACTCTTGTGATCGGTGAAGATTCGACACTTCTCACCATATAAATAATAACGCCAAATCTTCAAAGAAAAGACGATCGCAGCCAACTCCAACTCATGATCGGATAATTTTTCTCATGCTGTTTTAGTTGTCTCGAGGGGTAAGCTACTACCTTACCCTCTCGCATCAACACACAGCCAAGGCCATTTAATGATGCATCACTATAAACTACAAACTCTTTCCCCGACTCAGGTTGCACTAAAATCAGCGCCTCAATCAATAATGCTTTCAATTTCTCGAAACTCTGTTGGCATTTTTTAGTCGATTCAAGCTTAACATCTTTATGTAATAGTTTCGTCATCGGCGTAGCAATCATGGAGAACCCCTTTACTAAACATCTGTAGTACCCCGCTAAACCCAAAAAGCTTCTAATTTCTGATACATTTCTTAGCGGTTTCCACTCTACAATAGTCGAGATCTTACTCGGATCAACTCTAATGCCATCACCCAACACAATGTGTCCTAAGAATCCGACCTCTCAGAGCCAAAACTCACTCTTTCTGAATTTAGCATATAGCTGCTTGTCTCTTAAAGTCTGCAAAATAATTCTTAGGTGCTCTGCATGCTCACTCTCATCCCGGGAATAAATTAATATGTCATCGATAAAGACAACTACAAACTTATCCAAATATGGTCGAAAGATGCGGTTTATTAAATCCATAAATTATAGGAGCACTCGTTAAGCAAAATGGCATGACAAGAAACTCATAATGGCCATATCTCATCCGAAATGCAATTTTCGGCACATCTTACTCCTTAACCCTCAACTGGTAGTAACCAGACATTAGGTCTATCTTAGAGAACACCGTAGCTCCCTTCAATTGGTCAAATAAATCATCTATCCTTGGCAAGGGATATTTATTCTTCACTGTCACCTGGTTGAGTTGTCTGAAGTCTATGCACAATCTCATCGACCAATCTTTCTTTTTCACAAAAAGTACCGAAGTACCCCACGGTGAATAACTCGGTCTTGCAAAACCTTTGTCTGTTAACTCTTGCAACTGATCCTTCAATTCTTTCAGCTCTAATGGTGCCATCCTATACGGGGCAATCGAAATAGGTGTTGTACCTGGAACTAACTCAATCCCAAACTCAACCTCTCTAACTGGAGGCAATTCGGGTAACTCTTCTGGGAACACATCTGGATACTCGTTTACCACCGGCACTAATTCAATCTTTATCTCTAACTCTTGAGTATTCAGCATGAAGGCGAGATAGGACTCATACCCTTTTCTCAAGTATTTCTTGGCTACCATAGATGAGATTATCACAAGCAAACTATCTGATCTACCTGATTCAACCTGAATGACATCTCCATTTACACATTTCAATTCAATAAACTTACTACCACAATTCACTAAAACATTATGAACAGTCAACCAATCCATGCCAAGGATCAAGTCAAATTCATCAAACGGTAACAACATGATAACAATGACCTCTAATTCTCAAGGGACAATTCATCAACACCTTGTCAACTAGTACATGTTTGTCTAATGGGTTGGATACCTTTACAACAAATTCTGTAGACTCAACAATCATACCCATGCTAGATGCCAATTTCATGCAAATATATGAATGGGTAGACCCCGGATCAATCAAAGCAACAACATAGATATCATGAAGAGAAAAAGTACCTGTTATCACATCTGGAGAGGATGCCTCTTCACGGGCACGAATGGCATAAGTCCTTGCAGGTGCTCGACCCTCCGATCTCATAGCAGAGTCTCTGGTGCACCTCCACTACTAGTCCCACCTCCTGAGTTCTTTTGTGATCTACCTCTCGCAGACACAGTGCTTGATCTTATTTCTTGCTTCCTTTCCTTCTCATCTCTCTCAGGATAATTTCGGATAAATGATCTGATGAACCACACTTGTAACTATTTCAGTTGTTTCCCCAACACTCCCCCGTGTGTTGCCTACCACAATTTCGACACTCCAATTTATTTAACTTTGGATTTCCTATATTTTCCATCGAGGTGGCTTGAACTCTAAAGCCCGAGTATGTATTACCTCAATCTCGATGTGAATATCCAACTAACACAGTCGTCCGATGGTTCATTTCCTTGGACCTCTTTGATTGAGTTTGGTATGATTTACTCATTGGCCTCTTCCTTGCATCTCGGGCCTTATTCATGGCTTTTCTCTTTTCCTTATGTAGCTCCTCGGCCTTGCATGCCCTATAAACCAACACCACAAATTCTTTCAATTCTAAGATCCCAACTAGAAGTTTGATATCCTCATTCAGTCCATCTTCAAACCTCTTACATAAGATAGCTTCTGTGGACACAGACTCTTGTGCATACTTGCTGAGCCTAACAAACTCGCGCTCATATTCTGGCACAGTCACTTTGCCTTATTTCAGTTTAAGGAGTTCTTTTTGTTTCTGGTCTACAAATCTCTGACTTATATACTTCTTTTAGAACTCTTCAAAAAAAGAAGTCCCATGTTACTCTCTCCCTTGGAACTATCGACGTCAACGTTTTCCTCCAACGATATGTCGAGTCTTTCAACAATGACACAACGCATTTCAAGCTCTCCTCAGATGTACAGGAGAGTTCATCAAATATTCGCATTGAGTTCTCAAGCCAGAACTTCGCCATCTCGGGGTCATCGTCTATGTTAGCTCTGAATTTCTTGACCCCTTGCTTCTGAATCTTATCTACCGAAGGTATGGTTATTTTCACCAAATATATACTTTGAGGAGCCACATGAACTAGCTGAGGTATAGGAGGGGGTGGAGGAGGTTGAGCATTAGGGTTCGCTCGTACATACTCCATGTACCAATTACTCATCATTTGGAGAAAGGCTTCCCAAGCCCCTTCTCCTTGACCCATAGTCTTGGATCTACTCTCTACAGGCGCGGTCCCTTGCGTGGGAGCCGGTGTGTTACAAATAGCATCATTAGCAGCCGCTCGACCGGGATCCATATACTATATAAAAATAAACTTTAGAATTGTCAGAAGTCACCACACCATCAATATATGTTTATGGCATGTGTAGCTAGACTCTTACACACGCTACGGTAGTCCAAGAATTGACTAAACCATAGCTCTAATACCACTAAATGTAACACCCCTTACCTGTATTCAACACCGAAACTAGGTACAAAGCATTACTGGACTTAACTCACTTGAACACACAACTTTCGGTTATCAAATTTCATTCCAACTTAAAACTTTTCATCTTCATTCATAAAATTCTTATTATAGACCTGTAAGACCTTAAACATGCAAACGGAGGGCCTCGAAATCAAATCGGGAACTTTTGTAAACTTAGAAAAATTTAGCCTTAACAGGGCATAAGCCCGTGTGAAATGGGACATGCTCGTGTGGGCAGGTCGTGTGGTCACACACGCCTATGTCCCTAGCCTGTATGGAATTTATTTTTCATTTTGAACCTACAGGGGTTTTCACACGGCCGGACGCACGCCCGTGTCCTTAGCCCGTGTTCTTCACATGGCCTACCACGCCTGTGTCCTCACCCTTGTGTGAAAACCTGGGTATTCTGTTTGTAAGGTCAGCAACCATATAAGAGCATACGGTCTAGGCACACGCCCATGTGTCTAGCCCTTGGTCGACACTAACTTGTAACATTAACATGTAGGGGACACACGGCCTGGTCACACACCCATGGGACTGACCGTGTGTCACACACGGCCTAGACACATGCCCGTGTGGCTACCCATGTGGACAAGAACAAGGCTATTTGCCAAGTTCTTTTTATCACTATAACTCATGCAACATAAATCCCATTCAACCATTACCAATTAACCCAATCATACGTCATACACAAACATGAATAACTTCATTTTTCCATATATTCATAATAATGAGCCATTATGTAACAGGCCAGTTTAGACCCTAGTCAAAACAGTGGTTTTGAGACCTCCAACCTTTAAATAATATTTTAATGTTATTTTTTATGTTGATTATGTGTGATATAGCCTGTGTGAAAATTCGGTGTGATAATTTTATCAATTTTGTGCCGAATTAATAGAAAGGACCAAAGCGCGCAAGGAGTAAAAGCTATGTGCTAATTTATAAGTACCTATGTGTTGTTGTCTTCATAATAGGATGGCCTTAAGAGGAAATTAAGCCATTATTAAATATAGTGGATGGCTAAATGACATATTAGCCATAATATATATTTGTCTTATATGTTTAATGAAAGGATAATATAGTAATTAGATTAATAATATGTTATTAAACAAACAAAAGATGAAAATAAGATGAATATGTTCATCTTTGTCCACCGAAAACACAAAAAAAGAAAGGAAGGAGCAAAATCTTTGTGATATTTGGCCATTGTTCATCTTGATTGAGACAAAGGAAAGAGAGGTTCGGATCGAGATCAAGGCAAAGATAAAGTGCTCGATTAATTGACCGTTTTGATAATTTGATGTTTGAGGTAAGTTCGGATATAATACATGTTATTAAGATATGTTTTAGTATTACGGAATGAATATGTCTATGATTATGAAAATTGAGGTGCTATGTGCAAGATTTAATTAGATGGCACAAAGTGTACGAAATTGAAATCGAAACAGAAATGAATAGCACTGTGTGTGCGATGTTATGAAAGCTTCGGCTTATAGATTTGGCATTGTGTGTACGATACCGAGATAAGTCGGTTGAAAGAATAGGCACTAAGTGTGCGATGACAAATATGCTTCGAACATGTATATGGTATTGAGTGTGCGATTAAATTGAAAGAATATCAAAGGATGATCGACATGTAATATCGAGCATTGAGTAGCTTGGAAATTGAATAACTATGTGTTAGCTAAGGTATGTATTGAACCTTTGTGGTTGATGAGCTTATAGATAAAGCTATGAATGGATGTATGAGTATTTTAGCTATGGATGATATGGTATGAATATGAGAGAATTGACCTATGTGATGGTTATTATATACATTGATCTGAATTGATGAGATAATTGTATTGTATTTCGAACTTACTAAGCTTTGGAAAGCTTACTGTGTGATTTGTTTCTTTGTTTTACAGTGTCAGTGAAGCTAGCTCAGATTTGGGAATCGTCAGCATCTCAATCACACTATCGACAATCTATTTTGGGTACTTTTGGAAAGATGTACATAGATGAAATATGGCATGTATAGGCTAGTTATTTGAATCATATTTGAGATATGTAAATAGCCATGTGATGTGGCTAGTTATATGATGGCTTTAAGCATGAATGGCTTTGATATATGATGCATATTGTAGTATGGGTTGTTGGTAATGAGAATGTCTTATGAATGGTAAACTTAGTGATAGTTTGATGCTAGTATGATCTAATGAATTCGAGGATGAATTATGTTTGGGATTAAATGTGTTTAAGTTGTGAAAATTAGTTTATAAGTTGACATATTTAGTAATGAGATGGTATGTGATGTTATAATGATCACTTGACATGGAATTGGTTGTCGAATTGTGTGTGAAATTAGGCTTTTATGTGCTTGTAGGTTTGACCCTTGTGTGGGTGGAAAAATGGCCTATTTTGTCACACGGTTGTGGCACATAGGAGTGCCTAGTGACCGTGGGGCTAAGTTAGTAGCTAGCTAAGAGTACACGGCCCTGGCACATGGGCGTGGTTGATAGCCGTGTGGTTTCAATAGAATCACCACGACTTTGGCACACGGACGTGCTTGGTGGCCGTGGAGGCAAGTCAGAATTGACCACGGCCAAGGTACACGGGCGGGCTGGGTGGCCGTGGAGTAAAGTTAGGTTCGAACATGGGGAAGACACACGGAGGTGTCTATCAGCCGTGGGAGGCACACGGTCTGCCTACACGGGCGTGTAACCCCTAAAACTTTGAAAAGTTTTAAATTTCTAAGAATTTCTGTATGTGTTCCGGTTTAGTCTCGACCCTTTTCTAATGCGTGTTTGAGGTCTCGAAGACCTCCATAAGGGACTATATACTTATGAATGAATATGTTTGATTGATGTTTGACTTTGTGTCGTGAAATAGTAATGAAATGTTTCAATTGTTCGGTAATGCCTCTTAACCCTATTCCGGTGACAGTCTCGGGTTAGGGGTGTTACACATTAAATATGGCCATTTAGAAAAGAGTTTATCCTTGGAAAAACCAACACACTTGGCCAAAACAACATAACATTTCACTAAGTCTAGCCCTGTACATGCCATACTCAAAATGCTAAGTCTAGATATAACAAGATAAGCTGATAGTGTTGATGATCTTCAAATTATCCTCGTATTCTGAACCGGCTTTCTGACTCTATAAAATAAGGGAAAAGAAACGGAATAAGCTTTAAGCTTAGTAAGTTTACATGTAAACTATAAGCATCATTATATATGCGAATCGATCAATAACATTTCATAATAAGTAAGAACAATACACATGTCTATGATCATGCTTACTTATCTCAATTCTTACCACATTCCAACCATACAAAATATATATTGCTCACAATTACTTGTACACATTCCCTGCACTCATCACCACAAAGCAACATGAAACATTTACTTATACAATTTCTCGATGAACCCCTTAAAATAATACTATGTACCCGGTGGTTCCGCACACAGCCCACTATTAATCAATAATAGGGTGGTATTGCACATAGCCCACCAATAAGAATATTTAAGGTGGTTTTGCACATAGCCCACCAAATGATATATAAACGATGGTATTACACACAGCCCATCGTGAATAAGTATTACGCTGGTATCGTACACAACCGACCAAAAAGGATGATTATGGTGGTATCGTACACAGCCCACCAATTCATCATTTCGGATATTTTTCCACACTTACGTATCTATTCCAAGGTTCATTCGAGAGCTACTCACTATCTATCAATTTCAATCAATCTCAATCATAATTGATCCCATTCATGTATTACACTAATAAGTAACAACATATGTATTAAAGATGTATCATTTACACATAAACTTACCTCGGTGCAAAATGTGTTGATCGACGACTTAATTCGTAACCTTGCCTTTTCCCTGGTCAAGGTTGTTTTCACGCTCTTCTTGATCTATAATAATAAAATTCACTCATTTAATCACTTTATAATTCATGATACATTAAAATTTTTACTTAGGCAAAAATGACCATTTTGCCCTTATACTTTGGCAAAATTACTATTTTGCCCTTAGGCTCGCAAATTATTTTTCATCACATTTTCTTATTAACCATGCCTAGTTGAACATTTATTTCTCTTACAAAAATTCACAAAACCAATTATTTCATGCATTTATTACTAAATTACAACTTTTACAACTAAGTTCATTTTAGGTGTTTTCATGTTAACACCTTTCACAAAAGTTGTTCATTAGCTCACTAACATTCATTTTCTTCCATAAAAACTCAGCAAACAAGACAAACACTGTCATGGAAAGTCCCTAAACTTTCAACCATATTGTAAATTAGTCCCATTGTAACACCCCAAACCCGACCCAAACGTTATGGCCGAATCTGGCGTGTCACATTGAAGTGTTTTTCGAAAACCATGTTTTCATTAAAAACCCTTCCTGAAATTTTAAACTTCTTGCTAAAAACTCGTACAAAACCCCAATTCGTGTTTGTTCATTTTCAATCGTGGTTTATTAAAAGTTATTTCCTTTTAAAACGTTATTGCCTTTAAAACCATTATTTGTTGCAGAAGCTTAATTTAAAACAAATGACCTACAAAAACTTGATATTTAAAATTGAGTTGCGGAAACATAGTATTTGAAAATTGTCCCTGAGGCCATCCTCGAAGTGGACACATCTCTCATATTCGACTGCCACCATGCCACGCGCATATCGGCTCAATCTCAGAAACTCGATCTCATACTCTGCCACTGTAAGGTTTCCCTAGGTGAGATTAAGGAACTCATGTCCCCTAGCGTCAATATAGTTGGCTCCCACATACTTACTCTAGAAAGCCATCTTAAAGTAATCCCAAGTCAGTCAATCGGGCTGAGTGCCCTTCTTAACCGGCAGCCACCACTGGTAAGCTTCATCGCAAAGCAGAGAAACAACCCCCTTAAGCTTCTGCTCCGCATTAAAATCCAAGTCGTCCATAATTCTTTCTGTGGCCTCCATCTAATATTCGGCCACGTTGGGGGCGACTCCAGTGACACCCCAAAATAATTCAGCCCCATTGGACTGGAGTAGTTTTGTAACCGACCCTCGGCCCCCATATCCGGTGTTGGGCCCAGCGACCCTCTCCATTATCCTTAGCATGGCCTGAGACAGTGCGTCGTCCCCAGCCATACAATCTCGAGACCCAGTCTCTATTGCAGGTGATACCAGTGTCTCACTAGTATCCAGATTAGTCAAATTGCAAGATGATGAGGACCCAGCTTGAGCCCCTCTACGGCCTCTACCATGGCCTCTAATACCCTATCCGCGGATACCCCGCGCGCTAATCATATATTTAGAGTTTATCTGTATTAACATCTTTATGCATTAGTTACAATTCCGATATTTATTAACAGATATTTTGTGCAGAACAGTATCAAAAGTTTAGAGTTCGTTATCGCGAGTCTTAGTCCCACTACAGTTTCTAGTTTACACTACCTAGAGTATTTTCAGTACAATATACTATCTATTGGTTGTTTCAAGCATGCTAGTAGTATTTTTTTAACAAATCTAAACAAAATTTCAGAACACTTATAGGATCGGCGCCGGAGACTCGGTGACTACATACTCAGTCTAAAAATATTTCAAATCATTTAAAATCATTCCTTAAAACCAATCTTTATAACCCAAATCCACAACCGAGTTTTGCAACCAGGCTCTGATACCACTAAATGTAACACCCCAAACCTGACCTAGACATTATGGCCGAATCTGGCGATGTCACATGGAATGGAATTTTGAAAATTATGATAAAACCATGTTCATTTTATTACTCTTATTAATTCCAGAATTCGCTTACTCATCTAGTCTAATGTTTAAAACGTAATTCATTACGGAGCTTTAGAAATCATTTATTTTATGAAAAATAAGTTAATAAAGTAAATTTGTCCATTTTAGAGAAACCCCTTTGTTTTCGAGAAAATCGTCTAAGGGATCAAGGGTTTAGAAAATACTTTAGCTTTTGAAAACCGAGTCTTCCTATGTCTAGCAATTATGAATCCATAAAAACAATAAATAAAAACCCCATTTAAGCAAAAGTACCAAAAAGTTCGCGAGTTACATCAACATAAACCAATAATCGTAAAACGGGATAAAAACCATGAAAATCCAGAACCGTAGTTACCGCCGAGTCCTTTGCCGCACTGAACCATCTAATGCTAGGGATTACCTGAACAGATTAAATATAAAAAAAGACGAGTTTTCGCAAACTCAGTGTGTAATCCCCACAGAAAACATGCACACAGCATAATATCAGAAAATAGTAATATATTTACAGTTCGGGTCTGATCCCATTACTGAATCGGTGTGGATCTTAGTCCACTCAGATACAGAATAAGAGACAATTTAGAGCCTCTGCCCATCAGATACAACATGCAGAACAGAACAAAATATCAGAATCTTACCCACCAACCTCTACATACCATCTCCGACCAACCCTACACACCATGTGGGGATAAAATTAACCCACCCATCCCTACACACCATGCTGTACCGAAATGCGGCACATAATCAGATAATTACGATTAAATTTTGCTAGATAACAGTGAATAGCCTTTGGATACTTCCTCCAATATCATCAATCGACGAATGTAATGCGAAAGATACGATCGATGACATGCTATAATGCAATTAACAGATCAGACATTCAAATGATATACATGCTAAGTGCAACATGCTCAATACATATATCACATAATCAGATCACATAATTAGGGGTCTAAGTAATGCTTACCGACCCTACAGTAAGTCCACAGTCGACTTGGGCGACCCGTGCAACCTTACTGATAATTTCAGAAAAATGGGCTCACATGCCCATGTGGTCTACCCGTGTGGACCCAAGCGCCCTGGCCCAGAATTCTACACACCCGTGTGGTTCACCTATATGGGCCCACATGCCCGTGTGGCCCACACGGCTTAATAAGATAAGCCCGTGTAATGCACACGGCCTTACCCTGCCATCACACGATCGTGTCACTTGCGTACGGCCTGACTCATCGATCACACGGCCGTGTTGTGGCTCACTGCCTTGCACACGGCCTACCACACAGCCATGTGGCATCGACAGAAACATTTTTTAGCTTTCGTCGATTCTCGTTTTTTGTGTTTTTGGGTACACACTTGGTTACAATTTGCTGTAAAAGTAATCCCGAGCAATCTTGAACCTATAATTGACATTACAAATCCTGAAATTAGCCTATAACCACGGTTAAAACGAATCCATCATCCAACAACGAACCAAAACAACCACTTAACACTTACCTCCAAAACCTTGCGCGATTTTAACCGTTCGGCGGCCCTAGAGAAGCCTCGTTCCACTCGTTTTTACATTGCCAAAACAGAACATAAGCCCCCCATAGGAACCTTAATAAAGAACGAAACTTTGACACTCCCAACACTTACCAATTAATGACGGAAAGGAGAATAGGTTAGAAGAGTAATAATCACAAAAGCCCAAAATAAAAAAGGAGAAAGGCATTAGAAAAATTTTAAAAATAGGATGATAGTCGAAATTTTGCAAAAGAGAGAAAACAAAACCGAATGGAAGGGAATCTGGGAACCCCCTAATCACTCCCCTTAATTCTCTCCACTAAACCCACTACTCAGTTTTTACAACTAACTCAAACTCTTCTCCATCAAGCGAGTAAAAAAATAAAAGCGTTCGAGCTTGCGCAAGGACTGAACACATGACCTCCACCATAATAACACACCACTTAACCACCAGACCAGCAGCCCCATTCTGATATAATTCTCCCAACATATGATTAAAAGCTTACTGACTAGAGCTAGGGCTTTATTCATAAAAATACAAAAATTTACCCAAGTCAAGGCTTGAACCCAAGACTTCTCAGACATGCCCAGAACACTTAACCACTGAAGTAGACAAATATTTGTGTCAAGGAATTACAGAAACATATTTAAAAACTTAGGGCGTTACAGCATATTATGATTCCTGAGTGGAAGTGGGATAGAGTAACAATGAATTTTGTATTGAGATTGCCTTTATCTACGAGAAAGAAAGATGTAATCTAGGTTGTTGTTGATATATTGACGAAATCGTCACATTTCATTCCTATACGTACAGATTATTCACTTGATAAATTGGCTGAGTTGTATATTTTAGAGACTACTTGATTTCACGGAGTGCCACTATCTATTGTTTCGGATAGAGATCCGAGGTTCACATTGCTATTTTGAATGAAATTGCAATAAGCTTTAGGTACAAAGCTACATTTAGCATTGCGTTTGACTTGCAAACAGATGGTCAATCCGAGCGAGTTTTTCAAATACTTGAAGCTATGTTAAGATGTTGCATTCTTGAGTTTGAAGGTAGCTGGGAGAAATATCTACCACTGATTGAATTAGCTTACAATAATAGCTTTCAATTGAGTTGTAACACCCCTATCAGATATTTTAGACTTTTATGATCTAAAAACACGTGGCATTTCTCACTGAATAGATAGTGTCGCCAAATCTTTAATGCGAACACAATCGCAGCAAACTCAAGATCGTGTGTTGGATAATTCCTCTCATGTGGTTTATGTTGTCTCGAGGCATAAGCTATAACTTTACCTTCTTGCATCAGTATGCATCCCAAACCATTCAACGAAGCATCACTGTAAATCACAAATTCTTTGCCCAATTCTGGATGTACTAATATGGAGCTTCAGTTAAAAGGTCTTTCAACTGATCAAAACTTTTCTGACATTTATTGGACCATTCAAAACTCACATCTTTCTGAAGCAATCTAGCCAATGGAGTAGCTATCATCGAAAAGCCTTTTACAAATCTTCGATAATAACCAGCAAGTCCCAGAAAACTGCGGACTTCAGGCACATTCCTTAGAGGTTTCCAATCCAGAATAGCAGAAATTTTACTCGGATCAACTCGTATTCCAGAGGCCGATACAATATGTCCCAGAAAACTGGCTTCATGCAACCAGAATTCACAATTACTGAATTTCGCATACAATTGTTTTTCTCGTATAGTTTGCAACACAATCCTTGGATGCTCGGCATGTTCAGTCTCATCATGTGAATAAATCAAAATGCCGTCAATGAATACAACAACAAATCGATCTAGGTACGGTTTAAAAATTTTGTTCATCAGATCCATAAACACTGCAGGAGTATTAGTTAATCCAAAAGGCATCACTAAGAATTCATAATGTCCGTACCTCATTCTGAAAGCAGTTTTGGAATGACTAAATCTTTTACTCACAACTGGAATATGCCGATCTCAGATCTATCTTTGAAAACACGGTGGCTCTTTTTAACTGATCAAAAAAATCATCAATTCTGGGTAACGGATATTTATTCTTTATGGTCTCTTTGTTCAACTGACGATAATCAATGCACATTCTCATCGTGCCATCTTTCTTTTTCACAAACAGAACGGGAGCACCCCAAGGTGAGAAACTCGGTCTTGCGAACCCTCTATTTGTCAACTCTTGCAACTGTGACTTTAACTCATTCAATTCTATTGGTGCCATTCTGTACGGAGCTATCGAAATAGGTGTCGTACCAGGCAATAGATCAATACCAAATTCAACCTCACATATCGGAGGCAATCCTGGGAATTCTTTAGGGAATACATTAGAAACCTTACAAACTACTGGCACTGATTCAACTTTCTTCTCAGACACTTTCATATCAATCACATAAGCAAAATATGCCTCATATCCCTTTTTCACATGTCTATGAGCTTTCAATACAAATATCACAGCAGGAAACCCATTCAAATCATTTGACTCAATATGAACTATTTCACCATTCAGACATCTCAAATCAATAATCTTTCTTTTACAGTTTACAATAGCATCATGCAGTGTCGACCAATCCATACCCAGAATCATATCAAACTCGTTAAATGGTAAAAGCATCAAATCAGCAGGAAAGCAGATATCTCATAACATTAACGAACAGTTTTTACATACTTTATCAACCAAGACACTTTTACCTAAGGGGTTCGATACTTTTATAACAAATTCGGTAAACTCTATAGGCAAAGTCTTACTAGATACTAAGTTTTTGCATAAATACGAATGCGTAGAACCAGGGTCTATCAATGCAATCACAGAAGTATCATAAAGCGTAAATGTACCCGTTATAACATCTGGAGATGAAGCTTCCTCACGAGCTAGGATAGCATACGCTGTAGCAGGTGCTCTAACTTTAGATCTTGCGACCGTATCTCTCGTAGTTCTCTGACTACTACAGACATTTCTTGCATTCTGAAAAGGTTTACCTCTCATTGAAAAATTATCAGATCTCGGATTCTGGGCAGTCTCTTGTTCAATAGACTCTGGGCAATCACGGATAAAATGATCTAATGATCCACATCTAAAGCAAGCTTGATCATTTAATCTACAACTTCTCGAATGCCTTTTTCCACAATACTTACATTCAGGATTCTCGGATCTAAGATTTCCAACACTAGCCATCGATTTTACTGGAGATTTGGAACTCAATTGGGATCTAGCTCGATCTCTATTCTAATGTCTCACATTAGCCTTTGAACGGCAATGCTCATCTCAAAATTTCTTCGAAGCAGACTGAAATGATTTACTCGAAAATCTCTTTTTCATATCTCTAAATTCAGACTTTGCTTTTCTTTTATCTTTTTCGAGTGCCTCAGCTTTGCACGCTCGGTCCACGAGCACAACAAACTCTTTTATCTCGAGAATCCCAACTACCAAACGAATATCTTCATTAAGGCCATCTTCGAATCTTTTGCACATTATTGCCTCAGATGATACACATTCTCGTGCATACTGACTTAACCTCACGAACTCTCATTCGTATTCGATGGCACACATACGGCTCTGTTTCAATTCAAGAAATTCTTTTTGTTTCTAATCAATGAATCTTCACTGATATATTTCTTCCAGAACTCAACCTGAAAGAAGTCCCAAGTAACCTGTTCCTTTGAAACAATAGAAATCAGAGTTTTCCACCACTGATAAGCTGCATCTCGTAGTAGTGAAATAATGCATTTAATACCTTCTTCTGGAGTCAAGGACATTTCATCAAATACCCGGATAGTGTTTTCTAACCAGAACTCAGCCTTTTCGGCATCATCTTCACTGGTGGCCCTGAACTCTTCAGCCCCAAACTTACGGATTTTATCAACTAGAGGCTTGTTCAACAGATTCGAATTTATAGTCGGAGGCATAGCAAATGTTTGAGGGGAATTAAGCGGGGGCGGAGGTTGTGAAACAGCCGGATTATTTCTCATAAATTAAGCGAACCATTCACTCATCATCTGGAAAGAAGCTTGTTTAGCTTCTCCCTCTTGACCGCTCGTAGACGGTCTCGAATCATAAGGCACTGTCCCTTGAGCGGGAGCGGGCGCATTAGTTTCTACATCGTCAGCTACGGCTCTTTCGGGATCCATTACTATACGTAAAACACATTTTACACGTCAGGATTCATCACACTGTCACAGTTCAGATATATGTCATGTATAGCTAGATTTTAACATGCTACGTTTGTCCGAGAATCGACTAAACCGTAGCTCTGATACCAATCAAATGTAACACCCTTATCCAATATCCGTTGCCAGATTAGGGTTAAAGGCGTTACCAGAGAGATCAAAAACTTTTACAAACATTTCATACAACCATTCATTAATCGCAATCAAAGTGTCCCTTAAATAGGTCAACGAGACCTTAATCATGCTTTAGAGTAAGGCCGGGACTAAACCGAACACATACAGAAATTTTCAAAAATTTAAAACTTTTCTAAGTTATGATGGCCACACGCCCGTGTGGGCAGGCCGTGTGTCTTTCACGGACACCAGACATACCCATGTGACTTGGCCATGCCAATTCAGGGCATGTATACTGACTTTTCCACGCGGCCACTAGGCATGCCCATGTACCATGGCCGTGTGCTCTTACGCCATATACTGACTTAATCACACGGCTACCAAGCACTTTCGTGTGCCAAGGCCGTGCACACTTTGCTAGATACTACAATTTTCCCACGGCTATTAGGCACGCCCATAAGCCATAGCTGTGTAGGCAAAACAGGCCATTGTCAAGGCCATAATGCCACCCACTATAGGGTCAATATCTACAAGTAAATTACCAAATCATTTCATGCATAATTTTGCAACCAAAACATATCAAAGAAATCATCAAATCTTCACCTAATATTGCAACTTCAATCATACCAAATTGTACAACTAAACACATAAGCAATTAAGCATGATTCATCCATCTATACCTTTCATATATCCACTTCTTTGATCAATCAAACATACTCATAATGCATTCATATGCTTACCATATCTTTAACCATTTCATAAGTTATCTAGCCATACCAAAACATGCATCATTTTTATATATGCCCAAGCATATTACCAATACTTATCTAGTCACATCTCATGACTATTATACACATTTCAAACGTAACCAAAACGACTAGCCTATACATGCCATATCTAGCTATATACATATTCCAAAAGTACCAAAACAAGTTGAGTAGTGTGATGATGATACTCGACGGTCCCCGAGCCTTTAGTAGCTTTGACGATCTATAAAATAGAGAAAAACACACACACAGAGAATAAGCTTTCAAAAGCTTAGTAAGCCATATACAAAAAACCTAACAAAAAATGTACATAGCATATTTATACAATGACAATAATGGTTCTCAGAGCATATACATCTCATATAACATTTGGCTCATTTGTTTAGCCATATCTTACCACATTCTTCAACTCAAGTAACACATATACACATAGCTCATTTGAACATATCATCACATATTGTTTCACCCTTTCAATACACATATTCAACTGAGTAAGTTCATATAGATACTTACCTTTCATACACACTTAGTGTACACATCAACGTACCTGAAACAGATATTCAAATCACATAGTTATTTATATCTCGGACTTGACCGTTGAACCATTCAGAATCTAATAGGATATGCAGAATAGTCAGAATAGTCGTACAATTCCAACGTCCCAGACGTGGTCTTACATGTAATCAAATGTTGATGCCACTGTCCCAGATAGGGTCTTACACAAATTAATACGATGCCAATATCCCAGACATGGTCTTACACATAAATCCCATATTGACACCAACGTCCCAGACGTGGTCTTGCATGAAAGCTCGTATCGATGCCAACGTCCCGGACGTGGTCTTACATGATAAAACATAATAGAAACCTATGTCATGACATAGCTAATCCTATCTATTCCTAGGTTCATATGGGGCTTCTCGGACATTGCCACTATATCGATCTTATCTCGGGATTCATGTACACAACATCTAGTAATCATTCGTCGTTATCAAAAGTCATATGAATATACATAATTCAATACAAATATGTTTATTTATATAATGACTTACCTCGGATCCAGATATTCGTTCGAACTTGGTTATTCAACTACCTTCGCTTTCCCACGATCTAAGTCCGTTTTCTTTGATTCTTGATCTATACATATTCATATTTAACCCTTTAATTCACTAGTTCATTCAATTCAATCCAAGAACACACATTTAGGGCTATTTGCAACTTAGCCCTCACATTTGTACATTTTATCAATTTAGTCTATTTTTCTCAAAACTTCAAATATACATAATCACCATATAACCATGCTTAGCAGAATGCCCATGTATCTCATACAAATCAAAACATTTCATTAAATTTACAATTTAGTCCCTCAAATTGCTATTTTCTCAATTTAGCCCTAATTAGCTAAATTCATAAAAAATTCAAGAACAAAACATGTTCATTAAACACATATCTCTCATTTCACACTAAAACTCATCACAAAGTTCACCATTTCATCAATGGCACATCTCATAAACATCATCAATTCTTTAAATTTCAACATGGGCTTGATAGTAGACTAAGCAACAATCTCAAAAACATAAAAATCAATAAAAACCAAAGTCAAACATACCTTAATTAAGCCAAAATGTGTGCCGAATGTGAAGAGAGCACAAACCCTTATTATTTTTCTCTTATTTTCGGTTCAAATAGAAAGATGAACACACATATCATGGCTTTCTTCGTTTATGTTTAAAAATCTGTTATTTTTCAATTTACTAATTTAACCCTTCCATTAATAAATCAAACAAACATACATTAAGGGCACATTTGTCCTTTGTTCATCCACTAACTAAATAGTGGTAAATTGCCTCTTAAGCCCACTACTTTTAATAGCAATAACACATAAGTGCTTTAATATATAACATGCAAATTTCACATTTAATGCAATTCAATCCTTTTGTAAAATTAGGCACATAGACTGACAATTTAACTTACGAAAATTTAAAACATGCCTAATCACCCATCAATGGCACAGAAAATAATATTAAAATATTATTCAGACGCGGATTTGTGGTCCCAAAACCACTGTTCCAACTAGGGTCTAAACCGGACCGTTATAATTCTCCCCCTTAGGGATTTTCGTCCCCAAAAATCTTACCGTCAAATAGGTTCGGATATTGCTATCTCATTGAATCTTTAGGCTCCCACGTAGCCTCTTCTATTCCGTGACGATGCCATAACACTTTTACTAACGGAATTTTCTTATTTCTCAATTCTTACACTTCACGAGCTAAAATAGGAATTGGTTCCTCTTCACAAGTCATATCAGATCAGATTTCAATCTCAGACAGAGTTATCACATGTAACAGATCAGAACAATATCTACGAAGCATCGAAACATGAAATACATTATGTATCTTTTCTAGCTCAGAGGGCAACAACAATCCGTACGCAACTGGCCCAACACGCTCGATTATTTCATTCGGCCCAATGAACCTTGGATTCAATTTGCCTCTACATCCGAATTGGAGTACTATCTTCCACGATGACACTTTCAAAAACACTTTGTCACCGATTTGAAATTCAATATCTTTCTGTTTCAAGTCTGTATAAGACTTCTGACAATCAGACACTGCTTTTAAACTATCTCGAACCACTTTCACTTTTTATTCTGTAACTTTTATCAAATCGACCCCGTGTATCTTATTTTCACTGAGCTCTGTCTAATACAGAGGTGTCTGACATTTACATCCGTTTAGAGCTTCATAAGGTGCCATTTTAATGCTCGACTGAAAACTGTTGTTATAAGTAAATTTGATCAAAGGTAAGTACTGTTCCCATGTACCGTTAAACTCAAGTATATAGCATCTTAACATATCCTCGAGAATCTGAATGGTCCGCTCGGATTGACCATCCATTTACAGATGAAAAGCTGTACTAAAATGCAATTTTGTACCTAAGGCTTCTTGCAGTTTCTTCTAGAATCGTGATGTAAACCTCGGATCTCTATCTGGCACAATGGAGAATGGCACCCCGTGCAATCTCACAATCTCAGAAATATAAAGTTTAGCTAATCTATCAAGTGAGTAATCAGATCGTACAGGAATAAAATGGGCAGATTTTGTTAATCGATCAACTACGACCCAAATCGCATTTTTCTTTCTCGGAGTTAGAGGCAATCCCGAAACAAAGTCCATCGTTATTTTATCCCATTTCCACTCAGGAATCAGAATTGGTTAACCCTAACGGAACCTGATGTTCAGCTTTAACTTGCTAACAAACTAAACAATTTGAAACAAAGTCAAAAATGTCTCTTTTCATACCAGACCACCAATAGTGTTGTTTCAGATCATGATACATTTTAGTGCTTCCCGAATGAACAGATAGTCAACTATCAACTATTATGAGCTTCACTCAAAATTAACTGCATAAACTCTAAGTTTCTCGGACCATAAATTCGATCTCGAAATCTCAAACAATCATCAGAATCAACTCTTAATTTAGAATCAGAGTTCAAATCACATTGAGCTCGTTTTGCTAACAATTTCTTATCAACTTTCTGAGCATTGTATATCTGCTATAAAAATAACGGTTTTGCTTTCAATTCAGCTACCACTGAACTATCATCAGACATATCTAATTGAGCATTCAAAGCTGGCAGTGCAAACAATGATTTCCTACTAAGTGCATCAGCAACGACATTTGCTTTCCCCAAATGATAATCTATCACAAGCTCGTAATCTTTCAACAACTCTAACCATCTTCTTTGTCGCAGATTCAAATCTTTCTGAGTCATCAGATATTTTAGACTTTTATGATCTGAAAACACATGGCATTTCTCACCGAACAGATAGTGTCGCCAAATCTTTAATGCGAACACAATCGCAGCTAACTCAAGATCGTGTGTTGGATAATTCCTCTCATGTGGTTTAAGTTGTCTCGAGGCAAAAGCTATAACTTTACCTTCTTGCATCAGTACGCATCCCAAACCATTCAACAAAGCATCACTGTAAATCACAAATTCTTTGCCCGATTTTGGTTGTATTAATACTGGAGCTTCAGTCAAAAGGGCTTTCAACTTTTCAAAACCTTTCTGACGTTCATTGGTCCATTCAAATCTCACATCATTCTGAAGCAATCTAGTCAATGGAGTAGCTATCATCAAAAAGCCTTTTACAAATCTTCGATAATAACCAGAAGTCCAAGAAAACTGCGGACTTCAAGTACATTTCTCGAAGGTTTCCAATCCAGGATTGTAGAAATTTTACTCGGATCAACTCGTATTCCAGAGGCCGATACAATATGTCCCAGAAAACTTACTTTACACAACTAGAATTCACATTTACTGAATTTCGTGTACAATTGATTTCTCGTAGGGTTTGCAACACAATCCTTAGATGCTCGGCATGTTTAGTCTCATCCTGTGAATAAATCAAAATGTCGTCAATGAATATAACAACAAATTGATCTAGGTACAGTCTAGAAATTCTGTTCAGATCCATAAGCACTGCAGGAGCATTAGTTAATCCAAAAGGCATCACTAAGAATGCAAAATGTCCGTACCTCGTTCTGAAAGCAGTTTTTGGAATGTCTAAATCTTTTACTCACAGCTAGTAATATCCCGATCTCAGATCTATCTTCGAAAACACGATGGCTCCTTTTAACTGATCAAAAAAATTATCAATTCTGGGCAACGGATATTTATTCTTTATGGTCACTTTGTTCAATTGACGATAATCAATGCACATTCTCATCGTGCCATCTTTCTTTTTCACAAACAGAACGGGAGCACCCCAAGGTGAGAAACTCGGCCTAGCAAACACTCTACCAGTCAACTTTTGCAACTGTGACTTTAACTCAATCAACTCCGTTGGTGCCATTCTATACAGAGATATCGAAATAGGTGTCGTACCAAGCAACAGATCAATACCAAATTCAACCTCACGTATCGGAGGTAATCCTGATAATTCTTCAGGGAATACATCAGAAAACTTACAAACAACTGGCACTAATTCAACTTTCTTTTCAGACACTTTCGAATCAATCACATAAGAAAAATATGCCTCATATCCCTTTTTCACATATCTATAAGCTTTCAATACAGATATCACAGCAGGCAACCCATTCAAATATTTGACTCAATATGAACTATTGCACCATTCGGACATCTCAAATCAATAATCTTTCTTTTACAGTTTACAACAGTATCAGTAGTGTCAACCAATCCATACCCAGAATGATATCAAACTCGTCAAATGGTAAAAGCATCAAATCAGTAGGAAAATAGATATCTTGAAACATTAATGGATAGTTCTTACATACTTTATCAACCAAGACACTTTTACCTAAGGGGTTCGATACTTTTATAACAAATTCGGTAAACTCTACAGGCAAAGTCTTACTAGATACTAAGTTTTTGCATAAATACGAATGAGTAGAACCAGGGTCTATCAATGCAATCATAGAAGTATCATAAAGCGTAAATGTACCCGTTATAACATCTGGAGATGAAGCTTCCTCATGAGCTCGGATAGTATACTCTTTGGCAGGTGCTCTAACTTCAGATCTCGCAACCGTATCTCTCGTAGTTCTCTGACTACTACAGACATTTCTTGCATTCTGGGAAGGTCTACCTCTCATTGAAAAATTATCAGATCTCAGATTCTGGGCAGTCTCCTGTTTAACAGACTATGGGCTATCGCGGATAAAATGATCTAATGATCCACATCTGAAACAAGCTCGATCATTTAATCTACAACTTCCCGAATGCCTTTTTCCACAATACTTACATTCAGGTTTCTGGTATCTAACATTTCCAACATTAGCCATCGATGTTACTGGAGCTTTGGAACTCAATTGGGATCTAGCTTGATCTCTATTCAAATGTCCCACATTAGCCTTTGAATGGCTATTCTCATCTCAGAATTTCTTCGAAGCAGACTGAAATGATTTACTCGAAAATCTCTTTTTCATATATCTAACTTCAGACTTATCTTTTCTTTTATGTTTTCCGAGTGCCTCAGCTTTCCACGATCGGTCAACAAGCACAACAAACTCTTTTTTCTCGAGAATCCCAACCAGCAAACAGATATCTTCATTAAGGCCGCCTTTGAATCTTTTGCACATTATTGCCTCAAATGATACACACTCTCGGGCATACTGACTTAACCTCACGAACTCTCATTCGTATTAAATGACAGACATACGGCCCTATCTTAATTCTAGAAATTCTTTCCATTTCTAATCAATGAATCTCTCACTGATGTATTTCTTTCAGAACTCAACCTGAAAGAAGTCCCAAATAACACGTTCCTTCGGAACAACAGAAATCAGAGTTTTCAACCACTGATAAGCTGCATCTCGTAGCAGTGAAACAATGCATTTAATACTTTCTTCCGGAGTCATGGACATCTCATCAAATACCCAGATAGTGTTTTCTACCCAGAACTCGGCCTTTTCGGCATCATCTTCACTGGTGGCCCTGAACTTTTCAGCCCCATACTTACAGATTTTATCAACCGGAGGCTTGTTCAATAGATTCAGATTTATAGTCGGAGGCATAGCAGATGTCTGAGGGGAATTAAGCGAGGGCGGAGGTTGTGAAACAGCCTTATTATTTCTCATATATTGAGTGAACCATTCACTCATCATCTGGAAGAAAGCTTGTTTAGCTTCTCCCTCTTGACCGCTCGTAGCCGATCTCGAATCAGAAGGCACTATCCCCTACGTGGGAGCAGGCGCATTACTTTCTACATCGTCAGCTACGTCTCTTTCAGGATCCATTACTATACGTAAAACACATTTTACACGTCAAGATTCATCACACTATCACAGTTCAGATATATGGCATGTATAGCTAGATTCTAACATGGTACGTTAGTCTGAGAATCAACTAAACCGTAGCTTTGATACCAATCAAATGTAACACCCCTATCCCGTATCTGTCGCCAAATTAGGGTTAAAGGCATTACCGCATAGATCAGAAACTTTTACAAACATTTCATACAACCATTCATTAATCGCAATCAAAGTTTCCCTTCAATAGGTCAACGAGACCTTGATAATGCTTTATAGTAAGGCCGGGACTAAACTGAACACATACAAAAATTTTCAAAAATTTAAAACTTTTCTAAGTTATGAAGGCCACACGCCTGTATGGGTAGGCCGTGTGTCTTCCATAGACACCAGACACACCCATGTGTCTTGGCCGTGCCAATTCAGGGCAGGTATACTGACTTTTCCACATGGCCACTAGGCACGCCCGTGTACCATGGCCGTGTGCTCTTAGGCCATATACTAACTTAATCACACGGCTACCAGGCACGTCCGTGTGCCAAGAACATGCACACTTAGCTAGATACTGCTATTTTCCCACGGCTATTAGGCAGGCCTGTGTGCCATAGCCATGTAGGCAAAATAGGCCATTGTCAAGGCCATAATGCCACCTATTATAGGGTCAATATATACAAGTAAATTACCAAATCATTGCATCCATAATTTTGCAACCAAAACATATCAAAAAAATCATCAAATCTTCACCTACAATTGCAACTTCAATCATACCAAATTGTACAACTAAACACATAAGCAATTAAGCATGATTTATCCATCTATACCTTTCATATATCCACTCTTTTGATCAATCAAACATACTCATAATGCATTCATATGCTTACCATATCTTTAACCATTTCATAAGCTATCTAACCATACCAAAACATGCATCATTTTCATATATGCCAATATTACCAATACTTATCTAGCCACATCTCATGACTATTATACACATTTCAAACATATCCGTAATGACTAGCCTATGCATGCCATATCTAGCTATATACATATTCCAAAAGTACCAATACAAGTTGAGTAGTGTGATGATGATCCTTGATGGTCCCCGAGCCTTCAGTAGCTTTGACGATCTATAAAACAGAGAAAAACACACACACACAGAGTAAGCTTTCAAAAGCTTAGTAAGCCATATACAAATAAACATAACTAAAAATGTACATAGCATATTTATACAATGACAATAATGGTTCTCGTAGCATATACATCTCATATAACATTTGGCTCATTTGTTTAGCCATATCTTACCACATTCTTCAACTCAAGTAACACATATACACAGCTCATTTGAACATATCATCACATATTGTTTCACCCTTTCAATACACATATTCAACTGAGTAAATTCAAATAGATACTTACCTTTCATACACACTCAGTGTACACATCAACGTACCTGAGACGGATATTCAAATCACATAGTAATTTGTATCTCGGACTTGCCCGTTGAACCATTCAGAATCTAATAGGATATGCAGAATACTCAGAATTGTCGTACAATGCCAACGTCCCAGACGTGGTCTTACATGTAATCAAATGTCGATGCCATTGTCCCAGATAGGGTCTTACACGAATTAATACGATGCCAATGTCCCAGACATGTCTTACACGTAAATCCCATATTGACACCAACGTCCCAGATGTGGTCATGCACGAAATCTCGTATCGATGCCAATGTCTCGACATGGTCTTACACGAAATCTCGAATCAATGCCAACGTCCTGGACGTGGTCTTACATGATAAAACATAACAAACACCTATGTCATGACATAGCTAATCCTATCTATTCCTAGGTTCATATAGGGCTTGAAACACCCCACACTCGGCCCACGAGCCTGAACTGGATCTGGTATGTTCCTTAAAAAGAACCAGTTTCAAAGTTCATTGTTACTTAGAGAAAATTTGTGTAATTTTTTAAAAAAATATTGGTTTGAGTTGGGCTTAGATTGGAAAGCCCATTTATTTTATTTGAAAACCCAATTCATTAAGGTGACAAAACAGTCGAGGGTTTATTTTTAAAATAAATTTACTTGATCTTTACTTAATAAAAATTTGTAAACATAATAGTTAAAATTAAAAAGAAATAAAGAAATAGAGAAATCTAACTTGGGCCTTATGGCCTTATTACATCAAACAACTCCGAAACTTAAAATTAAAGTACTTAGTAAAAATAAAAGTCCAAATCTTTAGATTTCTCCTTGCTATGCATGGCCACCTTTTGCTCCTGCCGACCCGGTCCATTATTGCTCATCACCTAAAAAATATTTCCCACAACGGGGTGAGTCAAACAGACTCAATGTGTACACGACACCAAATCATAATAGAATCAGGCATACAATACATTCAAACATAAAATACAAGTTATGATGCATTCCCAAACCCGAACCTAATTGTCCATCCGCTACACACCCCTGTACATGCCAAACACACCGTGGGGACTACTAAGTCGACCCTCCTTCCGCTACACACCAAATTGCAGGCTTAAGTCACCGCATCTATGGTCTTAGGTCACTACTTTTCAGATTACTGTGGTCGTAAGTCACCACTTTTCAGATTACTGTGGTCTTAAGTCACCACTTTTCACTTCCCCTTTCAATATACAACCATATGCCCCATATATTAATATGCATAATATACCAGAGTTCACAATCATATAATGTTCTCATGTTACAAATAACATATTTCATATTCCTAGTAGGAGTAGGAAATGTACCTGAGTACTTAGTACCATAACATGGTACCTTAGCCACATTCATATTTCCATTAACACATATTTTAATACATATAACCATAATTCATATTACAAAGTAGTGTGGGGTACACATTTGATTCGCTTAATGAAGTCCTTGGAATCCCGAAGAACTGATCTACTGATTTAGATCTTAATCCCTATATTCGGCCAATCATTCAAACACATTAATAAACCTTTTTGGTCTTAAAACCAAATCCTAGTAGGATTTATACACTTACCTTGGTGTCGATTTCCTTTTTGGTTCAAATCCCGAAAACCTTGCCTTATAAGTCTGTCGAAAATCCTATAAGCACATGTTAGATTGATTTCTAACACTTAATCATCTTTAAATGGCCTATGGCCGAATATTCATATGACTTACCTTGAGTCTTAGAAATCCCAAAACTTCGTTGTACTTCTCCTTGTAGTCGACAACTACTAGATCTCGAAGAAAACCTTCCAAATTTCGGCCATGGAATTCTAAAGGAGTTAGATTCCTATATTTCGGCTAAAGAGAGATTGAAAATCAAATAATAGCTGATCTTACCTTTTTGAATGAAATCGGCAACACCCTTCTGTCATAACAAAGATTCGACTTTGGCAGAATTTCGGCTTGGTTGGATTGTGTTTTTGGTTTTGAATAAAAGAGAGAGGAGGCTAGGGAATTCGGCTAGAAAAGAAAAGAGAAGAGGAGAGAACCCTAAGAATTTCGGCAGAGCAGAGAAAAAAGAAAACTGATGAGTATCCCTCCTTCCTTCCTTTTATAGACGAAATTTTCAGCTAAGGAGTCCCTTACTTGGCCACCACTCTTCAATTTGATAGCTTTATCCTTTAATTATCATAAAATAAAAGAGTTTAATCCAGCCTTTATCTCATGGAAATTATGATAAATAAATTCCCTTTTGAAAATACTTAAGATAAATCATCATTTATCTCTCCAATTAAAAAAAAATCCTTTATTTATCCTTAATAGCCAAATTTGAAAGAGGATAAACCTCCCTTTTTCTAGAAGCCTTGCCGTCCACTCCTTGGCTTATGGAAGCAAAATAAAACCTCCTTTATTTGCTTCCCAAGTGACTCGAACCCAGGCCCATTCCTTTTGCATATGGCGCCATTTCCATAGGCCCTAAGTGACATCTTCAGGCCATTTTTCCAAGCCTGTTTGTGTGTCAAGTTTCACCAACTTTTTCTTTTAAGGCCACCTTGCCTTAATTTCATATTTTAAACTTTAAAACTTGACATTTCTAAGTCATTTCTAAGTTTCCTAAAATTTTTGATCGGCTCTGTAAACTTGCCATTTTCTTACATTTCCAAGTGTCCAGAAATGTTCACTTTCCATTTTTGAATCATTTCCTTACATTTCCTAGTTTCCAAAAATGTTCACTTTCCATTTTTAAACTTAACATTTCCATACATTTCCAGATTTCCAAAATGTTCACTTTCCTCTTTCGAAACTTAACATTTCTAAATCATTTCCTTACATTTCCAAGTCATTTCCCTACATTTCCAAGACATTTCCTTTCATTTCCAACATTTCTAAAAATGCACTTTCCTTACATTTCCAAGGTTTCTAGAATTCACATAACACATTCATATCACAATAGACATGTTATTTCATAAAATTAAGCAAGAATGCACAAGCCCATTTTCATGTCCATAAACTCCTAAAAATTTTCCTTAAGGCCTCCTTCACCTAACTTCTCCTTTAAAAATAAAATTCCAATACTTTTCCAGGACTTCCTCCTACATCCTTGGATTCTCAAAACCCTTAAAACATGCTCAACCACACTTAAAGCCTACTAACACTTGAGTTATGCTCCAAACGCATAACCCCTAATCTAGGATGTTACAGGGCTTCTCAGACATTGTCACTATATCGATCTTATCTCGGGATTCATGTACAAAACATCTCGTAATCATTCATTGTTATCAAAAGTCATATGAATATACATAATTCAATACAAATACGTTTATTTGTATAATGACTTACCTCGGATCCAAATATTCGTTCGGACTCAATTATTCAACTACCTTTCCCTTCCCGCGATCTAAATCCATTTTCATTGGTTATTGATCTATACATATTCAAATTTAACCCTTTTATTCAGTAATTCATTCAATTCAATCCAAGAACACACATTTAGGGCTATATGCAACTTAGCCCTCACATTTGTACATTTTATCAATTTAGTCCATTTTTCTCAAAACATCAAATATACATAATCACCATATAACCATGCTTAGCTGAATGCCCATGTATCTCATACAAATCCAAACATTTCATCAAATTCACAATTTCATCCCTCAAATTGCTATTTTCTCAATTTAGCCCTAATTAGCTAAATTCATAAAAAATTCAAGAACAAAACATGTTCATTAAACACATATCTCTCATTTAACACTAAAACTCATCACAAAGCTCACCATTTCATCAATGGCACATCTCATAAACATCATCAATTCTTCAAATTACAACATTGGCCTGATAGTAGACTAAGCAACAATCTCAAAAACATAAAAATCATTAAAAACCAAAGTCAAACATACCTTAATTAAGCCAAAATGTGTGCCCAATGTGAAGAGAGCTCAAACCCTTATTCTTTTTCTCTTATTTTCGGTTCAAATAGAAAGATGAACACACATATCATGGCTTTCTTCTTTTATGTTTGTTTAAAAATCTTTTATTTTTCAATTTACTAATTTAAGCTTTCCATTAATAAGTCAAACAATCATACATTAAGGGCACATTTGTCCTTTGTTCATCCACTAACTAAATAGTGGTTAAATTGCCTCTTAAGGCCACTACTTTAAATAGCCATAACGCATAAGTCCTTTAACATATAACATGAAAATTTCACATTTAATGCAATTCAATCCTTTTGTCAAATTAGGCACACAGAAAGACAATTTAACTTATGGAATTTTAACATATGTCTAATCACCCATCAGTGGCACAGAAAATAATATTAAAATATTATTCAAACTCAAATTTATGGTCCCAAAACCACTATTCTGACTAGGGTCTAAACTGGACTGTTACATGAGTATAAAGATGGCACCATACGAAGCTCTATACGTTCATGAATGTCGAACACTGTTGCATTGGAGTGAGCTTAGTGAAAGTAAGATTCATGGGATTGATCTAATCAGAGAGACTGAAGAAAAAGTGAAAGTAATTCGCGATTGTCTGAAAGTAGCTTCGGATAGATAGAAATTGTACGCAAACTTGAAATGGAAAGATATTGAGTTTCAAATCGGGGATAAAGTGTTTCTAAAAGTATCCTCGTGGAAAAAGATATTGTTTTTTGGTCGAAAAGGAAAATTGAGTTTGCGATTCATCGGACCGTACGAGATTATTGACCGAGTTGGGCCACTAGCGTATTAATTATCTTTACCGACCGAGTTAGAGAAAATACATAATGTGTTTCATGTGTCGATGCTTCGAAGATACCGATTCGACCCTTCACATGTCATTACCTGGACCAAGGTTGAAATTCAATCGATTTGTCATATGATGAAGAACCAATTCGAATTTTAGCTCATGAGATCAAAGAGTTGAGAAATAAGAAAATCGCATTAGTGAAAGTATTATGGCATCGACACGGGATTGAAGAAACTACATGGGAACCAGAGGATGCTATGAGAAAACAATACCCGAACCTATTCACAGGTAATATTTTTGGGGATAAAAATCCCTAAGGGGGGAGAGTTGTAACAGCCTGATTTTAACAAAATCAGAACAGTGGTTTTAGAACCACAAATATAGGTCAAAAAATTATTTTAATTTTAATTTTTGTGTTTACAGCATGATAGCATGCATGTGTGAAAATTTCGTGAGCTAATTTTATCGTTTAATAGCTTAATTTGAGAAAAAGGACTAAATCGCGTAAAATGCAAAAGTTGCATTCTACTTGATAAAGGTGTTATATAGCTATGGTTTATTAAATGAAAGGTCCTTATGATGTTATTAGACCATTGATAGTAGAATTTGACATAGATGGCCTTATATTAGATGATTTGTATATTTATTCATAAAGGTTAAAATTGGTATTTAGTTATTAAATGATATATTAATAAAACTGAAAAGGAATTTTGTCCATCTTTCTTCATGTTGGCTGAAAATTAGAGAAGAAGAAAGCCAAAGTTTTAGGTTTTCATTTGGCTAGGTTAATTCAAGCAATTAAGGTACGATTTTTGATCCGTTTTTGATAATTTTTACATTTTTAAAATCGTTGCTTTGTATTCTAGCTAGCCCATGCCTTAATTTTTGAATTTTGTAATGATTTTGTGATTTCATTGATGATTTCTTGAGTTTTTGAATGTTTGATGATGAAAAATGAAAGCTTAATGATAGTTTTACATGTTTTGTAAAGTGATTTTTGACAAAAAATCAAAAATGGATTTAATTGTGAAAAGGGTAAATTGGGTGGATGAAATGTGAAATAAATGAAATTTTGGGGTTGCTAGGGACTTATATGAAATTTGTCCAAGCATGTGTATTGTTGAATTGTGAGAATTTTGTGTATTTGTGAAATAGGGACTAAATTGTAAAGATGTGGAATTTTAGGGGCTAAAGTGTAAAAATGCCCAAATATGTGTTTGTGGACTGAATTGAATGATTTGATGAATAAATGAGTTAATTTTGAATGTATATAGATCAAGAACGAAAGAAATCAGATTTAGATCGGGGAAAATAAAAGGTTATCGAATAGTCGATCCAGTCCGTTTAATGATCAAATACGAGCAAGAATCGACAATGTTACAATATATGAAAGTCTTGTACGAACCTTAGGAATAGTATAGGATATGAATGACATGACATTAGGATTAACGAGATGTGATTATGTGTAAGACCATGTCTGGGACATTGGCATCATTATGTGATTATGTGTAAGACCATGTCTGGGACATTGGCATCGTTATTTGATTTCGTGTAAGACCATAGCTGGGCTATCGACATCGATATGTGATAACATGTAAGACCATATCTGGGATATGGCATTGTACGAGCTATATGTGATTTTTGAGTATCCTTAACAATTCCAAAAGGTTCAACAGGCAAAGTCAAGTAAAGAAAGAATGTGTGATTGAGTTAAGTGACTCAGGTACGTACAAGATTCATACAAGTATTGAAAAGGGAAGTATTTGATGAATTCACTTACGATATTGAATATGTATACATTGAGAAAGGTTTGTGAGCTTATATGTGCTTACTCATAGTTTCCTTATTGATGGAAATGATATTGATTCATGTGGTAATTTTATTTGTATATGACTTACTAAGCTTTTAAAGCTTACTTTGTGTGTTCTTTCCCTGTTTTATAGTTCTACAAAGCTAGCTCGGATCTAGGAATCGTCAGAGACTTCATCACACTATCGATCATTTACTTTGGTACGTTTGAAGCTATGTATATATGGTATATGGCATGTATAGGCTTGAGTCATTTTGATATGTTTGATGAATGTGTAATTTGGCCATTGTGTTGGCATAAAATGATGAACTTGATTATGCTTATGAATATGCAAATTGATCTACTTTTAATGTTCGGTAATAGACCTATAATGGATGAATAAGATTTAGATGGTTATGAAAGTTTGGATTAGCCTTATCAAATGAATTATAATGTGAATTATGCTTAGAAAAGCAAGTTAAATTACTTAGTATTTGAATAGGTAAATGATATGAAATTGAGTATTGAAATGGTTGAAATGGATTAGGTATGTTTATGTATTGGTTGATGAACTTTTGGCTACATATTTGTGTCTTAAAATGATGCCATTTCAGCTTGTGTAGGTATGTGCAAAAAGGGTGGCAAATTGGCTTTACAAATGGCCTATTTTTGTCCACATGGGTAGAGAAACGGGCATGTGTCTCAGCCGTGTGTGACACACGGTCATGCTACATGGCCGTGTGTCCCCTGGTGTTGTTATTGAAGTGAAGTCAGTATGCTCCACACGATCTCACACATAGGCGTGTATAAGTCAGTATACCCCTTAAATGGCACTTGGCTTAGCACATTGGCGTGTGTGGCCATTTCATAGGGTACACAGGCTAGACACACGGGCGTGTGGTTGGCCGTGTGACCCAAGTCAGTATACTCTCCAGATTTCCACGGCTTGGCACCCAGGCGTGTCCTCGGCTATATGTTTCTAGTTAGTATGCATGCCCTATTTTCACATGGCATAAGACACGGGCCTGTCTACTAACCATGTGAGGCACACAACCTATTCACACGGGCGTGTGACCCTTATATGATTGAAAAAAATTCTAAGAATAGCAGTCCACACAGCCATGTGCAATTGGGAATTTAGGGTTTTCGATGGTTTCTAGTTCCACAATGCCTGGCCACATAGGCGTGTGAGATCTCCACATGGCCGTGTCTCCTCTACTCTTTATTTTTGGCATTTTTGGAGAGTGAGTTACACATGCTACTCACACGGTGTGTGTCTCATCCACATGGGTGTGTAGGCCTCTACACGGCTGGGGCACACGGCCCTATGGCTCTATTTTGTAGATTTTTTATTTGAGTTGTAAACTGTCTATTTTATGTTTCTATGTAATCTGACCCTTCAAGCCTAAGTAAGTGTGTTTGGGACATGATTTAGTTTGCTTCATGTATATATATATATATATATATATATATATATATATATGCATTTATGGGTTTAATTTTATTGTTTGTTTATGTGATAAATAAGTATGAGTTTATTATTGTTGTCGTAATTGAATATTAGAATACAATTGTAATCAGATCTGAATCTGTTCAAACTGGAAATGTTAATGTCTGTTTCCGTATACTTTTGGCGAAATGTGTGCATTGTTACATAGCATGGAAATTTTGGGACCTGGTTATGAAGAGAAGGAAGACAAACTTAGCAGTTTTAAATGTGATACTTTTGTATAGTGGTTTACCGCACTATCCTATAAGTATATCAGCTATATATAGTTACTCAAGTGGCATAGTTCCAAGTTGTGGTGTGTAGGGTGGATGAACCTATTATGGTTCTATGTGGTGTGCATGCTGGACGGGCCTACCATAGCCCTTATGTGGTGTGCTGGATGGACGAACTAGTGTTTGGTTGGTGGGGTGGGATTTTGACTTGTGCATCCATTTGCATCTGAACATGCATCTGTCTGTCAGAATATTTTGTCTGTTTGTATGAACTTTTGGTTATTGACAATATAGTTAATGTCATGTAATATGTCTTTATTATTGTGTATGATTGGATCATCATTTCTATGGTTTGATATTGTATTTGACATACCAATTGAGACTTTCATAAATGATATTTTTATACATATACTTGCCTGAAGTATTTATTGTGTCATTCCGTCTTTTTTCATCTGTTCATGTTTCAGACTCACACTGAGGTCTCGTAGCTCATATCTGTAGTGTTTTTCCTTTCAGGTACATTCTATGTTTTAGAGTTGGACTCGGCATACCGGAGGTCTCAGAAAGATATGGTTTGATTCAGTTTAAGTAAAATCTCATAAGTTTTATACGGTTAATTTTAAGTCGGTTTGTAAAATGATTATATAAACTATGGTACAGGCTTTTATGGTGGACTTTCGTAAGGTGTTATTTGGATTGAACTTTAGAAATTGTGGATTTTATTTCTGAATATTTGATGTTGGTTTAATACTGTTTCAAACATAATGAACAAAAAGGTTTTCTTGGTTTGAACTAAAGTTTTTGTTTCCGCCACTTTTGGTGGCCAATGTATCCTACAGGATTTGATCTAAACTTCTAGGCCGGGTTTTGGGGTGTTACAAAAACCAAAAGGATTATAAGAATTTAGCATTTTGTTTTTATTTATTTTAATTTATTTGATCAAATTACCATTTTAACATTGGTTAATAATTAAATAAAACACCAAATCCATGCCCATAACTGTCCACTAACTCCTTGAATGGTTTAATTACCATTCAAGTCCCTTTGCCTTTATTCAATAAGCCATTTAATCATTCAAATCAAATGGTGATCAAAATTTACATCTTTTACGATTTAGTCCTTTTTAATTAATTATCGAAACATTAAAATTTTTCAACGGAACTTTAATACCACCTTAATGACACTCCATAAATATTTATAAAAATATTTACGGCTCGGTTTATAGAAATGAGGTCTCGATAGCTCATTTTCAAAAACCACTTGACCTTAAGGTCTTACCACTTGAACTTAGTAAATCGTTTAAATAACATAATTTATCAAATCAAAAACCTTTTCAAAGCCATGTTTGACTCGTAAATATTAAATAATAGTATTTACAAACTTACTCGTCAAATTTGGTGGCCTCGAAACTACTGAAAAATGGGCCGTTACATTATTAATAATGATTGATATTATTTTTTTATCAAAATATTAATAATATGAATAATATTTAATTATCATGTATATAATTCTCTAATAAATGAGATATTGGGCGAATATGTTAGTATTCATAATTATTGATAAATCCAATAAAAGAGGATTCCAAGTAAGTATTTCGAAACTTAAGGTCTATATTGTTAATATGTGGTTTGGTGATTTTTTTGTCAAATATGATAGTACGTGATTCCTAATAATCATGGTATGTGATTTATGGTGATTTTAATATATATGTATAATAAATGTAATATTGAATTATTGATATTCTAATTTGCATGTTAAGCATGTCATGTTTCAGATTCTGATTCGCATGTTAAGCATGCCACATTTCTGATTCTAATTCGCATGTTAAGCATGCCACTATGATAAATCGTATTGAGATCTAAATTTGTATGTAAAGCATGCCTACTAAAAATAAGTTCTGTATGACATATCACATGCATGAGGTTGGCAAAATGTGTACAAATGAAGCATATGCAGTAAATTTGCACTATCTGGTGGCTTGTCTACAATATTCTATGCCTGACAGTGAATCTGCATTATTTGGTGGCTAGAGCACAATATTCTGTTTTTGGCAGCTGGACTGCACTCTTTGGTGGCTTGTCCAAAATATTGGTGTGTTATTGGATGGGCGAGTTCTAAGGAACTCATTATGGTGTGTAGTGGAGATTGGTAGAATTTGTTTTTTGAAAATCTGCATCGATTTTTGAAAAAGTGTTGCATTGACACCGTTACTATGCATTCTGATAATTGTGATTTTGTGACTCAATAGTTAGTATGTTTATGATCTATTTCAAGTATTTTTGTTATGTGTTAAATTCTGTTATTATGATTTGTAACCCATACTAGGCTTTTTAAAGCTCAGCAATTTAAATTTTGATTTTTTCAGATAATAATCGAGGTTAGGATGGGTTTGACTACGGAGGTGCTCTCGGACATTTTTTAGAAACTAAATATTTTTGTATTTGATATTTTGGGATGTGTATAATTACTTTGGACTTTAGTTTTTAGTCTTGGACTTTGGTTTTGGACTTTAGATTTTGGATATGGACTTTTCTGCATTGATTTATGTTTTAAAAACTATCATTCAAAAGAATTGTTAAAATGACAATCTACGATGGATTTTTTCATAATAATGTCATAAAAAGCTCAATAAGGGTGATTTGAAAATTCAATACTTTTCTTTCAAATATCGATACTATCTGTTCATGAAACTAATATTTTACGAGATAAATGTTTAATCCACGTTTCAAAATGATATACGAGTTCTACAATTTATAAATTGTTCACTACGATGTGTTGATCGAAATACAATGTTTTTTTTTTCAAAACTATCAAAACTTGAGTTTTCTAAAGCTAAATGATATCAAGTAAATTTGGTTTTTCTTAAATAAATCGTAAGGATGCTTTTAGTAACGACGATTTTTAAGAGAAAACTTCTAAATGTTTTACTGCGTCATTATCATGGACAATGTGATCTTCGATATTTGGCCATAACGTCTACGTCGAGTTTAGCAGGTTACGACATCCCATCATATTCATCAATTGGCTCATCTGATCTTGTAATAGTCTGGTTTATACCCTAGTCAGAATAGTGGTTTTGGGACCATAAATCCGAGTCCTATAATATTTTAATATTATTTTATGTGTCTATGATATGTGATTAAGCATGTGCTAAAATTCCGTAAGCTAATTTGTCCGTTTGCGTGTTAATTTGATAAAAGGATTGAATTGCATTAAATGTGAAATTTGTATGCTATTTGTTAAAGTACCCCAGTGTTGTGGCTTTGTAAAGGTGGAGTCCTTATGTGGCAAATGAGCCAATAATTAGTTAGTGGATGACTAAAAGTCATTAATGGCCTTATGTTTATAAATTATAAATATTTTGTAATAAGGATAATATGGTAAATTAGTATTAAAATGAATTTAGTAAAAGAAACAAAAGAAAGATGATGGTTATCATCTTTATGGGAGTGCCGAATACTGAAGAAAGAAAAAGGAAGAAAGTTGAGGTAGGTTTTCGGCAATTGTAAGCTTAAATTCAAGGTATGATTTCGATCGGTTTTTGATAATTTCTACGTTTTTGTAATTGTTGCTTCGTCTACTATCAAACCCATGTTTCAATTTTGTGTATTGGTGATGTTTGTAAGTTGTGCCATTGATGCTAGGTTGAGCTTTGTGATGCTTTAAGGTGTTAAAATTGGTGGTAGATGAACATCTTTTGTTCTTGAAGTTTTGATGAATTTAGCTAAATAGGGCTAAATTGAGAAAATGGCAAACTGAGGGACTAACTTGTGAATTTGATGGAAAGTATGGACTTGTATGAAATGTATATATATTTGGCTAAGCATGTGTATGTTTGAAATTTGGGGAATTGATGTTTTGAGAAAAATGGACTAAATTGATTAAGTGTGCAAATGTGAGGGCTAATTTGCAAGTTGCCCTAAATGTGTGTCTTTGGATAGAATTGAATAAAAGGGTTAATTCTGAATATGTTTAGATAAAGAACCGAGGAAAACGAATTTAGATCGCGGGAAAGATAAAGTTATCGAGTAGCTGTTTTCTATTCTGATAAACTGAATCCGAGGTAAGTCACTATACAAATAAATGAATATGTATGCATTTGCAATTGCTCATATATTTAATGATGAAAATGAATTCTTATGAGAAATTCTATAATTGAATTTCGAGATAAGTTCGGTATATTGACTAAGTCTGAGAAGCCTCGTACGAACCTTGACATAGGTATCTATTCTGTTTTATCATGTAAGACCACGTCTGAGACGTTGGCATTGATTTGAGATTCGTGTAAGACCCTGTCCGGACAGTGGCATCGATATCTGATTATGTGTAAGACCATGTTTGGGTCATCGGCATCATTTTGATTCGTATAAGACCCTGTTTGGGATAGTGGCATCGATATCTGAGTGCATGTAAGACCTCATCTGGGACGTTGGCATTGTACAATTATTCTGAGCTTTTCGAGTATCCTATTAGATTTATTACGGTTCAACGGGCAAGTCTATGATACAAATTGTAAATCCGAGCTATGAACAAATATGTGATTGCAAATCCATTTCAAGTATGTTGATTATACACTAATTGTATATACAAGGTAAGCATCAATATGATCTTACTATGATGCTATGAATATGGATTTGATGATATGTTGTATAAAGTTTTGGTGAAATGAGATATGTGTTTATATGATCTTTGAATTGTGAATATGGCTAATGTGGTCAAAAGTGTATGAACCAAAGCAAATATATGCATTTTATGCTAAGTTTGTTTGTATATTGACTTACTAAGCTTTTGGAAAGCTTACTCAGTGTGTGTTTAATATGTTTTATAGGTGTAACATCCCAAAATTGGGCCTTTGGGCTTAATCGGCTTTCGGCGTGGGAGTGTTTAAAATTTTTGAGAATAAGAGAATGACATTATTTGTAGTTGGACTTATTAAGAAGGTAATTTTGGAAGGTTACAAGGTTTCTATGAAGTCTCAGGTTTAATTAGGCCTTAGGAAAAAAATTGGTATTTTATCACTTTAAGGAGATAGAGTAAGTGACCTTAAGGCTTATAGTAATGAATGAGTAAATGGTTTGCATAAGATGAGTAATTGGTAAAGAGGTTATGGCATTAAGTGATGTACCTTGAGGGAAGAGGTTCAATTCCCAGTGTTTGCAAATTTGACTATTATTTTTGCTTTCCTTCCTTATGTGTCAGGCAAGAAGTATTTTTGGTAAGTGTGGACTTCATTATTTTGGTAAGGTGGCTAAAAGAATATGTCAAGGTTAAAGTTTGGGAAAGGAATCAAGAGGAATAGAAAAGAAAGGGGGACAAGAGGCTAATATTGGGGGAGGTGTTTTGGAAAGTATGGGTTGCCAAACTCTTATCCTAGGGGGGATGCATGTGGACAGTTTTGAGGTAGATAGGTGGCTGAAAAATTTTATTTGTCATTTGGTAAAGTCTTAACTTTGTTTTGGCCAAAATTCCTTTGACAACTTTGTGTCATTCTCTCCCAATTTTGCAACTCTCCTTGCCGAAACCTATTAGCACAATAGTGCATTTTCTTTCTCTTTTGTTTGACCACAAACTCATTTTCTTTCCACCTTCCTTGATAGCTGAAATTCTCCATTGCCTTTTGATTTAATTTTTGGTGCTTGTTAGGCCAAAAACTTTTCTCTTTGTACTATTTGGTACTCTCCAAATTTCTTTTAACCATTTCTTCTCATTTGTGTTGACATTCACTCCTTTGATCAATCGAGTGATAGTGGAAGGCTAAAACTTTGACTCATCCGTAGCCATTGTATAATCGTTAGAAATCGGAACTAATATCGTTAAGCTAAGGGATTCATCATGGTTCTTTTTGGATCTTTTTTCTTGACCGGTTATTTTGCTTAATGAAATAGTGGTTGTAACTAATCGATTATATTTTTAGGGACTAAATCGCTCGATCTATCCCTCGTAATAAGAGACTCAGATTGTTGTTAAGTGTATAGATTGTTAATCAATCGAAACAATTGGTTGAAGTGGTAAATTCGGTTTTGGACTAATTGTTCACCGATTGTATCTTTAGGTGCCGCGGAGAATATCGTTTTAGGGATTCCGAATAAGGTGTGTAATCCCGTACCTTCCGTATATGGTTTGTAATCTCACACTTCTCTGAAATTTTATATGAAATATTCTATGAATCGGTCGAAATACCGAAGAAAAATTGAAAATCGACATCCGTGATCACTCGGGCGTGCGTATGATCGTAGTGGTAATCGTATTTTGTAATACAACAGTTTCGGTCAGAAAAGTATCGTGAATTTGAAAAATCACGAAAAATAGGAGAAAAGGAATTAAAAAGCTGAATTAGATATCAGATTAAAAATTACTGTGTCTATTTTAATATGGAAGAAACGGAGAAGGAAAAGGAATATTATATTCTGAGATGTGTTAATTTTAGTGAGACTGGTTCTGAATGACTTCGAGGTATTTTGTTCTGTCTGGGAAAAATCGTACTAAAATTATACAAAATGAGTTAAGAGTTATAATTGATATGTATGAATTCCTGAGTAAACCTGTTTTCAATAGAAATAAGTGGGAGCAGTAGGTGAAAAGCGTATAGTAAGATATTTGTGATTAAGGTAACAGAGGTCAGAATCATTGGACAGTGAAACAAGGAAAACTTCAAGGAATAAACTGCACTAAATGGTTAAGCTAAAATTTCTGGAAAACTTATAGGAGAAAGATATATGAGTCTAGTTTCGAGGAAAATTTACGGATTTAGATTTCGAGTTTTCTAACTCGAGTTATAATCAGTTTAGTCAGTATGACACAGATGGACAGTTTCGATTTTATGCCCCAAATTAGTAATTAAGCCTAACTTGCGAAATTACCATATACCCTTAGAGGGTAAATTACCGAATTACCCTTAGTGGGTACGATTATTGAATTATGAAAATGCCCTTACGGGCCGAGTTACGAAAATGCCCCTAATGGGCCGAATTACGAAATGTCCCTATAGACCAAATTACGAAAATACCTTTTATGGGCCAAATTGAAATATGTCACTTTTTGGGCCCAAATGTGATATTTACTGTATGGGCCAAATGTGATATTTACTATATGGGCCAAATCTGATATTTACTATATGAGCCAAATGTGATATGCGATAAACGGGCCAAATGTGATATTGGCTACATGGGCCAAAATGTGATATGGGCTAGATTGTGAGAATTTTTATAATGGGTCGTATGTTTGTAATAATTTTATGATTTGATATGAATAATTGAATGTGCATATTATATACATGATTTACATGGGTTGGGATATTTGACGAAGAGAAGTTCTGGTAGCTTTGCTACAAAATTTTGATGGCTTTGTGCCCAGTTTGATATATGGCTTCGTGCCTAGTTTGATATATGGCTTCGTGCCCAGTTTGATATATGGCTTAATGCCCAGTTTGGTGTGTTGGCGGGGTGGGTGACTAAAGCTCCCCACAGGTGTGTTGGTTGGTACGGGTGGTGTGTAGTGGATGGAAAACTAGGTTTGGTTTTAGGAATTGCATATCACATGCATTCTATTCATGTTAAATTGTTATATTTTAAATGGGCTTTGGCCCAATAAATGCTTAATTGGATTTTGGCCTAGTCGACAACAGTAAGTGGGTTACACACTGAGTTCTTGTAACTCACCCCCTTTCTCTTAACCCTTGTAGGTAATGCTCCGTAGTGAGGACTTGGGCCCATGGATGACTCGGTGGAAGCTATACTTCCGAAATGGTGGTATCGAATTTTAAATTTTCTATTTTTGTTTATTTTATTATTTTGCTATTTTGGTTTAAGTTGTAATAGGGCCTCTGGAGTATTTTATTATTTGCTTAATAGTTGTTATACTTATTATCTTGCTTAAATTGTTTAAAACGAGAATTTCTAAAAACGTAAATAACGGTTTTCCAAAAAGTGATTAACAAATGATTTTCATAACAAACTTTTACAAATGATTTAACTCGGAAATTCTCTTTCAAATTATCGGCTACAATTTCAGAAGTCCTGATTTTAAAGTCCACTACTTCGACTTTCGACTCATCAATCAACCTCTCAAAATACTTGTATTTTATCTACATTTCCGTAATGTTTTCAAAATGCTTCTGCAACTCTATTTCCAAACGTCATATTTTCGTAAATTGTTTATTTCAAATATGTTTACACAACCAAAAAGGTTTTTAAAGATAATTATGTTTTCAAGTAGATAACAATTACTTAAGTGTTTTGAGGTTTTAACAAAGAGGCTGAAATTTTCAAATGAGTTTTATTCGTGACATGCCAGATTCGGGCCTAACTTCTAGGTCAGGTTTGGGGTGTTACATTTTACGGTATCAGAGCCTAGTTTCAAAACTCAACTGTGATTTGGGTTCAAAAAACATTTTTTCAAGACTGTTTAAAAATTTTGATTTATAAATATGTGTTCTAAAGGAAGTGTGGCACCACGAGTATCCGGCACCAAGTCAAGTAAGTATTTGTTTTTATTTTATGATTATTGTGTGACAAAAATTCTACAAAATAGAATACTCTAGAACTGTTAGCTTTAGGAGTTGAAACTATAGAGATTGAGACTCTAGGATGCGGATTTGTCTCTCGAAAATAACTTTTCTATTCATACTCCATAAAACATCGTTTAATAAACATCGAATAACATAATGATTCATAAAACTCTTAATCAGATTAAATCGAGTTAGTGAACATGAGCGCTAGAAGACAGGGACGTGGTAGACGAAGATGCGGTAGAGGCCGAGGTGCTAGGGCTAGATCTTCAACATCGAGGCATGTACCCGAAAGGGAGGCATTGGCATCACCAGTGGCTGAGACGGGATCTCATGATCGAGCTGGGATTGGTGAGTTGACTCAAATTGTTAAGGAAGTATTGGAAGAGGTTAAAGGAATCGGTGAAGCACTTCGAGTTGGGTCTGTGGACTGTAAGAAGAAAAGAGATCGTGGTCCTTCTGGGTCGCGGTCTTGTTCTGTGAAGCATGTTAAGGCACGTCCAAACTTTTCGACTTGTGATTTTTGCAAGAGGCGTCATCTGGGAGAATGCTAGAGGAGGTCAGGAGCATGTTTGAGATGCGGGTCTAAGGAGCACAAGGCTCTGAATTATTTCATCACCATCAAGTCAGGTATGTTTTGGTTGGACGTGATGATTGAATGTAGAAAATTCTAAGTATAAATGGTAGACAATTGGTTGCTTTTGTGGTTAGATGTTTGGTTGTGTAAAAGAGGATTCAAGATTTTGTTAAAAGTACATTGTGGATTTTAAGGTCAGAGTGCGCAGCGAAAGCATTGTGGTGTGACTCGAGCGGAGCGTTTAGTAGATGGTTGGAAATTTTGAGGATGAAATTTCTTTAAGGAGGGTAGAATTGTAACATCCCAAAATTGGGCCTAGTAGGATTGGGCCTAATGGGCTTTGGGCGTGGGAGTGTTTAAAATTTTTGAGAACAAGAGAATGACATTATTTGTAGTTGGACTTATTAAGAAGGTAATTTTGGAAGGTTACAAGGTTTCTATGAAGTCTCGGGTTTAATTAGGCCTTAGGAAAAAATTTGGTATTTTATCACTTTAAGGAGATAGAGTAAGTGACCTTAAGGCTTATAGTAATGAATGAGTAATTGGTAAAGAGGTTATGGCATTAAGTGATGTACCTTGAGGGAAGAGGTTCAAATCCCATTGTTTGCAAATTTGACTATTATTTCTGCTTTCCTTCCTTATGTGTCGGCCAAGAAGTATTTTTGGTAAGTGTGGACTTCATTATTTTGGTAAGGTGGCTAAAAGAATTTGTCAAGGTTAAAGTTTGGGAAAGGAGTCAAGAGGAATAGGAAAGAAAAGGGGACAAGAGGCTAATATCGGGGGAGGTGTTTTGGAAAGTATGGGTTGCCAAACTCTTATCCTAGGGGGGATGCATGTGGATGGCTTTGAGGTAGATAGGTGGCTGAAAAATTTTATTTGGCATTTGTAAAGTCTTAGCTTTGTTTTGGCCAAAATTCCTTTGACAACTTTGTGTCATTCTCTCCCAATTTTGCAACTCTCCTTGACGAAACCTATTAGCATAATAGTGCATTTTCTTTCTCTTTTGTTTGACCACAAACTCATTTTCTTTCCACCTTCCTTGATAGCCGAAATTCTCCATTGCCTTTTGATTTAATTTTTGGTGCTTGTTAGGCCAAAAACTTTTCTCTTTGCACTATTTGGTACTCTCCAAATTTCTTTTTCTTTGTGCCGAATTTACAAGCCATTGGTGAGCACACTTTCTTCATTTTTTCCTTGGGGACGGGAACCTTAATCTATCTTTCATCGTTCTTTTTGTTGCCAAAATACTCACATTTCTTTTTGGTTCATATTTCTTTTAGTGTTGATCGAAACATTCCAAACACCTTGATACACCTTCTCCTTTCATTTCTTCTTATTTGTGTTGACATTCACTCCTTTGATCAATCGAGTGATAGTGGAAGGCTGAAACTTTGACTCATCCGTAGCCATTGTATAATCGTTAGAAATCGGAACTAATATCGTTAAGCTAAGGGATTCATCATGGTTCTTTTTGGATCTTTTTCATTGACCGGTTATTTTGCTTAACGAAATAGTGGTTGTGACTAATCGGTTATATTTTTAGGGACTAAATCGCTCGATCTATCCCTCGTAATAAGAGACTCGGATTGTTGTAAGTGTATAGATTGTTAATCAATCGAAACAATTGGTTGAAGTGGTAAATTCGGTTTTGGACTAATTGTTGACCGATTGTATCTTTAGGTGCCGCGGAGAATATCGTGTTATAGATTCAGAATAAGGTGTGTAATCCTGTACCTTCCGTATATGGTGTGTAATCTCACACTTCTCTAAAATTTTATATGAAATATTCTGTGAATCGGTCGAAATACCGAAGAAAAATCAGAAACCGGCATCCGTGATCACTCGGGCGTGCGTATGATCGTAGTGGTAATCGTATTTTATAATAAAACAGTTTCGGTCAGAAACAGTGTTGTTTATTTGAAAAATCACAAAAAATAGGAGAAAAGGAATTACAAAGTGAATAAGATATCAGATTAAAACTTACTGTGTCTATTTTAATATGGAAGAAACAAAGAAGGAAAAGGAATATTATATTCTGAGATGTGTTAATTTTAGTGAGACTGGTTCTGAACGACTTCGAGGTATTTTGTTCTGTCTGGGAAAAATCGTATTAAAATTATACAAAGTGAGTTAAGAGTTATAATTGATATGTATGAATTCCTGAGTAAACCTATTTTCAATAGAAACAAGTGGGAGCAGTAGGTAAGAGAGGTAAGAGAGGTCAGAATCATTCGATAGTGAAACAAGGAAAACTTCATGGAATAAACTGTACTAAATGGTTAAGCTAAAAATTCTAGAAAAATTATAGGAGAAAGATATGTGAGTCTAGTTTCGAGAAAAATTTTGCGGATTTAGATTTCGAGTTTTCTAACTCGAGTTATAGTCAGTTCAGTCAGTATGACGCAGACGGAAAGTTTCAATTTTATGCCCCAAATTAGTAATTAAGCCTAGGTTGCGAAATTACCATCATACCTTTAGAGGGTAAATTACCGAATTAACCTTAGTGGGTACATTTACCGAATTATGAAAATGCGCTTATGGGGCGAGTTACGAAAATGCCCCTAATGGGTCGAATTACGAAATGTCCCTATGGACCGAATTACAAAAATACCTTTTATGGGCCAAATTGAAATATGTCGCTTTATGGGCCCAAATGTGATATTTATTGTATGGGCCAAATGTGATATTTACTATATGGGCCAAATCTGATATTTACTATATGAGCCAAATGTGATATGTGATAAACGGGCCAAATGTGATATTGGCTACATGGGCCAAAATGTGATATGGGCTAGATTGTGAGAATTTTTATAATGGGTCGTATGTTTGTAATAATTTTATGATTTGATATGAATAATTGAATGTGCATATTATATACATGATTTGCATGGGTTGGGATATTTGACGAAGAGAAGTTCTGGTAGCTTTGCTACAAAATTTTGATGGCTTTGTGCCTAGTTTGATATATGGCTTCGTGCCCAGTTTGATATATGGCTTCGTGCCCAATTTGATATATGGCTTCGTGGCCAGTTTGATATATGGCTTCGTGCCCAGTTTGATATATGGCTTAATGCCCAGTTTGGTGTGTTGGCGGGGTGGGTGACTAAAGCTCCCCATAGGTGTGTTAGTTGGTACGGGTGGTGTGTAGCGGATGGAAAACTAGGTTTGATTTCGGGAATTGCATATCACATGCATTCTATTCATGTTAAATTGTTATATTTTAAATGGGCTTTGGCCCAATAAATGCTTAATTGGATTTAGGCCCAGTGGACAATGGTAAGTGGGTTACACACTGAGTTCTTGTAACTTACCACCTTTCTCTTAACCCTTGTAGGTAATGCTCCGTAGTGAGGACTTGGGCCCATGGATGACTCGGTGGAGGCTATAATTCCGAAATGGTGTTATCGAATTTTAAATTTCTATTTTCGTTTATTTTATTATTTTGCTATTTTGGTTTAAGTTGTAATAGGGCCTCTGGAGTATTTTATTATTTGCTTAATGGTTGTTATACTTATTATCTTGCTTAAATTATTTAAAACGAGAATTTTTCTAAAAACGTAAATAACGGTTTTCCAAAAAGTGATTAACAAATGATTTTTATAACAAACTTTTACAAATGATTTAACTCGAAAATTCTCTTTCAAATTATCGGCGACATTTTCAAAAGTCCTGATTTTAAAGTCCACTACTTCGATTTTCGACTCATCAATCAACCTCTCAAAAATACTTGTATTTTATCTACGTTGTCGCAATGTTTTCAAAATGCTTCTGTAACTCTATTTCCAAACGTCATATTTTCGTAAGTTGTTTATTTCAAATATGTTTTCACAACCAAAAAGGTTTTTAATGATAATTATGTTTTCAAGTAGATAACAATTACTTAAGTGTTTTGAGGTTTTAACAAAGAGGCTGAAATTTTCAAATGAGTTTTATTCGTGACATGTCAGATCCGGGCCTAACTTCTAGGCTGAGTTTGGGGTGTTACAATAGGTCATCAAAGCTAATGAAGGCTTGGGACTGTCTTGGATCGTCATCACACTATAGAACTTATTTTGGTACATTTTGATATTGTATAAAGCTAGATATGGCATGTATAGACTAGTATTTTGGTATAAATAGTTATATGATCTTAGCCATGTGATTTGGCTATTTAAGAGTTGAAACTTTGCTTAAATGAATGTATTATAGAATGTATCTTTTGGTATGATAAAAGAATGTGGGCCAAGTTTGAATGAGCAAATGCAGGAATTAGTCTTGTAATGATATGAGTTTTAATCCTTGAGATTGCCATAGTTGGGATTGGTTTTGAATGTAAGGTTTGAATGGTTATTTTGGTATGCTTTTGGTGGTTTTATGTGCATGAAATATCTTGTTGAATATGGCTTGTAGGTATGACCCTTTATGGGTGGCATTTTGGCCTTGTAAATGGCCTATAATGTCACATGGTTGTGGCACACGAGCGTGCCTAACGACCTGTGGTGAATTGCAGGATGCAATTTATCATCACACGGCCTCGACACGGACGTGTCATATAGCCGTGGTGTGCAAGTCAGTAGCTAACATAAAAGTACACGACCTCGACACGGGCGTGCTTGGTGGCCGTGGTGGGGAAGTCAGTATATGACCTCAAAGAACATGACCTTGGCACACGGGCGTGCCTAATGGCCGTGTTGGTATAGTTAGTATAAACAAGGATAGATGCACGGGGTGCCTAGAAGCCGTGGAGGGCACACGGTCTCCTCCCACGGGCGTGTCTCCCCTGTATTTTAGAAAAGTTTCAAATTTTCATGGAATTTCATATGTGTTTCAGTTTAGTCCCGACTCGATTTATAAGTAAGATTAAGGTCTCGAGGGCCCGTTTAAGGGACATTATGTCTGAGAATTATGATTGAATGTATGATTTTGTCGTGAATGTTTCCGATCTGTCTGGTAACATTCTTAACCTTAATTCAGTGACGGACTCGGGATAGGGGTGTTACATTTGGTTGGTATCAAAGCTACGGTTTAGCCGATTCTCGAACTAACGTAGCGTGTCAGAGTCTAGCTATACATGCCATATATCTTAATTGTGATAGTGTGATGAATCCTGACGTATAAATGTGATTTTCTTATAGTAATGGATCCCGAAAGAGCCGTAGCTGATGACGTAGAAAGTAATGCGCCTGCTCCCGCGCAAGGGACAGCGCCCTCTGAATTGAGACCGGCTACGAGCGGTCAAGAGGGAGAAGATAAACAAGCTTTCTTCCAGATGATGAGTGAGTGGTTCACTCAGTTTGTAAAGAATAACTCGACTGTTTCACAACCCCCGCCGCCAGTTAATCCCCCTCAGGCTATAGTTGTGCCACCAGTTATACATCCGAATCTGTTAAATTAGCCTCCTGTTGACAAGATCCGTAAGTCTGGGGCCGAAGAATTCTGAGCTACTAAAGATGATGATGCTGAAAAGGCTGCGTTCTGGATTGAAAATACTATCTGGGTATTCGATGAAATGTCTCTGACTCCGGATGAATGCATAAAATGTGTGGTATCTTTGCATCAGGATGCAGCTTATCAATGGTGGAAAACTCTAATTTCTGTTGTTCCGAGAGAACGAGTCACATGGGGTTTCTTTCAAATCTAGTTTCGAAAGAAATAAATCAGTGATAGATTCATTGATCAGAAATGAAAGGAATTTCTGGAACTAAAGCAGGGCCGTATGTCTGTTTCAGAATACGAACGAGAATTTGTAAGACTGAGTTAGTATGCTCGAGAATGTGTATCATCTAAAGCTATAATGTGCAAAAGGTTCAAAGATGGCCTTAATGAAGATATTCGTCTGTTAGTCAGGATTTTGGAAATAAAAGAGTTTATTGTACTCGTTGACAGAGCTTGCAAAGCTGAGGCACTCAAGAAAGATAAGAGAAAAGCTGAATCTGAAGCCCGTGATATGAGAAAAAGATTTCCAAGCAAATCATTTTTCGAAGAAATTCAGAGATAACCAGAGTCGTTCCAGAGATAATATGGGACATGCGAATAGAAATCAATCTAGACTGCAAATGAGTTCTAAAACTCCAGCAACTTCAGTGGTCGGTGTTGGTAATGTTCGATCTGAGAGACCTGAATGTAAACATTATGGAAAAACGCATCCAGGAAGCTGTAGATTAAACGACAGAGCTTGCTTTAGATGTGGATCACTTGATCATTTTATACGTGATTGCCCTGAGTCTGTCGAACTAGAGACTGTTCAGAATTTGAGATCTGACAATGCACCTGTGAGAGGTAGGCCATCGAAGAGTGCCAAAAATGTTAGTTGTAGTCAGAGAGCTACGAGAGACAACATTGTCAGATCCGAAGCTAGAGCACCAGCCAGAGCGTATGCTATTCGAGCTCGAGAAGAAGCTTCATCGCCTAATGTGATAATTGGTACTTTAACTCTTTATGATACTTCAGTGATTGCTTTGATAGACCCTGGTTCTACACATTCATATATATGCATGAATTTATTATTCAGTAAGACTTTGCCTGTAGAGTTTACTGAGTTTGCTATAAAAGTATTGAACCCCTTAGGTAAAAGTGTCCTTGTTGACAAAGTATGCAAGAACTGTCCATTAATGTTGAGAGATATTTGTTTCTCTGTTGATCTGATGCTTTTTCCATTTGATGAGTTTGATATTATTCTGGGTATGGATTGGTTGTTTATGCATGATGCTGTTGTGAACTGCAAAAGAAAGAATATAGATTTGAGATGTTCGAATGATGAGATTGTACGAGTTGAATCTAATGATCTGAATGGATTGCCTGCTGTGATATCTATTTTGAAAACTCAGAGTTGTTTCAATAAGGGATATGAGGCATATTTTGCTTATGTGATCGATACGAAAGTGTCTGAAAAGAAAGTTGAGTCAGTGCCTGTTGTCTGTGAGTTTTCTAATGTGTTCCCTGAAGAATTACCGGGTTTACCTCCAATTCGAGAAGTTGAGTTTGGTATTGAATTGTTGCCTGGTACTACACCTATTTCGATAGCTCCGTATGGAATGGCACCAACAGAGTTAGAAGAGTTAAAGTCACAGCCGCAAGAATTGACTGAGAGAGGGTTTGCTAGACTGAGTTTCTCGCCTTGGGGTGCTCCGGTTTTGTTCGTGAAAAAGAAAGATGGCATGATGAGGATGTATATCGATTATCGTCAGTTGAATAAGGTGACAATAAAGAATAAATACCCGTAACCCAGAATTGATGATTTGTTTGATCAGTTGAAAGGAGCTACTGTGTTTTCCAAGATTGATCTGAGATCGGGATATTACCGGTTGAGAGTGAAAGATTCAGATATTCCAAAGACTGCTCTCAAGACGAGGTACGGGCATTACGAATTTTTAGTTATGCCATTTGGACTAACCAATGCTCCTGCTATTTTTATGGATCTGATGAATAGAATTTTCAGACCATATCTAGATCGATTTGTTGTGGTATTCATAGATGACATTTTGATTTATTCTCATGATGAGGCTGAGCATGCGGAACATTTGAAAGTTGTTTTACAAACTTTGAGAGAAAGCAATTGTATGTGAAATTCAGCAAATGTGAATTTTGGTTGCACGAGGTTAGTTTTTTAGGACATATTGTGTCAGCATCTGGGATTCGAGTTGATCTGAGCAAGATTTCTGCTATTCTGAATTGGAAACCTCCGAGAAATGTATCCAAGTCCACAGATTTTCAGGTTTGAAATATTGGTTATTACCGAAGATTTGTAAAAGGCTTTTTGATTATAGCTACTCTGTTGACTAGACTACTTCCGAAAGATGTCAAATTTGAATGGTCAAATAAATGCCAGAAAAGTTTTGATCAGTTGAAAACTCATAATGAAGCTCGGTGTTAAATGGTAGAAATCGGGTTAAGAATTTGTTGTATACAGTGATGCTTTGTTAAATGGTCTGGGATGTGTTTTGATGCAGGAAGGGAAAATGGTAGCTTATGCCTCGAGACAGTTGAAGCCTCATGAAAAGAATTATCCGACGCACGACCTTGAGTTAGTTGCGATTGTGTTTGTGCTAAAGATTTGGCGTCATTATCTGTACGGTGAGAAATGTCACGTGTTTTCAGATCATAAAAGTCTGAAATATCTGATGACTCAGAAATATTTGAACCTACGTCAAAGAAGATGGTTAGAGCTGCTAAAAGATTATGAGCTTGTGATAGATTATCATCCGGGTAAAGCGAATGTTGTTGCTGATGCTTTGTGTAGAAAATCATTGTTTGCATTATGTGCTTTGAATGCTCAATTAGATTTGTCTGATGATAGTTCTGTGTTAGATGAATTAAAAGCCAAACCGTTGTTCTTACAATAGCTATGTGATGCTCAGAAATCTGATAATGAATTGCTAGCAAAACGAGCTCAGTGTGAGGTGAATTTCGAATCTAAATTTCAAATTGTTGATGACTGTTTGAGATTCTGGGATCGTATCTGTGTTCCGAGAAATCCAGAGTTGGTTCAGTTGATCTTGAATGAAGCTCATAACAGTCGTCTATCTGTTCATTCGGGAAGCACGAAAATGTATCAGGATTTGAAACGACACTACTGGTGGTCTGGTATGAAACGGGACATTTCTGACTTTGTTTCAAAATGTTTAGTTTGTCAGCAAGTGAAAGCCGAACATCAAGTTTCGTTTGGATTGTTACAACCAATTTTGATTCCTGAGTGGAAATGGGATAAAATAACCATGGACTTTGTTTCTGGTTTACCTCAGGCTCCGAGAAAGAAAGATGAGATACGGGTTGTGGTTGATAGATTAACGAAATCTGCCCATTTTATCCCAGTAAGATCTGATTTATCACTTGACAGGTTAGCCGAGCTTTATATTTCTAAGATTGTGAAATTGCACGGAGTACCACTGTCTATTGTATTCGAAAGAGATCCGAGGTTTACATCGAGATTCTAGAAGAAATTACAAGAAGCTTTGGGAACGGAATTACACTTCAATACAACTTTCCATCCGCAAACTGATGGTTAGTCCAAACGGACTATTCAGATTCTGAAAGACATGTTAAGATGCTGTGTACTAGAGTTTCATGGTTCGTGGGAATAGTATCTGCTACTGATCAAATTTGCATATAATAACAGTTTTCAAACGAGCATCAAAATGGCACCTTATGAAGCTTTGCACGGACAAAAATGTCGTACACCTTTGTATTGGACTGAACTCAGTAAGAATAAGCTACATGGGGTTGATATGATAAAAGATTCAGAGCAGAAAGTGAAATTGATCCGAGATTGTTGGAAAGCAGCATCTGATCGTCAGAAGTCTTATGTAGACTTGAAACGTAAAGATATAGAATTTGAGAATTCGGACGTAAAGGTAAATTAAGTCCGAGGTTTATCGGACCGTATGAGATCATTGAACGTGTCGGGCCTGTTGCATATAAATTGATGTTACCTTCTGAATTAGAAAAGATACACAACATATTTCATGTTTCAATGCTCCGTAAATACCGATCTGATCCGTCACATGTGATTGCCCCATCTGAAATTGAAATCCGATCTGATATGACATACGAAGAGGAACCGATCCGTATCCTAGCTAGTGAAGTGAAAGAGTTGAGAAATAAGAAAATTTCGTTAGTAAAAGTACTGTGGAATCGACATGGGATAGAAGAGGCTACGTGGGAGCCTGAAGATTCAGTGAGACAACAATATTCGAATCTGTTTAACGGTAAGATTTTCGGGGACGAAAATCCCTAAGGGGGAGAATTGCAACAGTCCGGTTTATACCCAAGTCGGAACAGTGGTTTCGGGACCAGAAATTTGAGTTCGTATAATATTTTAATATTATTTTCTGTGTCTATGATATGTGATTAAGCATGTGCTAAAATTAAGTAAGCTAATTTGTCCGTTTGTGTGTTAATTTGATAAAAGAATTGAATTGCATTAAATGTGAAATTTGTATGCTATTTGTTAAAGTACCCAAGTGTTGTGGCTTTGTAAAGGTGGAGGCCTTATGTGGTAAATGAGCCAATAATTAGTTAGTGGATGACTAAAAGTCATTAATGGCCTTATGTTTATAAATTATAAATATTTTGTAATAAGGATAATATGGTAAATTAGTATTAAAATGAATTTAGTAAAAGAAACAAAAGAAAGATGATGGTTATCATCTTTATGGGAGTGCCAAATATTGAAGAAAGAAAAAGGAAGAAAGTTGAGCTAGGTTTTCAGCAATTGTAAGCTTAAATTCAAGGTATGATTTCGGTCGATTTTTGATAATTTCTACGTTTTTGTAATCGTTGCTTCGTCTACTATCAAATCCATGTTTCAATTTTGTGTATTGGTGATGTTTGTAAGTTGTGCCATTGATGCTAGGTTGAGCTTTGTGATACTTTAAGGTGTTAAATGATAGATTGGTGGTAGATGAACATGTTTTGTTCTTGAAGTTTTGATGAATTTAGCTAAATAGGGCTAAATTGAGAAAATGATAATTTGAGGGACTAAATTGTAAATTTGATGAAAACTGTGGGCTTGTATGAGATGTGTATATATTCGGCCAAGCTTGTGTACAAGTGGATTTTGTGAATTTGATGTTTTGAGAAAAATGGACTAAATTGCTAAGTTGTGCAAATATGAGGGTAATTTTGCAAATAGCCCTAAATGTGTGTCTTTGGATTGAATTGAATGAACTAGTGAATAAAAGGGTTAATTCTAAATATGTTTAGATCAAGAACCGAGGAAAACGGATTTAGATCGCGGGAAAGCAAAAGTTATCGAGTAGCCGTTTTCTATTTTGATAAACCAAATCCAAGGTAAGTCACTATACAAATAAATGAATATGTATGCATTTGTAATTGTTCATATGTTTAATGATGATAATGAATGCTTATGAGAAATTCTGTAATTGAATTCCGAGATAAGTTCGGTATATTGACTAAGTCTGAGAAGCCTCGCATGCGAACCTTGACATAGGTATACGCTCGTTTTATCATGTAAGACCACGTCTGGGACGTTGGCATTGATTTGAGATTCGTGTAAGACCCTGTCCGAGACAGTGGCATCGATATCTGATTATGTGTAAGACCATGTCAGGGACATCGGCATCATTTTGATTCGTATAAGACCCTGTCTGGGACAGTGGCATCGATATTCAAGTACGTGTAAGACCTTGTCAGGGACGTTGGCATTGTACGATTATTCTGAGCTTTTTGAGTATCCTATTAGATTTATTACGGTTCAACGGGCAAGTCTATGATACAAATTGCAAATCCGAGCTATGAACAAATATGTGATTGTAAATTCATTTCAGGTATGTTGATTATACACTAATTGTGTATACAAGGTAAGCATCAATATGATCTTACTATGATGCTATGAATATGGAATTGATGATATGTTGTATAAAGTTTTGGTGAAATGAGATATGTGTTTATATGATCTTTGAATTGTGAATATGGCTAATGTGATCAAAAGTGTATGAACCAAAGCAAATATATGCATTTTATGCTAAGTTTGTTTGTATATTGACTTACTAAGCTTTTGGAAAGCTTACTCTGTGTGTGTTTAATCTGTTTTATAGGTTGTCAAAGCTACTGAAGGCTCGAGACTGTCTTGGATTGTCATCACACTATAGAACTTATTTTGGTACATTTTGATATTGTATAAAGCTAGATATCGCATGTATAGACTAGTATTTTGGTATAAATAGTTATATGATCTTAGCCATGTGATTTGGCTATTTAAGAGTTGAAACTTTGCTTAAATGAATGTATTATAGAATGTATCTTTTGGTATGATAAAAGAATGTGGAATGGCCAAGTTTGAATGAGCAAATGCATGAATTAGTCTTGTAATGATATGAGTTTTAATCCTTGAGATTGCCATAGTTGGGATTGGTTTTGAATGTAAGGTTTGAATGGTTATTTTGGTATGCTTTTGGTGGTTTTATGTGCATGAAATATCTTGTTGAATATGGTTTGTAGGTATGACCCTTTGTGGGTGGCATTTTTGCCTTGTAAATGGCATATAATGTCACACGGTTGTGGCACACGGGCGTGCCTAATGACTATGGGTGAATTGTAGGATGCAGTTTATCATTACACGGCCTCGACACAGGCGTGTCATCTGGCCGTGGTGTGCAAGTCAATAGCTAACATAAAAGTACACGGCCTCGACATGGGCGTGCTTGGTGGCCGTGGTGGGGAAGTCAGTATATGACCTAAAAGAACAAGGCCTTGGCACACGGGCATGCCTAATGATCACGTTGGTATAGTTAGTATAAACAAGGATGGATGCACGGGGGTGTCTAGAAGCCACGGAGGGCACACGGTCTCCTCCCACGGGTGTGTCTCCCCTGTGTTTTAGAAAAGTTTCAAATTTTCATGGAATTTCATATATGTTTTAGTTTAGTCCCGACTCGATTCATAAGTATGATTAAGGTCTCGAGGGCCCGTTTAAGGGACATTATGTCTGAGAATGATGATTGAATGTATGATTTTGTCTATGAATGTTTCCGGTCTGTCCGGTAATGCTCCTAACCTTAATTCGGTGACGGACTCGGGATAGGGGTGTTACAGATCTTCTGGTCAAGTTAAGGTTTTTGCAGAATTGGTGCACTCAAATTACACATGTTTCACTTCTATACTCATTAACTTTATTTCCCCTAAGATCCGATCCATGCATTGACCATATATACAGTATGGTCATTTGGGTTCACCCTATTTTAAGGCTTTTGCAAATAAGGAGGTTGATAATTAGTATTCTTAACTTGGTTAGAGTTACTAGCTCCTCCTTGATTTCTGCCAAATCTAAAGATCGAGTGGCCTCTCCATTTGAGATTATACGTATTCGGATAAGAGTTTCAACCTCAATTCCCGATGTAATTAGCAACCTCAGTAGGATTATTGATGTAATGGAAGAAAGGTTCGTCTCCTCTATATATCGATGACACACTAGATGAGGACTCTATACATTTAACCTGTCCACCATCTGTTGGTTTCTATTAGCCATATGTATAATGTTTTGCTGGTCACTGGAAGGAATTCACTGCCTCACTCTCTATTAATTCATATGCATCATCGTATGTCATGTTCAACAAGGCTCCTCTTGCGGCTCCATCTAGTCCTAACCCTGCGTGTGCAACCAACACATTATAAAACATTTTCAATCGTTGTAACAACTCGTTTTCAGTAAAATCAAAATAGTGGTTTTGAGACCACAAATTTGAAGTCAAAAAATTTATTTTATTATTATTTTATTACCTACAGCATAATAGTAGTACCATACAAAAATTTCATTAAGAAATTTTAACGTTTACATGCTCAATTTGATAAAAAGGAATAAATCGCGTAAAGTGCAAAAGTTGGGTTCTAGTAGCTAAAGGTATTAAATAGCTATAGAACCTTAAAGTAAGAGTCCTTATTTGGTAATTAGACCACTAATGAAGATAGTAGAATGTGATGGCTTGGCATTTGTGTAAAATTTAAAGTTTTTAAAGGTTATAATTGTAATTTGGTAATTAAATTATAATTAAAATAAGAAGAAGGAATTCATCTTCTTCATTCATCAAGCCACCACTGAAATTTCTTGTTCTTCTAAGCTAGGGATTCGACCATCTTCATTATTGCTAATTTTGTATGAATTTTTATCCCGATTTTAATTATTTTTATGTTTTCGGGATCATTATAGCTTAATCTAGCTATCCCGAGGACTAATTTGTGAAACTGTTAAACTATTAGGGTTTTTACATTGTTGAATATGCACGAGTTTTGATGAGTTATGGAAGAAAATGGATAGTTGTTGTTAGATAAACAACTTTTGTGAAGTGATTTTTATGAAAATGTCAAATAGGGATTAAATTAAAAAATAGAAAAATTTTCATGGTGAAATTGTGAAATAAATAAAATATAGGGCTTGCTAAGGACCTAATTGATATGCGGCTATAGTGGGTTGTGGTGAAATTGCATAAATTTCCATTTTTATGAGCTAAGGACTAAATTGTAAAGGAAATAAAAGTATAGGGGCCAAATGGTAATTTTTCTTAAATATGTTTTTGGGCTAAATTGAATGAATTATACATTAAATTGAGTTAAATTTATTCATATAGATCAAGGTAGACCTCGACGACTTTAGCTCTGGGCGAAGAGAAAATCTTATATTAATCCTCTTCGTATCTACGTACACTTGTTGAGGTAAGTTTGTGTGATTAAATTGTGTTTATATGATTTATATTGAATTATTTATGAATTGTGAGTTGTTATAAATATACATGGTTGCATATCCAACGAAGTTCAACAAATACCCAGTCCCGTTTGAACCTTAGGAATCCGTAGGATACAAATGACATGTCATTAGGGTTTACATGATTTAAGTACTGGTCCTGAACATCCTACCAATTGCTGAGGTCCTGAAAGTGTTGTGGATACTCCACAGCTCGTGTGAGCAGCATCTTGTAGCTATGTTTCGACCCACAGCTCGTGTGAGCATACCAAATTATAGCTCATGAGAGCATACAGATCAACAGCTCGAGTGAGCATACCGATTCACAGCTCGTATGAGCATACCTGTACTTGAATTGATATATTATAGTTATATGAGCTAGCACACTATGTGTGAGCTGTCCCGGGTATCCAATGGTATTCTAAATGGTTCAATGAGCAATATTCTGATACAAAATGGTAAGAGTTTGATACGAACTATTATTAGATCACATATGATTTTACATGAAAAATGTGGTTATATGATATATGGAAAATGAAATGGATGATACATGTATATAGAACTTGATCAATGGTTATGTCCATCTATGTTTATTGGCTTATATATGTAATTACATGGCTTTCATTGTTGGTATATATGTGCTTAGGCATTTGGCCAAATTGTATTGGGATATGCTTGTTTACTTACCTATTATATGACTAAATGGTAAGTTAAATTCTATGTCATACAAACTTACTAAGCTTAAATGCTTTGTAACAACCCGTTTTCAGTGAAATCAGAATAATGGTTTCGGGACCACAAATCTGAATCAGAAGGACAATTTATTTTAAAATTATTGCATGGTTTGCATCATAATAGGAAAGAAGTATGAAAATTTCGATAAGAAAATTTTACCGATTTCATGTTTAATTATAGAAAGGACCAAACTGCATAAAATGCAAAAGTTGAGTTCTAGTAGCTATAAGTATCAAATAGCTATGGAATTCAAAACTTGAGGTCCTTATATGGTAATTAGACCATGAAGAGAAGTTAGTAGATATTTTTGATGATTCATCCATGGAAATTTAGAAAAAGAATAGGACTAAATTGGAATTTGGAATAAATAAAGATGATAATAGCCTAATATCATCTTATTTCATCATCTTCCTCCCCACAAGTCTATGGAAACCCTAGGGAAGAGAAAGAAAAAGAAAAAAGCCTAATTAAGTAAGTAATCATGTCCTGTTTTTAGTAATTTTTACATTTCCGATATCGTAACAACCTAATCTATCTATTTTGAGGATTAATTTGCAAAGTTATCAAAGTGTCAAAATTTTGCCATGGATGAATACACTGAAATTCTGAAAATTGTGGTAGCAATTGAAAGGTTGTTGATAGATAAACAACTTTTGTAAAGTGATTTTTCATGAAATTGTGATTTAGGGACTAAATTGTAAAGAAATAAATTTCATGGAAAATTTCTAATTTTTATGAAATATATGTACTGTAAATGTTATATGTAAAAATCAGTTAGGATTGGAATAAGGATTGAATTGCATGAATTTCATTTTTCGAGCCTAGGGATGAAATCGTCATTTATGGAAAGTATGGGGGAAAATGTAACACCCCTAACCTGTATTCAATACTGGAATAGGGTTACGGAGCATTATCGGACATACAATACATTTAAACATACTTTTCTCATACATTTAATCAATGCATGCAATCATCATTCAATATCAATCACTTTGTCCCTAATACGAGCCTACGAGGCCCTAAACATGCATTGGGAGTGGTTCGGGACTAAATCGATAACCCAAGAAAATTTTCAACACTTAGAAAATTTTTGTCAAAACAGATGACACACTATAACACCCCTTACTCGGGTTCTACGCCAGAACCGGGCCCGAGGTGTTACCGTAATAAAACCACTTGATCGTCACTTAGACTCATCGTGACTACTCTCTTAAGTCACCTCAATAACCTCAATCTCGACTTACGATGCCTCACTCATACACACGAGGGCTCCCGAAACTATATCGAAACTTTTTCCAATCTTAAAAATTTTCTCTTTTGTACAGGGCTAACACGCCCGTGCAAGAAAAGACACGCCCGTGCATAGACCCACACGCCCATGCTCTTCAACCGTGGTGAATGCTGACTACATACACACTGCCTCAAAGCCTAGTCACACACCCGTGTGGCTAGCTCGTGGCCAACACTGATTAAACTCACACGGCTTGTGCACACGCCCGTGTGGCTAGTCCGTGGTCTATTCTGACTTAAAATGTTAACATGCAGGGACGCATGGCCAAGTCACACACCCGTGTGCTGACCATGTGTCACACATGGTCTAGACACACGCCTTGTGTCTATCCACATGGGCAAGAACAAAGCTATGTGCCAAGGTCCTTTCACCCCTCTAGCATACACAATATGCATTCATTGAACACATCCATAATCAACTCAAATTGAAGTGCAATCTCACATAGATAACTACACCCTTTTCATAAAATAAGGCAGCCAACTACTATGGCATTATACAAAATAGACTATCCATCTATGGGCCAACACATCTTAGCCATTTACAACAAAATTCACTAAGCCAACACATCTTAGCCATTTACAACAAAATTCACTAACTTGTCTAGCCTTTATACATGCCATATACAAAACATTGAGTCTCATATACCAGAGTGTGCTGATAATATGGACGATCTTCCAATTGATCCTCATATCTCGATTCAAGACTTTTACTCTATAAGACAATGGAAAAGAAAGGGAGTAAGCTTTGAGCCTAGTGAGTTTACACATAAACAATTAAGCATCATAGTATAAGCTAAAAAACAATTAGCATCATACTAACATATAATGTACAACTATGCTTACTCTTTCTATCCCTTACCACATTCCCAACACATCGTGAGTCACATACCCATAACCATTGAAACGCACCCCTGCATTCAACATCACATTTACACAATATACAACACAACATCATTTCTCGATAATTCATCCAAACAGCTAATTAACTCAATAATACAACTAGATAGCTAATCCACACAACTAACCCACACAGCTAATTTCTCGGTGGTTTCGCACTTAGCCCACCATAATCAATTAATAAGGTAGTATCGCACTTAGCCTACCACAAAGGTATTCATAGTGGTTTCACACATAGCCCACTAGACGATATACCTAATGATAGCATCGCACATAGCCAGCTTATCGTCAATATGCATTAAGATGGTATCGCACTTAGCCCACCATTTAGCATTCTCACTATACATTCACATATCTACTTACTTAACCATACATCCATTCACAAATTTTACCACATTCATCTCACATAGGTTATCAATCCTTCTCAATCATGCTACACACTAGCTAGCATTAAGAAATTGTAAGTATGAATGCATTGTTTAAGCATAGACTTACCTCGATACTCAAAAGTATAGAAATATGCAATTTAGTCCACCACCTTGTTCTTGCCTCGATTTAGATTCGGGCTTCTTCTTTCTTGATTTATAATGAATAAATCAGCTTATTCAATATACACATTGACTAAATTGACACTTTCTCATATTTTAGCAAAATTACTATTTTGCCCCTAAACTTCTTCATAATTACACTTTTGCCCCAAGGCTCGTAAAGTGATTTTTATTCAACTTTCTAGCCTTACATGCTTATTCGAGTCACTTACTCAACTAAAGCATTCATCAATTCTCACTAAGTCACACATGTATGACTAAACTTAAGACTTTTACAAACTAGTCCCTACATGCATTTTCCTGGAGAATCACTTAGCAAAAGATGTTTCTACTACATCAAGCTTTAATATTCTTCTATAAAACACCACAATACACATATTTCATACATGGGTTCATTTTTTAACATCTATTATAGCTCATCAAATAGCTAAAAATAGCTTACCCATGCTACTAGGACTTCAAAAATACGAAGAATATCAAAAACGGGGCTTGGGTGCACTTACTAGCAAGCTTGAAAAATTAGAAGAACCCTAACAATTGCTCTCCCAATTTTCAGCAGCCTTGGAGAAGAAGATGAATGAATTTTGTCATCTTTTCTCCCATTTTAATCATTTAATTGTCAAATGACCAAAATACCCTTTTTGATAAACTTCCTGTTTTAACTCATCCGTGCCCAATTTTGTCCAAAAATTAAAAATTGGGAAAAATTGCTATTTAAGGACCTCTAATTAATATTCTAAAGCTATTTCACACAAATAGCTTCTAGAATCTCACATTTTGCAACTTTTGCAATTTAGTCCTTTTGGACAATTCAACCGCAATTTCACAAAATTGCTTCATGAAACTTTCACACTAACATGCAAACATAGCATAACCTCAAAAACTCATACATAGACCTCAGATTTGTGGTCTCGCACCACTATTCCGACTAGGCCTTAAACCGGGATGTTACACACACGCTCGTGTGGCCAGGTCGTGTTTCAGGCCGTGTGAACATTCAAAACGGAAGCACATGGCCGTGTCCCAGCCCGTGTCTTACCCTGTGTCCAAACAAGTGAGCTTACTGACTTGGGTCACACGGCCAACCACACGCCGTGTGTCTATCCTGTGTACCCTTCGAAGTCGCCACACATGCCCGTGTGCTAGGCCGTGTGCTAGGCTGTGCCAAACCTGTAGGGTATATTGACTTATGCATCACGGCCAAGTCACACACCCGTGTGTTAGGCCGTGTGCAAATTAGGGGTATACTGACTTGTACCACACAACCAATCACACGCCCGTGTGTGAGACTGTGTGGAGCATATTGAGTTCACTTCAATTTCAACAACAGGGGACACAAGGCAGTGTGACATGATCGTGTCACACACGGCTCACGCTCGTGTGGACAAAAATAGGCTATTTACCAAGCCAATTTGCCACCCACAATCTCATGTACCTAAACAAACCAAATGGCACCAATTCATAGCATAATTGAACATCTATTTTAGCCACATTCAAGACAATTTCATACAATTTCCAACAATAATAACCAATATGCTTATACCTCAATTTTTACTCAACCAAAACATATACATTTACAAGCCATCTCAAACAGCACAACTCACTACCCAATCAAAACCAACACGACCATAGTCCCTACATATGCCATATAATTAAAATACCAAGTTCATAGGTACCGAGTGAAAGGTGGATAGTGTGAAACGATCTCCGGCGGTCCTCGAATGCGAGCTAGATTTGATAACACTATAAAACATGGGAAAACGGAACAAAGTAAGCTTTATATCTTAGTAAGCTCATATAAAATAAACTCAACTAATCATAAATACACAAATCATCAATTTGAACTTGTTAGCTTGTAATTCATAAATACTAACAAACCTTCCACCTGCTTAATCATATGCTTATATGCAAACTTCATAACTTCTTCGGTTTTAAGCTCGTATGATTCATATACATACCTGAACCAATCCGTAACAAACTCATACCCAAACGGAATGATGTCGAATACTCGAATTCTCGCACACTAAGTGCCAATACATAGCCGAAGCTATTTTAATCTCACACATTAAGTGCCATACATAGTCGAAGCTATCTCGAATCGCACACTAAGTGCCATATATAGCCGAAGCTATCTAGAATCATACACTAAGTGCCAGATATAGTAGATTTGTCGTCAAACATCACTGTAGTCTTGTATACATAATTTATGCAATATCAAAACATTTAAAGCATAATTATAATAATGCTTATTACATACGAACTTACCTCGGATGTAAAATTGATAACGCGGGTCAACTAATCTGAAACCTTATTCTTCCCGAGATCTAAGTTCGTATTTTGCTTTTCTTGATCTATATAATATCAAATTCAACTCACTTAATCATCCATTTATTAAATTTAGTCCAAATTTCAGTTTAAGGCATTTTTATACAATTGCCCCTAGTATTTCACATCTTTTACAATTTAGTCCTTATTTCATAAAATCACAAATTCATGCAATTTAACCACAACCCATGCTAGCCGAATTTCTTTAGTACTCATATTACCCCATATTTCTCATTTATTTCATAGTTTAACCACAAATTTTCAACATTTCTCAATTCAATCCTTATTTTGCATTTTTACTCAAAATCACTTAACAAAACTTGTATAACTATCTTCAAACATTCAAAATCTATCATAAACTATCAAAATACATGCTTATTCATCAATGGAAACTTTCTAAATCTTTAATAGTTTTGCAAATTAGTCCCTAGGCTAGCTAGACTAAGCTGCAACGATCTCAAAAACATAAAAATCATTAAAAATAAAGTCCAAATCACTTACCAAATAAGCAATGAAATGAATGAACCTAAAATGGCCTTTCATGGATGTTTTCTTCATATCAAATTTAGCTAGGTTGAAGAAGATGAACAAAAATCGGCTTTATTTTACTTATTTAATCATTTAATTTTTAAATTTACTAAAATAACCTTAATGTATAATAATTATAATTCACCTAACCATGTCCATCTTTGTCCATTCGTATGGTCTAATACCAACATAAGGACCTAAACTTTAGGGTTCTATAGTTATTTAACACCATTAGCTGATAGAACAACACTTTTGCATTTACGCGATTTAGTCCTTTTTATCAAATTGAACAATCAAACGATAAAATTTCTTAACGAAATTTTCACACCAACATAATATCATACTGTAAACATTAAAATAATAAAAAAATAAGTATTTTGACCTCAAATTTTTTGTCCCAAAACCAGTGTTCCAGTTTGACTAAAATTGGCCTGTTACAACTCTCCCCCTTAGGGATTTTCTGTAACAGACTGAATTTGACCCTAATCATAATGGTGGTTTCGGGACCATGAATCCGAGTCTGAGAAATATTTTAATATTATATTTTGTGTTTATTATATGTGAATTATTATGTGTGAAAGTTTCGTATGAAAATTTGATTGTTTGTGTGCTTAATTGAATAAAAGGACTTAATCGCGTAAAGCGTAAAAGTTATAAACTATAGTAAAAAGTACCCATTTGATAGTGGCTTTTTGAAATGGAGTCCTAAAAGGGCAATTAGCCCATTTAACATGATAGTGGACGGCATGGTTGTTTAGGTAATCATTAATATGTTTTATTATTTATTTATTTTATATTATAAGTTTACTTTTATATTATATTATATGTTAAATATAAAAAAGTCGTAAAATTAAAAAAAAAACACATGCATTATCTTCTCATTTGGCCGAATATGAAATGAAAGAAAACACCATAGAAAAGCTTCAAGTTTCGACAACAAATTACCTTGATTAAGGTATGTTTAGTTTTTGGTTTTTGATAATTTTTACGTTTTTGAGATCGTTGCTTCGAACTGTAGCTAACCCATGTTAGAATTTTTAAAAATAAGCATGTTTGATGTTCGGCCATAACTATGTTCTTGTGGTTTTTAATGTTTTATGATTTTATGTTAAAGACATGTTAAAGATTAGTATATTTTGTATTGGAAGTTTTGGTGAAATTGAGTATTTAGGATTAATTTGTAAAAAATAAATTTTTAGAGGGGCTTATTTGCAAAATAAGTGAAAGAAAGGGACTTGTATAGTCCCTATATATATTCAGCCCTTGAGTATTATTGAGAAATTTTGTGTATTTTGTGTTTTAAACAAATAGGGCTAAATTGTAAAAATGTGAAATAGTAGGGGTAAAATGGTAATTTGCCTATTTATGTGCTTAGGGACTAAGTTGAGATGAAATGTATTTGAATGAGCTAAATTTTAATGGGTTTAGATCAAGAACAAAGAAAAACGGATTTGGATCGGGGAAAGACAAATGTTATCGAATAGCCGGTTTATGCGGTCCGTCGACAGTCGAGGTAAGTTCTTAAGCGAATATACGTTAAAGAATAATTTATAAAGCTAATGAATGATGAAATTTGAATACTTTTAACATGAATATATGAAGTAGCCGAATGCAAAGGTACTAAATTGGCTTGATTTTAAATTTACTTTAATGTGATGTGAATATGTGTATTTGGTTTGATAAGTGAATGTAATAGATGATCTATTTCGGGCTCTGTGCCTAGCAGGCTTTGTGCCGGTGATCTATTTTAGGCTCTGTGCCTAGCAGGCTTTGTGCCGGTGATCTATTTCGGGCTCTGTGCCTAGCAGGTTTTGTGCCGGTGACATAATTCGGGCTTTATGCCTAGCAAGCCTCATGCTGGTGACATAATTTAGGCTTTATGCCTAGCAGGCCTTGCACTGGTGATGAATTTCGGGCTTTGTAGCCTAGCAGGCTTAATGCTGGTGATTTATATTTAGTAAAAGAGTTCGTAAATCATCGATAAGGTGGAAATTATTTACTTAAAGAAACTAAATGTTTAGGTATGTATAAGCTTTATAGTTGAGAGAAATGAGGTAAGTTGTTCTACCACTATTTGGTGTTGATAAAATATAGTATAAGGAAAACATTCTTACAAGATTATGATATGTGTATTTGATATAATAACTAACATTCTTGCAAGATTATGATATGTGTATTTGATATAATAACTAAAGTGTTATATATATATTGAAATATAATCTTGGTTGTATCATTGAGATTCGGCCATTCAGGTAAGTGTAATGTGTGAGGATTATGAGTATGTTTGCATAGTTAATCGGTTGGAATTATGTGGTTGTTATGTACATGGCATTTTAATCAATTTAAAAGAGGTAGAAATTGTATTAAAACCTTGCATGGATTCGATGAGTTGACCTTTGAAAGTGATATGGTGAAATCCATTTTTTTTAAGGAAAAATATATATATATTCGGCTTTGACATCATTAAGCTTTATAAGAAGGTTTCAATATTAGTAATGAATTTATAATTATATGAAATACCATAAGTTTTAATCTTGTTGCTTAAGACTTACTAAGCTAGTTAGCTTACTTGTGTGATATGTTTCCTTTGTTTTATAGATTTCGTTCAAGCTTACTCGTCAGAGGAGTCAGCCACACTATCAACCCCTTTTTGGTACTTATATATATTTGGTTTTTGAATCAAAGACATGTATAGGTTAGACTAAGTTGTAAAACCAATGAGTTTTGGCTTGTATTTTTGGTATGGCCTAACCTTGCGAAAAAGGCTTATTTCCTTGGTTAACTTAAGTTTTTATGCTTTATGACATAATGGTTGGAATTCAAAAGTTAAGCTTAGTTATATGTGTGAATGGTTGAATGCTTAATGTGCTTGGATTGTGGCAAATTTATACCTGGCCTGTTCATGCATTTTTAAGTTAAGGTATGTTATATAGAAGGTATGTTGCGGTTAAGATGATTGTATGTGCTTTGAGTTTAATATGTGCATAATGGACAACGTTTATATTTGGGTTGAAAATTTTGTTTTATGAATAACATGGCTATTCGAATATGGCTTTTATCTTGTGCTAGCTTGAGGTTGAGACATATAAATTGTAATGATCGAATGTTGTATATGTCTATTTATATATGTCTTTAGCTGTAGGTAAATATTGATTTACATGAGCATTGGTTTTACTTGAGTTTAATACAAGTTATGTAATGTTCATGAAATTCTTATTTATATGTTTTCGTACATTCGGCTAAGCTATTAATTGCGTCTATGATAATGTAATGAACTTATGTATCTTGACCATATAGCATAAAGTTTTGATCATCGGGTTGGTTTTCATTAGTAATTAAAATGAATTGATTTTTGAAACGGTTTATTTGTTTATAAACTTCACATATTAAGATTAACTTGTCGCAATGTACATTTCAGGGTCACTTTGTGTTCGTTGTTGATTATATTGTATATGTTTTGAGTTAGAGTATTAAGCATGTATGATACATGAGTGATTTATCTATTTTTAAATGAATTATTTGATAAAGATGTTTAACTAAGATTTAATCGTTTGAGTAGAAGTTATGATTTATCCAGTAATGCCCGTAACCCTAATTCGGCGACAGATACGGGTTAGGGGTGTTACATTTTATTGGTGTCTGAGCTTACGGTTTAGTCGATTCTAGGACTACCTTAGCACGTAAGAGTGTAGCTATACATGTCTTTAAATTGCATTTACGATAGTGTGGTGACTTCTGACATTTTCAATTGTATTTTATACAGTAAATGGATTCCGATCCTGATAGAGCCGTAGTCGATGATGTAGAGAGTGTCGCGCCTGGTCTCGCACGTGGATTAGCGCCTCTAGACTCTCGACCAGTTTCGGTAGCCATGAGGGGGAGGCTAAACAAGCCTTCTACTAGATGATGAACGAATGGTTTACCCAGTTTATTCAGAATACCACCCCCGAATAATCCAACTCCAGTACCTTTAGCACCCCCGATGATAGATTCGATGAGATCTAGTAGGCCTCCCGTTGATAAAATCAAGAAATATGGGGCTGAAGAATTTAAAGCAAATGATGATGATGTTGCGAAACGAGCCGAGATGTGGCTTGATAACACTATTCGGGTACTTGATGAGCTATCCTGTACTCCAGATGAATGCCTAAAGTGTGCTATATCCCTACTTCGGGACACTGCCTATCACTAGTGGAACACACTAGTATCAGTGGTTCCGAAAGAAAGAGTGACTTGGGACGTTTTCCATATTGAGTTCCGTAAGAAATATATCAGTCAGAGATTCATCGATCAGAAACGAAAAGAATTTCTCGAATTAAAACAGGGTCGTATGACTGTGACGGAATATGAGCGAAAGTTTGTCAAATTGAGCCGTTATGCCCGAGAGTGTATATCCACTGAAGCCATTATGTGCAAAAGATTTGAAGACGGTCTGAATGAAGACATAAAGTTACTTGTTGGTATTCTTGAAATCAAAGAGTTCGTGACACTAGTCGAGCGAGCTTGCAAAGCTGAAGAGCTCGGAAAGGAGAAAAGAAAGACTGAAATTGAAGCTAGAGACACTCGTAAAAGATCATTGAGTAAGACTTTCCATTCACTGCATAAGAAGTTTAGAGATGACTCCAGCCAACATAAAGCTCCTTCAGACTTGCCCAGACGTGATGGACCCCCAGTGAGTTCCCGAGCCACCTCGATGGCTAGTGTTGGTAATGTTCCACAGAACAGGGTCGAGTGTAAACATTGTGGGAAATGGCATCCTGAGAGTTGTAGAGTTTGTGATCGATCCTGCTTTAAATGTGGATCGTCGGACCATTTTATTCGAGAGTGCTCGATGTTGGCTAAGCAGAATATGGCTCAGAACACTAGACCGAGCAACGCGCAGCACGGGGAAGACCACTCAGACATTCAGGCAATGTAGGTGGCAGTCAGATAGGGACGAAGGACACTGTAGTACGATCAGAGGCTAGAGCTCTAGCTAGAGCTTATGCTACACGAGCCAGAGAGGATGCTTCTTCCCCAGATGTCATTACCTGTACATTCACACTTTATGATACTACTGTGATTGCATTGATTGATCCTGGTTCGACTCATTCATACGTGTGTAAAACTCTAGTATTCAGTAAGACTCTGCCAATTAAGTCTACTGAGTTTGTGATTCGTGTGTCCAACACTTTGGGTAGATGTGTACTTGTTGATTAAAGTGTGTAGAGGTTGCCCGTTGATGATTCGGGATTCTTGCTTTCCAGCCGACTTAATGTTGTTGCCTTTTGACGAGTTCGATATAATTTTGGGAATGGACTGGTTAACTTCGCATGATGTAGTGGTGAATTACAAAAGAAAGCTTATTGATTTGAGATGTCAGAACGGTGAGATCATCAGAGTTGAATCTAGTGATTTAAATGGGTTACCTACAGTAATATCCTCGATGTTAGCCTGAAAGTATGTGAGAAAAGGGTGCGAAGCTTATTTGGCCTATGTATTGGATAATAAAGTGTCTAAAAAATAGATTGAATCTATATCGATTGTGTGTGAATACCCAGATGTGTTTCCTGAAGAATTACCGGGTTTACAACCAGTACGAGAGATTGAGTTCGACATTGAATTAGTACCGGGGACAACTCCGATCTCGATAGCTCTGTATCGGATGGCACCTTCTGAGTTAAAAGAGTTGAAAGCACAGTTGCAAGAGTTAACAGATAGGGGCTTTGCACGACCGAGCTTCTCTCCTTGGGGTGCACCAGTTCTTTTTGTGAAAAAGAAAGATGGAACGATGCAAATGTTTATTGATTATCGATAACTGAATAAGGTAACTATAAAGAATAAGTACCTACTACCTCGGATTGATGATTTGTTTGATCAATTGAAAGAGGCTTCAGTATTTTCGAAGATAGATCTGAGATCGGGTTATTATCAGTTGCGAGTCAGAGATAAAGATGTGCCAAAGACTGCATTCCGGACGAGGTACAGACATTTTGAGTTTCTGGCTATGAATTTTGGACTTACTAATGCACCTGCTGTTTTTATGGATCTGATGAATCGGGTCTTCAGACAGTTTTTGGATCAGTTTGTAGTAGTGTTTATTGATGATATACTGATCTACTCCAAAGATGAAACCGAACATGCCGAGCATTTGAGATTAGTGCTACAAAATTTGTGAGATCAACAGTTGTATGCAAAGTTTAGTAAATGTGAGTTCTGGATGAATGAAGTCAGCTTCTTGGGTCATGTTGTTTCAGCGTCAGGTATTCGGGTTGATCCAAACGAAATATCGGCTATACTTGATTGGAAACCACCAAAGAATGTTTCTGAGATTCGAAGCTTTCTGGGACTTGCGGGATACTACAGACGATTTATGAAAGGTTTTTCTGTGATAGCTACACCTTTGACAAAGCTACTATAGAAAGATGTCAATTTTGAGTGGTCGAAAAAGTGTCAAAAAAGTTTGGATCAGCTGAAAGCTCTTTTGACCGAAGCTCCAGTGTTAGCTCAGCCTGAATTGGGTAAAGAATTTGTTGTTTATAGTGATGCTTCTTTGAATGGTTTGGGTTGCGTTTTGATGCAGGAAGGCAAAGTTGGAGCCTACGCTTCGAGACAATTGAAGCTGCACGAAAGAAATTATTCGAATCACGATCTGGAATTAGCAGCTATTATTTTCGCATTGAAAATTTGGCGTCATTACTTATTCGGCGAGAAATGTCACGTTTATTTGGATCACAAAAGTCTAAAGTATTTGATGACTCAGAAAGATCTGAATTTGAGACAACGCAGATGGTTAGAACTGTTTGAAGACTATAAGTTGGTGATTGACTACCATCCGGGGAAAGCTAACGTTGTCGTAGATGCGTTAAGTCAAAAATCATTGTTTGCTCTTCGTGCGTTGAATGTACAGATGGTTATGTCTAGTGATGGTTCGATCATAGCCGAGTTAAAAGCAAGACCGATGTTTATTCAGCATATTTGTGATGCACAGAAAATTGACAAGGATTTGATTGCTAGATGAATTCAGTGTGGAAAAGATGCGGAATCAGAGTTTCAAATTGATGCAAATGATTGTTTGAACTTTAAAAGTCGAAAATGTGTTCTGAAAAATGCGGATTTGATTCAGATGGTTCTGAGTGAGGCTCATAGTGGTCGATTATCGATACATCCGAGTAGCACGAAAATGTACAATGATTTGAAACAGTTCTATTGGTGGCCTGGCATGAAACGGGATATATCTGAATTTGTTTCAAAATGCTTAATTTGTCAGCAAGTAAAAGCCGAGCATCAAGTGCCTTCTGGGTTGCTTCAGTCGATCATGATACCTGAATGGAAATGGGATAAAATCCCTATGGATTTTGTATCTGGTTTGCCTATGACACCGAGCAAGAAAGATGCAGTCTGGGTTATAGTAGATAGACTGACCAAATCGGCTCACTTTGTACCGGTTCGTACGGACTATTCACTCTATAAACTTGCTGAGTTGTATATATCTCAAATTGTGAGATTACATGGTGTGCCGAGTTCTATTATTTTAGACAGAGACCCGAGATTCACGTCACGATTTTGGAAGAAGTTGCAGGATGCTTTAGGTACTAAACTTTATTTTAGCACAGCCTTTCATCCGCAGATAGACGGTCAGTCTGAGCAAACCATTCAGACACTTGAGGACATGTTGAGATGTTGCGTCCTCGAGTTTGAAGGTACGTGGGAAAAATACTTACCTTTGATTGAATTTTCTTATAATAATAGTTTTCAATCAAGTATAAAAATGGCACCCTACGAAGCTCTATATGGCCACAAGTGTCGTACACCATTGTACTGGACCGAGCTCAGTGAGAATAAGATACACGGGGTTGATTTGATTAAAGAGACTGAACAGAAAGTGGCTATAATCAGAGGTAGTTTGAAAGCTGCATCAGATCGTCAAAAGTCTTACGCTGATTTGAAACGTAAAGATATTGAATTTCAAGTCGGAGATCGGGTATTCTTGAAAGTATCTCCGTGGAAAAAAGTACTTCGATTTGGTCGGAAAGGCAAACTGAGTCCGAGATTTATTGGACCATATGAAATCATCGAACGTATCGGGCCTGTTGCTTATAGATTGAAGTTGCCCTCTGAATTAGAAAAGATATATGATGTATTTCACGTTTCGATGCTTCGTAGATACAGATCAGATCCGTCGCATGTGATTGCTCCATCTGAGATTGAAATCCGACTCGATATGACGTATGAGGAAGAACCGATCCGTATTTTAGCTGGGGAAATAAAAGAATTAAGAAACAAGAGAATTCCATTAGTGAAAGTATTATGGAAAAGGCACGGAGTTGAAGAGGTTACATGGGAGCCTGAGGATTCAATGAGGCAACAATATCCGACTTTGTTTAACGGTAAGATTTTCGGGGACGAAAATCCTTAAGGGGGGAGAGTTGTAACAGACCAAATTTGACCCTAATCAAAACGGTGGTTTCGGGACCACGAATCCGAGTCTGAGAAATATTTTAATATTATATTTTATGTTTATTATATGTGAATTATTATGTGTGAAAGTTTCGTCTGAAAATTTGATTGTTTGTGTGCTTAATTGAATAAAAGGACTTAATCGCGTAAAGCGTAAAAGTTATAAACTATAGTAAAAAGTACCCATTTGATAGTGGCTTTTTAAAATGGAGTCCTAAAAGGGCAATTAGCCCATTTAACATGATAGTGGACGGCATGGTTGTTTAGGTAATCATTAATATGTTTTATTATTTATTTTTTTATATTATAAGTTTACTTTTATATTATATTATATGTTAAATATACAGAAGTCATAAAATTAAAAAAAAAAACACATGCATTATCTTCTCATTTGGCCGAATATGAAATGAAAGAAAACACCATAGAAAAGCTTCAAGTTTCAGCGACAAATTACCTTGATTAAGGTATCTTTAGTTTTCAGTTTTTGATAATTTTTACGTTTTTGAGGTCGTTGCTTCGAACTGTAGCTGACCCATGTTAGAATTTTTAAAAATAAGCATGTTTGATGTTTCGCCATAACTATGTTCTTGTGGTTTTTAATGTTTTATGATTTTATGTTAAAGACATGTTAAAGATTAGTATATTTTGTATTGGAAGTTTTGGTGAAATTGAGTATTTAGGATTAATTTGTAAAAAATAAATTTTTAGAGGGGCTTATTTGCAAAATAAGTGAAATAAATGGACTTGTATAGTCCCTATATATATTCGGCCCTTGAGTATTATTGAGAAATTTTGTGTATTTTGTGTTTTAAACAAATAGGGCTAAATTGTAAAAAAAGTGAAATAGTAGGGTAAAATGGTAATTTGCCTATTTATGTGCTTAGGGACTAAATTGAGATGAAATGTATGAATGAGCTAAATTTTAATGTGTCTAGATCAAGAACAAAGAAAAACGGATTTGGATCGGGGAAAGACAAAGGTTATCGAATAGCCGGTTTATGCGGTCCGTCGACAGTCGAGGTAAGTTCTTAAGTGAATATACGTTAAAGAATAATTTATAAAGCTAATGAATGATGAAATTTGAATACTTTTAACATGAATATATGAAGTAGCTGAATGCAAAGGTACTAAATTGGCTTGATTTTAAATTTATTTTAATGTGATGTGAATATGTGTATTTGGTTTGATATGTGAATGTAATAGATGGTCAATTTCGGGCTCTGTGCCTAGTAGGCTTCATGTCAGTGATCTATTTCGAGCTTTGTGCCTAGCAGGCTTTGTGCCGGTGACATAATTCAGGCTTTATGCCTAGCAGGCCTCATGCCGGTGACATAATTCGGGCTTTATGCCTAGTAGGCCTTGTGCCGGTGATGAATTTCGGGCTTTGTAGCCTAGCAGGCTTAATGCCGGTAAGTTATATTAAGTAAAAGAGTTCGTAGATCATCGACAAGGTGGAAATTATTTACTTAAAGAAACTAAATGTTTAGGTATGTGTAAGCTTTATAGTTGAGAGAAATGAAGTAAGTTGTTCTACCACTATTTGGTGTTGATAAAATACAGTACAAGGAAAACATTCTTGCAAGATTATGATATGTGTATTTGATATAATAACTAAAGTGTTATATATATATTGGTATATAATCTTGGTTGTATCATTGAGATTCAGCCATTCAGGTAAGTGTAATGTGTGAGGATTATGAGTATGTTTGCATAGTTAATCGGTTGGAATTATGTGGTTGTTATGTACATGGCATTTTAATCAATTTAAAAGAGGTAGAAATTGTATTAAAACCTTGCATGGATTCGATGAGTTGACCTTTGAAGGTAGTATGGTGAAATCCATTTTTTTAAGGAAAATATATATATATATTCGGCTTTGATGTCATTAAGCTTGATAAGATGGTTTCAATATTAGTTATGAATTTATAATTATATGAAATACCATAAGTTTTAATCTTGTTGCTTAAGACTTACTAAGCTAGTGAGCTTACTTGTGTGATATGTTTCCTTTGTTTTATAGATTTCGTTCAAGCTACGGGCTCCAAGGATCGTCAGAGGAGTCAGCCACACTATCAACCCCTTTTTGGTACTTATATATATTTGGTTTTTGAATCAAAGACATGTATAGGTTAGACTAAGTTGTAAAACCAATGAGTTTTGGCTTGTATTTTTGGTATGGCCTAGCCTTTATAAAAGGCTTATTTCCTTGGTTAACTTAAGTTTTTATGCTTTATGACATAATGGTTGGAATTCAAAAGTTAAGCTTAGTTATATGTGTGAATGGTTGAATGCTTAATGTGCTTGGATTGTGGCAAATTTATACCTGGCCTGTTCATGCATTTTTAAGTTAAGGTATGTTATATAGAAGGTATATTGCGGTTAAGATGATTGTATGTGCTTTGAGTTTAATATGTGCATAATAGACAATGTTTATGTTTCGGTTGAAAATTTTATTTTATGAATAACATGGCTATTCGAATATGGCTTTTATCTTGTGCTAGCTTGAGGTTGAGACATATAAATTGTAATGATCGAATGTTGTATATGTCTATTTATATATGTCTTTAGCTGTAGGTAAATATTGATTTACATGAGTCTTGGTTTTACTTGAGTTTAATACAAGTTATGTAATGTTTATGAAATTCTTATTTATATGTTTTCGTACATTCGGCTAAGCTATTAATTGCGTCTATGATAATGTAATGAACTTATGTATCTTGACCATATAGCATAAAGTTTTGATCATCGGGTTTGTTTTCATTAGTAATTAAAATGAATTGATTTTTGAAATGGTTTATTTGTTTATAAACTTCACATATTAAGATTAACTTGTCGTAATGTACATTTCAGGGTCATTTTGTGTTCGTTGTTGATTATATTGTATATGATTTGAGTTAGAGTGTTAAGCATGTATGATACATGAGTGATTTGTCTGTTTTTAAATGAATTATCTGATAAAGATGTTTAACTAAGATTTAATCGTTTGAGTAGAAGTTATGATTTATCCGGTAATGCCTGTAACCCTAATCCGGTGACAGATACGGGTTAAGGCTGTTACATTTTCGTCCCCGAAAATCTTACCAGTGAATTGGTTAGGGTACTGTTTTCTCATAGCTTCCTTGGGTTCCCACGTGGATTCTTTGACACTATTTCATTGCCAAAAAACCTTCACCAAAGCTATTCGTTTATTTGTCAACTCTTTAATCTCTCAAGCTAGAATTCTGATCGGTTCTTCGTTGTATGTCATATCAGGTTGAATCTCAATCTTGGACGGGGAAATCACATGTGAGGGATCCAATTGATATCGACGCAACATTGACACATGAAACACATTGTGGATTTTCTCTAACTCAATCAGTAAAGCTAGCTGATATGCCACTGGACCTATTCTTTCGATGATCTCATACGGCCCGATAAATCACGGACTGAGCTTGCCTTTACGACCAAATCGAAGTATTTTCTTCCACGGAGATACTTTCAAGAACACTCTTTCACCGATCTGAAATTCAATATCTTTTCATTTCAAATATGCGTACAATTTCTGACGATCTGAATATGCTTTCAACCAGTCACAAATTACTTTCACTTTCTCTTCAGTTTCTCTAACCAAATCAACCCCGTGTATCTATTTTACACTAAGCTCTGTCTAGTACAATGGAGTTCGGCATTTGCGACCATGCAAAGCTTCGTATGGTGCCATCTTTATACTTGTTTAAAAGATATTGTTATACGCAATTTCAACCAGTGGAAAATATTTCTCCCAGTTGCCTTCAAATTCTAAAACACAACATTGGAGCATATGTTCAAGGATTTGAATTACTCGTTCAGACTGACCGTCAGTTTGCGGATGAAAAGTTGTACGAAAATTCAAATTCGTACTTAGAGCTTCTTGTAATTTCTTCCAAAACCGCAACGTAAACCTTGGATCTCTATCTGAAATAATCGAAACTGAAACCCCATGTAAACTAACGATCTCAGCAATGTACAATTTAGCTAATCTATCGAGTGAATCATCAGTACGTACTGGTATAAAATGCGCCGATTTCGTCAATCTATCAACTACAACCCAAACAACATCTTTCTTTTTCGTAGTTAGGGGTAACCCCGATACAAAATCCATTGTAACTATGTCCCATTTCCACTATGGTATCATCACAAGCTGAAGCAAACTTGAAGGCACTTGATGTTCAGCTTTGACTTGCTGACACACTAAACATCTCGCTACAAATTCAAAAATGTCTTGTTTCATACCTGACCACCAATAAGTTATTTTGAATCATTGTACATTTTAGTACTTCCAGGGTGAACAGATAAACAACCACTATGTGCCTCGTATAATGTTTTCTGAATCAACTCTGGATCTTTCGGTACACAGATTCTATCATCATATCTGATTTGGTACTCTGAAACACTAGTCAACTCGAATTGTACGCTTTTAGCTTGCAAATCACTACCATATTTCTAAGCTTCGAAAATTAGCTGAAGAAATACTGGTTTAGCTTTTAACTCAGCTAGAATCAAACCATCATCAAATAATGTTAACTGGGTACTCATTGCTCTCAAGGCAAATGATGATTTTCGACTCAAAGCATTCGCGACTACATTTGCTTTCCCCAGGTGATAATTCAAATCTTTTTGAGTCAAATATACTTTAAGCTTTTATGATCGATAAATATGTGGCATTTTTCACCATACAAATGAGAACGACAACTTATTAATGCAAAAACTATAGCGGTCAACTCTAAATCGTGCGCCAGATAATTCTTTTCATTCCATTTCAACTGTCTAGAAGCATAAGCTATCAGTTTTCCCTCTTGCAGCAATACACAACCCAAACCATTCAATGACGCGTCGCTGTAAATCACAAATGCTTTACCCGATTCTAGTTGAACTAACACTGGTGCCTTAGTTAACAATGCTTTCAATCGATTAAAGCTTTGTTGAAATTTTTTGGACCATTCAAACTTGACATCTTTCTGTAGCAGTCTGGTCATTGGTGTAGCAATAATAAAAAATCCTTGTACAAAACGTCGATTGTAACGCCCTGAATTTGGGCCTAGTAGAATTGGGCCTATTGGGCCTTGGGCACGGGAGCGTTTAAAATTTTTGAGAACAAGAGAATGGCACTAATGCAAGTTGGACCTATTAGGTGAGTGATTTTGGAAGGTTAGGGAGGGGGCTTCTATGAAGCCCCGGGTTCAAACTTGGGCTTGAGGAAAATTTTGGTTTTAGGTGAATAAAACCCTGGGAGTTAGTAATTAGGCTTTAAGAATAAAATGTGGAGAAAAATGACACAAAAGGAGTTGTGGTTTGGTGGCAAATGGCGCCACATGGGAGACAAGGAAGTGATGCCATAGAGGAAGCAAGGGGTCCAAGGTTCAAGTCTTGGCGCTTGCAATTTGTTCTGATTTCTTTTTTAAATGAACTTAGACTTTGGCCCATAGGCTTATATTTAGTTGCGCATGTTCTAAGTCACAAAAGGAGCTTATGTTGTGGTGGCATGTAGCGTCTGGAGCATAGAAGCGGGCAAAGGTTCGAATCTCATGTCAAGCAAGGGAGTGTTTATTTTGTGGATTGGACGGCCAGAGTTTGTGTTGGAATTAAACTCTGCTGAAGAAGAGATCCCACATCTGGAAGCTAGCATGAAAGTAGGAGAGAAGCTGGCTTTAAATAGAGGGATCTATGTGGAGAGTAAGCATACCTTGGTTGGCATTTGGGAATAGGAGTGTTCGGAGCGCGGATTAACTCCAGATTCCTATCAGGTGTGTATTTTGCACTACTCTAGATGCAGAGCGGCAAATGCTGAAATGCCGGTCACACGGCGATGGTAGCTACACAAGCGTGGGAGAGCATGTGTGGGAGCTTCGACGCGATAGTTGAGGCCATCTTGAGTGCTCTTATGGGTTTAGGCTGTTTGGGCCACGATGGGCAGAACAAGGCCAATGGGCCCGTGGGCCCAATTAGATAAGTTGTATGATTGTGTAGTAAATATTGGACTGGACTATGTGAATCTCATATCTGTGCCTAGATTTAGGCTACATGGGCCACACGAGTGTGTGGGCCCATTTGGGCCGAGAATGGGCCCTAGGCCCATTCACATTGTAATCTCTGTTTTGAATGCCTTGGTTTACAAAATTGCCAAATTACCTCGGTTTGCAAAATTATTGAAATACTCCTGGTTTGCAAAAATTACTGAAATACCCCAGTTTACAAAATTACCGAAATACCCTTAGTTTGCAAAATTACTTAAATACCCCTAATTCGTGAAATTACCAAAATACCCTTGATTTGTAAAATTACTAAAATACCCCCGATTTGTAAAATTATTAAAATTCCCCCAGTTTGCAAAAGTAGTGAAATACCCTTGATTTGTAAAATTATCGAAATACCCTTGATTTGTAAAATTATCAAAATACCCTTGATTTGTAAAATCATCGAAATTTCCATGTAGGGTAGAATTACTGAACTACCCTTGTAGGGTAGAATTACCGAAATACCCTTGTAGGATTACCAAAATACACTTATAGGGTAAAATAACTATTTTGCCCCTGAGGGTAAATAACCGATTTTGTGCCATGACTTGACTGTGATTGTATGATTGTGTTTTAACTAACTTGACTATGGTCGTCTAACTGATATGCTTGTAATATATGTTAAATGACTGTTACTGAGTATGGTCATTCTGCATACACCTGTGATGATTCAGCATGACATACAAGACATACTGCATGGGGTTGGGACAAAGTTACGGAGGAAGTGTACGGCCTATTGTCGTTCTGTACAAGGCTTTCAGCCTTTTTGCGATATTTATGGCTTTTAGCCGTTCTGTTAATCGACAGCAATGCTATGATATTTATGGCTTTTAGTCGTTCTGTTAACTGGCAGTGATGCTGCGATATTTATGGCTTTTAGCCGTTCTGTCCACGAAGCCAAGTCGTTCTGTTGACTTAATGCCGCAACCAGTGCTAAGCTTGGTGTGTTGGCTGGGTGGGTCGAATTTATCCCCACAGGGTGTGTTGGTTGGTACGGGTGGTGTGTTGGCTGGATCGACGTGGGATGCATCCTCATACTGTTGCATATCTATTTATGAGATCTGTCACTATACTGGGCTTAGGCCACTTATTCTTTTAATGGTTTGGGCTAGGCTCAATTGATTCTATTATAGGCTATGACCCAAGTGATATTGTAGTGGGCTTTGGCCCACGTAGGCTCTAAACTGGACTGTATTGTTACTGTTAAAGGGCTTTGGCCTAGACTGTTTCGGGTTCCATTTTTGTATACTGACTGTTACTCTAGTAAGGGGATTACAACTGAGTTTTCGTAAACTCACCCCGTTTTTAACTGTGCAGGTAATCCCCAGCCTTCGACAGATCAGTGATGTGAGGGACTCGGAGAAGGCCACACACTGATTATGGTTTCCGTTTTGATTATTTAAATTCAAGTATTTGATTTGGGTTGTAATAAGGCCTCTCTATTTTTAACTTATTATTTGTGATATTTATTTATGATGTTTTCTAACTACTAAATGTGGAATACGATTTCCAAAAGGATAATTGTCTTCAAAACACTACGTTTCTGCAACGTTTTCAAAATGCTTCTGCAACTCAGGTTTTAAACATCACCTATTCGTAAATTCTTTATTTTAAATATGCTTCCGGAACATATATGGTTTTAAAAGTAGTTACGTTTTCAAGTGGACAACAATTGCTTAAGTTTTTTTTTAACAAAGAGGTTTTAACTCTCAAACAAGTTTTAACAACAAGAAATATGGTTTTGAAAAACACTTCCATGTGACACTCTAGATTCGGGTTTTGGGGTGTTACATTTAATAGTATCAGAGCCCGGGTTGCAAAACTTGGCTGTAGATTGGGTTTATAAAATTGAATTTCTGAAATTGTTGTTTCAAAAAGGCTCGAAAATATTTAAAGTTCTGAAATTGTATTGACTGTTTTCTGAAAGTGTGATACACCGAGTCTCTGGCACCGAATCCGTAAGTTTTTTGAATACTTTTTTCTATTTATACATTTAAATACATTAAGTTAGAAACAGGGTGGCTTCTTTAGATATTGGATTGTATTTTTTTGGTATTTATTCTGTGTGTGTTTTGTTTGGATGTGATGTTTGAATATAGAAATTGTATGCATGTGTGATAAATATCTGTTTGTTTCTGTGGTTAGATGTGAGGTTGTGTGTGAGATATCTGTCTGCTTCAATGGTTAAGTGTTTTGAGTAGGTGTAGCGAGTTCCAAGTTCTAGTTAAGATATGATAGGGATATTAGAATCAGAGTGCGCAGTGGCAGAGTGGTGGTGTAACCTGTGTTGTGCGGCTATTATATAGTTGGAAAATTCGAGGACAAAATTTCTTTAAGGGGGTAGAATTGTAACGCCCCGAATTTGGGCCTAGTAGAATTGGGCCTATTGGGCCTTGGGTACGGGAGCGTTTAAAATATTTGAAAATAAGAGAACGACACTAATGCAAGTTAGACCTATTAGGTGAGTGATTTTAGAAGGTTAGGGGGTTTCTATGAAGTCCCGGGTTTAAACTTGGGCTCTAGAAAAATTTTGGTTTTAGGTGAATAAAACCCTAGGAGTTAGTAAGTAGGCTTTAAGAATAAAATGTGGGGAAAAATGACACAAAATAAGTCGTGGTCTAGTGGCAAATGGCGCCACATGGGAGACAAAGAAGTGACGCCATAGAGGAAGCAATGGGTCCAAGGTTCAAGTCTTGGCGCTTGCAATTCATTTTGATTTCATTTTTAAATGAACTTAGACTTTGGCCCATAGGGTTATTTTAGTTGTGCATGTTCTAAGTCACAAAAGGAGCTTGTGTTGTGGTGGCATGTAGCGTTTGGAGCATAGGAGAGTGCAAAGGTTCAAATCTCATGTCAAGCAAGGGAGTGTTTATTTTGCGGATTGGACAGCCAGAGTTTGTGTTGGAATTAAACTCTGCTGAAGGAGGGATCCCACATCGGGAAGCTAGCATGAGAGTAGGCGAGAAGCTGGCTTTAAATAGAGCAATCTATGAGGAGAGTAAGCATACCTTGGTTGGCGTTTGAGAATAGGAGTGTTTGGAGCGCGGATTAACTCCAGATTCCTATCAGATGTGTATTTCGCACTACTCTAGATGTAGAGCGACAAATGCCGAAATGTCGGTCACACGACGATGGTAGCCACACGAGCGTGCGAGCGCACGTGTGGGAGCTTCGATGCAATAGTTGAGGCCATCATGAGTGTTCTTGTGGGTTTAGGCTGTTTGGGCCACGATGGGCAGAAAGGGGACGATGGGCCCGTAGGCCCAATCGGGTAAGTCGTATGATTGTGTAGTAAATATTGGACTGGACTATGTGAATCTCATATCTGTGCCTAGATTTGGGCTACATGGGCCACATGAGTGTGTGGGCCCATTTGGGCCAAGAATGGGCCCTAGGCCCATTCATATTGTTATGTCTGTTTAAAATGCCTTGGTTTACGAAATTACTAAAATACCCCAGTTTGCAAAATTACTGAAATACCCTTGGTTTGCAAAATTATCGAAATACCCCTGATTTTTGAAATTACCCAAAAAACCTCAGTTTGCAAAATTATCGAAATACCCCAGGTTTGTAAAATTACTAAAATACCCTCGATTTGTAAAATTATCGAAATACCCCAATTTGTGAAATTATCGAAATACCCCCGAATTGAAAAATTATCGAAATACCCCTGTTTTGTAAAATTACCGAAATACCCTCAATTTGTAAAATCACTGAAATACCCATGTAGGGTAGAATTACTGAACTACCCATGTAGGGTAGAATTATCGAAATACCCCTGAAGGGTAGGATTACCGAAATACCCTTATAGGGTAAAATGATTATTTTGCCCCTGAAGGTAAATGACTGATTTTGTGCCATGACTTGACTATGATCGTATGACTGTGTTTTAACTGACTTGAATGTGGTCGTGTGACTGATATGCTTGTAATATATGTTAAATGTCTGTTACAGAGTATGGTCATTCTGCATACACCTGTGATGATTGAGGATGACATACACGACATATTGCATGGGGTTGGGACAAAGTTACGGAGGAAGTGTACGGCCCATTGCCATTCTGTACAAGGATGTCAGCCTTTTTTTTTTTGCGAAATTTATGGCTTTTAGCCATTCTATTAACCGACAGCAATGCTGCGATATTTATGGCTTTTAGTCGTTCTGTTAACCTGCAGCAATGCTGCGATATTTATGGCTTTTAGCCATTCTATCCACTGCGCCGATCCGTTCTGTTGACTTAGTGCCGCAACCGGTCTAAGCTTGGTTTGTTGCCTAGGTGGGTCGATTTTATCCCCACAGGGTGCGTTGGTTGGTATGGTTGGTGTGTTGGCTGGATCAGGGTGGGATGCATACTCAGACTGTTGCATATCTGTTTATGAGATCTGTCACTGTATTGGGCCTAGGCCACTTGTTCTGCTATTGGTTTGGGCTAGGCTCAATTGATTCTATTATGGGCTGTGACCCAAGTGATATTGTAGTGGGCTTTGGCCCACGTAAGCTCTGAACTGGACTGTACTGTACTGTTACTATTAAAGGGCTTTGGCCCAGACTGTAGGGTGCCATTTTGATACTAGATTGAAAGCTATTATTATAAGCAAATTCAATCAAAGGTAAGTATCATTCCCACGTACCTTCAAACTCGAGGATGCAACATCTCAACATATCCTAAAGTATCTGAATGATTCTTTCGGATTGACCATCTGTCTGCGGATGAAAAGCTGGGCTAAAGTGTAGTTTAGTACCTAAAGCATCTTGCAATTTCTTCCAAAATTGCAACGTGAATCTCGGGTCTCTATCCAAAATAATGGAAATCGGCACACCATGCAATCTCACAATTTGAGATACATACAACTCAGCAAGCTTATCGAGTGAATAGTCTGTACGAACTGGAACAAAGTGAGCTAATTTGGTTAGTCTATCCACTATAACCCAAATTGCATCTTTCTTGTTTGGTGTTGTAGGTAGGCCGGATACAAAATGCATAGCAATTCGGTCCCATTTCCATTCAGGTATCATGATTGGTTGAAGCAATCCAGAAGGCACCTGATGTTCGGCCTTTACCCGTTGACAAACTAAACACTTCAAGACAAATTCAGATAATCGGCTATTGTGAGCTTCATTCAATATCATCTGAATCAATTCTACATTTCTCGGAACACACAGTCGGTCTTTGAACTTCAAACAGTCATTCTCATCAATTCGAAACTCTGATTCAATGTTACCTTCACACTGAACTCGCCTTGCCAACTTTCTAGGCATTGCTAACTTGTTGAATAAACAACGGTCTTGCTTTTAATTCGGCTACTATCGAACCATCACCAGACATAGCCATATGTCCGTTCAATGCAGGAAGAGCAAATAATGACTATTGACTTAAAGCATCTACAACAACATTAGCCTTTCCCGGATGATAGTCAATCACTAGCTCGTAATCTTTCAACAGCTCTAACCATCTGCGTTGTCTCAGGTTCAAATCTCTTTGTGTCATTAAATACTTCAAACTTTTATGATCTGAATAAACACGACATTTCTCACCAAACAAATAATGACGCCATATCTTTAACGCAAACACAATGGCTGCTAGCTCTAAATCATGCGTCGGGTAATTTCTTTTGTGAGGCTTCAATTGTCTCGAAGCATAGGCTAAAACTTTACCTTCCTGCATTAAAACGCAACCCAAACCATTCAAAGGTGCATCACTATAAACAACAAATTCTTTACCCGATTCAGGTTGAACTAACACTGAAGCTTCGGTCGCAAGAGCTTTCAACTGATCGAAACTTTTCTGACACTTTTATGACCATTCAAATCTAGCATCTTTCTGTAATAGCTTTGTCAACGGGGTAGCTATTATAGAAAAACCTTCCACAAATCGTCTGTAGTAATCAGCAAGTCCCAGAAAACTTCGAATTTTAGAAATATTCTTCGGTGGTTTCCAATCGAGTATAGCAGATATTTTATTCGGATCAACCTGAATACCTGATGCTGAAACAACGTGACCTAGAAAACTGACCTCATTCAACCAGAACTCACACTTACTAAACTTTGCATACAATTGTTTATCATGCAGAGTTTGTAGCACAAGTCTCAGGTGCTCAGCATGCTCGGTTTCATCTCTGGAGTAGATCAGAATATCATCTATAAACACTACTACAAACTGATCCAAATACTGTCTGAAAATTTGATTCGTCAGATCCATAAAAACAGCAGGTGCATTAGTAAGTCCAAAAGGCATAACCAAAAATTCATAGTGTCTGTACCTCGTTCGAAAAGCAGTCTTTGGCACATCGGAATCTCTGAGCCGCAACTGATAATAACCTAATCTCAAATCTATCTTTGGAAACACTGAAGCCCTTTTTAACTGGTCAAACAAGTCATCAATCCATGGCAACGAGTATTTATTTTTTATAGTCACCTTATTTAGCTGTCGATAATCAATGCACATTCGCATTGTCCCGTCTTTCTTTTTCACAAATAAAACTGGTGCTCCCCAAGAAGAGAAACTCGGTCATACAAAGCCCCTATCTGTTAACTCTTGCAACTGTGCTTTCAATTCTTTTAATTCTGTAGGTGCCATCTGAAACGGAGCTATCAAAATCGGAGTCCTCCCCGATACTAACTCAATGCCAAACTCTACTTCTCGAACAGTGGGTAAACCCGGTAGTTTTTTAGGAAACAAATCTGGGTACTCATACACGACTTGAACGGATTCAATCTTCTTCTCAGTTACTTTACTATCAAGCACATACGCAAAGTAAGCTTCATACCCTTTTCTCATGTACTTAGCAACGACGATATTACAGCTGGTAACCCATTCAGATCATTAGATTCAATCCGAATAAACCGTTTTGACATCTCAAAGCAATGGTCTTTCTTTTGCAATTTACAACAGCATCGTGCAAAGTCAACCAGTCCATTCCCAAAATTATATTGAATTCATCGAAAAGCAACAACATCAAATCAGCTGGGAAACATGAATCCCGAATCATCAATGGGCAACTTTTACACACTTTGTCAACTAGAACGCACTGACCCAAGGGATTTGATACTCGATTTACGAACTCAGTAGACTCAACAGGCAGAGTCTTACTGGATACTAATGTTTCACACAGATAAGAATGAGTCGAACCAATATCTATCAACGCAACAATAGTAGTATCATAAAGAGTGAAAGTGCCGGTAATAACATCTGGAGAAGAAGCATCCTCCCGAGCGCGAATAGCATATGCCCTAGCAGGTGCTCGAGCCTCTGATCGAACTATGATGTCCTTTGTCCTCTCTCGATCGCCACCTATATTACAGATATGCGGGTGGTCTACCTCGTGCTGACACGTTGCTCAGCCTCACATTTTGAATAGTGTTTTGCTCGGCTAACATCGGGCACTCTCGAATAAAGTGATCCATCGATCCACATTTAAAACAGGACCTATCATGCAATCTACAACTCCCGGAATGCCATTTTCCACAATGTTTGCACTCAGCCCGGTTCTGCTGAACATTACCAACACTAACCATCGAAGTGGCTCGTGAACCAGCAGGAGGTCGACCTCGGACCCGTCTAGAAAAGTATGAAGTAGCTTTATGTCGACTGGATTCATCTCTGAATTTCTTTGATATAGAATGAAAAGTCTTACTCGATGATCTTTTTCGAATGTCTCTAGCTTCAAATTCGGCTTTTCTTTTCTCTTTCCCCAGTTCTTCAGCTTTACAAGCTCGTTCAACAAGTACCACGAACTCTTTAATCTCGAGTATGGCGACTAGCAACCTAATGTCTTCATTCAGACCGTCTTCGAACCTTTTACACATAGTAGCCTCAATTGACACACATTCACGGGCATATTGGCTCAGTCTAACAAATTTCCGTTCATACTCAGTCACGGTTATATGACCCTATTTCAATTCCAGAAATTCTTTTCATTTTTGATCGTTGAATCTCTGACTGATATATTTCTTATGGAACTCAATCTGAAAGAATTCCCAAGTCACTTTCTCCTTCGGAACCACCGATACTATTGTATTTCACTAGTGATATGCAATGTCCCTCAATAGTGATATAGCACACTTTAAGCATTCCTCGGGAGTACATGATAACTCATCAAGCACACGGATAGTATTATCAAGCCACAGCTCAGCTCGTTCTGCATCATCATCATCATCAGCTTTAAATTCTTTGGCCCCGTATTTCCTGATTTTATCAACAAGAGGCCTGCCAAATCTCATCGGATCTAACATCGGAGGTGCTAAAGGTATCGGAGATGGATTATTCGAGGGTGGAGGTGGTTATGCAGCCGGATTAGTCCAGATATATTGGGTGAACCATTCGTTCATCATCTGGTAGAAGGCTTGCTTAGCCTCCCCCTCATGGCTACTCGAGATAGGTCGAGAGTCTACCGGCGCAGTCGCATGCGCGGGATTAGGAGCTACGCTCTCAACATCATCAGCTACTGCTCTATCGGGATCCATTTACTACACAATTCAGATGTCAGAAGTCTCCACACTATCGCATTATAAAATTAAGGCTGTATAGCTAGACTCACACGCGCTACGGCAGTCTTAGAATCGACTAAACTGTAAGCTCTGGTACCAATCAAATGTAACACCCCTAACCCGTATCCGTCACCGGATTAGGGTTACGGGGCATTACTAGTTATGCCACAACTTTTAATCAATCACTTAAGTTAAAAATTCAGAATGTAAACTAGGTTACAATCAATATTTACGGTATTAACTTGCTTAAAGACTTACCTCGGATACCGTCGGACGACAAGAACCGGCTATTCGTTAACTTTCGCTTTTCCCCGATCCAAGTCTGTTTTTCTTTGTTCTTGATCTAAACATATTCAATTTAAGCTCATTCAAACACATTTCAATTCAATTTAGTCCTAAAACACTTAAATGGACAAATTACCATATTACCCCTAATGTTTTACACTTTTACAATTTAGTCCTATTTGCACAAAACACAAAATACACAAAATTTGATTTCACAACCAAAGGGCCGAATATTCATAGAGTTTATACAAGTCCATTCATTTCATTTTTTTCACATTTTAGTCCCTCAAAAATTTATTTTTGTAATATAGCCCAAAATACTCAAAATTACCAAAAATCTCAATACAAAACATATTAATCTAAAACATATATTTCATATTTCATCAATTAACAACAAAAATCACAACTAACCATCAATGGCATATCACAAAATCTTCATTAAATTCTAAAATTAGGGTATGGGTTTGATAGTATACTAAGCAACGATCTTAAAAACGTAAAAATTATCGAAAACTAAACAAAGTACATACCCTAATTAAGCTTCCTTATTTGCCGAAACTTTGAGCTTCAACTATGGTGTTTTTCTCATCTCATATTCGGCCAAAGAAGAAAGATAATGCATGTGGCTTTTATTTTATGATGTTTTATATTTTTAACATATAATATAATATAAAAGTTAACTTATAATATAAATAACTAAATAAATAAAACATATTAATGCTAACTTAAACAACCATGCCGTCCACTAAGGTTCTAAATGGCTAATTTGCATCATAAGGCCTCATTCAAAAGAAGACAAATCAATTTAACCTCTTAATTGAATAATTGGCCACTTTTACCACTTACGCGATTTAGTCCTTTTTTACTAATTGAGCACACAGACAATTAAATTTTTATACGAAACTTTCACACATACTAATTCACATATAATAAACACAGAAAATAATATTTAAATATTTTTCGAACTCGGATTCGTGCTCCCGAAACCACCATTCTGATTAGGGTCAAATTCGGACTGTTACAGGATTCACACTGAGTTTTCGTGAACTCACCCCGTTTTTAACTGTGCAGGTAATCCACAGCCTTAGACGTGTAACGCCCCTCACCCGGGTCCGTCGCCGGAACAGGGTACGAGGCATTACCGAACATGATCCAAGCAATTTCACAAAATTTAAAATGTAAAATCCGTATAAATTAAAACTTTTCCATACATAGTAATCACACTATCATTCGACCAATTCAAGCATTATCATAAACATATAACTTTATTAATATTGAACATTATTGATACCCATAAACAAAATAAACCATTAAATTTTTAAAGGCCAGTATTTTAGCCTAATTCGTGACTACAAGTAACAAAACAATTAAGCCTTCTATACATGCCATAATTCCCAAAATATTGTTTTCAAAATACCAAAAGAAGGCTGATAGTGTGGATGGATCTCCGACGATCACCGAATCCCGAGCTAGCTTGGTGACACTATAGGACAAGGAAAAGAAAAGAGAGTAAGCATATAGCTTAGTAAGTAAGTATATAAATTATAAATAATGGATTTAACATGTTTACAAAATAACACAATCATATCTAATCACAGTCACTAAATTATTTTTATCTAGAGCTACAAAACCCCAAATTAATTCCATTATTTTTTTCTAAAACTAGACTCATTTTTATTTTTACCATAAAATTTTCAGAATTTTTGGTTTAGCCAATAATTACAGTTTATTCATTAAAATTTCCCATGTTTCACTGTTCGACTATTCTGACATCTCTTCACTATGAATCAATTTTATCCTTGTAAAGAATTCATATGAACTTCTTATTTTTTTCATTTCAAACTAGACTCATTCAAGATTTCAGGAATATAAATTATATCTCATAATTATTTTTATACAATTTTTAATGATTTTTCAAAGACAGAACAGGTGATCACATAATCCTTCTGAACCAGTCTCACAAAAATGTAAATATCTCAAAATATAAAAATCATTTGTTTTTTATGTTTCTTTTATATGAAAATACATTCAATGTGCTTTAAATAAATATCTCATCCAACTTATAATTCAATTTATATTATTTTTGATGATGTTTCAAATTCACATCACTGCTACTGTCCAAAACAGTTCTATTGTAAATTTTTGCTCTCTCTCACTTGCCTATACCAATCTTTCCAATTTCCGATTACATATCGAGCATATTGCTTATACATTATACATGCATATACCCACACTCATTACTACAAATTCACACATAATTTCACTTAATCGATTTTCCCGTTGAATGCTTTGGAATAATAACGGATACACGGTGGTTTCGCACACAACCCACCTTTGAAATTGAAGCTCTCTTGTCCACATAGTGGCCTTCACTTACTACCACTCATGTGACCTAGCTCGATTGTGCACATAATTCTGGCTCTCTTGTTTACATAGTGTCTTTCACTTAGTACCACTCATGTGACCTAGCCGTCTCGTAGCTTTCTTGTCTACATGGCATCCAGCACTAGGAACCACTCATGCGACCTAGCTACTCATAACCTGTAGCTTTCTTGCACACATGGTGAAATTCTATTATCATCCATGTGGCCTAGCTACATATCAAATTTTGCCATCTCGTAGCTTTCTTGTGCATACGGTGAAGGTCCCTTATCACTCGTGTGACCTAGCTACATATTGTCTGTATCTCTCGGTTTTCTGAAGGTTCAAACAGGAAGTACTTCACTTTCTAATAATTTATTGCATTCTTCCAATAGTCAATTTTGATTCAAAAATCAGTTACAATACATAAAATATGCTGAATTATAAAAACTTCAACAAAAGTAATGAATTATTTACATACTACTTACCTCGGTGCAAAATATGTCCAAATTTACAATTTATTCCTTAACCTTGCCTGTACCTCGTTCAGGGTCGATTCCACGTTCTTCTCAATTATGGAGCTTGGAAGCTTGAAAACCCTAGCTATGGAGTCCCCCCTTGAAGTTTCGGCTTAAGGAAGAAGATGACAACCTTTTTCCATCTTTTTCCCATTTAATTTCTTTTATTTGACATTTTACTAAAATACCCTTCATTAAAATTTTAGTTATTTCTACCTATGCATGTCCATTTTTGTCCATGAAAATATAATGGTCTAATTACCATTTAAGGACCCCTACTTTAGATATACACTTCAATTTAATCCTTTAGCCTCTAGAACTCTCATTTATCAACTTTTACAATTAAGCCCTAATAAGCAAATTAGACATGAAATTCATAAAATTTTCTATCGATACTCTAACACATGTATTCAATCAATCAGTAAATCATAAAAATTAATCAAAATAAACTTTTCTATCTTGGATTCGTGGTGTCACAACCACTGTTTCGTTTAGGCCGTATTTCGAGATGTTACATTTCTCCCCCCTTTAGGGATTTTCGTCCCTGAAAATCTTACCTGTGAAGAGGTTTGGGTACTGTTTTCGCATAGCCTCTTCGGGCTCCATGTAGCCTCATCTACCCCATGTCTATTCCATAATAGTCTCACAAGTGCAATACTTTTGTTCCTTTGTTGCTTGATCTCTCGAGCTAAAATCTTAACTGGTTCCTCTTCGTAAGTGATATCTGGCTGAATCTCAACCTCCGTCTGAGAAATCACATATGACGGATTAGAACAGTAACGACGTAACATGGATACATGGAACACATTATGAATTTTCTCCAGCTCAGTTGGCAAAGCTAACCGATATGCTAATAGCCCAACTCTCTCAGTAACCTCAAACGGCCCAATAAATCATGGACTTAGTTTGCCTTTCTTGCCAAATCTGATAACTTTCTTCCACAGAGATACTTTTAAAAACACTTTGTCACCAACTTGATACTCAATCTCTTTTCTCTTCAAATCTGCATAAGACTTCTATCTATCTGAAGCTGCTTTCAAGCAATCTCTGATGACTTTTACTTTCTCTTCTGTTTCTTTAACTAAATCAACCCCATGAATGTGATTTTCCTTAAGCTCTATCCAATATAAAGGTGTACGACATTTGTGTCCAAACAAAGCCTCATAAGGTGCCATCTTCAAACTCGACTGATAACTATTATTATAGGAAAACTCTACTAATGGTAAATACTTTTCCCAACTACCTTGAAATTCTAGTACACAGCATCTAAGCATATCTTCAAGCACCTGAATTACTCTCTCTGACTGACCGTCGGTCTGATGATAAAAAGCTGTACTAAAACTCAACTTTGTGCCCAAAGCTTCCTGTAACTTCTTCCAAAGCTGTACCTCATGTAGTTTGACTATATCTGAGATATATAATTCGACCAACTTATCAAGTGAATAATCCATATGAACTGGGATAAAATGAGCCGACTTCGTTAGCTTATCAATTACAACCTATACTGCATCTTTCTTTCTCGGTGTCAATGGCAATCCTATCACAAAATCCATAGTAACTCAGTCCCATTTCCACTCAAGGACTAGCACAGGCTGTAATAAACATGAAGGTACCTGATGTTCGGCCTTTACTTGCTGACAGATCAAGCATTTAGAAACAAACTTTGAAAGATCTCTTTTTATTCCTACCCACCAGTACATTTTCTTCAACTCATTATACATCTTTGTACTACCTGGGTGAATGACAAAGAACTACTAGGTGCTTCCTGTAAGATATTCTAAATAAGTTTGTCATTCTTCGATACACATACTCTATCTCTGAACAACAAACAACCATCAGAACCAATCTAAAAATCAGACTCTACACCTGACTCGCACTGAGCTCTTTTAGCTGGCAACTCACTATCATCTTTCTGAGCTTCATGGATTTCTTCAAGAAACATCGGCTTAGCTCTCAGCTCAGCTATAATGAAACCGTCATCTGATAAAGCCAAGCTAGTATTCAAAGCTCTCAATGCAAATAAAAATTTTCTACTCAAAGCATCAGCAAAAACATTTGCTTTACCTGGGTGATAATCGATCACTAGCTCATAATCTTTAATCAACTCTAACCATCTTCTTTGCCTCATATTCAAATCTTTCTGAGTCATCAAGTATTTCAGACATTTATTATCAGTGAATATCCGGCACTTCTCACCATACAAGTGATGTCTCCAAATTTTCAGAGCATATACAATGGCAGCTAGCTCTAAATCATGCGCCGGATAATTTTTCTCATGTGGTTTTAGCTGTCTAGAGGCATAAGTAATTACTTTACCTTCCTGCATAAGTACACAACCCCATCCATTCAAGGATACATCACTATAAATCACAATCTCTTTACCTGGTTTTGGTTGTACTAAGACAGGAGCTTCAGTCAACAATGCCTTTAACTTGTCAAAACTCTGCTAACACTTCTCAGTCCATTCAAACTTGACATCTTTCTGTAGCAATTTTGTGAATGGGGTAGCTATCATGGAAAATCCCTCTACAAATCATCTGTAATAACTAGCTAATCCTAGAAAACTTCTAACCTCAGATACATTCCTGGGAGGCTTCCACTCAACAATGGTTGAGATCTTGCTCGGGTCAACTCTAATTCCTTCACCTGAGACAATGTGTCCAAGGAATCCGACTTCTCGGAGCCAAAACTCACTTTTGCTAAACTTGGCATACAACTGATTATCTCTCAAAGTCTGTAAGACAGTTCTCAAATGCTCTGCATGCTCAGCCTCATCATGAGAATAAATCAAGATATCATCAATGAACACGACTACAAACTTATCCAAGTAAGGTCTGAAAATTCAATTCATTAAGTCCATAAAAATGGCAGGAGCATTAGTCAAGCCAAATGGCATCACAAGAAACTCATAATGACCATACCTAGTCTAGAAAGCAGTCTTCGAAACATCTGACTCTTTAACTCATAACTGGTAGTATCCGAATCTCAAATCTATCTTAGAGAACATAGTGGCTCCCTTCAATTGATCAAATAAGTCATCAGTTCTAGGCAGTGGATACCTGTTCTTTATTGTTACCTTGTTAAGTTACTGATAATCTATGCACAATCTCATTGAACCGTCTTTCTTTTTCACAAATAGGACTGGTGCACCCCAGGGTAAACAACTAGGTCTTGCAAAGCCTTTATTAGTTAATTCCTGTAGCTGAGCTTTCAATTCTTTCAATTCCAATGGGGCCATTCTATATGGAGCAATAGAGATGGGTGTGGTACCTGGAATCAACTCAATACCAAACTCAACTTCTCTAACAGGAGGCAAACCTGGTAATTCTTCCGGAAACACATCTGGATACTCACATACCACTAGCACTGACTCAATTTTCAGCTTTGGATCTTTAGTGTTTAACACAAAAGCAAGATAAGCTTCATACCCTTTTCTCAAACATTTCTGAGCAGGCATAATAGAAATCATAGCAAATGAACTATCTGACTCATCTGAGTTAACCTGAAGAATTTCACCAGTTTCACATTTCAGCTGTAACACCCCTAACCCGTATCTGTCACCGAATTAGGGTTACGAGGTATTACCAGAAGAATACACTTTTGTATAATCTCATAATCACATAGATCTTATTCGCAATTATTTATATAATAAATAATTTCTAACTAAACATATGAATCATACTTCAGGGTTCAATCTAATTTCTATTTCAAATATATATATCATGAGTTTAATAGTCAAAACCATATGCCGTATATAATTTAGTTAATATGAGCAAACTTACATATCATATTTATTAAGGACTAACATACCTATTTCGATTACAAAATCATCCATAAATAACCATATTATTATTCGATCATGCAAATCATCATTTACGGTTATAATCAATAAACTCAAAGTACACCTCGGTCATTAGCATACTAGCATGTATAATAGCATTTTAATTTGTCTTTACTCGACTAATTCATTTCATTAGCCATTTTGACATATGCGCATATATAAGTATTTGTATATATAATTTCAATTAACAAATAAACAACTGAAACCAATTTCTCATTCAAATTATAGCATAACCACAACTTCATGTAAATATAAATCAAGGCTGAAAGTACATATCCCATAATCAAATTATCAAACCAAACACTCAAACATTTAATTAAGAACATATAAAATCAAGTTTAAACCAAAGGTCAAGCCATTTTCGCAAGGCACCATGATCATTGTTCTTCAATTTTTAAACTAATTAAAAGACTAATTAAAACAAGTACATCACTCACATACATATATACAATGAAATGAACCTTCAAATCAAACTTATAGCAAGGCCGAATATCCACAACATTAATACCATGACTAACATTACCAAATCATACTCATACTTAGAAACATAGCCATTTTTGCGTGGCTTATATATATATATACATATATATATATACACACATCATTCGAACACAACCCAAGAGACATAGTCTATACATGCCATAAGTTCAAAAGAGATACAACTTATAGAATATCAAAGTTAGGTGATAGTGCGATTGACTTTGACGAAGATCCCCGAGCAAGAGCTAGCCTTCAAAATCTATAAAATAGTCAAATGAACACAAATGGTAATATAACTTAGCTTAGTAAGTTATAAGAATGGTAAAGAATGGATTTAAACATTTCACAAGTTAAATCAAACTAACATGATTATCAACAACCTCATAGCCGTAGGTTTATATGTATATATCTATCAACTTACCATTCAATAACTGTAACATCCTCAATATGGGGTTATTTGGAATTTAATTTTTTTTCTTATGTATGAACTGCTGTGATATTATTTATGGAATAATAGAGCTTAATTAAGGCTTTGAGTTGGCACGGTTTGGTGGAAAATTTCAGTTTTTAACTTTAAAGGCAGGGAGCCTTAGCAGGAGGGTGTTATAAGAATAAATGGGTGTAATTTGACACTAAAAAGCCCTTGGTAAAGTGGCAAAAAGAGGGCCACTTAGAAGACTACATGTGACGCCACCAAGGAGCAAGGGAGAACCTTGGTTCGAGTCACAAAAATCTCCTTTTTGGCTCTTTATTTGGACGGCACAAGGGGAGAGAAATTCTCTCCTTAAATTCTTTTATTTTAGATAATAAGGAGGTATTTCATTTTAAATTATCATGGGATAATCAAGGATTTTATTTGATTAAAAAGGGATATTATTTGGATATTAAGGATATTACATGGATTATTAGGAGATTATTATTTATTATTAGAGATTAATTCAAATTATTTGAATTAAATTAAATGATTGGTCAGGAGCAATTGGGGAAGATTGACGAAATTTGAACTCCTTGGTGGAGTAGTGTGGACGGCAAGCTAAGGGGGGAGAGTGCGAATGCTTATAAATACTACAACCCACCACCTTGCTTTTCTTTTCCATCTCTGCTTAGCCGAAAAACCTAACCCTATTTCCTTCTAATTTTTCTTTACTTTCTCAAACCCCTTAGCCGAAATTCTGATCACCTTTTCCATTATTTTCTCTTTCACATTAGCCGAATTCCATTCTTTCTCTTTTAATAAGCTTTAGCGAAACTCTATCTCTCTCCCCATTACTCCTCTTAGGCCGAATATTGATCAAGAAAAGGAGGCGGTCTTTAATCAATTTTGGAGGGTAAGTATGTTAAGCCGAATGATTATGTTCTCCTCTCATGTCGACTTGGATGTTGGTAAGAGGCTGTTTCGTCAATGGTTGTTAAGGGTACTAATCGTATGAACAAATCAAATTGTCACAGGGCTTTTGGAATTGGGAAATAAGCAAGCGAGCCCATCATCTTGAAGCAATCGGTTTTGAGGTAAGGTGGTAAGGATCTATATTTTTATTGATATTCGATTAAAAGCCGAAGGCTATTAACTGTAGTGACTAACCAATTATTTGGTAAAACAGATCTGTGTATTGAGTGCCATGGTTAGTAGCAAAAGCAAAGGTGAGAATTCAGGTTCATAAGGAACCCCTTCTAATAATTTGGTTTGGCCGAATAGGCCATAGTGCTAATTCTAAGGTTGGCCGAATATAGGTGCAGAGAGATCTAGGGAGGCCGACTCCTCTTTTCGGGATTTAGGACTATCATCGATATCAGGTGTGTACATACACACGTTATAACCTATTAAATGCGCTGAGTTTTATGTATGCTAACGTGATTTATGTAGCAATGGCTTGAATACCATAACGGTATAAGTGGTGACTCAGGTAAGTACCTGTTAATGTGATTTCGCTATTTTACGCTCTTGGGAAGCATGATGTGATGATACATATGATAAATTTGTTATTAATTGTTTGGCTATTGTGGGTTGACTGAGTGGAGGGGGCAGAGATATTGTGCCGACGGGCACCAGTGTTTTGGTAACACAATGTGACTACGGTCACCAGAGGTTTGGCACCTCATAGCGACTTGTCCCTGTGGTTAACACCACCGTGGGTTGGCCCCACTTGAGATATGGGATCGTCTGCCAGTGATTTGGTATCACACGATGGGTTGGCCCCATCAATTGATTCGTGTCTACGGACACCAGTGTTTTGGTAACACATTGTGACTATACGTCACCAGTGGTTTGGTACCACAACGGGGTAGACTGAGGCGGTTGGTTGGCTAGGTTGGGTACATTATCTCGTGCATGCTAATAGTTATATGCTGTGTATGAAAGTGTTTAACACCGGGGGAAGGGTTACATACTGAGTCTTGGTGACTCACCTTTTCCTTTACATTTTTCAGGTGACACGTAGATCACGGATGTGGGGCCGGGATTGACTCGAGGTGGCCATGCAGTGGACTTTAAATTTAAATGAACTTTATACTTAGTCTTATTATTTTTATTTTTGGTTTTATTTTATATTTTGATCTTGGATTGTAATAAGGCCTCCTAGAATATTTTATTATTTTCATATGTTGAAAACTTACTTTAAACTTTATAATTAATATTAATTAAAATCACATGTCTTCCAAGTTAAAACGAAATTTGTTTTTAACGTGCCATCGGGCACACTTGAAATTTTATAATAAGTTGGCGTAAATAAAATTTTCAAATAAACACTACGTAAAGCTTTTACAAGACAAATCAAACAAAAAGGTTTTCAACAACTTAAATCGATTTAGAAAAACGAATTTCTTGAAAATATTTTCCTTGTATCAGACTAGATTCGGCCATAGTGTTTGGGTCGGGTTTGGGTTGTTACAAAATTGGTACCAGAGCCTAGTTCAAAGCTCGGCTGTGGGGGCCCAAGGCCCAAAAATGTTTTGGGTAGGCCTTATGGAATGATTTTTGGTTTTTAAACAGCATGGTCCGAGTCTCCGGCACCGATCCGCCCAGGTAAGTACAACTGAACCTTTTTGTGAATTATTTCTTATGTAGAAGGGTAGGAAGGATGGAACATAGAATAGACTTATAGGAATATTGAACCCTAGGATTAGATTACTCAAACACACAAACAGAACATAAGACCTAAAGAACTTAACCAACCTATGACCTAGCCATTGAGCTAGGGTGTGGTAACCCCTGTACGCATGTCTAGGAGTGGATCTGGAAGAGCCTGGTATTTAAGCAGTTCGTGTGACTCACCTCCTCTTCGCAGGTATCCTACCTGGTGCGTAGCTTCGGTTCACCCTAACTCAGAGGGCTCAGTGGTGTGGCAACCTCTGTGCGCATGTCTAGAAAGGTTCGGTGAGAGCTTGGTATTTAAGCAGTCCGCGTGACTCACCTCCTCTTCACTCGAATCTTGCCTGGTGCGTAGCTTTGGTTCACCCTGACCAGGAGGGCTTGGTCATAGGCTAAACATAATGATTAAAACCCGAAAAAGGGAATTAGCCATGTTTTCGAAAAAGGAATGAAACAACAACCCTAATGTTTTCAAAACTTTTGCAATAACTCTTTCAAATTGAGAACGTCATTTTTACAACGTTTTCCTCGAAAACCTTGATTTGTGGAAAATTACAAAAATACCCTTAGGGGTAAAATTACAAAAATGCCCCCGACTCATAAAATAGCAGTTCAATGGTTTGGCTCAAAAATTTCAACTATTTTACAAATATTCAACAACTTAGCTTTGAAAATCATCAACAAAATATTTTGGTTTTTGAAAATTACGAAAATGCCCTCAAGTTGCAAAATTACCAAAATGACCTTGGTTTTGGAAATCTTTACAAACATCACTATTCGAAAAGGAATATTTTCAGAAAGAAACCCCTGAGTTCTGCAACTGTTAAAAATGTCCCTGACTTATAAATTACGAAATTGCCCCAGAATGACAAAATTTCCAAAATACCCCTGGTTTCAAAACGATGCCATATCTCCAAATTTTACAAATTTTTCAGAAAGACCCTCTAGTTTTTGGGAATTTCAAAATGATTTATTTTATTAAAATTTTCCAACTTCTTTTATTACGAAAATACCCCTGTAGGAAAATGACAAAAATACCCCTGGGTTAGAAATGGGCAGAAATGTCCGAAGAGTGAATAGGTATGGAAAGTATTAAGGAATGGATGCATGAACTCCTTTGTGTGAACTAGGATCGAAGACTGAAGCCTTGTTTGCTCGAAAGAATCTCTGATTAAAACTCTATCCATAAAATTTCCTCGCGAGTAATAAAGTGGAACAAATGCTAACGCATAAAAAAGAATTTTCTTAATCAGATTAAAAGTGCGGTAGATAGAATGAGTTCTAGAGGACGTGGACGCCGTGGACGCGGTAGGGGTAGGATGATGATGTGTCCGAACCCGTCAGTCGGGTCAAGGTTCGAAAATGAGGTACCCACCGCCACCACCACCACCTACTTTTAGGGTGAGAGGCGCAGGATCGGACCCGGTGGTGAGGTCAGATCGCAAGTCGCTTTGCGAGTCTTGGAGATGGTGGCTGGGGCTGGTGGAAACTTGGGAGCTCGAAAATCTGTTCCGGAGCGACTCCGATCTAACAGAGCTGAGGTATTCCGGGGTGTCTCAGGAGTGGCACCCAGTGCAGCGGAGTATTGGCTGGAATCTATGGAAAGGATCATGGATGATCTTGACCTGACTGAGGAGGAGAAGCTGAAAGGGGCTGTGTCGCTTCTAAAGGATGAAGCGTACAAGTGGTGGCTGACGGTGCGAGATGGAGCCATGGCAGATGATCTGACTTGGGATCACGTCAAAACCGCCTATCAGAAGAAGTATGTGGGCACTAGCTACACCGATGCCCAAAGGAAAACTTTTCTGAATCTAGTGCAAGGAACTAAGTCAGTAGCGGAGTATGAAGCAGAGTTTTTAAGGCTGAGTAGGTATGCTAGAGGAATCGTGGCTACCGAACATAAGCGTTGTGTTCGCTTTGAGGACGGACTCAGAGATGACTTGAGGTTACTGATTGCCTCGCAGCAGGTTCGTGAGTTCTCATCCCTAGTGGAAAAGGCTAAGGTAGCCGAAGGGATCAAGGAGGCTGTAAGGCAAAGCTATAGTAGGAATAGTCAGAAGAGAGGATTTGGGTCAGCTGGATCAAGTGGTAATGCCCGGAAAAAAGCCAGGCAAAGTGGGCCAAATCAGGCAGCAAGGCCCATGACTACTAATCAGAGACCGACTCAGTGTAACCGCTGTGGAAAAACCCATTGGGGCGGTTGTTGGACCGGTGATAGGGGTTGCTTTGAGTGTGGGTCTTTGGAGCATCGTGTAAGGGACTGTCCTCAGAAGTCAGCAAAGAATCAGCCGGAGGGACAGAACCGTGCTCAGGGCAGAAATGTTGGACCACCACAGAGGGGTCGTGGTAATAACAGAGGAAACAACGGTCCTAACCGAGGTCGTGGAACTCAGGGCAGAGGTTCAGGCAACACAGAGGCTAGGCAGCCTGGCTTAGTTTACGCAGTGAGGCGTCGCGAGGAGGGTGACACACCGGATGTCATAACCGGTACGTTTCTAATTTTTGGTCTTCCTTATGTTGCATTAATTGATGTGGGTTCGACGCACTTGTGCATTGCTAGTAGTGTGGTAGGAACTATGGACCTAGACTCTGAGACTACTTCTAGGAAGATGACTGTACTAAGCCCCCTAGGTCACTCTGTAGTCGTAGACAAACTTTATAGAGACGTACCCCTAGAACTCCAAGGGGTAGTATTTGTGGCTGCTCTGATGGAACTGCCGTTTGGGGAGTTCGATTTGATCCTTGGAATGGGTGTTGGTTAAGTATCGGTAATTTCGATTCTTGTGACTAAGCGCATGGTTCTTAAGACGGCTGAAGGTGATGAAGTGGTTGTGATAGGTGATAGAAGGAATTACCTATCCAATGTAGTGTCTGCCTTGAAGGCTGAAAGGATGGTCAAGAAGGGTTGTAAGGCGTATTTGGTTCGAATCTGTGCTTTGGAAGCTAAGGAGTCAGTAGTGGAAAAAGTTCGAAAGGTTGGGGAATTCGCTGATGTATTCCTTGCTACCCGGAACGGCACCTGTGTCTATAGCACCATACCGAATGGCACCAAAGGAATTGGTGGAGCTGAAGGCTCAAATTCAGGAGCTCTTGGATAGAGGGTTCATTCGACCAAGCATATCTCCGTAGGGAGCACCGGTGTTGTTTGTCAAGAAGAAGGACAGTTCAATGCGGATGTACATCAACTACCGCCAATTGAACAAGTTAACGATCAAGAACAAGTATCCGTTGCCTCGGATTGACGACTTGTTCGATCAACTGAAGGGTGCCTCGGTGTTTTCAAAGATAGACCTTAGGTCGGGCTATCATCAACTTAAGGTGAAGGAAGTTGATGTTCATAAGACGGCATTCAGGACTCGGTATGGGCACTACGAGTTCCTCGTAATGCCATTTGGGTTGACCAATGCGCCGGCAGCGTTTATGGACTTGATGAATAGGGTGTTTCAGCAGTACTTAGACCAATTTGTCGTGGTGTTCATAGACGACATATTAGTTTATTCTAAGACGGAGGAGGAGCATGATATGCATTTGCGTGTAGTTCTACAAGTGTTGAGGGAGAAGCAATTATATGCCAAATTCAGCAAGTGCAAATTTTGGCTTAGGGAGGTGGCTTTGTTAGGTCACGTAGTGTCGGCTGAAGGAATTAGAGTGGACCCTTGCAAGATTGAAGCAGTGCTGGATTGGAAACCGCCTAGGTCGGTGGCAGAAATACGAAGTTTTCTGGGTTTAGCAGGGTAATATCGGAGATTCGTAGAAGGATTCTCTTTAATCGCAGCGCCGTTAACTAAGTTACTAAGGAAAGGTGTTCCATTTTTATGGACGGAGAAGCAGCAAGAAAGCTTTGATAAGCTAAGGAAAATTTTGACGGAAGCTCGGTTTGGTACGACTGAAGCGGGGACGATTATTTGATCTCATCGTGATGCATCCCATACTGGTTTGGGATGTGTGTTGATGCAGGAAGGAAAGCTAGTAGCCTATGCATCCCGTCAGTTAAGACCGCATGAGGTTAACTACCCAACACACGACTTGGAATTGGCGGCAGTTGTCTTTGCTCTAAAGATATGGCGGCATTATCTGTATGGGGAGAAGTCGATAGTCTACATGGATCATAAGAGTTTGAGGTATCTCCTGACTCAGAAAGATCTAAACCTAAGGCAACGTCGGTGGATTGAACTATTAAAGGACTACGACTGCTCAATCGAGTATCACCCGGGTAAGGCTAACGTAGTAGCTGACGCATTGAGCCGGAAGGTGGTGACAGACTTAAGAGCAATGTTTGCTCGGTTGAGTCTATATGATGATGGAAGTCTCTTGGCGGAACTTCAAGTTAAGCCAACATGGATTGAGGAGGTTAAGGAAAAACAGTTAGTGGATGAAGGGTTGAATGCTAAGAGGGTACAAGTTCAGGATGGTGGTCTGGAAGGGTACAATCTATCTAGTGATGGGGTGCTGTGTTTTCAAGGGCGAGCTTGTATGGCAAAGGATGTGGAGTTGAGGCAGAAAATTCTCCACGATGCACATAGCAGCCCATACGCTATGCATCCGGGAGGAAGCAAGATGTATGGAGATCTACGAAGACAGTTCTGGTGGCCCGGGTTGAAGCATGAGGTAACGGAATTTGTGGGAAGGTGTTTGACGTGTCAGCAGGTTAAGGCTGAACACCAATTGCCATCAGGGCTACTTCAACCGGTAAAGATCCCTCAATAGAAGTGGGAGCGGATCACTATGGATTTCGTCGGTGGGCTACCCTTACGCCCGATGAAGAAGGACGCATTTGGGTAATAGTAGACCGTCGACTAAGTCACTCACTTCATACCGGTGAGGATGGATTTTCTCTTGAGGAAGTTAGCTAAAGTCATGCGTATCGGAGATAGTAAGATTACATGGTGTTCCAATATCGATCATCTCGGATAGGGATCCCAGGTTCACGTCAAGGTTCTGGAAAGCGTTGCATCAAGCTTTGGGTACACGGTTGGATTTGATCTGACTTTCCATCCACAAATCGGCGGACAATCGGAAAGGGTGATACAGATCTTGGAAGACATGTTAAGAGGATGTGTCTTGGATTTTCGTGGTAGTTGGGAGGAATTTCTACCATTAGCAGAGTTCGCCTACAACAACAGCTATCAGGCGAGTATCCGGATGGCACCATACGAAGCATTATATGGGCAGAAATGTCGTACTCCGACGTGTTGGACGGAATTAGGTGAACGACAGATTTTGGGGCCAGAGTTGGTGACAGAGACTGAGGATAAGGTCAAGGTGATTCGGTCTCGTCTTAAGGAAGCATCGGATAGGTAGAAATCCTATGCTGATTTAAAACGCAAGGAAATGGAGTATGATGTGGGAGACAAGGTTTTGCTGAAGGTGTCGCCTTGGAAGAAGGTGTTGAGATTTGGCCGGAAAGGGAAGCTAAGCCCAAGGTTCATCGGGCCATATACGGTGATTAAACGAGTAGGACCGGTAGCTTATCAGCTTGAGTTACCGGCAGAACTGAATAAAATCCATGACGTCTTCCACGTATCAATGCTGAGGCGGTATCGGTCAGACCCATCGCACGTGGTGCCAGTAGCAGAGATCGAGGTGAATTCGGACTTATCCTTTGAAGAGGAACCAGTCCAGATCTTAGACCGAGATGTGAAGGTTCTACGCAGGAAGTCAGTGCCCTTGGTAAAGGTGCTATGGCGGAACCATGGTGTGGAAGAAGCTACGTGGGAGCCCGAGGGTGTGATGCGGCAGCAATACCCCCACCTCTTTTGATCAAGGAATTTCGAGCACGAAATTTATTTTAAGGGGGTAGAATTGTAACATCCTCAATATGGGGTTATTTGGAATTTAATTTTTTTTCTTATGTATGAACTGCTGTGATATTATTTATGGAATAATAGAGCTTAATTAAGGCTTTGAGTTGGCACGGTTTGGTGGAAAATTTCAGTTTTTAACTTTAAAGGCAGGGAGCCTTAGCAGGAGGGTGTTATAAGAATAAATGGGTGTAATTTGACACTAAAAAGCCCTTGGTAAAGTGGCAAAAAGAGGGCCACTTAGAAGACTACATGTGACGCCACCAAGGAGCAAGGGAGAACCTTGGTTCGAGTCACAAAAATCTCCTTTTTGGCTCTTTATTTGGACGGCACAAGGGGAGAGAAATTCTCTCCTTAAATTCTTTTTATTTTAGATAATAAGGAGGTATTTCATTTTTAAATTATCATGGGATAATCAAGGATTTTATTTGATTAAAAAGGGATATTATTTGGATATTAAGGATATTACATGGATTATTAGGAGATTATTATTTATTATTAGAGATTAATTCAAATTATTTGAATTAAATTAAATGATTGGTCAGGAGCAATTGGGGAAGATTGACGAAATTTGAACTCCTTGGTGGAGTAGTGTGGACGGCAAGCTAAGGGGGGGAGAGTGCCGAATGCTTATAAATACTACAACCCACCACTTTGCTTTTCTTTTCCATCTCTGCGCTTAAAGAAAAACCTAACCCTATTTCCTTCTAATTTTTCTTTACTTTCTCAAACCCCTTAGCCGAAATTCTGATCACCTTTTCCATTATTTTTCTCTTTCACATTAGCCGAATTCCATTCTTTCTCTTTTAATAAGCTTTAGCCGAAACTCTATCTCCTCTCCATTACTCCTCTTAGGCCGAATATTGATCAAGGAGAAAGGAGGCGGTCTTTAATCAATTTTGGAGGGTAAGTATGTTAAGCCGAATGATTATGTTCTCCTCTCATGTCGACTTGGATGTTGCTAAGAGGCTGTTTCGACAACGGTTGTTAAGGGTACTAATCGTATGAACAAATCAAATTGTCACAGGGCTTTTGGAATTGGGAAATAAGCAAGCGAGCCCATCATCTTGAAGCAATCGGTTTTGAGGTAAGGTGGTAAGGATCTATATTTTTATTGATATTCGATTAAAAGCCGAAGGCTATTAACTGTAGTGACTAACCAATTATTTGGTAAAACAGATCTGTGTATTGAGTGCCGTGGTTAGTAGCAAAAGCAAAGGTGAGATTTCGGGTTCATAAGGAACCCCTTCTAATAATTTGGTTTGGCCGAATAGGCCATAGTGCTAATTCTAAGGTTGGCCGAATATAGGTGCAGAGAGATCTAGGGAGGCCGACTCCTCTTTTCGGGATTTAGGACTATCATCGATATCAGGTGTGTACATACACACGTTATAACCTATTAAATGCGCTGAGTTTTATGTATGCTAACTTGATTTATGTAGCAATGGCTTGAATACCATAACGGTATAAGTGGTGACTCAGGTAAGTACCTGTTAATGTGATTTCGCTATTTTACGCTCTTGGGAAGCATGATGTGATGATACATATGATAAATTTGTTATTAATTGTTTGGCTATTGTGGGTTGACTGAGTGGAGGGGGCAGAGATATTGTGCCGACGGGCACCAGTGTTTTGGTAACACATTGTGACTACGGTCACCAGAGGTTTGGTACCTCCAGAGGTTTGGCACCTCATAGCGACTTGTCCCTGTGGTTAACACCACCGTGGGTTGGCCCCACTTGAGATATGGGATCGTCTGCCAGTGATTTGGTATCACACGATGGGTTGGCCCCATTAATTGATTCGTGTCTACGGACACCAGTGTTTTGGTAACACATTGTGACTATACGTCACCAGTGGTTTGGCACCACCAGTGGTTTGGTACCACAACGGGGTAGACTGAGGCGGTTGGTTGGCTAGGTTGGGTACATTATCTCGTGCATGCTAATAGTTATATGCTGTGTATGAAAGTGTTTAACACCGGGGGAAGGGTTACATACTGAGTCTTGGTGACTCACCTTCTCCTTTACATTTTTCAGGTGACACGTAGATCGCGGATGTGGGGCCGGGATTGACTCGAGGTGGCCATGCAGTGGGCTTTAAATTTAAATGAACTTTATACTTAGTCTTATTATTTTTATTTTCGGTTTTATTTTATATTTTGATCTTGGATTGTAATAAGGCCTCCTAGAATATTTTATTATTTTCATATGTTGAATACTTGCTTTAAACTTTATAATTAATATTAATTAAAATCACATGTCTTCCAAGTTAAAACGAAATTTGTTTTTAACGTGCCATCGAGCACACTTGAAATTTTATAATAAGTTGGCGTAAATAAATTTTTCAAATAAACACTACGTAAAGCTTTTACAAGACAAATCAAACAAAAAGGTTTTCAACAACTTAAATCGATTTAGAAAAACGAATTTCTTGAAAATATTTTCCTTGTATCAGACTAGATTCGGCCATAGTGTTTGGGCCGGGTTTGGGTTGTTACAATAACTACCATGTTTGGTAATCTCAAAACCAAACATTCATATATTCCTTATTAGATATCATATAAAACTAGGTATCATCATTACATTCATAACATACTTGGAAACTCATAATCACATAACATATCTCAAACTTCATAAGTTAACTTAACTTACCATATTAATACTAACCTTCCCAACTTTCACGAATCACATATCTGTTTATTCCGTTACGTTTAACACATTTCGCTAGTTGATATCTTTAGAGCATTCGCAAACCCGCACACTTAGTGCAAATTCATGTAACGTATCGTACACTTAGTGCCGTTACTTGATAAAATGCACACATAGTGCAAATCTCTTGTAATGTATCGCACACTTAGTGCCATTACATTATATTCCACACACATAGTGCCCAACGACTGATTTTGCACACCCAGTGCTCGGTATCTTGATTCGCACACTTAGTGCTTTATTCGAACCTGTTACTCACTTCATTAAACATATATATACATATTTATAATATTGCTCGTTTCATTCCCAAATCATCTTCACATTAGACAATCCCAACAACTTGCACACACACATTTCATTCAATCAATTTCATTTCTTAAATCAACATCTCACATAATTACATTATCAAATAAGTACACATTTCATTCAATTAAACCCATCATCCCATATTATTATATTCGGCCATACCATATATTTCATAATTATCTCTATTAAAACATATACTTCATTATGAATAGAAATTCAATATAGTCTAATTGCTTGAGAACTTACCTCGAAAATCGATGGATTGGGGTTTCCCGGCTATTTGTTCAATTTCGCCTTTCCCCGATCCAATCCTGATTCTTTTTGTTCTTGATCCGAATTAAGCCTCCTAGATGCCGAAACTTAAAGCTTCAAAAATGGTGTTTTTCTTTCTCACATTCGGCCAAGAAGAGTGATAATGCATGCCTTTTATTTTTTTGTTGTTTTATTACTAACATATAATTTATTATATAAATGTTAACTTATAATATATATATAAACATATTTATACTCAAATCAATAATAATGCCGTCCACTACTATTCTAAATGGCTAATTTACCATATAAGGCCTCATACCAAAGAAGACAAATTAATTAAACCACTCAATCTAATAAATAGCTACTTTTACCACTTATGCAATTTAGTCCTTTTTCTTAAATTGCACACACAAACAGACAAATGAACCCACGGTATTTTAACACATGCTCAAACATATATCATAAATATCAAATATAAAATTAAAATATTATTCTCACGCGGATTCGTGGTCCCGAAACTACCGTTTCGATTAGGGTCATAACCGGGCTGTTACATCAGCTCAATGAATTTCTTCCCACACTTCACTATCACATCATTTGCAGTTAGCCAATCCATTTCAAGAATCACACCAAACTCGTCAAATGGCAATAGCATGAGATCGGCCGGAAAACAATGACCTCTAATCATTAAAGGGCAATTTCTACATACTTTATCTATTAACACATGCTTGCCTAATGGATTCGATACTTTAATAACAAATTCTATAGATTCTATAGGCATACTTATACTAGGCATCAATTTCAAACAAACATAGGGAATGGGTCAAACCCGAATCAATCAAAGCAACAACATTAATATCACGTAGAGAAAATGTACCCGTAATTACATCGGGGGAGAATGCCTCTTCACGAGCTCGGATGGCATATGTCTTGGAAGGTGCTCTAACTTCTAATCTCGTAGCTGAGTCTTTCATCACACTTTTACTGCTAGCTCCACTTCCGGTATTTCTCGAAGATCTACCTCTATTACCAGTGTTAGTCTGTCTAGCACTCTGAAATTTTTCTTCCTTAGCTTTCTCCGGACAATCTTTAATAAAATGCTCACAAGAACCACACCTGAAATAAGCTCGACCAATTCCCCAACACTCATCGAAATGTTGCCTACCACAATGCTGACACTCGAGTTTACTAGACTTCACATTACCCACACTTGCCACTGAAGTAGCTTGAGTTTTAGAGCCCAAATACGATTTCCCACGGTCTCAATGTTAATACTCAACTGAAGCTGTCCTTCAAGGATCTATCTCTCAGGGTCTTTTTGACTGGGTTTGGAATGACTTACTCATCAGTCTCTTTCTTGCATCTCGAACCTCAATAGTAGCTTTCCTTCTTTCTTTGTTTAATTCCTCAGCTTTAAGAGCTCGGTCGACCAATACCACAAATTCTTTCAGTTCCAGAATTCCCAAAAACACTTTAATGTCCTCATTAAGCCCATCCTCAAATCTCTTGCACATGATAGCCTGGGTGGACACGCACTCCTGGGCATACTTGCTGAGTCTAACAAATTCACGTTCGTACTTTACCACAGACATCTTGCCTTGCTTCAATTCAAGGAACTCTTTCTGTTTCTGATCAATAAATAGCTGACTTATGTATTTCTTTCTAAATTCTTCCTGGAAGAAGTCCCAAGTAATCCTTTCTTTTGGCACCACTGCTACTAAAGTCTTCCACCAATGGTAGGCCGAATCACTCAGAAGCGATACAACACATTTTAAACACTCTTCCGGTGTACATGAGAGCTCATCAAACACTCAGATAGAGTTTTCGAGCCAAAACTCCGCTTTCTCAAGATCATCATCAATATTTGCTCTAAACTCTTCTGCTCCTTGCTTCCTAATTTTGTCGACCGGAGGCTTGTTCTGTGAGATCCTAGAATTGGAGGGCTCTACATTATTTGTGTGTTACTATGTGTTTGGCATGCTTTGTTTGTTATTTTCGGTCATTAAGGGGGTTAGTGCCGATTTTTGCAAGTCTCCAAGAGTTCTCTCTTTTCCCTCATTCGGTTTTCTTATTTCTCACTGCACCGAAATTGTCAGCTCCTTCTACTCATCTCTTTTGCTCCTTTAGAAATAGCCGAAAGTAGTGTGACCATTCGGGCTTCTCTTCTTCTCCTTCTTTATCTTTTATTTCTACTTCTTTTGTTTCTTTAGTCGAACCCTCTTTCATCCCTTAGCCGAATATTTGGTCTTCCTCTATTAATCTTTTCCACCTTTTTCTTTTCTTTCTTTTCAAAAGTCGTAACTCTTTTCTTTCTACTTCTGTCTTCTCGAGCCAAATCTCTTCTGACATCACATTAATCGACTCTTACACTTTTTACTGTTAGCCAAACCACTTTTACTCATCTACCATTATCAACCGTATATCAAGAAGCATCTTTGTGGGTTACCGGATGTCTCTTCTTCAGTAGGGTTCTATCGTGCAAGGTAAGGAGGGACTTTTACTTTTCTTTCTTATTCTTTTTTGGTTCTGTGTGGTCTTAGCCGAATGGCTATTTTGTTCTTGGTGTTTAGATTTCGGCTAACCCCTTCTTCCTCTTCTCTCTTTTGAAATGTTTACTCCGGGATACTCCATCAGCCGAAAAGTGGTAGTCTGAAGCTGAAGGTCTCTTGGTTGTCGAACCATATCATTCCATTTGGGTTCGTGAGGTAATGAGATTCTCTTGATTTAGGGTTGTCCATTATCCTTTTTCACTTTCATTGCCTTAACCGAATTTCTTTGGTAGACAATCAAATGTTTTTCTCTAAGTACTGATCAAGACTCTTATCGTGGATATGAGGGCTAGCCGATCCAAGGAGGGTGCGTCTAAGGAGCCTGAGGGGAGCGAACCAGTGATCGCTGCTCTTAAGTTTAAGAAGCGTGTAGTGTCGGCAGTTCATGACTTTCCACCGGGCTGTAATAGAAAGCCGACATCTGCCTGGGATATGCAAATAGTTGTCGTCCCTGCTAGTAAGAGCGTCGATGTAGAAAGTCTAGTTTTACACGTTACCAGGTGTGTAATGTTCACACTTTACTTTGTTAATCAATTCATGTTAATAATTGCGTTGACCGGAAGCCGAAACGACTGTGCTGTGAGTCAAGATACCCTCGTGGGTAAGGTTAGAGACACCAGGTAAATTTCGCTATGATGATACTTTCGTAATATTGAATGCATGAGTTAATTATTTGTTGATCATTGAAAGTGTATAGCACTCACCTAAGTATGATATTATGTACATGGGTTATAGGAGAGGATGGAGGGGAAGTGCTATTCAGTGACTATTGTCATAGTGGTCCGGGACCACAGTCGTTTGGAACCACATAAACATATGCCTATCAGTGACTTGTCTTAGTGGTCTGGAACCATAGTGGGTTGGCCCCACGTATACTTATCAGAGATCGTCACAGTGGTCTGGGACCGCAGTGGGTTGGCCCCACGTTTATATATTCTATGACTCTGTCACAAGTGGTCTGGGACCACAGTGGCTTGATGCCATGGGTGTTCGGTGGATACAGGTGATGTAGTGGATGGAAATCTAGGATGGGCTGGGTTGCATTGCATGCACTATTGATATGCCATGTTATTAGGGCTTGGGCCCAAACTGTGTTCGTAAGGGGAATTACATTCTGAGTCTCGGTAACTCACCCCTCTGCTTAATGATGTAGGTAATCCCTAGGTCGCGGATCTGGAGCCGAGGCGGACTTGAGGTGGCCATGCAATATTTTTCTCGTAAATTCGTTTTCTCTATTCAAACTTGTTTTAATTGGGATTTTGTTATGTAATAAGGCCTCCTATTCTTTAATTTGGGTTTTGGATTTTGTGCTGTTATAACTTATCGTATGAGACGTCGAATAATTTATTTTTCTAGAATAAAAATCTAATCAATCATGTTTTCAAATGTTAACAAAGGATGGCAAGAGATTAATAACTAAATTTAGAAACTTTCCTTTAAACCACAAACACTGTTTTCAACACGACATATTTTGGGAAAACTATTGATTTCTGATTTTTCATATCACAAAACCTGATTTCAACTAACAGTTCTTAAAGATAGAAGTTGGTAAGAACTCTTAAAGTAAAAAAAAAATATTTTCAAGATAGAAACCCAAAACAAGAAGGTTTCAAAATTGTGATTTTTCCTTAAAATTCCAAAGTTCTTTTAAACAACCTTTCCCTATGACATTCCCAATCTGGTTGTAACGTGTTGACTAGGTTTGGGTGTTACAATTATGGTATCAGAGTCTAGGTTGCAAAACTCGACTGTGGAATCGGTTCGACAATGTTTTCCAAAAAAATTGGTTTGAAATATTGTTTAAGAGATATATATATATATATATATATGTCTTTTGAAGCATGGCACCCGAGTCTCCGGCACTGAATCCGGACGGTAAGTCTTCTGACTTTTGATTGCTCTTGTTGGAAGTAAGTATGATATGTTACGATTGCTTGTGGTAAGAAAGGAAACTCTAGAGACTGAAACCTTAGGTGTGTATGAAATAGTGAGAGCTGCTCATAATGCCTATTTTCATAAAACTGCTCTGTAATAAACAGCGGAAGAAAACACTAACTCATAAAACTCTTAATCAGATTAAATCACATTAGTAATAATGAGTACTAGAGGACGTGGATGCGGTATGCGAGGCCGTGGAAGAGGCCGAGATGTTGAATCTGAACCCTCAGAATCAGGACATGGGCTGGAAGGTGAAGTGCCAGCGCCACTAGTTGCAGAAGTGAAATTTCAAGATCAAACTGGTAGAGACGATGCTGTGTCTCAGGCGATGCTACATGTTTTGGAGAGAGTTGCTGGAGTAAGCACGGGATCAGTAGCTCAGAAATTCATGTCAAAACAACTGCTAGATAACGGAGCTGAAATGTTTAGGTGCGTGTCTGGTGTGGCTCCTAACGTAACTGAATATTGATTAGAAACGGTTGAGCGCATCATGGATGACCTTGACTATATCGCGGAAGAGAAATTGAAAGGAGTTGTGTCTCTTCTTCGAGACGAGGCATACCAGTGGTGGCTCACGGTAAGAGATGGTACAGCAGCTGACCGTACCACCCGGGACTTCTTTAAGTCGGCGTTCCAGGGCAAGTATATTGGATCGAGTTATGTGGATGCTCAGAGAAAGGAATTTCTGAATTTGGTTCAGGGAAGCAAGTTAGTAGCCGAGTATGAGACGGCATTCTTACGTTTAAGTCGTTATGCCCGGGGTATTGTTGCAACAGATCATGAGTGCTATGTCCAATTTGAGGATGGTCTGAGGGATGAGTTACGAGTGTTGATAGCTCCGTAATGAGAAAGGGAGTTTGCTATTCTGGTCGATGAGGCTAAGATAGCCGAAGAGGTGAAGCGATCTAAAAGACAGAATCAGGATAGGGACAGAGGTAAGAATAAGAGGAATTTTTGGTCGTCAGGATCTGCTAGGGGTTTCCAAAAGAAGCCTAGGTTGGATGGGCCGAGTCGAGTTGTGAGAACTGTTACGGTTGGGCGGTCTCAGCCATGTGCTAGATGTGGGAATTATCATTCAGGGGAGTGTTGGGAAAGAAGTAAGGGATGTTATAGGTGTGGATCTGTGGATCATTTGGGAAGGGAATGTCCACAGGAGCCAAGTAGGACACGACCAGTTGGTCAGGGTTATGTGCAGCCAAGAAGAGGTGGGCCGCAACCACCGAGAGGTCGTGGACCGGTCAGAGGAGGAAATGGTTTTGATCAAGGACGTGGAGCACTGGGCCGAGGTACTGGGAGTACAGATACGAGATAGCCTGGATTGGTCTATGCAGCTAAACGTCGAGAGGAGGGCGAAGCGCTGGACGTCATAACCGGTCCGTTCCTTATTTTTGGTTTGCCCTTTTCAGCATTGATAGATATTGGGTCTACACATTCTTATGTTGCTAGTAAGGTATCTGAGACTTTAAGTATAGAATCTGAGACTACTTCTAGAGAGATGAATGTGATTAGCCCTCTAGGACAATCTGTAGTGGTAAACAGACTCTTTAGGAATGTGCCCTTAGAAGTGCAAGGGATGGTTTTCCTGGCTGATTTCATGGAATTGTCGTTCGAGAAGTTCGATTTAATCTTAGGTATGGATTGGTTAGTGAGGTATCGAGCAAACTTAGATTGTGCTGCTAAGCGCATGGTGTTAAGGACTCCGGAGGATAATGAAGTCTTGGTGATAGGTGAAAGCAGGAATTACTTGTCTAATGTAGTGTCCGCTTTAAAGGCTGAAAGAATGGTGAGAAAAAGATGTGAGGCATTCTGAACTTTTGTTCGGGCTTTGGAAGCCAAGGAGTTATCCGTGGGGGATGTTAGAACAGTGAAAGAGTTCTCTGATGTTTTTTCCAGAAGTGCTTCCAGGATTACCTCCGGATCGCGAGGTGGAATTCGGTATTGACCTTCTTTCTGGAACAGCGCCAGTATCTATTGCCCCATATCGAATGGCGTCGAGGGAGTCAGTGGAACTTAAAGCATAGATTCAGGAACTGTTGGATCGGGGTTTTATTCGACCCACTGACATTCATAAGATAGCTTTTCAAACTCGTTATGGTCACTACGAGTTCTTAGTGATGCTGTTCGGGTTGACAAATGCACCAGCTGCGTTTATGGACATGATGTACCGGGTATTCCAACCCTATCTGGACCGGTTTGTCGTAGTGTTCATAGACGATATTCTGGTTTATTCAAGTACGGAAGAGGAACATGATTCGTATCTTCGGGTGGTTCTACAGATTCTGATGGAGAAGCAGTTGTACGCCAAATTCAATAAATGTGAACTTTTGTTGAAAGAAGTTACCTTTTTGGGCCATGTTGTATCCGCTGAGGGGATTAGGGTTGACCCTCAGAAAATTGAAGCTGTGTTGGACTGGAAACCACCTAAGTCGGTGGCGGAGATTCAGAGCTTTCTTGGTTTGGCTGGGTACTACAAAAGGTTTGTTGAGGGGTTTTCATTGATTGCTGCACTGTTAACCAAGTTATTACGGAAAGGGGTACTGTTCATTTGGGTAGATAAACAGCAGGAAAGTTTTGAGAAGTTGAAGAGAATTTTGACTGAAGCCCCAGTGTTGATTCAGCTAGAGGCTGGGAAGGAGTTTATCGTCTACTGTGATGCGTCTCACACAGGGTTAGGATGTGTGTTGATGTAAGAGGGGAAGGTGGTAGCGTATGCATCTCGACAGTTGAGACCTCACGAGGTGAACTATCCTACGCATGATCTCGAGTTGGCCGCGGTAATTTTCGCTCTGAAAATTTGGAGACACTGCCCGTATGGGGAAAAATCCATCATCTACACGGATCACAAGAGCTTGAAGTATCTCCTTACCCAAAAGGAGTTGAATTTGAAGCAGCGGAGGTGGATTGAGTTGTTGAAGGATTATGACTGTAATATCCCGGGTCAGGGGCTATTTTGTTGTTGCATGTTATTGCATGTGTTTAGTGTGCTGTGTTGCTGTTTGTGTAGTTTCGGGGCTTAATTGTAGGCTAGGAGTATGCCTGAGTGGATGGGAAAAATTTAGTTTTTGGGCTTAGGTGAGAGGAGCTGAAAGAGCTGGGGTTTAAGAGTTTTATTTGTGGTTTTGTTGCACAAAAGAGGAGCTGGCAAGGTGGCAAGGCATGCGCTACTTGGGAGCTAGTGTGGCGTCAATGGCATGAGGTGGAGGTCTTGTGTTCAAGCCGCAAAGACCTCACATTTTGGTTCCCTTTTTGGACGGCATGGAGGAAGAGGTAGAGAGCAAATCAAATTCTACCATGGACTTGGTCAAATGGTGGTATGGTGGGTGGAGAGTGATTGTAGGAAGTGGACTTGTTCAAAACACATTTGAAATGTGTGGCTTGGAGTAATTGGAGGGATATGGCCGAATTTGAGGGAGTGTGGAGTGGGGGAAGTGACGGCTTAGTGTGGGAAAGGGGGGAGGCCGAATGTACCTTGGCATTTTGGTGCATATTCGGTCTTGGTGTGCCAAAGCAAAAGTGTCCATTTTGGTTTTGTTAGCAGAAATTTTATGAAGGTTTTCTCTCAATTTTCTTCATTTGTTGAAACCGAAAGTCCATGTGCTTGCATTGAAACTTTGCTTGTTTTCTTCTAACTCTCTTTGTTAGCCGAATGCTCCTCCCCTCTCTCTTCTTCTTTCTTTCATTTGAGTTGAGCCGAAACCATTACCTAAGAGTTCTTATAATTTCTTCTCCTATTAACACCTAGTTAGCCGAAACTCTAGCCTCCAAAAACACTTTCAACAATTCTTTTTCTTTCAAAAACCGTAAGTACTCTCTCTATCCACCTTTTATTCTCTTCCTGCTTCAAAACTCTTTAGCCATTCTCTTTGACTGTCCTTTGTGCCGAAACTCTACCCATTTACAATCTTCTTCCTCTCTTTTCTCACTCAAAGCCGAATCCAAGGGTGTTAAACACCTAAAGCCGAATTTCCCTTCTTTCTTTTGAAGTCTTGGCCGAATATCAACCCCTCCTTTCTTCACCTTTTCTTGCGTTCCCTTTTGTGAGTAAGGCCGAATCTCCATTCCCTTCTAGTGTGGTGTTGGTCAAATTTTTGTTCGTATTGGGATCTTTGAATTGTGGTGGGAATCAGGTGAGACCTTTACCTGTTAGTGACCGATTGGTAAACAGTGGTAAGTGGCTATGTTATTATTGGTTTATTAATTTAGTTCGATTAAGTCAAGGATGACAATGGCTTAACTGTTCTTCTTATTAGGTGGTGACCGATTGTCAAAGGGACCATTAGTTGGTTCGGGTTTGGTAAGAAACCAAACATTTGCAAGGTAAGGGTTAATCGACAAACCCTTTTGGATTAAATGGTTATGGCCGAATGGTCTTAGTGCCTAACTCCTATTTGGCCGATTGTAGGAGCCAGTAATCAAGGAGCCATAGATCGTTTCTTTTGGTATTAGGGATTGCGCTTAAACAGGTGTGTAAACTAACACACTGATACCTAGTAATGTTATTAATAAACCTGTTTGCCTGTTAAAAATCATAATAGTATGTTGGATAATTGGATACCCAAATGGGGTATGTGTACGGATCCGGGTAAGTCTATTTTATTACAAGTTCTATTATGGATATCTTGGATATTATGATCTATGCTTTATATATGCTATGAGATGCAATGTTGGGCATGTTTGCATGAGTTACATGATGTGCATATTGTGCATGAGTCGATATAACATGTATGGGATTGATGAGAGGAGGGGATATGATATCCGTGTCTTTGGGACACTTTGTGTCTTTGGGACACCAGAGGTTTGGCACCTCCAGTGGTTTGGTACCACAGATGACATTGTGACTTTGGGTCACCAGAGGTTTGGCACCTCAGCGTCTCGTCCCAGTGGCTTAGTACCATAGTGGGTTGGCCCCACGGTTGATTATACGGGATTGACGCCCGGTGATTTGGTATCACCACGATGGGTTGGCCCCATCATCGGATTTGTGATCGCGGTCACACGGTGGTTTGGTACCACATTGTGTCTTTGGGACACAGAGGTTTGGCACCTCATTGCGACTCGTCCACGTGGTTTGACACCACCGTGGGTTGGCCCCACTTATGAGATACTGGGATTGTCGCTAGTGATTTGGTATCACGCGATGGGTTGGCCCCATCATTGGATTATTCGTGACTTCGGGTCACCAGTGGTTTGGCACCACACTTATGGATATCGTGACTTTGGGTCACCAGTGGTTTGGCACCACCAGTGGTTTGGTACCACACGGGGTAGAAAGGAGATACGGATGGTTAGGATCGGGTTGCATTAATTATGTTGCTATGTATGATGTGTGTTAGCATGTTGTTTTATCGGGAGCGGGATTTATGCACTGAGTCATTCGACTCACCCTCTCCTTTGACATTTCAGGTGACTCGTAGACGCGGACATGGAGCCGGGATGGACTCGGGGTGCTCATGCCATGCTTAATAAAGTTTTACTTAGACTCTATCATTTGGGTACTTTAGTTTAATTACTTTTATTTGGGTTTTATTTTGGATTGTAAAAGGCCTTAAAATTATGTTTATGATGTTTATGCTTTAAGGTAGATTTTTAACATGCTTTAACAAAATAATTTGGTATGAATTTTACTAAAATCTGGAAAGACAATGATCTCAAACCTATAACGCAATGTGTTTTAAATTATACCATCTGGTATCACACTATGTTTTGATATTAAGTAAACTCAAAGGTTTTCAAACCAAACTCGATTTTCTACCAAGTTAAAATGTTTTAAGCAACACTAAGGAACTATTGAGTTTTGAATGAAATGAACTCGTTGTTTTTACCACATACTTCAGATAAGTTTTCAAAATTTCTGGGTTTCAAATACACCATCCGATTTCAAACAAGTCTACTCAAATTTTTCTTCAAATACACTATGTTTTCACCTAACTTTTAAACGAAAAATCTAACCTCTCAAAAACGTTTTCCCTGTGACACACCAGATTCGGACATGGTGTCTTGTCCGGGTTTGGGGTGTTACAATTGTGGTATTAGAGCCAAGTTCAAAGGCTAGGCTGTTGGCCCAAGGCCCAAAAATGTTTTAAAAGTTTGTTTTGATAGTCTTTTGTTTTAAAGTATGGTTTGAAAGGCATGGCACCGAGTCTCCGGCACCAGTTCGCCCAGGTAAGTACCCTTACTATTGCTTATGGTTTCATGTACCGTGATTGTATGCTTAGCAATAGTAGGACTACTTTAGAAACTGAAACTGATAGGACTCTGTGAACTCGCGAAAACAAAGCTTCTTAAATATTCATAAGACTTGCTTTAAAACAGTGGAATAAATACTGATGCATAAAACTCTTAAAACAGATACGTAGAAAGATTAGTCATGAGCACTCGAGGCGGACGTGGTCGTAATACTCGTGGTAGAGGTAGGGGTAGGATGACGGTTTCTGAACCTGTAAGATCTGGTCAGGGGTCGAAAAATGAGATACCGGTTCCGCCACCAGCTGGAGGTGGTGAGTTCCAAGATCAGACTGGGGATGACGCAGTGTCGCAGGCAATGCTGCGAGTGTTAGAGAGGGTAGCTGGAGTAGGTGGTGGCGCAGGAGTTAGGAAATCTGTGCCTGAGCGACTTCGGGCAAATGGGGCCGAATTCTTTTGAGGTGTATCTGGTGTTGCTCCCAGCACTGCTGAGTATTGGTTGGAGGCGACTGAGCGGATCATGGATGATCTGGACTTATTTGCTGAAGAGAAGCTAAAGGGCATCGACGCTTGCCGGGATGAGTCATACCGAGTGGTGGCTCGGTTCGGGACGATGTGTGGGCGAGAGGATCGACATGGGACTATTTCAAGGTGCGCATATCGAGAAAAAGTACATTGGAGCTAGTTATATCGACGCTCAGCGAAAGGCATTTCTGAGGCTAGTTCAGGGGAGTAAATCTGTTTCTGAGTACGAGGCTGAGTTCTTGAAGCTGAGTAGGTATGCTAGGGGCATTGTGGCCATTGAACATGAGAGGTGTGTTCGTTTTGAGGATGGTGCGAGAGGCGAGTTGAGATCGCTGATTGCTCCACAGCCAGGAGCGCGAGTTTTCTTGTCTTAGTTGAGAAGGCTAAGATAGCCGAGGGTGTTAAGGAATCGGTGAGGCGGTATGGGACAGAAATAGGCATAAGAGGAGCTTTGGGTCTTACGGATCGTCGGGTAATCCGCAGAGAAAAGGGCTAGACCGAAAGTGGGCCGAATCGATGCAGTAGGTTTGTTCTTCGCTAGGCGAGGACCACCGCAGATGTAACCGATGTGGGAAATCTCATTGGGGTGGTTCTTTGGACCGGAGGAAAAGGTTGCTTTGAGTGTGGTTCTCTCTGGAGCACCGTGAGAGGATTGTCGCGTAAGTTGGCGAGATTGATCCCGAGAGTCGAGGCCGTGTCGATTCGAGGAATAATGGACCGTCACCGTAGAGGGGTCGTGGTAATGGCAGAGGTGTTAATGGTTCTGGTCGGGGCCGTGGAGCACCGGGTAGAGAGGTGCGGTAGTTACGAGGCCGCATACTGGGTTAGTATATGCCGCGAGGCGCCGAGAGGAGGGCGGCGCGACCGGGCGTCATAACCGATGACGTTTTTGATCTTTGGTTCTCCATTTACTGCTTTGATTGATGTGGGTTCAATGCACTCTTATGTTGCCAGTAGTATAGTAGAGACCATGGATTTAGACTCTGAGATAACTTCTAGGTAGATGACTGTAATTAGCCCTTTAGGTCACTCAGTAGTAGTAGATAAGCTGTTTAGAGATGTACCCCTAGAACTCCAAGGGGTAGTGTTTGCTGCTGATCTGATGGAACTGCCGTTTGGGGAGTTCGATCTGATTCTTGGGATGGACTGGTTGGTCAAGTACCAGGCGAGGTTGGATTGCGCGGCCAAGCGCATGGTTCTTAAGACGGTTGAGGGTGATGAGGTGGCTATGATAGGTTCATGTGTATGCCTTGGAGGCTAAAGAGTCTGCTGTAGAGAAGGTTCGTACTGTTAGGGAGTTTGCTGATGTGTTTCCTGAGGAGCTTCCAGGTTTGCCGCCAGATCGCGAGGTAGAGTTCGGGATAGATCATTACCCGGATCGCGCAAAGTGTCTATTGCTCCGTATAGGATGGCGCCAAAGGAATTGGTGGAGCTTAGGGCTCAGATCCAGGAGTTATTGGATCGAGGTTTTATCAGGCCAAGTGTTTCGCCGTGGGGTGCGCCGGTACTATTCGTTAAGAAGAAAGATGGTACGATGCGGATGTGCATAGACTATCGCCAGTTGAACAAGCTGACGATTAAGAACAAGTATCCGTTGCCACGGATAGATGATTTGTTTGATCAGCTGAAGGGTGCTGTGGTATTTTCGAAGATTGACTTGAGGTCTGGGTATCACCAGTTAAAGGTTAAGGAGGCGGATATCCATAAAACAGCATTTCGGACTCGGTATGGGCACTACGAATTTCTGGTAATGCCGTTCGGGTTAACTAACGCACCGGCAGCGTTTATGGATATGATGAATAGGGTGTTTCAGCAGTATTTGGATCAGTTCGTTGTGGTTTTCATAGACGATATCTTAGTGTACTCTAGGACAGAGGAAGAGCATGATGCGCATTTGAGAGTTGTGCTGCAGATTTTGAGGGAAAAGCAGCTCTATGCTAAGTTCGATAAGTGCGAGTTCGGCCAGAAGTGACTTTCTTGGGTCATGTAGTGTAAATGCGAGGGGATTGAGTAGATCCTCGTAAAATTGAGGCGATTTTGGATTGGAAGCCGCCTAGGTCAGTGGCTGAGATTCGGAGTTTTCTGGGTTTGGCCGGATACTACCGAAGGTTCGTAGAGGGTTTCTCGTTGATCGCGGCACCGATAACTAAGTTGTTAAGAAAAGAGGTTCCTTTTGTTTGGACTGAGAAACAGCAGGAAAGCTTCGATAAGCTAAAGAAGATCTTGACTGAAGCTCCTGTTCTAATTCAACCTGAGGCTGGTAAGGATTTCACAGTATATTGCGATGCATCACATACGGGCTTGGGTTGTGTGCTGATGCAGGAAGGTAAGGTTGTGGCTTACGCTTCACGACAGCTGAGGCCACATGAGGTCAATTATCCGATGCACGATTTGGAGCTAGCGGCTGTAGTCTTCGCCTTAAAGATTTGGAGGCACTACTTGTACGGAGAGAGATCGATAGTCTACACGGATCATAAGAGTCTGAAGTACCTCCTAACTCAGAAGGATTTGAATTTGAGGCAGCGCAGATGGGTTGAGTTGTAAAAGATTACGAGTGCTCGATTGAGTATCATCCGGGAAAGGCTAACGTGGTGGCAGACGCGTTGAGCCGTAAGGTTGTTTCAGACTTAAGAGCTTTGTTTGCCCATTTGAGCTTATGCGACGACGGGAGTATTCTCGCAGAGCTGCGAGTTAAGCCTACTTGGGTTGAGCAGATCGAGAGAGCAGATTAGAGGATGAGGTTACGAGGCGCGAAGGTTACAAGTGCAGGATGGTGGTTTGGAGAGGTTTCTGACTTGTCTAGTGATGAGGTTCTGTGTTTCCAAGGTAAGGCTTGTATGCCTAAGGATGTTGAGTGAGGCGAGAAGATTCTCCAGGCGCACATAGCGATCCTTATGCTATGCATCCCGGAGGTAGCAAGATGTATAAGGATCTTAGAGAAGCGATTTTGGTGGCTCGGGTTTGAAGAAAGAGGTGTGAGTTTGTTGGGAAGTGTCGACTTGTCGCCAGTCAAAGGTGAACATCGATTGCCGTCGTGGTTGCTTTGACTGTAAAGATTCCTCGATGGAAGTGGGAAAGGATAACCATGGATTTCGTCGGTGGATTATCGCCACGCCAAGCAAGAAGGATCGATTTGGGTAGTGGTGGATCGTCGACTAAATCGGCTCACTTCATTCTCAGTGAGGGTTGACTATTCACTTTGAAGCTAAGCGCGGTCGTATGTGTCGAAATAGTGAGGTTGCACGGTGTGCGGTTTCGATAATCTCGGATAGGGATCCCGAGTTTACGTCGAGGTTTCGAGAGCGTTGCATCGAGCTCTGGCAGTGCAGCGTTTGGATTTCAAAGACTTTTCACCCGCATGATCGGACGGCAATGGAGAGGTTATTCAGATTTTGGAAGATATGCCGAGAGGTTGTGTTTCGGACTTGAGGCGGTTGGGAGGAGTTTCGCCGTTAATGAGTTCGCCTACAACAACGATTACCAAGCAAGCATCGAGGATGGCACCATACGAGGCATTGTATGGTAGGAAGTGTCGCTCACCCACGTGTTGGGCGGAGTTAGGTGAACACCGGTTGTTGGGACCCGAGTTGGTTCTTTGAGCCGGAGAGACAAGGTTAGTTGTTGATTGAGCTCGATTGAAGGAAGCTTGGACGGCGAAGTCTTATGCCGATCTTAAGCGAAGAGATATAGAGTTTGCTGTGGGGGATCAAGTTTTTCTGAAGGTCTCGCCGTGGAAGAAGGTGCTGAGGTTTGGGAGGAAAAGCAAGCTAAGTCCGAGGTTTATTGGGCCGTATAAGGTACTGAGACAAGTGGGACCAGTAGCGTATCAGCTTGAGTTACCAGCAGAGCTAAGTCAGATTCACGATGTTTTTCACGTTTTGATGCTTCAGCGTTATCGTTCAGACCCGTCACATGTGGTAGCAGTGGAAGAGATCGAGGTGAATCCAGATTTGACAATGGAAGAAGAACCTGTGCAGATTCTAGATCGAGATGTGAAGGTTCTGCGTAGGAAGTCTGTGCCTTTGGTTAAGGTACTTTGGCGGAATCATGGTGTGGAGGAAGCCACGTGGGAACCCGAGGATGCGATGAGACAGCAACACCCTCAACTCTTCTGATCAGGTAATTTCGAGGTCGAAATTATTTTTAAGGGGGTAGAACTGTAATATCCCGGGTCAGGGGCTATTTTGTTGTTGCATGTTATTGCATGTGTTTAGTGTGCTGTGTTGCTGTTTGTGTAGTTTCGGGGCTTAATTGTAGGCTAGGAGTATGCCTGAGTGGATGGGAAAAATTTAGTTTTTGGGCTTAGGTGAGAGGAGCTGAAAGAGCTGGGGTTTAAGAGTTGTATTTGTGGTTTTGTTGCACAAAAGAGGAGCTGGCAAGGTGGCAAGGCATGCGCTACTTGGGAGCTAGTGTGGCGTCAATGGCATGAGGTGGAGGTCTTGTGTTCAAGCCGCAAAGACCTCACATTTTGGTTCCCTTTTTGGACGGCATGGAGGAAGAGGTAGAGAGCAAATCAAATTCTACCATGGACTTGGTCAAATGGTGGTATGGTGGGTGGAGAGTGATTGTAGGAAGTGGACTTGTTCAAAACACATTTGAAATGTGTGGCTTGGAGTAATTGGAGGGATATGGCCGAATTTGAGGGAGTGTGGAGTGGGGGAAGTGACGGCTTAGTGTGGGAAAGGGGGGAGGCCGAATGTACCTTGGCATTTTGGTGCATATTCGGTCTTGGTGTGCCAAAGCAAAAGTGTCCATTTTGGTTTTGTTAGCCGAAATTTTATGAAGGTTTTCTCTCAATTTTCTTCATTTGTTGAAACCGAAAGTCCATGTGCTTGTTGCCGAAACTTTGCTTGTTTTCTTCTAACTCTCTTTGTTAGCCGAATGCTCCTCCCCACTCTTTCTTCTTTCTTTCATTTGAGTTGAGCCGAAACCATTACCTAAGAGTTCTTATAATTTCTTCTCCTATTAACACCTAGTTAGCCGAAACTCTAGCCTCCAAAAACACTTTCAACAATTCTTTTTCTTTCAAAAACCGTAAGTACTCTCTCTATCCACCTTTTATTCACTTCCTGCTTCAAAACTCTTTAGCCGTTCTCTTTGACTGTTCTTTGTGCCGAAACTCTACCCATTTACAATCTTCTTCCTCTCTTTTCTCACTCAAAGCCGAATCCAAGGGTGTTAAACACCTAAAGCCGAATTTCCCTTCTTTCTTTTGAAGTCTTGGCTGAATATCAACCCCTCCTTTCTTCACCTTTTCTTGCGTTCCCTTTTGTGAGTAAGGCCGAATCTCCATTCCCTTCTAGTGTGGTATTGGTCGAATTTTTCTTCGTATTGGGATCTTTGAATTGTGGTGGGAATCAGGTGAGACCTTTACCTGTTAGTGACCGATTGGTAAACAATGGTAAGTGGCTATGTTATTATTGGTTTATTAATTTAGTTCGATTAAGTCAAGGATGACAATGGCTTAACTGTTCTTCTTATTAGGTGGTGACCGATTGTCAAAGGGACCATTAGTTGGTTCGGGTTTGGTAAGAAACCAAACATTTGCAAGGTAAGGGTTAATCGACAAACCCTTTTGGATTAAATGGTTATGGCTGAATGGTCTTAGTGCCTAACTCCTATTTGGCCGATTGTAGGAGCCAATAATCAAGGAGCCGTAGATCGTTTCTTTTGGTATTAGGGATTGCGCTTAAACAGGTGTGTAAACTAACACACTGATACCTAGTAATGTTATTAATAAACCTGTTTGCCTGTTAAAAATCATAACAGTATGTTGGATAATTGGATACCCAAATGGGGTATGTGTACGGATCCGGGTAAGTCTATTTTATTACAAGTTCTATTATGGATATCTTGGATATTATGATCTATGCTTTATATATGCTATGAGATGCAATGTTGGGCCTGTTTGCATGAGTTACATGATGTGCATATTGTGCATGAGTCAGTATAACATGTATGGGATTGATGAGAGGAGGGGGATATGATATCCGTGTCTTTGGGACACTGTGTCTTTGGGACACCAGAGGTTTGGCACCTCCAGTGGTTTGGTACCACAGATGACATTGTGACTTTGGGTCACCAGAGGTTTGGCACCTCAGCGTCTCGTCCCAGTGGCTTAGTACCACAGTGGGTTGGCCCTACAGTTGATTATACGGGATTGACGCCAGAGATTTGGTATCACACGATGGGTTGGCCCCATCATCGGATTTGTGACTGCGGTCACCAGTGGTTTGGTACCACATTGTGTCTTTGGGACACCAGAGGTTTGGCACCTCATTGCGACTCGTCCCTGTGGTTTGACACCACCGTGGGTTGGCCCCACTTATGAGATACGGGATTGTCGCTAGTGATTTGGTATCACGCGATGGGTTGGCCCCATCATTGGATTATTCGTGACTTCGGGTCACCAGTGGTTTGGCACCACACTTATGGATATCGTGACTTTGGGTCACCAGTGGTTTGGCACCACCAGTGGTTTGGTACCACACGGGGTAGAAAGGAGATACGGATGGTTAGGATCGGGTTGCATTAATTATGTTGCTATGTATGATGTGTGTTAGCATGTTGTTTTATCGGGAGCGGGATTTATGCACTGAGTCATTCGACTCACCCTCTCCTTTGACATTTCAGGTGACTCGTGAGACGCGGACATGGGTAAGGATGGACTCGGGGTGCTCATGCCATGCTTAATAAAGTTTTACTCAGACTCTATCATTTGGGTACTTTAGTTTAATTACTTTTATTTGGGTTTTATTTTGGATTGTAAAAGGCCTTAAAATTATGTTTATGATGTTTATGCTTTAAGGTAGATTTTTAACATGCTTTAACAAAATAATTTGGTATGAATTTTACTAAAATCTGGAAAGACAATGATCTCAAACCTATAACGCAATGTGTTTTAAATTATACCATCGGGTATCACACTATGTTTTGATATTAAGTAAACTCAAAGGTTTTCAAACCAAACTCGATTTTCTACCAAGATAAAATGTTTTAAGCAACACTAAGGAACTATTGAGTTTTGAATGAAATGAACTTGTTGTTTTTACCACATACTTCAGATAAGTTTTCAAAATTTCTGGGTTTCAAATACACCATCCGATTTCAAACAAGTCTACTCAAATTTTTCTTCAAATACACTATGTTTTCACCCAACTTTTAAACGAAAAATCTAACCTCTCAAAAACGTTTTCCCTGTGACACCCCAGATTCGGACATGGTGTCTTGTCCGGGTTTCGGGTGTTACAATGACTGCTCGATCGAGTACCACCCAAGTAAGGCTAACGTAGTGGCAGACGCATTGAGCCGTAAGGTGATATCAGACTTGAGGGAAATGTTTGCTCATCTCAGCTTATACGATGATGGAAGCTTGTTGGGTCAGTCAATTAAAGGAGAAGCAGCTGTCTAATGAATCACTAAGTGTTAAGTTCCAATTAGTGGCAGATTGTGAAATGGCAGATTTTAGTGTGAACAATGACGGAGTGTTGTGCTTTCGGGGAAGGGCCTGTATGTCAAGGGATTCCGAGTTAAGGCAGAAAATCCTTCAGGAAGCGCATAGTAGCCCATATGCTATGTATCCTGGAGGGAGTAAGATGTATCGGGATCTGCGTGAGCAGTTTTGGTGGCTGGGTCTGAAGCAAGAGGTTACCGAGTTTGTGGGTAAATGCTTGACGTGTCAGCAGGTGAAGGCGAAACACCAATTGCCTTCAGGGTTGCTGCAGCCAGGAAAGATTCCACTTTCGAAATGGGAAAGGATAACAATGGATTTTTTGAGTGGGCTACCCCTTACGCCTACGAAGAAAGACTCAGCATGGGTAATTGTGGATCGGTTGACGAAATCCGCTCACTTTATATCGGTTCGAGTTGATTATTCTTTATAGAAGTTAGCCAAGCTGTATGTGGCGGAGATTGTGAGGTTACATGGGGTACCTGTGTCTATCATATCAGACAGAGACCCCAGGTTTACGTCACGATTTTGGAAAGCTTTGCATCAGACATTGGGTACAAGACTAGACTTCAGCACCGCATTTCATCCATAGACTGACGGTCAGTCGAAGAGGGTGATTCATATCTTGGAAGACATGTTGAGGGGCTGTGTCATTGACTTCAGGAGTAGTTGGGAGGAGCTCCTACCATTGGCAGAATTCGCATACAACAACAGTTACCAATCTAGTATTCGGATGGCGCCTTACGAAGCGCTGTATGGTTGGAAGTGTCGTACTCCTACTTGTTGGATGGAGTTGGGAGAGCGTCAGATGTTGGGTCTGAAATTAGTTTCCAAAACAGAAGAAAAAGTTAAGTTGATTCGAACTCGATTGAAGGAAGCTTCCAACAGGCAAAAATCCTATGCTGATCTGAAGCGTAAAGATATAGAATTTGCAGTGGGTGATCAAGTGTTTCTGAAGGTTTTGCCTTGGAAGAAAGTTTTAAGGTTTGGACGGAAGGGCAAGTTCAGCCGGAGGTTCATCGGGCCTTATCAAGTGTTGAAACAAGTGGGACCAGTAGCATACCAGCTCGAGTTACCTCTGGAATTGAGGCAGATACATGACATATTCCATGTCTCGATGTTAAAGCTCTACCGTTCAAATCCATCTCACATGGTGCCAGTGGAGGGAATCGAAGTGAGATCGGATTTATCGTTTGAAGAGGAACCAGTTCAGATCCTAGACCGAGACGTTAAGGTGTTGAGGAGAAAAATGGTTCCGTTGGTTAAATTTTTGTGGCAGAATCACGGTTCAGTGGAAGCCACGTGGAAGCCAGAGGATGTGATGCAACAACAGTACCCTCACCTCTTTTGATCAGGTAAATTTCGAGGTCAAAATTTTCTTTAAGGGGGTAGAACTGTGACATCCTAAAATTGGGGGGCTCTGCATTACTTGTGTGTTACTGTGTGTTTGGCATGCCTTTTTTTGTTATTTTGGTGAGGTTGGGGGTCCTGGGGAGGCTCGGGGTCAAGCCAGGGCCTTGGTAAAATTTTGCCTTTCAGCACTTTAAGGGGGAAAGCTAGTAGGAGCAGGCCTTAAATCTATTTGTGTGTAGTTGTTGACACAAAGAAGCTTGTGTCGTAGTGGGGTGGCGTCACTTGTAGGATCTGAAGGGGAGGAGTTCGAACCCTATCAGCCTCATTATGAAGCTTTATTTTTGGCGCCAGCGTGGAGAGAAGATAGATTCGGCAGGGACTCTTCAAGATTGATGGTTGAATGGGTCAATGTTTTCAAATGGATGGACATGAGGAGCTTATGGAGTTTGAATTGGTTAAACCAGTTCAAATGGGTGTTGGAGAGTGAAAGTAGGAGCAAATCAAGGGATTGGGTGATGGTGGAGGTGTTGGCCGAATGTGGGGAGCTTGGAGGGGAATTTCAGTTTAGTTGCTAGGTGGGTGTGCAGAACTTCCCATAGGTCTTAGGCATTCTTCATGTTAGCATTTTCAGTCATTAAGGGGATTAGTGCCGATTTTTGCAAGTCACTGGGAGTTCTCTCTTTTCTCTCATTCGGTTTTCTTATTTCTCACTGTACCGAAACTGTTAGCTCCTTCTACTCATCTCTTTTGCTCCTTTGGCAATAGCCGGAAGTAGTGTGACCATTCGGGCATCTCTTCTTCTCCTTCTTTTTCTTTTCTTTCTACGTCTTTTGTTTCTTTAGCCGAACCCTCTTTCATCCCTTAGCCAAATATTTGGTCTTCCTCTATTCATCTTTTCCACCTTTTTCTTTTCTTTCTTTTCAAAAGCCGAAACTCTTTTCTTTCTACTTCTGTCTTCTCTAGCCGAATCTCTTGTGACATCATATCAATCGACTTTTACACTTTTTACTGTTAGCCGAACCACTTTACTCATCTACCATTATCAACCGTATATCAAGAAGCATCTCTATGGGTTGCCGGAAGTCTCTTCTTCAGTAGGGTTCTATCGTGCAAGGTAGGGAGGGACTTTTGCTTTTCTTTCTTATTCTTTTTCGGTTTTGTGTGGTCTTAGCTGAATGGCTATTTTGTTCTTGGTGTTTAGATTTCGGCTAACCCCTTCTCCCTCTTCTCTCTTTTGGAACATTTACTCTGGGATACTCCATCAGCCGAACAGTGGCAGTCTAAAGCTGAAGGTCGGTTGGTTGCCGAATAGTGGTAGTCTAAAGCTGAAGGTCGTGAGGTAATGAGATTCTCTTGATTTAGGGTTGTCCATTATCCATTTTCCCTTTTGTTGCCTTAACCGAATTTCTTTGGTAGACAATCAAACGTTTTTCTCTAAGTACTGATCAAGACTCTTATCGTGGATATGAGGGCTAGTCGATCCAAGGAGGGTGCGTCTAAGGAGCCTGAGGGGAGCGAACCTGTGGTCGCTGCTCCTAAGTTTAAGAAGTGTGCAGCGTCAGCGGTGCGTGACTTTCCACCGGGCTGTGGTAGAGAGCCATCATCTACCTGGGATAGGCAAATAGTTATCGTCCCTACTAGTGAGAGCGTCAACGTAGAAAGTCTAGTTTTACACGTTACCAGGTGTGTAATGTTCACACTTTACTTTGTTAATCAATTCATGTTAATAATTGCGTTGGCTGGAAGCCGAAACGACTGTGCTGTCAGTTGAGATACCCTCGTGGGTAAGGTTAGAGACACCAGGTAAATTTTGATATGATGATACTTTCGTAATATTGAATGCATGAGTTAATTATATATTGTTCATTGAAAGTGTATAGCACTCACCTCAGTATAATATTATGTGCATGGGTTATGGGAGAGGATGGAGGGGAAGTGCTATTTAGTGACTATTGTCACAGTGGTCCGGGACCACAGTGTTTGGAACCACGTAAACATATGCCTATCAGTGACTTGTCTCAATGGTCTGGGACCACAGTGGGTTGGCCCCAAGTTTATATATTCTGTGACTCTGTTACAAGTGGTCTGGGACCACAGTGGCTTGATCCCACGGGTGTTCGGTGGATACAGGTGATGTAGTGGATGGAAATCTAGGATGGGCTGGGTTGCATTGCATGCACTATTGATATTCCATGTTATTAGGGCTTGGGCCCAAACTGTGTTCGTAAGGGGAATTACACACTGAGTCTCGGTGACTCACCCCTCTGCTTAATGATGCAGGTAATCCCTAGGTCGCGGCTCTGGAGCCGAGGCGGACTTGAGGTGGCCATGCAATATTTTTCTCGTAAATTCGTTTTCTCTATTCAAACTTGTTTTAATTGGGATTTTGTTATGTAATAAGGCCTCCTATTCTTTAATTTGGGTATTGGATTTTGTGCTGTTATAACTTATCGTATGAGACGTCGAATACTTTATTTTTCTAGAATAAAAATCTAATCAATCATGTTTTCAAGTGTTAACAAAGGATGGCAAGCGATTAATAACTAAATTCAGAAACTTTCCTTTAAACCACAAACACTGTTTTCAACACGACATGTTTTGGAAAAACCACTTATTTTCAATTTTTCGTATCACAAATCTCGATTTCAACTAACAGTTCTTAAAGATAGAAGTTGGTAAGAACTCTTAAAAGAAAAAAAAAATATTTTCAAGATAGAAACCCAAAACAAGAAGGTTTTAAAATTGCGATTTTTCCTTAAAATCCCAAAGTTCTTTTAAACAACCTATCCCTATGACATTCCCGATCTGGTTGTAATGTATTGACCAGGTTTGGGGTGTTACATGTTCATTCTTACCAAATCCATGCCTTGGGGAGCTACGGGAACTGTCTGAGGTATGGGAGGGGGTGGGGGAGGTTGAGCATTCGAATTTGCTTGAATAAACTCATATACCAATTACTCATCATTTGGAGGAAGGCTTCCCGAGCCCTCTCTCCCTGTCCAAGCGTTTTAGATCTATCTTCTACGCAGGGTCCCTTGCACGGGAGCTGGCACGTTACTTTCAGCATCGTCAGCAGCAGCTCGGTCGGGATCCATTTACTATATAAAAAAACTTTAAATTGTCAGGAGTCATCACACTATCACAATATATTTATGGCATGTATAGCTAGACTTTTACATGCGCTATGTTAGTCCGAGACCCGTCTAAACCATAGCTCTGATACCACTAAATGTAACGCCCCTCACCTACGTCCGTCACCAGAACAGGGTACGAGGCATTACCGAACATGATCCAAGCAATTTCACAAAATTTAAAATGTAAAATCCATATAAATTAAAACTTTTCCATACATAGTCATCACACTCTCATTCGACCAATTCAAACATTATCATAAACATATAACTTGATTAATATTGAACATTATCGATACCCATAAACAAAATAAACCATCAATTTTTAAAGGCCAGTATTTTAGCCTAATTCGTGACTACAAGTAACAAAACAATTAAGCCTTCTATACATACCATAATTCCCAAAATATTGTTTTCAAAATACCAAAAGAAGTTTAATAGTGTGGATGGATCTCCGACGATCACCGAATCCCGAGCTAGCTTGGTGACACTATAGGACAAGGAAAAGAAAAGAGAGTAAGCATATAGCTTAGTAAGTAAGTATATAAATAATAAATAATGGATTTAACATGTTTACAAAATAACACAATCATATCTACATTCAAATTTACTATATATTCAAGTTCGAAGCATGCTATCTATTCAAGTCACAGTCACTAAATTATTTTTATTTGGAGCTACGAAACCCCAAATTAAGGTTCGTTAATTTTCTCTAAAACTAGACTCATTTATCTTCTTACCATAAAATTTTTAGAATTTTTGATTTAGCCAATAAGTACAGTTTATTCATTAAAATTTCCCCTATTTCACTGTTTGACTATTCTGATCTCTCTTCACTACAAATCAATTTTCTCCTTGTACAAAACTCTGATAACCTTCTTGTTTAGTTCATTTAAAACTAGACTCATTCAGAACTTCTGGCATATAAAATATATCTCATAATTAGTTTTTTACAATTTTTAATGATTTTTCGAATACAAAATAGGGGATCGCGTAATCATTCTGAACCAGTCTCACAAAAAATCAAATATCTCAAAATATACAAATCATTTGCTTGCAATGTTTCTTTTATATAAAAAAAGACTCAACACGATTTAAAACAATATCTCATCCAACTTATAATTCAATTGCTACTATTTTTGGTGATTTTTCAAATTCACATCACTACTACTGTCCAAAGCAATTCTATTGTAAATTTTTGCTCTCTCTCACTTTAGTTGTGTTCATCACTTGCCTATACCAATCTTTCCAATTTCCGATTACATATCAAGCATATTGCTCATACGTTATACATGCATATACCCACACTTATTACTACAAATTCACACATAATTTCACTTAAACGATTTTCCAGTTGAATGCTTCGGAATAATAACGGATACACGGTGGTTTCGCACACAGCCCACCTTTGAAATTGAAGCTCTCTTGTACACATAGTGGCCTTCACTTAGTACCAGTCATGTGACCTAGATCTATTGTACACATAATTCTGGCTCTCTTGTACACATAGTGGCCTTCACTTAGTACCACTCATGTGACCTAGCCATCTCGTAGCTTTCCTGTCTACATGGCGTCCAACACTAGGAACCACTCATGCGACCTAGCTACTCATAACCCGTAGCTTTCTTGCACACATGGTGAAAGTCCATTATCATCCATGTGGCCTAGCTACATATCAAATTTTGCCATCTTATAGCTTTCTTGTACACACGGTGAAGGTCCCTTATTACTCATGTGACCTAGCTACATATTGCCCGTATCTCTCGGTTTTCTGAAGGTTCAAACGGGAAGTACTTCACTTTCTAATAATTTATTTCATTCATTCAATAGTCAATTTTGATTCAAAAATTAGTTACAATACATAAAATATGTTGAATTATAAAAACGTCAATAAAAGTAATGAATTATTTACATACTACTTACCTCGGTGCAAAATATGGTCAAATTTGCAATCTAGTCCTTAACCATGCCTTTACCTCGTTCAAGGTCGATTCCACGTTCTTCTCGATTATGGAGCTTGGAAGCTTGAAAACCCCAGCTATGGAGTCCCCCCTTGAAGTTTCGGCCTAAGGAAGAAGATGACAACCTTTTCCATCTTTTTCACATTTAAATTCTTTTATTTTACATTTTACTAAAATACCCTTCATTAAAATTTTCGTTATTTCTACCTATGCATGTCCATTTCTGTCCATGAAAATATAATGGTCTAATTACCATTTAAGGACCCCTACTTTAGATATATACTTCAATTTAATCCTTTAGCATCTAGAACTCTCATTTATCAACTTTTACAATTAAGCCCTAATAAGCAAATTAGACATGAAATTCATAAAATTTTCTATCGATACTCTAACACATGCATCCAATCAATCGGTAAATCATAAAAATTAATCAAAATAAACTTTTCTATCTCAGATTCATGGTTTTGCAACCACTGTTCTATTTAGGCCCTATTTCAGGATGTTACGAGACGGATCGGTGCTGCGAGGGACTCAGAGAAGGCCACACACTGCTTATGGTTTTCGTTTTCATTTTTTAAATTCAAGTATTTGATTTGGGTTGTAATAAGGCCTCTCTATTTTTAACTTATTATTTGTGATATTTATTTATGATGTTTTCTAACTGCTAAACATGGAATACGGTTTTTAAAACGATAATTGTCTTCAAAACACTACATTTCCGCAACGTTTTCAAAATGCTTCTGCAACTCAGTTTTTAAACATTACCTATTCGTAAATTTTTTATTTTAAATATGCTTCCGCAACATATAAGGTTTTAAAAGTAGTTATGTAACAGTCCAAAATTGACCCTAATCGAAACGGTGGTTTCGGGACCACGAATCTCAATGAATAGGAAAAATTTTTAAAATCTTATTATCATTTTTCGTGTTTAATATATATACTTGAATATATGCTAGTGTTTTGTAATTTTAATTTTTGGTTAAGGTGAATAATTTAAGTGAAAGGACTAAATAGAACAAGTGGAAAAACAATAGTTTTTATGAAATTGGTGGCCAAATTAAATTGCCTTCTTTTGAGTAGGTATTGAAGTGATAAATTAGCCTTTTTGAATGTATAGTGGACGGCAAGAGTAATAGAATATTACTAAGTGGTTGTTTTAGATTACAAAATGGAAATAATAAAATAAAAGATATGAAATGAATATTATAATAAAAACAAAACATTAGTGGGAAGAGAGTGTCCATCTTTTTACTCTTGTTATTGCCGAATTCTTGAGGAAGAAGAAGGAGAAGGATTTTCACCATTTTCGGCCATTGCATGACCTAATTAGGTGAGTGATCAAGTTTATTTCTTGATAATTTTAATAATTTGAAGTAGTCACCTTGTAAATTAGCTAACCCATGACCGAATTTTTGCTATAGAAATGTCTTTCGAAAGTTGCCATGAACATGATTTTTATGTTTGAGTGATTTAGCTAAATTATGCTATATGTATGTTAACCGATCAAGTTCTCTTTACAAATTCTAATAGAGGTTAGCTCAATGAAGAATTCGTGAGAAGAGAAGCTCATGGATGAACTAGGTAGCTCGAATAATGGAAGGAATGTGATAATATATGTATTATGAACATTCGACTTTGGCTTGATGTTGTGGAAAATTTTAATAATTGGTGTGTGGAATCTTAAGGACTTATTTGTAAATGATAAATAATTGTTGAATTAGAAATACAAATTGACGGTTTGTATAGATGTAATATAGGGAGGAGAAAATTCGGTCCTTAAGAATGTAGTTTAAATTTTGTGTATTTTTGTGTGTTATGCCTTGAGAACTAAATGATACGAATTTAAAATTCTGGGGGTAAAGTGGCAAATTTTATAATTTTGAGCTCTGAATTAAAATAAATAGAAATGAATGTGAATGAGCTTTACTTGATATTTCTTAGATCGGGAACAAAAAGAAAAGGAGCTAGATCGGGGAAAAGCTAAAATACACGAGTAACCGGGAAATTCAAAGTATTCGACTTCCGAGGTAAGCTTATAAGCAAATTGAATTCACACGACATGCATTAAATTGAATTATGTGTTCTATATTGAATTTTAAGATATTTTAATCTTAAAGTGCCGAATACAACTTGGTTATAAAGTAGAGTATGCCAATTGAGGTATGATTATGTGTATGTGGTGGCTTATGTTATTCTTGATTTATGTGATTATATAATGGTACATATATATGTGAAACTAGTGACGGGTGAATATATTATTGTCGAAAGTAGCATGGTATGGAACTTAATTGGAGTAAATGTTGAATGTGGATTTGATCGTGTGTATAACTAAAGTTTTAAAGTTAGATGAAGGGATGTGATTCGGATATGAATTAAGGTGGACGTTGAGGTAAGGTATGATAGTAATAAAATGATTCACTATGTGCATATATGGGACATGACCGATTGGGAGAGTTGGGCCTTGGAAAAAGGTTTAAGATGTATATATGTGTGCATGAAAGTAGGTTATGTTTATGAAATTTAGAAGTAAATGTATGTGATATGTGAGTGTGAAAGAAGGCTAATAAAAACAGGCACTATGTGCGCGAATTTTATCCACCGAGCACTATGTATGCGATATAGATCGAATGGCACTTGAAGTGCATATTTTAAGTTATCTAGGACTATGTGTGTGAAATCGGTTAATTGGCACTAAGTGTGCGGAAAATAATTTGTAACGGCACTAAGTGTGCTATACGTTACGAGATTGGTACTATGTGTACAAGGCATTGGATTTTTGTAAAGGATGTGGACTTAAATAGGGGTAAAATCTTTATGACAGGTATGTATGTTTTAGTTATTGGCTCATTATTTTGATGTACGTG